>CM050508.1:62860000-63460000 GCA_027563665.1 Antrozous pallidus | reverse complement strand
ACAAACAGTGAAAACAACCAAATATTTACCAAGAGGGGAATATTTAATTTAATTATGATATGTTCATAGTATAGAATATTACATAGCCAGCAAAATGACTTAGAGAAGTCTATATGAATTGTTATCAAAATTGAAAAGAGGGTAATAAAATCAGTACAATTTATTTTGAATGATCTCATTTACAAAAAAAAAATACATGCAAACATTTTTGTCTATAGTATCTATAATACCTCCATTTACATGGATCATTATCTACTCTATTAGATATGTATGGCAATCTATCTGGAATATAGATTACCTCTGGTGAAAAGATTGAATTGGAATAGGAAATTTTACTTTTTATTCACATATTTTGTATATATGTGTTACTTTCATAATTAAACAAAAATGAAGAAAGATGAACTGTTGGTAATAAAAGAACATCATTTTTTATGGACAACCTAAGTTATTTATTTAAACCATATTCTGTCATAAGCAAAGAAATGGAAGATCAGTATACTCTATAGCAGTAATAGGCAACCTTTTGAACTTGGTGTGTCAAAATTCGCCAAAAAAATGAGCATAACTCGGGTGGTGTGTCACTTCAAGAAAAAAATCCATAATTTGGCAATATTTATAGTTTAAATAACAAAAATGTATAATTGTAATATATAACTGTATTTAATAAACCAAAAACTAATTATTTAACTTACCTGCTTAGTGACGTCTTTGTTCATCTATCAGTCAGTTTGTTTTGTTGGTCTTGATATTATTTAACTTGTGTGGGGTGCTGTGAACTAAGATAAGTGAGGGGGAGGGGAATTCTTTAACTAACCTGCCTATTAGTGACTTTTTTGTTGCTGAATTTCATTGGCTCAACCTTCAATTGAAGGTTGGAAATTTGTATACTTCAAGCCCAAGCAAGCACTACTAACTTCATCTGGCAATCTGTTTCTTTTGTTGGTTCTGATATTATTTAATGCTGAGAGTAAGGTCTCACAAGTACATAGAGGGAAAAATTGTGAGTAAAGCCATTGCTATATTTTTCAGGGTGCTAAAAATGTCTGGTAATCGTGTCCAGGTACTCCAAATGTCCTGTTTGTAGTGGCACTCCTCTTAATTCTCCAAGCGGCACCTTTCCAGATTCTCAGGCTTTGACCTCAAGTTGACAAATACCTGAGCCCAGATGCTGTCTTGAAATTCTGCAAGTTGCATCTCCAAATCATCAATTTGTATCCATTGGAAACCATTTAATTCCAAACTACTGTAGACTACTAACTACATCAGGATATTTAATTATTTTCATAGTCTGTTCTAGGCTTCTAAATTGACTAATTCTATCAATGACTTGGTCAAGTAACGAGTCTAAAACATGTTGGTACTTTATATGCAAGGGCTCCATTTTATTTTATACAGCTACAGTGGCCTTCTCAAAATACTTTGTTACTCGAGGAAAAACTTAGTTTTAGTTTCTTAGTAAAAACTAAGTTTTAGTTTCTATATCTTGCTTGAAAAATTTAAGTTTACTTTCAAAAACTTTTATGTATTTAAAAGTAACGTCAGTACTTTTGCCAAAACCTTGTAACTTTAGGTTCATGTCATTAATATGAACAGAGAGATCTGTAAAAAACATCAGGGTGTTGACCCACTTAGCATCATTGAGATGAGAAAAGTTTTCCAGATCCTTATCCTCAGAAATACCTTAATTTCTTCAAAGCACTCCACAAAGCATTCAAGAAATTTGCCTTGGCTCAGCCATCTTACAGAATTGTACATCAGCAGTCCACTGTAGGTGGAATCAACCTCCAGTAAAAGGGCAGAAAATTCTCACTTGTAAAGGGGGTGAGCAGCTATTAAATTAACTATTTTTGTAACAACTTTCATTAAGTCGTTTAAGTTGGTGAATCCTGCCTTGGCACATAAAACCTCCTGATGGATAATACAATGAAAAGGCATAATGGGATGTCCATTAGCTTCCGTAAACAATTTGACAATTCAACTTTTTCCCCATCATGTTTGGTGTCTCATCTGTCATCACTGACACAACTTTAGAGATATCAGTGCTTAGGTCACAGAATGTTTGTATAACAACTTTATATTTTTCACTTCCTGATATACTTGTTGGCACTGATACTAACTTTATCAACTCTTCTCTCATTGTGAGACCATCAGAATATCGACCAATAATGGCCAACTGAGCATATGATGTGACATCAGTAGTTTCATCAAGAGAGACCGAAAAATATTTACAATTACTTAGGTCTCTCTTTAATTGATGTTGTACTTTTGTGTTCAATCTCATCATTCGGTCTTTTATGATATTTCTACTGAATGGTAACTCAGATATTCTCTTAATAATTGCATCTTTATTCTGCATATTGCGAAATAGAACTGGTGCACATCTCAGGAGAGTTTCTTTAATAAATTCTCCCTCACTGAGTGCTTTTCCATGCTGAGCTATGGAGTGAGCAATGCTCAAACTTGCAGATGTTAAATTTGTAGAGCCTTTTATAAATTTAAGGATGGAATCAGATTGGCTCTTATAAAGGTGTAGCTGCCTGGAAATGTATTCCTTGCTTTCATACTCACTTTTTTTCAAGAGCTAGGAATGATTAGTTTCAAAATGTCTATTTATATTCCATGTTTTGCTTACTACTGTCTTAGTACATAGAACACAAAATGATTTGCCATTTTTTTCTATAATGCTATACATCTCGATCCATGTCTCTTAAAAGTGTCGGCTACTGCTACTACCACTTCCTTTACTTAACCTTGGTTTTTTATTTTTTGGGTTCTCCATCAGGGGGCGGTGACAGAAGATAGAATTATAGATAGCCTGTTACAAGATGGCACATGTAACTGTCTTTTAGGAAAGGGCAGGGTTAATAAGCAGAAATAGGGGTTAATAAGGATGCACAACAGTAATAGTGGTGAAATGGAGTCTGCACTATACTGCAAAATGATGTTCCTTATATAAATTAAGATGGCTGCTGCTATTTCTAATGGTGAGAAATGGCACCCATTGCACAGGCTCTGGTCTCTCCCAGCCTCCCCCTCACTTATCTCAGTAATGATGGCCAATTAGAAATCCACAACACCCCAGAATAGTAGATTGAATGATGGTTGTTGTGATTATGTGGTTGCTGGTAATGGTGATACAGGGCCTCCAGAGATGCATCCTCTGCTCCCTGCTCCACTGGCTGGAAGTGAGGTCAAAGTCCCAGAACTAGATGCTCTGTGGAGGAGTTCTGTTGTTTTGGCCTACAGACCTCCAGCACAGAGTGTCTACACTACACTACAGCAAATGTTTCATCCTTGGCTACTGCACCTGGCCATGCAGTAGCTGAGGATGAAAGGTCCTTCTTGATATGTGGCCCCATACTTCTCTGTATGCAACCACATGCAGCCACGTGTCATCGAATATGGCTATGCGTGTCAGTGCTGACACGTGTGTCATAGGTTTGCCATCATGGCTCTATATTCATCATTTTACATTAGGAAAGAAGTCAGCTTAAGGTCCCATACACCTTTCTGGTCCATGTGCAGAGTATGGTCCAAACCCGTGCTGCGGTCCCCACTGGGTAGTGGTCCAGGTTCTCTTTATTCATCTTCATAGCCTGTTGACAGCAGATTCAGATGAGGATTATGGAATAGAATATGGGTACCATCTTCCCAGAGAAAGGGCTTGGTCCTGATGCGCAGATGGGGGTGGGTGATGAACTCTGGTCTCTTATGCTCTTCGGAAAGACTTCAGCATGCTCACCCCCACCCGGGGAGCACCACAAAGTAGGTGAGGGCCTTCCACAAAGGAGCTGAGTCCTCCAAGGCTCAGCTCCCTTGTGGAAGGCCCTCACCTACTTTGTGGCCGCTACCAACTGAGCAGCTCAGAAATCTGAAACATACTCCCAGTCACCATTCTTTTACCAAGACCAAAAGAACATCGTTTTATAGTATTAGTATACCCTGGGTAATTTATGGTAAGTTACATCATACTTTTTAAATATATCTTTATTCTTGAAAGTATTATAGATGTCCCCTTTATTTTCCTCAATGGCCTCCTCTACCCTGGCGTCCTCCTCCCCCAGGCCTACACTGCACATTGTCTGTGTCCGTGGGTAATGTATAGATGCATATAAGTTCTTTGGTTAATCTCTTTAATATTTTACCTATAAAGTGTATAAAATATTTTCTCTATTTTTTTTCTAAAGATTAGTCAAGTCTATAAAGCAACTGACACTAGCCTGGCATATACTAGACATTCAGTACTTATTGCCATTAATTATTACATTTACTGATTATTTCATTTATGTTCTTAATTATTTCTCTTTGTACTTCTATAAGAAAAAAAATAAAATGTTCATTTAGTGACTAATGCCAGAGGCAAGATAAATGCACAACACTTCCTCTGATATTGTTAAGCTAATAAAATAAACTGTCTCTCCTGTAGTTCTAACAAATATATATCATGAAAAAATTAACCCATTATATAAAGCTCTATTATGATTTATACTTTGGTAGAACTAAATATTTCTAAGATCATTAATAATAGGAACATGTTTAAATTTTAGTTTTACTTGAAGAAAGAACAGAGTTTAGGATTTTGTTCTCAGAGCTACCTTCCCTGTTTTTTTTATTGCTATCCTTTTTTGTTACCATGGAAGCAGCATCTATTTTTATGATTATTTCATTTTGAATTCTTAAAAGTAGCCACAATCCATAAAAATATTCAAACTTCTCTCTCCTGCTTTTATACAAAAATCATTAACAAATGTTAACCCTGATTTTTTAGTATTTCCATTCAGTTACATTTCCAAAAGAAAGTTCTTCATGTCAGTTGACAATTATACCTTAAACATTTCTCTTTGCACAGGAGTTCTGGTATTTCTTTTCTTTTTTAAGTTCTGGAGATATCGCTAAGAAACTAACCTTCAATAGTTGGTTAGATTTACTTTTCTTAAACACTCATATATCTAGCACATTTCCTCTTTTTATCCCCAGCACCTGGTACAAGGCTTGGGATATAGTAGGTACTTAAAAAAATAGTTACATAGATGAAAGAATGCATGGAAGTTTTTATAGCAGGAATACTGGAAAAACAGGATAGCAGGTGGAGTGTTGTTATTAAATTCAACACTTGATCATGTTGAAATACTCTTTTAAAAATCTTAATAATAAAAGTCTTCTACCTCAAATAACAATGACAAAATTAGCCACTCCATTCCTATCTGTTCTTGAAATGCTCTTTTACTAGCAAGTTATATTATGATGATCATTAAACATTTTCAAAAGGATGAAAATAAAAAGGAATTTGATTAAAATTTGACCTATATTTTTACATGTGAAATAAAGAATTTATAATTTACTGGTAGGAAGTGCTTTACTAGAAGTTGTGGGATTGTGTTCTCTATACTTTCTGAAAATATAATGTACCTGGTAGATTCCTGGAAGCATTTCTATGTTCCCTGCAATGACTCAGATTTTATATCTTCCTCACCAGCCTCTCTCCTGAGCTCTAGAATCTATTGCCAATTAACTATTAAAGTCACAACTATTTTCAAATGTACTCATTTTCTTCCTTTTTATACAATCATCTAAAATTGAACCCCAATATAGACACTTCACTTTTGATTTTTAATTGGTACCAAATTCTGATATTTCTATGAAAGTAATCCCTTGACTCCTAACCTTAAGTCCTTTTACAATGAGGGACCTTATATTTATCCTAGCCTATATCTTCTTTAACCTGCATGGTCAGAACATCTCATTATTTCCATACATCCTACAAAAGTTCATTCATATACCTCATACATGCTACATTACAATTAAAATTTTAATAACATCTCCAATAATTCTCTCTGTTCAAAGAATAAAGTAGAAATTCATTAGTTATGATACACAAAGCTCATAATAATTATATTCCCATCTGGCTTTCCAGCATAGTTTTCCTATTAATTCCTGTATTCTAAACATATGTCTTATAATTTTCCATTCTCTGGATACTCGGTGCATTTTCATATCTCTACAGTTTACTGATAACTGTTTTCTCTAATTGCACTATTGGCCACATACTGCTCCACTCACAAACTTAAAACATACTAACCGTTTAAAACCTAAATAAATTTGCTTTTTTTGGCTAGTAAGTTCTTAACCTAAACAGGATGCATTATTAATGGGCAAATTATAATTTATTTAATCAATCCATTATTGTTTAACACAAAGTGTTATTTGTGAACTTTCATTGTTATAGACAAGGCCCTTGTAGCTAAAATACCCTTGTAGCTAAAATCGGTGAGCATCCATATTAACTTCTTCAGAAAAAAAACTAAAAAGTCCAAAAGTAAATTTAAAATATCAGCAGTTATTTAGCAGTATAGGTCTTTCAGGTTATAGTGACAAATTGTCATTTTTAGTGTCTTACCAATTTAATAAGATAATATTGGGGGAGGGAAGCAACCCCCATATATATTTTATTCATTCCTAATAGCTAAAATAGGAAGAGACACTTTGATAGATATTTGACATGCCTTATCCTCTTTGATTCTCACAGCAATCTAATACCCTAGGGTAATTAGTTATTACCCTAATTTCACTCAGGGGTCTGATGTAAACTCTGAGAGATTAATAAAATGATTGCGGTGGTAAAGCCAGTTTGAACTTAAAACCAGCTGACTATGCCAAATTTATATTCATTGCATTTATATTGGTTCCCAACCATACTCCCCCAAGAGTGTGACCACAGTGGCCAAACCTAATTGGGAATTGTATTTTATTTATTTTTCATCTTTGTCAACTTAGTATGGGCAAACATTTTACTTTATTTTAAATTATATTTCTAACATTATCAGTGCACTTAAGTATTTTTAAAATTGGCATTAATACTTTGTGAATTTTTGAGTCATAGTTTTTGCTTATGTTTTTATTGGAGGTTGAGAGGATTCTTTTTTCTCTTATCTACTTATAAAACCACTTTAATAAATAAGATTATTAACTACTGTCATATTGCAGATATTTTTTGACTTGACATTTTTGTTTACAATATATTTTCATATATAGACTTTTAAAGTTTATGTATTCCAATCATTGCTTGCCTTTATGTTTTCTCTTTTTGATGTAGAAATACCATTCTTTTTTATGAGATGCTTTCAAATGATATTTACATCATCTTAAAGGAGCCAACACAAAAATTGGCAAATAGATCTTAGTCTCATTGGGCACATATTATATCAACTCAAATATTGACACTAAGTTTTATTTCAAATTTACTTGGGTACAAATTAGATTAATATAATATTTATTAAAATAACCATTTATTTGAAATTAAGTAGCAGTATTCAATTTTTAAAAATTCAATGCTGCTTCCCTTTGAATTGCAACACATCTTCAAAACAAAACAGGGGGAGGGGAGCAACCCCCATACATACTGCATTCATTCCTTCCAAATATAAAAAATACAAAAAACATAAAGTGATAGAAAAAATGCTCACATTTTAGCAAATGCGTTTATAATGTTTCTCTTTTTTCCCTAAAGACACTCATTTGAAGAGAGCTAGAAAGCACATAGAAACATTCTATGTAATTTATTGCAATAGGTGATTCAGAACCATTTTTCAAGGTAGCAAGCCTTTAGGAAAGCTTATCCTAACCATTTATTAAAACTCCTTATATGCCAAGATAAAGAAGAGACCATTAGGTCTTATCTATACTTTTATACAAATATCTCCTCCTCCTTAAAATTATTTGTACTTAAGAAGAATCTAACATTATAACAGATTTTTGAGAGTTATAGATCTTTCCTAATTCCGGACCCTCTCTTAGAGAAATTTTTGAGAGTTATAGATACTTTCCTAATTCCGGATCCTCTCCTAGAGAAAGTTTAATTATTTTAGTAGTACATGCTAATGTACTCCCAGATTGTAATGAATATATTCATTCAACACATATGCATTCATTTTAAAGTTTGCATTTTTATAAGTAATATAATTACTTAGAAGCCATTTCTACACTAATTTTGTCCAATTTTAGTAACTTGCATACTGGAATTTAAACTCACTAGGGATTTCACGAAGTAAATTTGCAAGTGAAATGAAATGGCCTATGAGGAAGGAATGAATACATACCATTCATTAAATGTTTAAATGAGTTGGATATATGCAAGCTAGAAGAGAGCAGAGTTTGTATAACTTCTATAGAAATAGGAATTATTCTAAGAGCCTTTCGATCTAATTAATGCTTAGCTGGGAGAACATCTCTGGTCTTGGCTTGTACTCCTACGGTACTTGAAGAGTAGAAATTACTGAGGATGAAATGGTAGTTTGGCTCAATCATTCATTCAACAAAACCTTATTATCTTAGCCTATAAGAGACACTCTAGATGATGTTAGTCTATGATGTTAGCAGGAGAGAATATCCGAAAACAAACATTTTACATCAGTCCACTTTTTCTGGAGATTATGAGGTCTCTGCTCACCTCAAGTCCATCAGTCCAAGAGTTAGTTTCATTCTGAGAAAATCTCAACAGGGCCTACAATTACAAGATCAGTCCTGTGTCATCAAAGCCTTTGGGATACAGGAACAAGCCAGTGAGCCTATTAATTTTTCTAGGTAATGGATCCCTTCCAATTTACGTTTAAAGAAGCTCAAAAGTCATAACAGTCACTGGACTTCCACCCATTGTTTCACACTGACTAATGCACATTTATATTTGAATGAAAAAGTGTAGCCTCGAGCTCAGTGTATCTATAATTACATCTTTTATTCAAAGCCTTTTTTTAACCCATCTTTTACATTTTCCTCTCTTATTTTTCATCACCCCCATCATCCCCAAACTAGATACTGAGCCCTGTGGATTCTTTCTAGTGTCATTTTTATCTATTTCTTATTTTCTTTCATTAATAATTCTACTTTATCTGTCTGAGCTTTGATTGCCTTGATAGTTTGATTACTATAATAGTTGTCAATATAGCTTCCCTATTGCTCCAATCTGCTCCCATCTTCACTCTACTCTTGTTCCATAATGAAGTGAGGACTCCTTCCAACATATCACTCCCAACTAGAAAAACTAACAAAATATTTTTTTTAAGTTCCTGGTTTTTATAAGATAAAAATAATGTTCTTTAAAAGCCCAAGTTCTATCTAATCTGACAACTTCCTACCTTTGTTAGTTTATCTCCTTTTGCTCACCTATACAAATTCTCAGCTCCTTCAACTCTATTGAGTATAGCCAGACCAGATTTTTCAAAAAATTTTGTTATTAATCTGTTTGTTTTTTAATCATCTCTTTATACCAACTTGGTATGACCTTTACCTACTTTCTAACTATGTAAATTCTAGTTTACACAGTTTTCATAGTTTGCATAGTTCATCTAGCTCCAATTCAAAACTCAATCTTCTTCATATAGTATTGCATTTTTTCTACTTTGCAATCTACATTGATATTTTTCTTCTGAACTCATATTAAAATTTTTCTCATTTGTTTTTTTTTTTACTTTTATACTATCTCTCAATATTTCTCTTACATTTAACCCTTATGCTGTCATTCAGTTATGTATGTTTATCCATTGTATCTTCAGAAATGAGTTGTAAACTCTTCTTAAAAGCAATAATTAGTTCTTTTCCTTTTTTAAATTTCCTATAGCAATAACTGTTTACTGTATAAATGAATGAGTTAAAAAGTTCATACAAAATTTCAAAGTTACTTAAAAACTTGTTGTTACCACAGAAATAGTTTCAGCATTTCACCTACATAAAGGAAAAATCTTCCTGGAGAATGAAATTGTTTCTTTGAAAATGCCTAGATTTGGAGCTGGAATAGGATAAAAAATGACCTCTAAAGATTTCCATATCCTAGTCCTTAAAACCTGTGAATGTACCTGATACAGCTAAAATAACTTCACAATGTGATTCTGTTGAGGGTTTTGAGATGGGGATGTTATTCTGGATTTTCTGGTTGGCCCTAAATGCAATAACATGTATCCTGATAAGCAGAGAGCAATTTGACACACACAAAAGAAGACAAGACAATGTGACCATGGAAACAGAGAAGGAATGATGTGGTTACAAGTGAAGGAATGCAGGCAGTTGCCTTGAAGCTTTAGAAGAGGCAAGGAAGAGATTCTACCTTGAGCCTCCAGAGGGAATGCTTACCTACTAGTACCTTGATTTCTGCCTAGTGAAACTGAGTTTGGATTTCTGGCCTCCAGAACCACAAGAGAATAAATTTCCATTGCCTTAGGGTTTACCAGTGGTCTGCAAACTTTTAATCCACCAAGTTTGTGATCATTGGTTTTAGCATCAGCAGGAAATTAAGATAGGAGAAACACCAGAAATAATCTAGTTTAATATCTGTAAGCAATTCACTTCTTTGGAAAAGAGGTCTAAGATATTAAACTTACCTCTAAGTTAAAAATATATATTATTTCATCTTGCTACTGTAAGAAAATCTTTAAGTTACACTGGTTCTAAAAAATGTTTCAATTATGAAAATTTTGCTTATGGAGATTCCATTTTATTTTGACTTTATGTATTCTCTTTTCAATTTTAGTGTCATTATTGTAGCAGAGAAAATTGTCAATAAGTTCTAAGTCCTACATTTTTAAAAATTGAAAAATATAAAATAACTAAAAGTAATGATTACAATATTAAATGATAATGGCCTCTTTAGTTAATAGTGAATAAATACTGCACAGGGATTCTAAAAATTGTTGTAATTTTTAAAAATCTTAACTCAAGAACCGGTTTTGCTCAGTGGATAGAGTATCAGCCTGTGGACTGAAGGGTCCCAGGTTCAGTTCTGGTCAAGGGCATGTACCTTGATTGCGGGCACATCCCCAGTTGCGGGGGTATGCAGGAGGCAGCTGATTGATGTCTCTCTCATCAATGTTTCTAACTGTCTATACCTCTCCCTTCCTCTCTGTAAAAAAATTAATAAAATATATTTTAAAAATTAAAAAAAGAACGGAGCAAATAATCACAAATAACATTTTCTTAATTCAAATAAATTGCATTATTATTTACACTAAAAGAACATCTTCTAAGCTTGAGGTTGATTAAAATTTTCAAGAACTTAAACTTAAGATCTAATTCTGCTTAGTTTTGCCGGGCCAGAATATCTCCTGGCATAGTAACAAATGACAAATCCATTGTATTCAACCCTTTTCTTTTCCTGGTAGGAGTTACTCAGGTGTGAGATTTTTTTCAAAATACTAATCAAAAAGTATTTAATCAAATACTAATATTGTCTGTTTCTTAGATTTATTTTTTCTTCTAAACATTGTATAGTCTAATTTTATGTATTTCTGCATAATGAAAGTTAACATCAATCACATATGACATTTTTTTCAAAAGCTATGGAAAAATTGGCAATGCAAGTCAACCTACAAAGCACTTTTACTATTTTACTGTAAAAGTACTTAAAACTAATTCCCTGAAATCTTACATTCATTTTAATAAGCCACAATTTGGCTCTTAGCTTTCTAGCTACAAATACAGAATGGATTATATGATTCATTATGTCAAAATGTAGAAGTAAACCAGCTTCAGAAAAGGCTCAATTATTGCTAGTGTTGAAATGGTAAAAAGTTCTACTGCGATTCCTGATCAAGAAGCAGTAATTGGAAAATGGGCCATTGGGAGCAACAAGGAGGGGCACCAGACTGGGCTTGGAGGGATGTTAGTCTCTAAGAAGGTGCTTAGGAAATGGTGATAACAATATATGTCAGTGCACATAATAAGATAAAATATTTATTTTATTGATTAAACCTAACAATATTTAATTATAGTATATCATTATATCAGCACACCCTCTAAAGTGTTTAAAATTAAATTTTCATAGACTCAAATGTTAAAATATGTTAAGTACTCTGGGAAATTTCACATACATTTCATTTCATTTTTACCTTCTGTAAAAGGTAAATTACCACACGTTCTCATAAAGCAGAAAGTTACATATTATCCTAGTTTAATAAAACCCAACCCACACATAGAAACATATATACCTCTCTTATCCCACACCACCAGTACAACTCTTCTTACTGAGAATTGTAGGCTGTTAACCAAAAAATCTACTAAAAGAAAAATTTTTTTCTAGGGGCAGCATTAACCTGTTTCTTCAGCAAACCAATTTATCTGCTCTAAAGTTCCTGTCGCTTGAAAATAGGTTCCGCGTTTTCTGCTAGTTTTACCAAGATATAGTCTTTTCTATATCAACTATTCGGTCCAGGTAGAACTTTTCTTCTCTCTGTGACTTTTCAATCTTCAGAACCTCTTTCTTTTCTTCACTTTACCTTCAAATGCTTTTCTTATGTATCATTCTTCACATGCCGCCAGAGATAGAAAGCAAGCTCTGGTCTTGTCCTCTTCTTATAAGGACACTAATCCCATCATGGGGACACCACAGTCATAACCTCACCTAAATCTATTTACTCTCAGAGATCCCACCTCCAAATACCATCACCTGGCAGTTTTAGGGCTTCATGTATGAGTGGGGGATGGGGCATAAACTTTCTGTCAAGGCAGTGGCTTTATGAAAGTCCTTTGTCCTTTCTGTCTTTCAGTGTCCAATACTATACATTAATATGTTTGAACTAGATGTCCATCATTTTAGTATTCTTAATCTCTTTTGTTAAAGTGGCAAGAGTAGGAAATCCAAATGATTTGTGAAATCTTTGAGCCAGTGACAGGATAACTGAATTTAGAAAGCTTGAATTTAGGAGGGGAGGGGGCACATTTAGAAAACAGATATTTTTAGAAAATGTCTCAGAACAATGTGACAGTTTTGAGCAACCTAAAAGCTAACCAAAACCTAATAATTTAAAGAAAGAAAAATAAACTTATTACTCAAGATTTCGTTGAATACCATATAAATATCACACATGTACCCAAATAATATATGGGCACCAAGGGGAATACAAAAATATACCTAAAGCACCAACTTTTGTTTGGTATCTGAGGAAGGTGGTGAAGATGCTATTTGTTAATGACATAGAATCCTTCCTATGAATTCCCTTAAGAGAATTTCATACTAGGACTGTACTAGGTATAATCAAGAGTTATTTGTCTCCTGAGTAAGAGGTTTATTTGTATGTATGTTTGTTTTTCCTTTCCTACTACACATAGACAATACAGAAAAAATTAATAGTCTTCTATTGATTATTATTTATATTAGCTCATTCTTAGATTATTT
The DNA here is from genome assembly GCA_027563665.1 of Antrozous pallidus. Taxonomy (NCBI): domain Eukaryota; kingdom Metazoa; phylum Chordata; class Mammalia; order Chiroptera; family Vespertilionidae; genus Antrozous; species Antrozous pallidus. The sequence goes on along the minus strand of CM050508.1, from coordinate 63,446,841 downwards.
TTATTACATTACTAAAGTACTGGTGCATGAAATCCATGCACAGGGCAGAGGGGTAGTGGTGTCCCTCAGCCCAGCCCTTGCACCCTCTCCAATCTGGGAGCTCTTGAGGGATGTCCAACTGCCTGTTTAGGCCCAATCTCAGATAGGATCAGGCCTAAATGGGCAGTCAGACATCCCTCTCACAATTCAGGACTGCTGAATCGCAACTGCTTGCCTGCCTGCCTGTCTGATTTCCTCTAACCACTTCTGCCTGCCAGCCTGATAACCCCCTGACCACTCCCCTGCCAGCCTGATTGATGCCTAACTGCTCCACTGCCGGCCTGTTTGCTCCTAACTGCCCTCCTCTGCAGGCTTGATTGTCCCCAACTGCCCTCTTTTGCAGGCCTGGTCCCTCCCAACTGCCTTCACCTGCTGGCCATCTTGTGGTGGCCAATTTGTGTCCACATGGGGGCAGCTATCTTGTGTGTTAAGTGACAGTCAATTTGCATATTACTCTTTTATTAGATAGGATAGAAGCCTGATACATGGATGGGGCCAGCTGGTTTGTCCTGAGGGTGTCCTGAATCAGGGTGGGTGTACCTTTGGGGCATGGGGAGGCCTAGGCGAGGGGCCTGTGGTGGTTTGCAGCCCAGCCACGCCCCCAGACGACCTAAGCACAGGTCCTGGTATCTGGGATTTTTTTTATCTTCTATAATTGAAAGTTGTAACCTTAAGGAGAGGCCAGGGCAGAGAGAATCTTGGCTTCCTCCATCGCTGGAGGTAACTCAAGCCTCCTGTTCTCTCCATGGCTACAGCCATCTTGGTTGGGTTAATTTGCATAGTTGATCCTGATTGGCTTGTGGGTGTGGTTTTGTGGGTATAGTGGAGGTATGGTTAATTTGCATTTTTCTCTTTTATTAATGTAGATTATTTTTAGTAGGGGGTCAGTGCATTAATCCATGTACCTTGAAAGGAACTGTGGGCCACAAGGCTGCAGTGGCCACAGGGGTGGATCTCAGCCCATCCTCTGTGCCCCCACCTGGCCCCTCCTGCCACAGCCTCTTCTTCCCATTCCCTGTCTGCTGGCAGCCCCACTCCTGCCACTGCCACTCCCACACACTGATGGTGCTTGCCTCACTCGCAGCTGCTAAAAGCACAGAGCAATTGGGACTGACACCAGCAACATGTGCAAGTGGGGCTGGTGACAGTAGTGGGTACAAGAGGTGGCTGCTGGCCACAGTGGCCCCTCAGAAGCAGGGGGAGGTGAAAAAGCCCTGAGGGTCAATCAGGGCTAGCACCAGGCATTGGCAGCGGGTGTCAACAGTGGCTCTGGTGCCAGCAGTAGTTGTGAGCAGGGCCGGTGCAAGCAGCAGGTGCAAGCACCAGGTGGGACCATGACACGTGGGAGCAAAGAATTTTCAGTAACCACCAGAGGCTTACCCCGATGATAGCAACTGATGCCCCACCTTGATCTGGTGCCCCCACTCATCTGCTCCACTATCCCGCCACAGCCGACAGCCACCATGTTTTTCACTTTGCTTCCTGCTGCTAATACCCACCATGTTCTGTACATGCCCCTTGGTGGTCAGCACATGTCATAGCGACAGGTTGTTGTTCCACTGTTCAGTCTATTTGCACATTAGGGTTTTATATATAAAGATGTGGATGGTTTTTTTTTCTCTTATGTTTCCTCCCTATTATCTATTTTTATGTCATATATATATATATATATATATATATATATATATATATATAATTCTGTGTGAATCCACGTCCACTTTTTTACAAGATGAAAGATAAATAAGTAATAGGAACATAATTCCTATACTCAATCTCAGTGGTAATATAAAACAATGATTCTTGAAACAAAGAATTTTCTTTGCTGCTATGTAAGAAGCATTCACAAAAAAAAGGTATAAGGACAGAAATGGTTTTAAAAGGCTTCAAAAAACTGACAGTGAGCACAAAGAATGGGTGTATGAGGACAGTGAGTAGGATATAGGACCAAATGGAGTGGCAGGCCTGGACTAGGAAGTGTAGAAAATTAAGTTTGATAAGTAAAGGACCTAAGATAATAATAGAATGCAAGTTTTAAGCAAGGAAATTTTGAACTGAGGGAACAAAGGTGCAAATAGCTTTCAGACTGCAAAGGTTGTCAAAGGATAGCTTGTAACCTAGGTCTAATACAAAGTCATGAAAATACTTGGACATGCACTTTTGTTATTAAAAATAGCCTGGTGAGTGAATATAGCCAAAATGAAAAGGGCTTTTCATTCTTGTTATTAGTGCCCAAGTATAATTTAAACACAAGCAGGGACAGAACTATAGAACTTTTTTGCAGTGCATTTCTTTTATTCTTTATCAAAGTACTTGATCCAATACAGAGCAAGGAGCTACATGTGGGTATGTACAGAAATGATACCTTTCCATTAACTGGAAAAAGGCCTGCTCCAGTGAGTTACCATGGAAACAGCCTAGCGTCCATCTTCATTTCTCATAAAGAATCTTAGGCTTCTAATGAAACCTACCAGATAGACAAATTTAAACTCTTTTGTTGCTAACTTTATAAACAGATTTGGAGATTTTTTTAACTTTAAAAGAAGTAAAATATGTGCTTCTGGATATAATATGCAGAAGGTGGTGTATTTTTGCTTTTGTTTGAAGCGGTTCTTTCTTTCTCCAAAAAAAAGCCTGATTCTTAACAAATTCCAAAATGCATTTTATAGCCACTGTAGCATCAAGGAATGGACAAAGCAGTATTTAAAGGTCACCCCTGCAGGTGCTCAATCCAGGGCCTAGAGACAGCAGAAAGAAAATGCCACTTCTAGGTGGCAGAGTCCACCTTCTACAGAGACCTTTTCTTTATCCAGTGAGTGAAACAAGTGGCTCATGACTGGATTCGTGGACTCTTTTTTTAAAAAATATATTTTATTGATTTTTTTCACAGAGAGGAAGGGAGAGGGATAGAAAGTCAGAAACATCGATGAGAGAGAAACATCGATCAGCTGCCTCTTGCACGCCCCCTACTGGGGATGTGCCCGCAGCCAAGGTACATGCATTGACCGGAATCGAACTCGGGACCCTTCAGTCCACAGTCCGACGCTCTATCCACTGAGCCAAACCGGTCTCGGCTATTATGAGACTCTTAAGAAATAGGAAATGAAATGAAAGGATATGATGCCCAATTTTAGACTGAGGTGAAGACACATTGACATTGACCTCTGGGATCTCCTTTCAGAATTCCAAATAATATATGATTGCCCTTCCAAAAGATAGAATTATTTCTTCTTCCCACCTTATATGTGGGCTGTGCTTATTGACTTGCTTCCAAAGACTAGACCATGGAAGGGTGTTGTGGTGATTTTATAGTGAAGAAACATGGCAAGTGCTATGTCCAGGTAAGTGATCCAAGTTGTACATGGTTTGTCAGGTTGATACCTTGCACCCTAGATATGATGTAATGACAACTGCACTTCATCTGTGTGACCTTCCTCATTGTGGCCAGTGTGGGTCAGTGGTTGAGCATCTACCTATGAATCAGGAGGTCACAGTTTGATTCCTGGTCAGGAAATAGAAATGTTTCTATTTTTCTCTGCCTTTCCCTTCCTCTCTGAAATCAATACAATACACACACACACACACACACACACACACATACACACACACACACACACACACACATATATATATATATATATATATATATATATATATATATATATAGAGAGAGAGAGAGAGAGAGAGAGAGAGAGAGAGAGAGAGAATATATACTGTATTTTCCGTAGTATAAGACAACTGGGCGTATAAGACAACCCCCAACTTTTCCAGTTAAAATATAGAATTTGGGATATACTTGCCGTATAAGACTACCCCTCTTGCAATGCACACCAAATAAAAATTTAAAAAAAATCAGATTTGATTTCAATGTGGTAACTTTGAGATTTTCCTGGATTAAAAAGCCATCTTATACACTGGGAAATATGATATATATTCTTCTATCTAATAAAAGAGCAATATGCAAATTGACAACACCTCCGGGACACCACAAGCCATACCTACCAGCCAGTCAAGAGTGAGTATACAAATTAACCTAACCAAGATAGCTGTGGCCAGGGAGCGAGGAGGAGTCTTGGGTTTCCCCTGCAATAGACGAAGCCAAGCTTCCTGCACACCCTGGCTGACCCAGGCCTTTATTCAAGGCTAGAAAGTTTCAAAGATAATTAAATCCCCCCCCCAAAATGACTGTGGCCATGGAGCGAACAGGAGGCTTGGGTTTTCCTGGTGATGGAGGAAGCCAAACTTCCTGCACACCCTGGCCAACCCAGGCTTCTACTCAAGGCTACAAGGTTTCAATTATAGAAGATAAATAAATCCCAGATACCAGGGCCTCTGTGTGGGTTGCTGAGGGGCATGGCCAGCCTGCAAATAACCATGGGCCCCTTGTCCAGGTCACTCCACATCACATGGGAACCCCCACCCTGATCCAGGATACCCTTCAGGACAAACCAGCTGGCCCCCACTCATGTACTAGGCCTCTATCCTATCTAATAAAAGAGTAATATGCAAATTGAGCATCACTCCAACACACAAGATGGCTGCCCCCATGTGAATACAAGATGGCCAGCAGGGGAGGGCAGTTGGGAGGGACCAGGCCTGCAAGGGAGGGCATTTAAAGGCAATCAGACTGACAGCAGAGCAGTTAGGCATCCATCAGGCTGGCAGGGCAATGCTTAGGGGGTGATCAGGCTGGCAGGCAGAAGCAGTTAGGGACAATCAGGCAGGCAGGAAGGCAAGCAGTTGGGAGTCAGCAGTCCTGGATTGTGAGAAGGATGTCCCAGACTGGAGAGGGTGCAGGCTGGGCTGAGTGACACAACCCCTGTGCATGAATTTCATGCACTGGGCCTCTAGTTTTTTGTTTGTTTGTTTGTTTGTTTTGTGTGTGTGTGTGTGTGTGTGTGTGTGTGTGTGTGTGTGTGTGTGTGTGTTTTAAAAGGAAAGTCTGAACATGACAGTTGGCTAAGGAGATGTGATGACTAAATATAATGTGGTAATCTAGATAGGATCCTGGGGAAAAATGAACATGGGCTCATGTGGAATTTTAGGGGAAAGTTAGTAAAATCTGAATAAAGTATGGAGTTTAATTTTTCTTTTTAAAAAACCATTGATAAGCAAAATGCTAATGTGAGAAAGAGAATGTGAAAAGTGTGTGAAAAAGGGCATGATATTTGGGGCCTGATAAACCATACTTCAAAGACCGGTTCTTTCATTTTCAAAATGAGTGACCTCGGAATTTATTTAACCTTTTATAAACCTCATTCTCCTCATTTTTAAAAGAATAATAATGCTTACCTGAAAGGTTCTTGAAGAAATGTGTAATATATGACATGTAGTACATTTTATTTAATATACATTGTCTTTTAAATGACTCATATTTTGTTGAATGCACAGTAGGTGCTCCCAAATGTTGTTTAATTTATTTCCTTCCTTGTGCTTCCAGCTCAACATCCAAAGGCCAGAACCTCTGTCCCTTTAATGCCAGAGGCTGCTTTGTCCATCGTAGTCACACCTGGGGAATGAATCAGTTCTACTCCCCAGAAGCACTCTTCAAGCAAAAGCTGGGGGCAGTAGTGTCATTACCCCAGCTCCTTCAATTGGAGGAGATTGAGACTAGGGTGTTTGTTCTATACTAGTTGCCAAAGATCCCAAACAGGATTAAGCTTCAGTTGCTCACAGTACAGTTCATTAATTATTGAATTATTTGATTGGCTACTTTCCCTTCCTTATTGCTCTAGTGGTCTGTCCTGGGGTCATCTAGCTGATAAACTGCTTGATTTTGAATCCTTGGTCTCAATGTCAGCTTTTGGAGGAAGACACACTAAATAGAGCCAGATCTTAGTTCGCAAAGGGAAAGTTGGTATTAAATTGCCCAGGGCTAAAGTAGAGTATCCCATTCAAGAATGCACTTTCTTCTCCTGCAATTTATATGTGTGAGGACCAATACTGAAGGAATGATACAATCAGTGGAAAAACGTATCGCACTGGACCAGCAAGAGAAAGATAAATGTTGCAGAAAATCATTAGTGACGAGCATTTGGAGAATAGAGTTCAAGACAGGCTGGAATATTGGAGGAAACTTACAGAAATGTTGGCACTCCATTCGATATTGATATATCACATTCAGAGTTTCATACAGGGCCTATATGAATTCGAGAAAGCCTGAAAATTCTACATGCTCAAAAGTATCAGTTGAGTAAATAGATGGGTGATTAGATGAATAAATAAATGATAGAGTTACCGCATAGGACAAGGTGTTCCACTTGGTGAGAATGATTCTAGTTTTTGCATGAACCTCCTTTTTCCTGATGGTCAGTGTGTTAGTTTTCTATTGTTGTATAACAAAAAGCTCTACAAATTTAGTGGCTTAGTACAACATAAAATTATTACCTCACAGTTCTATGGGCTGGAAATTCAGGCTCAACGTGACTGAGATGTCTGCTCAGGGTTGCAAACCACTGATATAGAGGTGTTGCCTGGAGCTATGATTTCAATCCAGGAGGCTCCATATCCTCTTCAAAGATTTCTGGTTATTGGTCAGCTTCAGTTTCTTGCAGTAGGAAGACTGAGGTCCCGTCCTTTTGTTTTTTGGTAGTTTTTAATTTTTCCCCCTGGCTTTCTACCAATGGTTGCTCTCAGCAGCAAGGGGCAGCCTTTAAAAAAATATTTTTATTGATTTCAGAGAGGAAGGGAGAGGGAGAGAGAGATAGAAACATCAGTGGTGAGAGAGAAACATTGATTGGCTGCCTTCTGCTCACTTCACACTGGGGATTGAGCATGCAACCCAGGCATGTACCCTGACTGGGAATCGACCTCCTGGTTCATAGGTCAGTGCTCAATCATTGAGCCATGCTGGCTGGGCAGCAATTTGGGTCTTGAAGGACAGTAGAAAACAATTCTCTTTTGTTAGCTAAAAGGAGGTCTTGTATAGAATAATGTAATCATAGAGTGACTTTCCTGTCATAGTCAAAGTCTCACCCATACTCAAAAGAAGCATGTTTATACAGGGCATGTACACCAGCGGGCGAAGAAGTTGGTCATCTAAGAACTCACCATAGTCCATATCTGCACATTCAAATAGCTAGTAGGATGTCTTTTGGAAGGAATTGTGTTTGGGCTCAAATTTGTATTTAATACTATAATAATAAGATATAAATATCTGGGCATAATGTTTACATGTCAGACTTCTTGAATTCTAGACTTCATTGAAAACCCTTCAAGGCAGTATAAAGTATTAAATATCCTATATAATAAAAGACTAATATGTAAATCGACCAAACAGTGCAACGACCAGTTGCAATGACATGAAGTGACCAACAAGGAACAGAAGTGCAATGCAGGGCTGCCCCCTGGGTGGTTAGTGCACTCCCATAGGAGGAGCACTGCTCAGCCAGAAGCCGGGCCCACAGCTAACGAGCACATCAGTGGTGGCAGAAGCCTCTCCCACTTCTGCGTCAGTCAGACTTCCCCAGAGGTCTCCTGGACTGCAAGAGAGCAGCACAGGCCAGGCAGAAACCCCCCTCCCCTCCCCCCAGTGCATCAGTTTTGTGCACTAGACCTCTAGTATATAATCTTTAACATCAGTAGTGTTGAAAATGGGAAGATTTAATAATGAACTTTAAAGTAGAAACATGAGTCACACTTTGTTACTGTATTAGTGCATCCGGCTTATTGTATTAACTTTCTTGCTCTGTTTTCCACAAAGTGAACTAGAAATTTCTAAAGGCAAATTGTTTTCATTTCAGTTCAGTAAGTAATTATTGGGCATGTACATTTTTTCTAGAATTGTTTCCATAGGTATCCTTAGTATTGTTATAGGTACAGCAAGGCTTAAAAATAAAACAAAGGATGAGACAGAATGTAATAAATATAGATTATATGTCTAGATTTTGCACAAATAATAACCCATACTTAGATGTTACTTAGGGCAGCTACTGTGTTTAGAGTTTACATGGATCATTTCACTCAAACTCTGAAATAGCTCAAAAAATCAGAGGCATCATTGTCTCTTTTCCCAGTAACTCTGCTCTGAGAATCCACCACAGTTCACATCTTCACATTCCAAGAGCAGGGGGGGGGGGGGGAGTCTCAGGCCCAGGTCTGTGTCATTTTCCAAAGCCCATTGTTTTAGTGTTGTCCTGCCCCAAGATACACACAAATGATGCCACACCTACAACACAGTGCGAGCAAGCTATCTAGCTTAGAGTCCTTACAAAGAGCTGCATGAAGGAAGTCGTATAAGAAGGGTAATCTTTTCCTGAGTAGGGCAGAACAGGAAAAATAGTCCTAGTGATGTGATCAGCACATACCAGGTCAGGGAGTCAATAATCAGATGACTGGTGAGCACAAATTAAGAAACAGCAAATTATTACATTCCGTTTTAATGAAGTGAAAGGAGAAAGATTTGATAAGTCACAGATGATTTCAGGACAGGATGGAAACATTGAACAAGAGATTCACACCCACATCCTGTTTTTAATAACAGTCTCAGATCATTGGAATTGTGAAACACCACAGATGTCATCTAGGCATGTAAGTTAAGAATACACAGCTAGAAGCTAGCTGCTCCTCCTTAACCTCTTCTGCACAAACCACTGGGAAAACGGGCTCTAGATGCAGCCTTAATCAAGTCACAGAAAAAGGACCTGTCAGGGAGCAAAGTCTCTTTGCTTAGGAGCCCCATTGACGAATTCAGTTCCATCTGTGTATTTTCTGTGCTGGTTTCAGGGTTGTGTGACATATAGGAAAAGAGAGTATTTTGAAAAATCACAATGTTAAAATTTTAACTTTTGTTGCTAAATGTTTTTCCTGGTTATTTCAATACAAAATTACCTGGGCTATTTTTTATAGAATGAGGTGGGGTGGAGGGGAACCTAGTGTTTATTTTCTTATACTTTTTCCCTCTGGATAGTTGCTAACAAATTTTTCAAACTGAACTTACTTCAGTTACCTAAAGTGATCCCCCAGAGGGCCCAAGCTCCAAAATGCCTAAGTGATGGGTGTGTAGGGGCAGTAGAGTCAAGTACAATAATAGTGACAATGACCTTGGGGTCTAGAGAGACCTCCATCACTAAGCAGCTCTGGCGAATTTGCTGAATCCAATAAATGTTTTGGCTTTGATATCTTCATCTAAGTAGTGAAGCAGTTGGCATAAAGTGATTGAGTCCCTTAAAAGTGAACTTTATGGAAAATATTGTTCTGAGGAACTCATCAGGAAAATTATTTTATAAATTAAAATTAAATCTAGGAAAATCCCAACCTGCATAGTAAAGCTGGATAAAATAAGTGTGTGAGTCTTTTAAAGAGAAATTTTATATAATAAATGGTGTATATTGCAAAATATTTCTCCAGCCAAAGATAAAAGAAAAGGCCTATGGCAAGACAGAGCCAGCAGAGGGCGTTTAGTTCCTGAGCCTCTTGCTTTAGGAGCCTTGGCTCAGTCCAAATAAGGAAACAGTGAATTTGCTTTGAAACTTGCATTGCTTGAAAGATGTGCCTATGCTACTAATCTAAGCAAATATTTGCTTGCATTTTTCCAGAGGAATAAAGATAAAGGAGTATTTTAAAAGAAGTAACTATGCAACATTAGCATTTTAAACATGATAAAACTTTTAAAAGAATGTATAGATACAATCTTAAATTGTGTGAAATAAAGCATTAATTTCATGCAGAATATTTTATTTTTTATTTTAAAAAATATATATTTTATTGATTTTTCACAGAGAGGAAGGGAGAGGGATAGAAAGTCAGAAACATCAATGAGAGAGAAACATCGATCTGCTGCCTCTTGCACACTCCCTGCTTGGATGTGCCCGCAGCCATGGTATATGCCCTTGACCAGAATCGAACCTGGGACCTTTCAGTCCACAGGCCGATGCTCTATTGACTGAGCCAAACCGTTTCGGCATGCAGAATATTTTAGATCATTCTCCTAGCAATCCTTGAAAATTGTTTAAATGATATCATCATTGTGTATATTTGGAGAATTATAATTCCTTTGGACATTACCGAAATGAAAAATTCAGAACAAAACAGATGCATATGTAGAATAATGAAAATCCTTACCTTTACTTAAAAATAATCAGAATAATATTAAAAAGAATCAGAATAATATTAAAAAGAATTGTGTTTTGAATTGGCTACCATCCTTCATATGTTGGAAATTATTGCTAAACTCATTTAAGTCATCAATTAAGAAACACAAATAAATTTGAGCTCTATAAATATGCATAAAAGGAGTTCAATCACTCTGTAAATATGCATAAAAGCAGATAAGTCACAGCAAAGACCACTGTGAGTATTTAAATAGAAAAAAAATTATAAAAATGGTTGTCTCAAAGCTTTTGCATAGTACAACTAGATGTCGTAGTTTTCTTCCCAGACACGGAGATATAATAGATATGAATTATACAACCAGACTTCCCTGTGTACAGAAATTGCAATACAATTTGGAACACAACTCCATGATTTTTAGACCCTCCAACCTGCATAGCAATAAAAGGAACTGTGTTAGTTTTCTAGGGCTGTCATAACAAACTACCATAAACTGGTGGTTTAAAACAACAGAAATTTGTCTCTCAATTTTTAAGTCTACAGGTCAATAATTAAGCTGTCAGAGGGGCATATTTCTTCTAAAACCTGTAAGGGAGTATCATTCCTTGCTTCTTCTAGATTCTGGAATTTGCCAGTAGTTCCCATGGCTTGTACTCACATGGCATTAATTCCCATCTCCCATTTCACAGGTCTGTTGTCTTCTCTCTCTGTATATTTCTGCCTTCTTATAAGGATGACAGTCATTTTGGTTTAAGCGCCTGTCCTCCTCCAGTTTGACCTCCTGGTAACAAGTAATTAATTACCTCTACAATGGCCCTATTTCCAAATAAGTTCACATTCTGAGATATTGGGGTTTAGGATTTTAGCATATCTTTTGCAGGGAGACAATTTAACACAAAACTGGAAGACAGGAGGTTTCAAAAGGTGGAGAACTTTGTAAGGAATTCTATGAGTGGGGTAGGTGCCCTCCCTCTAGAGGGTTGGGGCCAGTTTCCAGTGACAAAACTATAAAGAGGAGGACTCAAGGCAGGGGCAGCTTCATGGGTGTGCAATTCATGCAGTTGACCAGGGCCCTGTAATCTTGAAAGTCTTAATAATTTTGAACAATAGGTTCTGCATTTTCATTTTGCATTGGTCCCTACCAATTCTGTAGGACCCCACTCTGAGAGCTTTCTATGTGCTTCTTATACTTGTGGGGTTTGGCAGGCTGTGTGACCTGACTCACACATGGCAAAGCTGAATTACAGCGATTGCCCTGCCTGGGTCATCTTGCCTCTCTGAGTTGTGAAGAGATAAAAAGTGGTCCTCTTAGCACTGCAGTGAGAGGTACTTAGTGAAGGGAATCTAGGAAGAACTGCAGTCAGGAGAGGGAGCACCAAATTCTGCCAAGCCAGAGAATAGGAAGGAGCTATAAAGAGACAGTTCAGGTAAGACCTGTCCTAGACTTTTACCAGCTGGGAAGAATCAAAAGCTACTTAGAAGCCTGGAGGAATTTGGGGAGTGGGCAAGGGAGCTAAGAATGAAAACAAAACAAAACAAAAAACTTAAGGCAGTGAAATAGAGAAGGCAATATTACCCTATCCCACTGCAGACTTCCAACCTAAAGCAGCCCGATTTAGAGAAGGTGAGATGATCTGCCACTAGATTTCACTCAGAGTTTCAATTGATAATATTAAACAGACCAATCTAATTTCTGAATTGAATCCCCAAGAGATTTAGATAAGTAAGCAGAAAAATAATAAATCCAGTAGTTTTCATCAAGGAGTAGGGAAAGATACATTATCTCTTTTGATACATTTTAAAGGGTTGATAGGTATTATGGGTTGAACTGTGCCCCTTACCCTCCAACAGGCATTTCCTTGGGGAAGTCATAATTTCAGTGCCTCAACATTATGACTGTATTTGGAGTTAGGATCTTTAAAGATGTAATCAAGGTAAAATGAGGTCATTAGAGAGAGCCTTAATCTATAGGACTGTTGTCCTTATGAGAAGAGATTAGGACACAGACAAACACAGAGGGAAGACCATGTGAAGATACAGGGAGAAGTTGGCCATCTAGAAGCCAAGGAAAGAGGTTCACAGAAGAAACCAATTCTGTTGATACCTTGATCATCCATGGACTTCCATCCTCCAGTACTCTGAGAAAATAAACTTCTATTGTTTAAGCCAACCAACAGGTGGTACTTTGTTATGGTGGCCCTAGCAAACTAATACAGTGGAAGATAGTAAAACCCGAGTTGTTGCAGAGATCAGAGTAATCTTGGAAAAAATAATAAGTAACACGGTCCACAAAATGAAAAAAAAAAGTCATTCACTTCTCATATGAGAGCTGAACTTAAAATAATGGAATAAAATTCCCTTCTTAATTTTTTGTAGAACTAACTTGACCAACACAAAAGATATAGTTCAATTAAAGGAACCTCGCTTATCACGTTTTTATACTGTTGAGTAAATGTATAACCTTTGTGAAGGATTGCCTTTTAAGATGTTGGCTTAATAGGTTTCTTGGACTCCATCATTGACTTTGCATGTTCCTCTTCTGACTTGTGATTTTTCAGAGAAATCCTGAATAGCAATCCTTTCAAGACTAACTTGTTAAGCTTAAAGACTAGGCTCCAGTGTTTACAAGTGATTTATAGAGCTGACTTTCTCCAATCTTAACAGATTGCTTTGGAAAACAAAAAGACCCTGAGGTCACCTTCCTCATAGATTCCTTCTGGACTTTGCAGGAGAAAAAAATAGATGCCCTGCACAGAATCCTGAACCAGCTTATCAGAACCAATGGAAGAAAACAACTTAGTAACTCTCAGAAAACTTTTATAATCAATGTGTGTAAATAAATAAATTGTTCACACCAGGAACAAAGCAATAGAGATTACATACTATCCGTTTGAATTAGCTAGCAGTGAGTCTACAATCCACCTTGACATTTTCTTGGATATTTTGAGAATTGTAGTCAAGCCCAGCCCAAACCACATGAGAAAGATAAGCAGAGAGCCTATCTTTATTGAGCTCCCTAGAGAATTTAATTCTACCACCTTCACAGATTCACTAACAATATTTAATAAAATTTACATGGTGTACTTCTGTTATGGAAAGAAAGACGTAAAGTGCTTTATGAAAAATATCCCTGTCTTTAAGTGACGAATTGGGCATATGGTGGTGGGAACCAGGACTGCCTTTTAGTGAGCTCCATGCAATTTAAAAACTTTATTTTGATGAATCTGTGTGTGCCTTATAAGGCACGTACAGTGCAGGAAAGATGGTGCTGGCAAATAATAAGCATTTTATAATTTAGCTTGTTAAATTGAAACTTCACAAAAAATTTATAAAACATGTGACACTGTCCCTATTTTGCAGTTGAGGAAAAAGACTTGGAGAGATAAACTAACTTCCTAAGATCACACAGCAGAGATCATGAAAAGATCATTTGATGTGAAAACTTTCAAAGATAAACCTGCTGTACTGTGACTTTTTGTTTTTATGAAGATATTATTTTATTAGCTGAATTTTATATTTTCAGGTATTTTCTTATACCGCTGACAAGGAAATCCGAACCGATGACTTGTGCTTGGATGTTTCTAGACTCAATGGACCTGTAATCATGTTAAAATGCCACCACATGAGAGGAAACCAATTATGGGAATATGATGCTGAGGTATAGTATTTTCCTTAATTTACTTGTTTTTGAATCTTTCAACTGAGTTAATACTGGGTGGAACAAAAGTATGTTTATAGTTGTGAATATGTAAGTTGTATTATTATTGATTAGTTATTGTATTATTTTCTATAACAACAACTGTAATCCTACTTTTGCCCCACCCTGCATTTCAAATATATTTAAACCTTGAGTTATTTTTTTTCTGCATTGGAAAAACTGCACTTTCAATCATGTATGCTCATATTACATAATATTAGGATGGTATGTTATATAAATAGGTTTTTGCCAAACTAGTCTGTAAATATAAAAATCTGAATGAGAAACATGAAATCATTTTTATGTGCTTAAAATTTGTTATCAGATATACATGCTCAACATAAATTAGGCAAAGAGCAGGCTATATTTATCTGAGAATTATGTTTGCAGATATACAAACAGAACAGTATCAGTAATAGTTTCATGTTTTTAATTTTACACTGTTGTAATCTCTGATATTTATGCTTCTCACTTTAAAGGAAAAAAGAAAAAACTGACAAGATTAGCTTGAACATTCTTTATAATAGTAAATACTTTTTTAAATTCAATAAACTAATTAGGTACATAATCAGTTAAACAGCCTCTTCTCAATATAGCACATCTTTCTGAGAGAAAGAGAGGGAGGAAAAAAAAATAAAATTACTGGAAATTTATAGCCAGGCAGTGTGTAAACACCAAACCAGCCATCAGATGGAGCTAATAAAAAAGAAATATTTTCCTCTGCATGAGGAAGCTATCTTGAAACAGCTTCATTTCTTTCATTTCTCTTTGCTTAACAAAATGAATTTGTTGTCTGGGTTACATTTTCCACATTATTAAATGGTTGGTGACTTATTTAAGATAAGAAGTAAACCTCATTCTTATATGATAAATAATACAATAGAGGTAAATGAATTTCACAAATGCAGTCTTCTATGAAAGCTTAAAATACTCTGCAAGAGTAACATCTTTAAAAATAAATCTGCAGATTTGCTGGTATTATTGATATTTTAGCAACGTCTTCTTTTTAAAATCTTTTTGATGTCATTTAAATTTGCATGATGTTGTCATTTCTTAAGTGGAATATCATAAATACTTACTGAATTCTTATATGATCTGAAGTTAGTTACATAGGGTTAAAGTTTGTCCCTAAGATAAGATTTATGTAATATTATGAAGTTCCTGGGATAAAATTAAGACAAACACCATGAATCCTTCCTGTGCTGCACCACTGTGTTTCATCCAGACTCTTTGATCCTCTCAATACTTATTCAACATCTTTATCTGACCACCATTATTTTTCTCTTCAAGTATTGTCATCACCACTCTTTATATTAAACTGTAGAAAACATTTCCTCTAATAATACATGTGAGTAAATCTGAACCTTTCTTTAGTCAGTTCCTTACCTCTTCTATGAGGAGAAATGCAGATAAATATACAGAAAAAGGAGAAATCCTGAAAGAAGTATTTTTTTTTAAATAAAACTTTTTGTTGTTATTGTTGTATTTTAGTTTTCACCAGGATCCCAAGACTTTATTGGGCATGTGCTAAAATAAAGAAACCTAGCATATATTTTTAAGCAAAGGAGGAAGAATGTATATATTTTTATAAGATCTGGAGTGTTGTTGAATTTTAGAATAACACCCAATCTTTAAATATTTCTATAATTTTTGAGTGGATAATGGCTTTTATAGCCATGACTTAAGTTTCTTCATTTCTGAAGTAACTATTGTTGCTAATTAGGCATATGTTTTTTTATTTATATTTCTATTAGCCAGTAGGAAGATTATTGAATACTAAGGAATTTTGAAAGAAAAGTGAAAAAAAAAAATTGGTAGCTTCACCTAAGATAAATAATTTTTTTTTGTAAATTTACTAATTGGTTGAGTGTTATCTCTTGTAGCATTTTTAGATTATTGTGCTATTTTGTATCATGGAAATTTTGTTTCTTCAACACATACAAATAAAGCTTATACTATGTCTTAAATAGTATTGAGAAATATTTATTTTTAAATTATCTAATCACCTTAATAATTATATAATAGTTTCATTTGCTCTCTTACATGTTTATGTTTTCAAAAAATTGTGATACTCAACTTGTCTAAATTTAAAATTTTAAATCATAATGTAAATTTTTTGCCAAATTTATAAATGTATAAATCATAATATAGAGAAGTCACAAGGGAATAGAATACTTGTAAGAATGATGCATTGTCTTTCTAAACATTTCAGTTTTGAAATAAAAATCATATTTTTTGTGAAAAATAAGAAAAATGGAGATAACTTTTTTAAAAAATTGAAACATATTTACTTTTTATGATCAACTCTTCTTTTACATTTTTGGTTTAGGGCCACTTTAGTCTATGGAATGGTCCCAATCTTTGCTACACAATGTGTGATTCTAGGGCTAGTAACAGCAACTGGGAACTTGATAGAAGTTAGGAATTTCAGGTATCACCCCGGACACACTAAATCAGAGTTTGTACTTCAATAAAATGCCCAAGGCATTCACATACATTTTAAAGTTTGACAAGGACAGGTCTACACAGTGGCCAAATATCTACTAATCTTCTTTAGTCTTTTTATACACTGTTGAAAGATATTGCAAAGTTAGGAAACGGCATATATATACTTTGGAAAATGACAAGGTTTCCAGGAGAGAAGGGGAAGGGAACAGGAGCAGAAGGTGAGAGGCGCTGAGTTAGGAGAGAGGAGTAACTGCCAAGTATTTCTAGTCTTTTCAAATTCCAACCAGTGAAAAGCAGA
Source organism: Antrozous pallidus (assembly GCA_027563665.1). Classification (NCBI taxonomy): domain Eukaryota; kingdom Metazoa; phylum Chordata; class Mammalia; order Chiroptera; family Vespertilionidae; genus Antrozous; species Antrozous pallidus. The sequence continues at coordinate 63,430,312 of CM050508.1, read as the reverse complement.
CAAGTGCTGCTTGCCACTTCTTTAATTTATTCTTTATTTATTGCTATCAAAGGCAAAATTATTCTTTTTTTGAGAAACCTCTGAAGTGGTGCAGTTTCAAAGCAGAATAAAACTTGGTGGTGTTCATAGGATGATAGAGCTGAAACTTCCCTTAAAGTTCTCCTCTTTGAGCCTTTATCAGCAGAACTCTAAAGCACAAAGATCACCCCACAAGCAGTGGAGGCAGAATGAGGTCCTAATAAAGTATTCAAAGAAAACTAGTTATCACTGCAATTGTGAATTTCGCAGTGTGAATAGCTTAAATATTCCATCACCTTATCTCCTGGAATCCTTTCAGTCTTAGAAAAGTAACAGAATTGTGGGGATATCCAGAGAAAAATGGAAACTGTGTCATAAAGCCTCAAAACATGGAGTCTATTTAACTGCTTTGGTTTTACTTTTTAGATGAGTGAATAAAAGGGAGTAGAAGGGAATAATACTATATAGAGTTTCTATAATCTGTTTTCTCATACAACTCTAATGATAATCCTATTTATAATAACAAAAGCATAATATGCTAATTAGACCAGATGTTTTTCCTGAGGAAGCTGGGCTGTGAGGGAAGCCCAGGTCCTGGGTACCAGAGGGAAGCTGGTCCCAGCAGCCGGGAGAAGGAAGACCTACTCTTGCACGAATTGTGTGTATTGAGCTTCTAGTAAGATAAGGTTTTACTTGTATTCTTCACATTAGTAAACATAAGCTTAAAGTATTTAAATGCCTTCTCTGGGTTTGCACACTCCAGGTTTCTAGCATTCTTTCCACATTCGTCTACATTCTTCTTGAGGTCATTGAAAAACTAGAAACAATTAGATGCTCTCAATAATTATGATCTGACGATTTAAATGTAATGTATTATAAATGAAAAAATAAATTATATCCATTATTTGTTCTACTAAATTTTATTCACATAGAATTTCCCCTTAATCATTGGAAAGATGTTATGCAATAAGCATTGTTTATTGAGACAAATAGTCATAAAACTACTTTGTCAATAGGATCTAATTGCTTAGACTTTATCTATATTCATAATATAAGCCATATCTAATTGCGTCTACTTTTATTTGAATGAAATAGAGTACATGTTGGTAAGCAATATGTGTCTTTGGACAACTTTGATTAAAAATATAGTGCCCTATTTTCTTATTGAAATATTTCTTAAATAACACAACCATAAATTTAATTCAGTATTACCTATTCCTGGCTAAACATGTTTGATTTGGGGGCAACCAAGCATCATTAGCAAATCTGCAAAGTGCTCACCTGATCTAGAATCATTTGAATAAATTACCTACACACTTTGGTGCTATGAAAATCCACTGACTCAGAATTAAGGGAGCGGGGGAACCCTACATTTCATCTCACTGAAGCACTTTAAAAATTATTTTCATAAGGGTCTGTCATTCATCCATTCTATTTAATTCAGGTTTTCTTATATTGTATTTGAACATTGCAATCATGTTTCAATCCATTTGAAATTTGCATTTTCCTGCAATAAGTGCACATAATCACAGTTCCTTTTGAGCATCCAGGCAGCTACATACAGTGTGACAGTCTAAATTTGGAACAGAACACTTTTGCTTAACAAACACTATGCAACAAAACAAAAAGGGGAGGAAAATATGATGCTAAAAATAAGTCTTGTTTTTCATGTGACTGAGCAAGTTGACTGAGAAAATATTGTTATGAATTCAATATCCATCTGTATCAAGTGTTTCAGAGTCATAATGCAAGGAACTTATTTTTAGTAGGTAAAATATGTTGGATTGGTATTTACTGAAACCACAGCAGCTAATATCTAGACTTATTACTTCTCTTATTTGCCTTATCAGAAAGCAGGTAAATGGGAATATAATTTCAAGGTAAGTGATCTATTTACTGGCAACCCAGCCATTTCCCTGTGTAGCACTCCTAATAAAAATAGTTGCTTGATTTGCTTTTTGAAGGCTGCCTGTATCAGACAAATGTTACCTTTCCATCTTCCTATTGACCCATAGCTGTGATTTATGTCGAATACATTAGTGAATAGGAAATTTAATTGTTTAGTATTACAATTTTAGTTCCTATTTATTAAACATTTTACTGATTTATTAAACTACTCATTCTGTTTTAACAAATGCACAGATCACTTTATCTGGAGATCGCATTTAACATTTTGAAAAACAACTTTATTATAATAAGTTTAAATGACTGTTAAAATTGATCAATAGGGGAAATCTTATTGTATTTACAATAATAATATTAAGTTAAATATCCATAACAGTATAAATTAATCTTACTTTGTTTATCCCTATGTATAATTATTTAGGTTTCATTTTAAACTTTCAGTATGACATCTTTTAAACTGAGACCTGTATGATTGATTCTTCAGTCAACCATACAGTCACTTCCGTTTGTTCATTAAAATTTCAAATTTTTTACTTGATTATTTTAATTCAAAGATACAAAGTTCTCATTTTATAATTTATGATTATTTTTTTCTCTGAAATTCTTTCCCTAGCCTGTTTCAGTAGTAATATCTTCAACAGAGTTGATTTAAGGAAACTCCATGACATATCTTATTTTATTTATTTTTAATTTTTAAAATATATTTTATTGATTTTTCACAGAGAGGAAGGGAGAGGGATAGAAAGTCAGAAACATCAATGGAAGAGAAACATCGATCAGCTGCCTCTTGCAAACCCCCTACTGGGGATGTGCCCGCAGCCAAGGTACATGCCCTTGACCGGAATCGGCCCACGCTCTATCCACTGAGCCAAACCGGTTCGGCGACATATCTTGTTTTAGGTGCAAACATACAAATAAGTTTAAAGGAAGGAAGTATTCACTTTTTCTGATGCATTTTATAATACAATGATTAAAGTTTTGTAAACTCCAGGAAATAATAATTTTTTATGTCAGAGAAGAAAAACTAAGTAGTGCTATAATAGATTAGTGATCATGTTACCCTGTTTTCTTGATAATGTTAAATAAGGCTAGAGGAAGAGATATTTGGTAGTATGCTGCACGTTAGCCTTAATATCACATTGTCTTCAGAGCTGAGTTAACATGACTGAGTCTTCTACAGCCATGAGAGGCATTTGCAACAAATATAAGAAAGAACAATTTTAAGAAAAGAATGTGCACCCAATATGAAAAGATGCAAGATCTTGAATAAATAGCAAAGGAGAAATATGAATAGCCAATAAAAATGAGAAACATTAATTTAAGGAACTATCAAAAACACATACATAGAAATTATCTCATGGGTATTTTTTTATTCATTTTTTTATGTTCCTGTAAACCTGGCAAGCAATGTTTTTAATGACAGCACACAGTGCTGCTGTGGATGCAGTAAAACTGACAACCGCTATCCTGGCACATAATAAGTGTAAGAAATATTAGCTGTTGCTGCTATTATAGAATAATTATTGTAGATAGTTTTTAAAATTTGCTAATAAGTATTACAATGTTTATACTTTTGACCTTGTGATTTTACTTCTACTAATTATTTCCGAAGAAAAGATTGTAATCTGGAGAGACATGTGAGAGACGTTTATCACAGCATTCTTTACAATGGCTCCAAACTGGACAGAGGTTGCCCCCAAATGAAAAAGTTAAATGATTTTTGGCAAATCTACTTTGTAGAAATTGTTTATTTTCTGTATTTTTAGATTATTTTAATGATAAAAGAGATGTCCACAATATAAATTGAAGGGTATTTAGTTAGATGACCTCTATTACATAAATTTGAAGAATGTGGTAAAAATTACTTACTGGGAAACATAAAATAATAATTGGTATCTCCTCTACGCAAAATACTCAGAAAAAATAAACTGATATTTTTCAAACAAATTAAAACACCAAATGTTTTTAAATTGAAAATAATTTTTATCTCAATGGAGTTGTATGAGATTTCTAATTTTTCGTAAAAGTACGTAGGTTGTACTTAGGGATTTTTTAAGTACCTGTAATGAAAATTCTTTGACTTTTTAAATAGTCATTTATGTGATAAACATTTTGGTTCAAAATATTACAAATGTATTTTTTAAGAAAAATTTTATACTGTATTCATATTCTGGGAGTTACATTTCCTGAGCATAAGTAAAATCAAGTTTTGTTTTTGTTTCAAACCAATGAAAAGCTTATAATTTATTGTTTTTATCAGCACATGAAGTTCTGAATCACTAACACTGGGATCTTTGATGTCAACATGAAATTTACTAAGAAAAGTTCATTGCAAAACAAAACAACAATCACTGAGGATAGAGGATTACCAAAGTAGAAATTTTAAACAATATAGATAGAAAATAACAATATAGATAGGAAATTCAAATTTGGCTTTTTGAAAAATCCCCAAACTAGTCTCTTTAAGAAATCAAACTATATACTTAATTGCTGTTTTACAAATAAAAATGTGTTATATGTGATAATGTTACCTTTCCTACTTTTATAAATCTTTAATTTACCATTTTACTGTGGGAAGTCAGTCCTTGAAATTGAAAATCCAATGATTTGTGTCATTTAAGGTCCTCAAAATATGTAGTAAATTTTATCAAAATATACTTTTCTGCATTAGTCCTCCACTAAGTGGTTTAATTAGCAAACCTATGAGCGCCTCCTGTGTTCCGTACTGGGTTAAGATGAGGTAGGTTGTCATGATCCCTGGCCTTCCTGGAGTATGCTCCTTCTGAGAAAAGAGATGGCAAATAAGAAATAGACAAATTAATTACAAATTGTGTTTGGAGAATGAAGTCAAATTAAAAGCCCAAAATGGACTTGATATTTTTTTCCTTCCTTCATTAACTTCCTAATTGGAATTTAGATTAATGTGATCATAGGTATGTGGGACATTTATAACACCACCAGGTTAGCCCTGTCAAGACATAGTGGAAACAGTTTGAGTACAAAGTAAAGCAAACCCTTATAGCTAATTATCCCTTAGATTTTCTCCTGGCATCACTGAAGTTTATGGCAAAGGAATGAGGAAGCCAAAGACCATGATTGAAAACTCTGTGGACTAGTCAACAGTTTTGAATATCTATACTGACAAAATAATGCATGTAGCATTAAAAACATTTAAGTGCTAGCATGGACACTGAGAATACAACCTTTTCTATCTAAGTTTTTCAGCATTTGATCTAAGACTCTGCTCCATATTCTTAGTCCCATCTTCATTTACTCTTGCCAATACACTTGATATTGAAGCCCTGTGAAAGGATGTGGCTCACAGCTTCGTAGATGTGATTATTGTGACATGTGCCTTCCACTCTTATCCAATAGAAATTGTATGTTATAGAGAATGATTGATTGGTTACTGCCTTTGTATTTGGTTTTGTGATTATTCATTATTTTCTTTGTCAAACAGACCCACACTTTTCTTCACATAACCACCCAGTCCTGTCTCTCAGTAAGAAAAGTAACTGATGGCTCCCAACAGCCCACTGTGGAAATATGTAATGATAGCCCTTTGCAAAAATGGCTACTAAGAAACTATACAAGAGCAGAAGTTTTTAGAAATATTTTTGAGAATTCTACTGATTACATTCTCTAATAATTTTTGGAGGTTTGTGTTGCAGACTTTAATATTAGTTTAGTATTTTTGTTATCAAATCTAGAAATTTACTTCTCTAATATGTGGTTAAGGAAAATCTTTCTGTGCTAGTTCTCCATGGAGTTATTTTTCTGTCTTATACTTCTTAGCTACTCCTTAATTAAGAGTGTGCATGTATTTAGTAGTGTAGTCTGTAATTAATTAGTAGGTATTTTCCATTTTATTCTTTTATTTTGAAAAGATATGCCTAAATATAATTGATGGAATGTATTATGACATATTAGCTCTTTTTTAAGGCTAGCTATAGTCATATTTTTATGAAAATAGATTTCAGCATTAGAGCTGAAAAACCGTTAAGAAAATTAAAAACATAAAAATTAATTTCAATTCAGATACTTTGGTTGTGTGCAGATAAACCATATCCTTTCTGGAATTTATTTTAAGCTAATACTAAGCAAATGCATGATTAAAAACTAAGATTATTGGTTAAATTGTATAATAATAAAACATATAAAAATGTACATTTTCTCTGTCACTTGCATGATTTGTGAATATCTTCTCAGTAAGCAATAAAATAAATCATTATTAAGCATATGCTAATAAAAAGTACTGATGTGGAATTCTTGTAAAGAGTGCAATTGGTCTTAAGGTGTTCATTTTCCTTTGTAAATAATGTTATATTTTCTAATACCTTGCTATGAAAACAGATGAGAAGTTAGGGAGGAAGTTTTTCTAGTTCAGATGAACCATTAAAGGCTGGAATTGAACTTGGAATACTTATGACAGACAAGGCTGGGAATAGAGGTATGGAGAGGAGAGAAGAGTGTTGTTCAGGTTAGAACTAGGGCATTCTAGACATCTGTTGCGAAGCTGGAAAATTCTGGTCTTTTTACACAATGGTAACTTATATAAAGATCAATTTACATGTATTATCTTTGCTTTTAAAGCAACCTTAACTGGTAGACACAATAGCCAACAAAAGACAGAATTCTAGGGTAGAAACCACAACTTGTTTCTCAGCAGAATTTGTCTCACTTCCTATAGCAATTCATACTGCTTTATGAGAGCTGGCAGCCCTGTGCAAGGGGATGAGAGCCACATCAGGTGGGTGTGGAAAACAACCTGGCTTCATAGCCTTACACCCCTCAGAAGACAGTGTCTCTGTAACAATTCCATAGGCAGAGCTGCAAGTAAACCAGTGCAACATGCAAAACTCCAAGTCTTTGCACTTAGAGAAGCCCAGCTTGGCTTCCTGTAAGATGTTTTTATTGAAGTTGATTAGATGCAGATACTGTTTATCAGTCAGACATCACTTTTTACCATAAGTAATGTTGCCTAGAAACATAGTTAACATTTTACCGTTATCAGGTTGCCAAGGGATCATCGTTAAGAGAGTTGACTGAGGTCAAAATTTTTAATCAGAAAAGAGCATTTTTAAATATTCATCAGTTTAACTGAGCATCTTCTCACAAAGAATCTGATTGCTCAGATAATTTAAAAACTTTCTCAAGTTTTCACAGCCAGTAAGTGGGGGAGGAAGGGTGCGAATTTACACTTAGGACTGCCTGACCCTGAAATGTCTGCTCTTTCTACTGCACAACATTAAAACTGAGAGCGTTTTGGTTGATTGGTAGGTTGTTATCTCTATAGTTGTAGCTTTTGACTGCTAATGAATTCCTTCAAATAAAACATGCATTTTAGACATAACTACACTTACTAATATTTTTTAAGTATCCCTATTTATGTCATTGACAACATATTCATTTTGATCCTTAAAGTCATATATGTATATTTTAAAATGGAATCTAATAGAAACAAGCAAGGGCAACTAGCTTTTTAAAAAGGACTATGTACACAGAGGATCTCAGGTACGTAACAAAAATTAATATTTTGTTGATTTTAACTAGAGTTTGCTAGAAAAATTTGTTTTTGTTTTGTTTGAATTTTTTTCAAGTTGGCTGTTGGTTCATAAACCAACACAATTTCTGTCATCATAAGCATAAATCAACTACCTTCTTGCCTATTTTTTTCTCGATTCTTTAGTATAAATAGCTTGGTTCTGTGTATTGAAAGAGCAACAAAAAAGGCCTCAGTCTTGAAATCTTCTTCATATCTGACAACCTTGCTTTTTTAATTTCCTGCTTGTTGTCTATTAAGCATCCTCCACCACAAGCCTAGTTTCCATTCCATCTTTTCTTAGGACAATGAGGTCTAGGCTGTTTATAGGTCTAATACAAACAAATTACGATTGTCTAAGCAGTGTTTCTCCACCATTTTTATTGCATTCCTCCTGCATTTTTTATATAACTTTCAATTATAATAGTGTGAGCCAAAAAAAATTGTCTACCTGTAATTTTGGTGATTTGAAACAAGATATACCTGCAAATCACCTCCCATGCATTCAAATACTTCTCGTCTTGGAAGTTTTTTATGTAGTATGGTTCTAGGCATTGCCAATGAAACTGAGCAAACATATACATAATTAGTGAGCATAAATTAGTATGACACATGTGGTCTTAAAATGTGTATCTGTAAAGTCCAAAATTCATAATTTTAAAATGTAAATTTGAACTCAAAAGGGAAGATGTATAATGATGTAAATTTGAATTCAAAAGGGAAGATGTATAATGATGTACATGATGCAGTTTTTGGAATTACATTTCAGCATTTGGGTACGGAGATGATGCTTATTAATGAATACCATCATTATAAAGAAAAGAAAATATAGATATAAATTTAAAAATATGTGGCAATCACATCTCTGACTTAATATTATTTTTTTAAAGATTCTCAGAAATGCAAACCAAATTATGGTGAGTATGTTATCAAGCAAGACAGGTCTTCACTGTGATAATCACTCAAATGCAATGAATTTCTCAGTCATAGAGACTATGGCCTGTCTAATATTTGGAACTGGAAACATCTCTAGCAGTTTTCTCATTTAGGTCACAGCTCTGACATCTCTTTGCATGTTTGCCAAATGGTTGCTGAATAACACATGCCTAAGATAACTAATCTTTGGTGAAAGCTCGTTAATATTTACAGCCCTGGACTGAACTCAGAGCTCACAAATGGGCCTTTTGCAAAGGAACCCAAATCCTTGGCAATGCAGAACACATGTAAGCAAATTTCTTTAACCATCTGCAAATAAAGGTGTATTAGACAGTGATGAAACCATGACAGGGAAAGTTGTATAATTAATTCACAACCACCTGTGCATAGTTTCTTTCATAAACATATCACAGTGTTTCTACTAAAAAAAATCAGAAAGGTCTTTTAAAGGGCAGATTTAATGTGATGTGCTAGTGAAGTTAAAGATATAATATGTTTCACTGATTATGGGTTATCTTTTCCAGAGACTTACCTTAAGGCATGTGAACAGTAACCAGTGTCTCGATGAACCTTCGGAAGAAGACAAAATGGTGCCTACCATGCAGGACTGCAGTGGCAGCAGGTCCCAGCAGTGGCTGCTGAGGAACATGACTTTGGGGGCATGAAGATGATTTCCCCCAAGCCATGAAAGTGTCTGCACTTTTGTTTTTCCATTATTTCAATTAAGGAAAAAGATTAACTTTGCTGAATTGAACGTTTTAAAATCCTTTTAGTATTCTAAAACAGTTGTTTATAATTCATTTTTAGGAATGTTTGCTTATTTCCCTACAAAATTTGTATCTGATCAAAAGCACATAAAAATATGAATAACAACAAACTGTTATTAAACATTTGAAAAACTTAAAAAAAGTGTTTGCTTAAAAAAAACACAACTCTTTATTGCCCTTATGTCACAGGATTAGTTGTGGGAGGGGTATTTTTATTTTTTATTTTCATAGTGATTGAAAGAGAGACAATGCCTTATAAAATGTCTTCATTATGAAATAGAATCATTTTATAAACTCACTCTATTTCTACTGGACCTTCATGGAAACATGTTGAATTTCTTTGTCAACAGCAGGCCACACAGTGAATTATTTCTGACCAGTGAATTCATCATTCACAATGAGTTCCAAGTTTTGTACCAGGCGGGGAAAAAGACAAAAAAACAGACCTTGACTTACAGAGTTCTTATAAAAGTATCACATTTAAACAAAAAAAAGAAGAATTTGAAAATTCAATTTAAAGAACTTGAAATCAGAAGCATCAAGCTGGGTGTGGTCAGGAGCAAGATGATGAAGCTAAACTGCAACAACTGTATTGTTTAAAAGAATTCTGTTTAGGTGATAATCAGTCCTCTCACAGGCTGAGTGTTTAACAATCATATCGGTTCCAGAGTTGAAGTTGGAAACTCAATTCTTAACTATCTTTGTCTCACATAAACCATGCAGTCCTTTTCTCTTCACCCTAGAGACTGTGGCTTGTCACTTATGCTGTACAGAATTGTAGGTAAAGAGTGGACAGTATTAGTCCTGATTTTTTTCTCCTATATTAAAAATTTTAGGTCACTATTTCCATTTTAATTTAAGAAAAATGATTCACTGCTATGCTAGAATATCTAAAATTTTCATTACTAAGGGAATGAACTCAGTACACATCCATGAAACTTTTAATTAATCTGTTAGATACCATTTGCTGTAAGTTATGGCTCAAGGAGTGCAGTCAAGTTAGGCTAACTTCACGCATTCTATTTCCATCTTAAAGTCCTTTGTGTTCAGAATTAATGAGTAAAAGATACTAAAAAGAAAACTATCAGTAAAAATTGAGCTAATAACTTTTAATATTTCACACCATTTTAGTATTTCACACCATTTAGTATTTCACACCCTTAAAGTAGCTCTACATATGTATTTTAGTCATTAATGAATACATTCTTCAGCCAAGAGAAGTTTAGTGGGGGTGGAGGGGGGATGGAAGAAGCATCCTGCCATAAGTTTGGCTCTCATCTTTTCTTAAAAAGCTCTGGGAGGCCAGTAAAATCCTGTATGACTTTCCTGCTAGCATTAGCATTATTTCTTTGGCTTTATACTGGCAAAACTCTAAGGAAAATTTCTACAAGCTGGAGCATTTTAGGTGTACTTCACAAAGTGCAGACATTCCTAAAGAATCCAACCCAACTACAGGGCATGAGGGTTGTCATTAGCCAACTTTTGTGGTAACTGCCTTTGAGTGAACAACTGAAGAAGTGTGAGGTCGTAGCTCCCAAAACAAACTGGATGCCCCTCTAAAGCAGATTGGGTTCCTAACTGCAGACCCTGGGAAGGTGAATCAAATCCTTTTTGCACTGATTTTCCTTTCTAAGTTCATTTGCTTTTAGTTTTCTAAGAATTGTAAACTCTGACTATTTTCTATGTTCTCAGGACCCTTGGGTAGACAACAAAGCATGATTTCAGAGTAGACATATGCCAAAAAATATGGCATTGATTGTGCTGAGTCTAGACAAATTTTTATACACATCTAAATTGGAAGTTAAAAATGTATTTCTTTAGGTTTCAAACAATTTAATAGAAATGAGGCAAAAATAAAGACCTGTTGCAAAGTTAAAAAACAACAATGACCAAAAAGTGTAGACATTCATCAGGTTGAGGTCTCTGAGTATCCCCAAATCTTTTAAAATTAAAAACAATAGTTTGAGTTGGGCATTTATTTTTGGTAGAGAATCCATTGTTTACAGTAAATTTATAAGGAAGCACACCCCAGAGGTAGGGAACCACTGCCTTAAATTGACAGTGGCCTCACAAGTCACCTGAGAACTCTCTTTTTCTCCTCCTTCCCCCTTGTCTCACTAAATTACAGTTAAATACCCCTGTTCATTGGCCCTTAAACTTATAAAGCTGAAACATTCAAGGACTCTTTAATATAACAAATACCATTTATTGTGGATTTGTCAGAATACACATTATCTAGAAAATGGTCAAAGACAATTTTTTAAAAAATGGTTACTCTATCCAAACTGAATTTGACACATTTCAGCAGTATTTTAAATATCTGAAAGTTCATTATGGTCATAGAAAAAGTACAAGAGGAATAAAAACAACATGAGTTTCATGACAGAAGAATTTTCCAAGAATCCTCAGATGGTATGAGCATATGTTATTAGAGTGTCTAACAAACAGAAAATGACATGAAATACTAGAAAACATCAAAAAGTAGAAAGCATTTGCTAATTCAGTGTTCTTTTCAAAAATATTTATTGTATTTAGTACAGAAAATTAAAATCATGATTGGATTCTTATACTTTATTATCTTTCTAGACTAATGGATCCTTCAAAGGACTTCAAACTTCCTCTTCTGATGTCACCCCCATTGCAACTCCAGTATTCCAGATGCTCAGATAAAAAACCTAAAGTCAGTTCTGAGTCCTCTCTTTCTCTCTCAACTTCCATCTAATCCATTAGAAATCCCGTTTTATTCTAAACCAACTATTTACCACCACATCTTCTGTGTCGCTAGCTTTAACCTTCTTAACTGCAACATGCTTATAATTTGGTTCCCTAATTTCCCAGCCCTTACACCCAAATAGTCTTTTTTTCAATACAATAGCCACAGTGATTCTATTTAGCATAATTTTATTGTGTCACTTCTCTGCTCACAAACCTCAATGACTTCTCATGTCTCCCCAAACTTCTTATAGCGGTCTTTACGATCCTTCATGAATGACACTCCTATGAGCACGTACACACACACACACACACTTCTGAATACTTACTCCACTCTGGCTGCCAAGCAAATTTCTGTCTTAGGTTTTTGTTCCTTTTGCCCTCATAGCTTTCTTGCTCACTTTCTTCAGCTCTTTGCTCAAATTTTATTTCATCAGTAAGGCAAACACTTCTCCCCGCTGCCCTTCCTAGTCCGTGTAAATTCTCAAGACAAACTATAAATTTGCTTTATTTTCTATCTTTCCACTTTAAACCCCCTACATTACCATTGCACACTCTAGAATGTCAGTTTTCCTCACTCTGTTATTCCCAGTATATAGTAGAGTTATTGGGACATAATTAGTCTTCTTTAAATATTTTTGAATGAACTGGAAAAAATGTTTGTTAAAGTTACTATGTGCTACTGTATCCTATATTTTTTGCACAATATTTTAAATTTTAAAAAGAAGTTAAGTAGTATATTTAGACAGGATGTACATTAGGTTCTCCAAATAATAATTTTCTTCCTATTATTCCTCAAATTAAAGGATGGGCTATATTTTGTTCTCTATGTTAGTATATCCTGTCTTATGGAAATGAAATATATGACACTTTATAAACATGCTGCTACATTATATAAGTTGCTTCATTAAGATAACAATGATTTTTATTTTTGGTAGTTTTTAATGGCCACCCGATGGCATAAATAAGATTTTTACTTTTAGGGGGAGATGTATCATTTTCTTAAAAACCATATCTATTTTTAGTTTCACAGGAACTATTATTAAATGTATTTTCTAAGTTCAAATCTATGAACAATTGTAGAAACTTACACAATTTTACAGATGATTTATTCTTAGTTTCTCTAGAGAAACTAAGAATAAATCATCTGTAAAATTTTGTAAGTTATGTAATTTTCTAAGATATGTAATTTAGCTTGTTCAAAGATACAGCTGTATGCACTGATGTCAGGACTCATCATTGTTAATCTTCAATTACAAAGCACTCAAAAATGTAATAAAAAGGGCACAATCATAAGAGAAAAATGTCTTTATTAAGCATTTTGTAGTAACTACACTGATTCTTTGGAAATATTAACTTCTTTAGATATATTATCCTTTTTAGAGATAATTAACTTTGGAAATTTAACTTCTCACCACCTTTCATACTTAAATAAAATTATTTCTACAAAATACTACCAAAGGCAATAAATAAAGACCTGCAGCAAAAGTAGAGGAATTAACAGGAGAAAGCCTGATTACAGAACATTCTAGCATTATTGGGCAAACAGTGATTCAGAGAAGGAAAAACTCTTCAGCAGTAAACAGGGAGCATATTCTCCTCTCACTTCCATTTCCTTATGATTACGTTCAAGTTTAAAGTAATGTTGGCTCACAGCTTGCATTTAAAATTAGACCACCTATTATTGTGAACATTGAGTAGGTTCTAGGTTATTTGGCTTAAAAGACTGCAGGATAATCAGCAGACTTCTAGGCTTCCCAGTGGAGCTGTGACTCTAGTAAACACAACCCATACATCCAATTTTTCCATGGTGCTTGGAAACTGGTGTGGCTCAGTTGGTTCGAGCATCATCTGTGCACAAAAGTGTTGTGAATTCTAGATCAAGGCACACGCTCAGGTTTCAGGTTCAAACCCTGGTTGCTAAGCAGCCAATGATCAGTGTTTCTTTCTCACATGGATGTTTTTCTCTCTCTTTTCCTCTCCCATCTTCTCTCCCTCAAATCAATGGGGGGGGGGGGGGATGGAAGAAACAACCTAATAAATAAGTAAAGAGAGGGGAAAAATAATTCTAACCATAAAACAATAGGGGCAATTTTATTTTTCAGTGAGAAAATAGTTCAAATTGATTCAATAAACCTGGAAATATTGGCTACCCACTCCTACACTGTTTTCATCACTTGAGAAGTGATCTTATCTGATCACAAGAATGTCACTTGCATCTCATTATAGATGCAACATCTAGTCTCAGAGGAGGCAAAATTGTATGCATTCTTAAGTTATAAAGTATGCTAACTTGACAAATATGAAGAATTTAAGGAATTCCAGATCCTAAAGGATGTGTCATCATCCACAAGCTGTCTTTCTGCAGAGCTGAGATCTGCAAATCTTGAATAAATCTGCAATTCAGTTGGGCAGCAAAATTCAATTAAAGCTTAAAGCAGCTGTTTCAAGATTTAGCTGCTACCCACCATTTTTCTCCAATATGTCAAAATATGGAATAGAGAAACACAGTCCTCTTCTGTACAGTATATGAACATATCCGACACAACAACATCATGTTCAAACTGCTATTAAATATAAGCTATTGTGTGAATTTAAGGTGTTGAATGAACATCAGCAATGTGTTTTAAATAGTCTGTGTGAATTTGTGTCCAACTTTTGCTTCATATTGTTCAATAAATTCTAAAGGCCGTTCTCATTGTATTTGTTTAAAAATCCCTTTGAAATACCACTGATGCAAGGCTGCATTTTTGTTAGCTATTTTTAAAGATAAAGATCACTTCTATGATACTCATTTCATCATGATATGAAGTAATCTTTATTTTTGTTTTTAGGTGGGGAAAACAAATTATTTAATATTCTGTTTATAATGAGTTAGAATAAGGATAGGAAATTAGATGAGTAAGGTATATCTATAATGGTTAAGAAATGAGATTTTTATCATACATTTAATTTGGTATTAAAAAAACAAACGTAAGCTGTTGCTTGGTTTCAGTTGTACTTTCAGCTAAAAATAGCACAAGCAAAAAAAAAAGGACTTTATATGATTTATTTTTTTTGCGGGGGGGGGGGCGCGGGAGAGTTTTTGGAGGTTTTGGTCAATGCAGCCACAAATAAAAGGGAATAATTTAAAAAATGTTTTAGATATGTGCTTGACACACAGTTCTTTAACATTTATAGAAGCAGATTGTTTATAAGGAATCACAACTCTTAAATATTGTAAGATTACTAAGTGATATAATTGTTCTTTTGCTATAAATTTAAATATTTATACATTTTTGTAGAATTAACATATACCAATTTAGTTTTCCTTTGATATGTTGTCTTTTAAAGAATTTTGTTAACATTTTAGACAGGTAAACAATTTTAATATTTTATGCTTATGTTCCATTTTGTAGATTATTTAAATAAATAATGAAGTGCCTATGGGTTTCCCTTAGCAGTAAGAAAATATTGTGACCCCTGTGAAATTTTGATACCAAAAATATAAAATGGCAATATTAAAATGTCCACAATTCTAAAGAATTTATTATTTAATTTTCATTCTAATATGATTTTTAAATTTTTTCTTTTTTATAAAGAGACTTAAAATAGAAAAGTAGAATGTTTAATATGATATGATGAACACTATTTTTCAGGAGACTGTGAATCATATCCAGTTGTTTGAATCTGGCGCTGCAGACCTGGAAGAAAGTCTGTCAGGGTTAGGAGGGGAGGATGGAGGAGGCTGCCCACTCCACAGAGCAGTGATTCCGCAGGATCAATCCTGCATTCTGTTCACACACAGAATCAAGAGGAAAAAGAAAAGATAAGTTTGCTTGCTAAATGAAAGAAGAAGGAGGAAAGAAGGGAGAGAGGGAGGAGGTTCTAATATTATTTAGTTTCATAATTTTCTTCTGAAGAAAACTCATCTGAAATATTCTGTATGCATGATTCAGAAGCTCATTGATTTGTAAACATCATGAATATCCCGTTGGTCTTTCCAAACTTTATAACTGTCGCTAAGAGCAAAAGACATTGTCTAGATTTTATGTTTTACACACAAAATGTTTTTCTATGGATTTCTGTAACCACGTGGGACTCATTCCACATGGCCCCTACTTTCTCTCTCCCTTTGTTCTTTTGGGTTACTCTTGTCTAGAGCATAGCTTTGCATTTGGAGTATTAACCACGTTAACCTTATAAGACAGCTCTGCCTATCTCAGATCTTCGTAGATTCATAGTTTAGTGAGGACTAAGTGATAGAATTGTTCTTTTGCTTTTCTTTATCACCCAGTAGGAAAGAAAAATGTGACCTCTCCCACTCAACAGCTGTATTCTCCTGACTCCTCTTCAGTGTCTGAGCCATTTGATGGCCTCTCTGCTAAGTCACTCTTTTCTGATATAATGATTATTTTTTCCACATGACGGAGGATAGTAATACCAATCTCAGCTTCTATCAGAACTATTTGGCAAATAGAGCGTTAACACAATGCCTGCTGACAAATGTCTTCACCGACTTTGTGAAGTGGAAACTGAGACAAGCATGCAAACATCTGTTTCACAGTTTTTTTCTATTAATGAGAGACATGAATTTGTGCAGTAAGCACCCTTCATCTTCCTTGTGACAACTTATATAAGGCAGAGCCTGAAAGATCAACACTGTTTAAAAAACTGAGATCAGAATTGACAATAGCCTTCCCAAAGATTTATGGCCCTTTGTTTTCTGCTTCTGAGCTCACAGCCTGTTTTCTCTGTGTGTATTTGCAACATTTTGGCCCTTAAATGACGACATGGAGTTAAGTTGCATACATAAAACCACTTTCTCCCTATCCAGTTTTGTTCAGTGGATAGAGCATTGGCTGGTGGAGAGAAGGGTCCTGGGTTTGATTCTGGTCAAGGGCACATGTCCTGGTTGTGGGCTTGATTCCCAGAAGGGAGTGTGCAGGAGGCAGCCAATCAGTGGTTCTCTCTAATCATTGATCTCTCTCTCTCTCTCTCTCTCTCTCAACCTCTCTCTCTCTCAACCTCTCTCTCTCTCTTCCTCTCTCTGAAATCAATAATAATAAAAAAGCACTTTAAAGTTCTTCCTGTAATTATATGGACCAATGTGAGAGATGAATCCATTTTGATCACACACTCTTGTTTTCATTGGCAGATTTAGAAATATTTAACTCAGCAGATCACCTTTAGATAGACTTTCTTCATTTCTTTGTCTCCTACCTCATTGGTCAATTGATTTCAGTTTCATTTATAGACTGTCCTTCCTTCTCTCATCTCCTAGTATTGGAGTGTTCTGGGGTGCAATTCTTAGTCATCTCTTTGTACACTCATTCCTTTGGTGATCTCATCCAAGACCTTGAATTTCCACACCACCTACATCCTGCTCACAGCAAATGTCTCCCCCCAGGTCAGAACTCTTTCAAGTACACCTACCTACTTGACATCTCCACATGGATGACTAACAGACATCTCAAACTAAGTATGTCTAAGACTGAACTCCATGCCTTATTCTAGAAATCTGATCAATCCAAAGAAATTTTTCATCTCAAAAGATAGCAACTTCATTCTGTCACTTGCTCAATCCAAAAATGTTGTTGCTTTCTCCATTAAAAAAAATCATATGATTTCACATTTACAAACTGTCCTGAATTTGACCAATTGTTAATACTTCCATTGCTCCAAATTTGATTAATTGTTAACACCTCCACCCTGGTCTGAATCACATTCTGAATTGGTTGTACCCTTGCGGCCTCCACAGTCTATTATCAACAGAGAACCAGAATGATGTTCTGAAATATAACTCAGATACATCTATCATCTGCTCAAAACCTTCCAACGGCTTCCTGTTTTGTACAGAGTAAAGGTTATATCCATACAAAAGCTCTGTATAATCTGCCCTCTATTAAATTTCTGACTTACTTCTCTACAATGCCTCTGCTTGTTCATTTTATTTCAGTCACTCTACTTGCTATTTCTTTGAGCAAGCCACACATGCTCTTGGTTTTGGGCATCTGCCGAGAATACTTGTTCCTAAATATCCATAGATTAACTCCTTCACCTTGATTACAACTTACATTCTCAATGGGATCTCTAATCCACCTATTTTACTAATGCGTATAACCTCCCTTCCATATGCCCTTGAGATATATCCACCCATAACCCTGTTCCACATTTTGTTCCATAGCACTTCCCACCTGCTAACATCCTGTCAAATTCACTTATTTATTATTTTTAATTCATGCTTACTTATTGCCTCTTTCTCTCCACTTCTACCCTTGCCCAGCACCCATCATTTGAATATAAAATACTAAAAAGCAGGGAATTTGATTTCATTGTTACAACGCATGTATACAGAGCAATGCCTGGCACATATTAGGCACCCAATCAATATTTTTGAGGGTGAAATGAATTTCCATCTTTTCTCCTCTCTACTGGAGTGAAGGGGAGGAAGAGAGAGGAAGACTTTAAGATTTTCCTTTTTCATTTTGTGTTGATACACTTTACCTCCTCTTTACTTTTTAAATGTCCTACTAAAAGAATTACACTGTCTTTATTAATTTCAAAAACACAAATTTTAAGGGAATTGATGTATTTGGAACATGAGACAACTTAATAGTTATATGAAAATTAGTTTGATATGACATAGAATGGCATTTTCCCTCTAATAGAAGCATGATATGTTGTGATAGGATAATGGAATGTTAGGTGACAAGGCAGTTGGAAATGTGATCAACCCTTGAATTATAAAATAACACTTGTTATCACTAACTTTTTTGAGGAATTTATTATAATTTCTCTGTAATGGTATAACATTTAAACAAAACGCACATATATTTATAAATCCCAAATTAAAAAAATACTCAAAAGTAAAATCTCCCTGCTGTGTTCTTAATCAGTGTCACCATTTATGTGTACAAGTCTCAGGAGCTGGCTAGGTAGATGGGCTTCTCCCTCTTCTGTTTCTCAAATCTGAGGTGGTGCCAGTTATACTCTTTGACATCCTCATCTCTTCTATCATCATGGATAGACACAAGAGACACCATGCCACTCTTGGCAAGAGGTGGAGGTGCAGGTTTTTGTTAGTTGCACTACAGAGGATAGATGCTGAAGACCTAATGACAGTTGCTCCCAGCTAACAGAAACCTCTTTCAATACCAGTCAAGCAACAGAGTAGCTATGCTTGCTTAGATAGCCACTGAGGTCAGTCTCGTTTACCTTGAAATAGATCCTAACCTTTTAGTTCTATAATTAGAGTGTAGTGGGAAGAGTATAGATTTTGAAGCCAGGTGGCTTATGTTGCAATCTCATGTGGGCCACATGTCAACTGAGCTGGCAAACCTCCTAATCCTCATCAGCCAATGTGCCCACCTAGGGCATACCTCAAAGGGCACTGCAGATAGTTGGCATTCATTCAGGTAAATGTTTTGGTTCTTGAACAAGATATAGGAGAGCAGTTTTACACTGTGTCTGGCATGTTCACTGTTGATTCCTCTATTTAGAAGAACAGCTGACACAAAGGATGCTTTTGACGGATAAGAAACCCAGGATTTTGTGTTTGTCTTTCTCCCTTCCCCTCCATGTATGGAGATTGGATTCTGTTTTGCACTATAAGCAGACTGAAAGCCCTGTGTTTATCCTTGTGGGCCCACAGTCAGTGGAGCAGGATTTAAACTAGAGCAGCCTGAGGCAGCCACATTCTGGAACTTAAGAACTTTATGTAAGAAGCTCTTTTCAGATCAGCGTATCTGAAAGTACTACCTTCAATTTGCAAAAGTAAGCCCAGAATGCAAACATCTTTGGCCACCCCCTAGTAGATACCATGCTGAAATGCAAAACTTAGTTTATAATAAACCCTAGTGACCCTCAGTTCTGATTTTTATAGGTAAATATTTCGAAAGGGGTTCCTTTTCATTTATTAGCGTTAGTACATTGTTTATGAAAAGATGCAAAGCAATTAGCATCAAAGTTCAAATTAATGTACATGTACCTATATATTAGAGGTTATGTACGCTACTTCTGACTTTAGGAATTGAAGTTGTATAAGACATTGAATGTAAATATTAGCTAATGTCAAGGATAGACAATGAGGGCATTTATTTTTCTCACAGTAGCCTATTTTCTAACTATCTTTTCATTTTTAACCCATTTACAGAGAAAACCACTAAGTCATAAACAGGCGAGTAATACATGCTAAGCAGTTTTTGTGCCTCTAAAACTTCTACTAGGTTTTGGTCAAATGCTGGATTCTCTTATAAGAAAAAAATATATTGATTTGAAGGAGTCTGGATTTTGATAGAAGGCTGGATATAAAAACACTTTCTGTGCAAAGAAGGCATAGTGTGTGAGGATTTGTTATAGTGTGTGTTATGATTAAACAACAAACATGTTATTTCCTGAGTAGGTATATAACAGTACTTTCAAACATTTAAAAAGTTAGAGACAATCATTTGCATCTTTAACAGTTAAGTTGACTATTGTAAGCATCAGAGAGGGTAAGATACCATTAAAGTAGAAGTGCTATCATTATTCTTTATTCTCCAATCAGGCAGTATGTTTAATTCTTTTTTCCCTCCACTATCCCAACCTACTTTCCCCATGTACATTCCAAACAAATAGACAATGAAAAAGACCATGTCCTTTTGACACTGAAAATTTGCCAACATCTGAGGCAATGAAAAGTAAGGTTAAGGGAAAATTAATTGACAATAAAAGTGATAAAGTTTTTTTAAAAAAATATTCTAATAAACCTCTGTGAACAAATATTGCCCTGGTTAAAATAACATGCATAGAAACAAGTAGGTATATTACCACAAGTCATTATGCTATATGCTAATTTTTCAGAGTTAGTGAATATATCAGTAAAAGGTGTTTTTCAAAGTTCTTCAGCCAACATGGAATTCAATAAGCCTAGTTTCTGACTACTGCTCTGTGACAAGATTGCTGCTTGAATATTAATGTGGAGATGAGATGGGTAGACATATAGAAAGGCTTACACATTTACTATGACATTGATTTATTTCATGACTTCCTGCCTATTTGGAGCTATGCTTTTTCAATTACTCTAAAACAAGAAATCTCTCTTTAAAGTCAAAAGATAATGTTGACCCTTGAATAATACAGGGTTGAACTGCATGGGACCATTTATACATGGATTTAAAAAAATAAAGATGTATAGTATTGTGCACTGATGACCTCATTTAATTTGTTTATACATGGAAATACCATATAACAAATAAGGCCACCTTTGGAGGTACTGGAGGTTAGAATTCCAACATATCTTTTTTGGGAAGACACAATTCAATTTATAACACTTGGGGCTTGCCTCTTTAAAGCTGACTCACAAAAACAAGAATATAAAGAAAGTTATGCAGGAATTCTGCATTTCTTATCCATGCTCCATATCTGTGCATTCCTTAACTTTCTGAGTTTCCACTCCCTTTTCTTCTAAAAACATACTTTTTCTCTGTAATATTGTTTTCTACTCCCCACCTCCTTTATACAATGAGATGACCAACAATCAGAACTTCCTATAGGAAACCCTGATGAGGTAAGTGGCATCATTTCCTGACACCTTTCTTTCCACTCTCCCTGATTCACACCTTAGGTGATTCCAATTTTCACAGGGAAAAAGACTCCACTAATTGACAGGCTATTCAGACCAAACTAAGAAACCCTGCAATATCACTGCAGTGGATAAGTGGGAATGTGGTAAGATAAAGAGAGTTGTCCCTTTCCTCTCCATTTGTGGATCAAAAGAAATATATTAATAAAGTGGTGAGGAGTCACCATATAGAACAGGATGTTACTTCTTCCCTGAAAGGTCACATTTAATAGCCATGAGTAATACTTGTTATTTGTAAAAAAGAAGTTCACACTAAGGCTATGATTTGCTTGTTGGGAGTTTGTATTCTGGGTTTTTATATAAGTAATATTTTTTTCACCTTTGTTATCATCTCCTACTAGAATTCTTTAAACTAGATGTTAGGTTACAGGTATGCTGAGATGTTGATATTCCTCAGTCTTCAAAAGACAATGTGATGCCTTTTGCTGTCAAAGTGTCCAAGCAGCCTCCCACTTTGCTCATCATGCCTTACAAACAGTGTTCTGATTTTCTATGTGTCTGTGCCATGAAGCATTGCTCTACACCGAAAAAGCACAGTGCTCAAATACTACTAGAAATACACCCATATTCAAATAATACTCTGCTTATTAAGGTGTTGCAGCAAGACAGAACACATGCCAAGTTGATCCCTGGGATACCTCAGAGAGAAAGTTAGTTAGGAGGGAGAATTTCTTTAGCACAGGAAGCGAGACACACAATGCATAAAGGTATGAATCATGATAGTGCAATTAAGGAGCTGTATGAGGTTTGTTATGACAAGAGCCTAGGGCTCATGTGGAGGTAAACAGGAATAAGAAATAAATAAGGGTCAGGACATTCCTGATAAGGATTTGGAACTTTTTTTTTTCTAAAGGCAATGAGGAATCATTGAAGGTTCAGAATAATTCTAATGATTTGGTTGTGTTTACATTTTAGAAATACCTCTTTAAAGTCAGAAGGAAGTATAGCTCTGTGAGCTTGAGAGTTTTGCAATAGGTTAGGCTTGAATAGGTTAAACCTTGAAGTAGAGCCCATGATTTCAGGATTAATTTGTGCTATGTCAGAGATGAAATTGTATAACTTAATAGGTAATTGGGGTGAAGTAGAAGAATCTAGGGCAATAATAACAGATAGATTTCAATACAAATTCTGATGAATTTGAAGTGCCTGCCAGGACTGCTCAATTCAGAGTAAATTGGAAGATTGTCTGAACATGTATGAGGAAAGTGATAGATTAACCACAGTTGCCCCGGCATGAGGGGCATGTTTACCATGTGAAAATAGCATTATTAGTTGCTTAACTATAAGCTGTTTTCCATTCTCATTCCTTCCAGAACTGCACTTTTCTTTCAGACAGCCACTCCACTGAGATACAATTCATGTTCTTATAGGACAACTTCAATAGACACGATATCCTATCCACCTTTTACAAAGAAATTGTTTCATCAAATTAAGTCTAAGGCAGTGATTGGCAAACTCATTAGTCAACAGAGCCAAATGTCAACAGTACAACTATTGAAATTTCTTTTGAGAGTCAAATTTTTTAAACTTAAACTTTTAATGCCACTTCTTCAAAATAGACTCGCCCAGGCTGTGGTATCTTGTGGAAGAGCCACACTAAAGGGGCCAAAGAGCCACATGTGGCTCTAGTGCCACAGTTTGCTGACCAAGGGCCTAAGGCAATCAACACTTGACACTTCCCTAAACATAGTGGTTGGTTTAGAAATGGTAACATGATACAATTCAGGCCAAAGAAATGCTAGCAGAGTCTTTCTGTGGGCTTCTAGGAAAGTGACTTGCTCTTAAGTATTTAAAGATTAAGCCATCTTTAACAAGTCAATAAATATTCTTGTTTAAATGACTTTAAGCTATACATTTTGTTACATGCAGTCAAAAATTAATGATGTTTTAATTAATGATGATTTTTCTTTTCTATATCAAGCTCAATTCCCAAGTTTCTACTTTCAAGGGCTAAATGGATGTTGGTTCCACTCATCAAGCTGGACCATAGAGGCAGAAGAGGTTTTAGTCTTAGATGCTTGGATTTGTGAGACACAGAAAACATCTAGAAAAAGATATCAAATAGGTACAGTTATACACCCCCCCCCTTACACACACACATCTAGACTTTAAGACTGAGACCTAGGTTAGAGTTTTAGATTTGGAAATCACATTAGCATATAATCGGTATTTTAAGATGCTGTACAATATTAGATCAAACTAGTGTGTAGAAACTGTTATTCTATTTTTCAGCGACAGAATAGAGTAACTAGAGTTGGGTAGAGTACAAAATATCAATATATATTGAATGTAATCAGGGAAAATGTTGTTTTTTAAAACTTTTATTCTTTTTAGTTATATACATATGTGGTTTGGATCATAAAATAAAATATATTTCTTACCATAACCAGCTGCCAAAATAGTTTTCAAAACACTGCTAGAAAGTGATTAAATAGGAAATCAGCAAGAAAACTTGGGTATCTTGTAAAGAGAAGGCATGGGAAGAGAAATCTGAGGAGGAGGCAGCAAAGGAGGTAAAATGTGATTAGGGAGGTAGGAAGATGCAAAATCCACACAAAATGTCTTCACCTTTTGCCAAACTTATCTGCAATTCTCTTGTAGTGAGAATTTCTGAAGCAACTGTATGTCAATGTAATGTCAAATTTGGTGCGACCGCCATTTGATTTAGTGCCTATGTCTTAACCACTTGCACCTTGAAGGATATGCCCTTACTTTATGCACACTGATCCTTTATGACTTTGACTCATCCAGTCTCCTGAACCCCCACCTTTTCTCAGCACCCCATACATTTCTTGTAGTAAGTCTTGTATTTTCATCAGCTTCAAAAATTTCTACTCATTTTCTTTTATATCAACTTAAGAACCGTCTACTTCAGGTATTGTAAACTTCTTGGATTACTTAATACCCGAGAGTAACCAAAAGTGTCAAACAAAAGTGAGAAAAACCATTAGTTTTGGTTTTTATAGCTGAATCATCTTATGGTATTTTTAATGAAACATTTAATGACTTGGTACATGAGGACATAGATTTAATCAGCTGAATCATTTTTTTTTTACTTCTATCATAGGAAAAATGTAATTTTCACAGAAGAAGATGTAATTTGATGTTATAGGTGATCCCAAGAGACTTAGTTGGATTAAAATTCAATTCTCCTATTACAGATCCCAAACAGCATGAATCGCTGTTTTCTGCACCCTCCCATACAGTTATAAAAGTATCATGCTGGCACCTAACAAATCAATGTTATTTTTAAAATACTTTCTTTGTGTGGATTTGTTTAAGCATCTACAAGGATTAATTTGCTTTCTCATCAATGTTCAGACCACACAATACTGCATAATACATATTCTAATACATGCAGTTGCCCTTTTGATGATTGCTTCTTTGTTATAAAATGTGTACTAAAATTTCAAAATATGTCTGAGATATTATTTGATTTGTATAATGTTAATTGATAGTCCACAATTGCATTTCTCTAGGAATCTTTGAATAAAGATTCAAGAAAAGAACAGAATATTTTGTTTCTCAAAGTGTCCCTGAATCAAAAATAGAAAGCAAAAATAGAAAATTTAGAGATGCATACTTTTTACCCTAAAGATATGCCAAAAATTAAAAGGAGTGGTTTATGAAGAAGGCTATTAATTAGAGAATTATTTATATAACAATTTTAATGGCTCAAACTTTTAGCAATGAAGATTTATGTTATCTCCCCAAGCAAGGAACCATCATCCATCAAGGTGCTTGCCAAGGTCAAAGAGGAGATGGTGGATGCAGTGGAGAAGCTAATTATAAATAACAAGCTATAGCTATTTGCCAATTTGAAGAAATGAAATGTTAGTCATGAATATTTATTCCTAATTTTGATATAAATATATCTATGTGGATATACATAATATTTTAAATCATATTTGCCTCCCTTTCTACTAGTTGCTACCATCTAACATGTTCACACTAGCAGACATGATACATTAGTATTTAAGTTATAGAATGCCACAGGAGAAGCATGCTTCAGCAAGAGGCATGTGTATCACCAAAAATAGATTAAATGATCTTTTTTTGAGGACAGGGCAATGCATTTTTTATTATGAGGTATAGTTGCATTATGTAAGATTATATCATAATTTTGCTATTATGTCTTTTAGGAATTAAGTATGATTAAAAGAGGGATATATATTTGATGACATGTTGACAAATGATGGACTATGGTGGCTTGTATTGTTTCAACTTAGCTTAGTGGGACCTAAGTTTCCCAGTATTCTTTTCCATGCATGGTTCTAAGTTAGGGTCGACCATATGCAAAATTGCATGGAGTTTGAAGCCTGCTAGGTTTACACTCTGCTCAGCGTGAAGTGAGGCACCATTGCAGTTCACACAGCTTATGACATTATAGAGGATCTGCATGGAGCAGCAGCTAGGCAGGCAGCTCCTCCAGCTTTCGTTATATCTCTTCCTTCAGCTTCTCTGAATACTTGTCACATTGTGGCAAAGTGTTCCAGCTCTTTTGCAGGTTACCAGCATCAAAGCCAGAGCTTTAAGGTGCTGAGACATCACTGCCAGTTCACATAAGGTTCCATTGCATCTTCACAGGTCCCAGTTTACCCCTTTTCTCCTCACTTTATGTACATGATCCTTTCCCAACTGCTCATCCTGCTGACTTGAAGCCCAGAGTCACATCTAGGGGTACCTGGCTTACCGAGACCATTAAACCAGCTTCCAGGATTGTGTAATGTCTAATCCATACAATAAATCCTCTATACCACTTATAAATGGTTCTGCTTCACTGATCAAATCCTAATAGATTCATTCAGGAGGTTTGTATTGGATGCTATTTTTCTTTTAAATAAAAAAAGGATAATCTGGAAATTAATAAAAAATGGTTACTCTGTGGAAAGGAGCGAGTAAGTAGGGTGGGGACAAAGCATTTTGGTTCAGAGTTTTTACTTTGGAATTATGTAAATATTTTTAATGAATTAAAAACCAAAATTAAATTAAAACAAAACACAAAGCAATGCCTTAATAGTGAAAGAAACAAAAAATAAGCCTAACGGTATATCAAGTTAGTGAAATAACTAGATCTAGAAGAGTGATTTTAAATAACTTTAGAAAACACAATATTTTTACTCAAAAATGTGGAAATACATATTCTAAGGTCGGAAAAAGAACCACACTGATTTTAAACTGTGTTCAGTGGGCGTGCTTATTTTTATATGGATAAATGTATTTTAAAATAATTTAATCTACACATACAAACTATTTCATAAATATACATGTTATTATAAGAAAAAGCAAATATAATTATGCTAACACCATTTAGAATAAAAAAATTTGAGGGTGAGAAAAAATATTTGTATTTTAAAAATTAAGTAACATTTTATATATTAGTTAAAACTCTGTAATGCCAATTCTAAAAATTAATATAAATTCATACTTTATTGTTTGCCAAAAACTTGTATATTTTCTAACTCTGTGCCCTGAAAAGTCCTTGAAGCAAGAAGTACCCCTAATGTCCATACTGTCATCTCTAAATGCAACTTTCCAGTGAAAGGAATCAATACTCTAGATAACGGGCTGATTCAGGTCTCAGGCAGGAAAGGTACAAGATGAACCTGAAATATCCCATTGTACCTAAAAGCAAGGAATCCATCAAAAAAAGAAGAGCCAGGAGCCACTGTCATTGACATCAAAAATAATAATGACTGCAAAGGACTGAAATAATAAAATATGATAACTCTTGTCAGTTCCTAAAACAAACAAAAAAAATAGAACAAAACAGAGCATAAATTATTGGTCTCCTTAGGACTTTATAAGGGCACCGACTCATTATCTGAGAACTGACATTGAGGAAGAACCAAACATTTATTACCTGTCTTCAGTGGACTTTCATAGTCATCAAATTGTTGATAAAGATCTTCTTTATGTAAGAATCAAGGTTAATAAATGCAGGAGAAATGATAAAACTAGAGAGTCACCTTTTGTAATATTTTGTAATAATGAAATATATCTAGGTGATAACATAATAAATCTTAAAATCCTTAGGTGAAAATTTGAAAGGGATATTAAGATGAACAGCATTGTGGGAAACTATTGATGAATCTTTCCAATACTAAATTCAGACAACCAAATACAATGTGCTCCTTGATGGGACGCAGTGGGATGCTCAATAAGTCAATCCAGCCACCTATATACAGAAAATAAAGAAAACCAATGAAATAATAAGAGCAGAACAGAATGTTGATCATTGCTGAAACTGGGTGATAGGATCATGGAAGTTCACTTTATTATTCTCTCAATTTCTATGTGCATTTGCAAATTTTCATAATAAAGGAGTTATTCATTTTTTAAAATTGTATATTTTATTTCTAGCTGAATATCAATTAATAAACAACTTTTTAGGAACACTCTAAGTTAAGGCTCTTTGAAAACCTGAAAATTGTTATTCAAATTTTTCCTTCCCCTCTATCATATCATGAAGACTTTATATATATATATATATATATATATATATATATATATAGTATATATATAAGCATATATATATATAACTATGGAGTGAAAACAAAATATTACAATAGATAGGACGCTACACTTGAGAATCAAACTTGACAATATTTCTAATATTTTGTGCAATGTGTGCCCTACTATAAAGAAAGTAAAGTGCCTCCTGGTTTTAAAATGTGGTTTTCAGCTTCATGTTTCATAAAAAAATTACAAAAGTGAAAGAATTCTGCTTTTTAAAATCATATAAAAATATTCTTGCTAAAAACTACTTAATTTTTCAAGTGCTTTATGATTACTAATTTTGTTCAGGCCCAAAATTCAGATTTTTATTATTTCCTGATATTGATCATTTCTGCTAGCAATTAACTTGTAAGACTGTGTACTGTTTTAAATCAATGAGTGAGCTTCATCTCATGAGCTCAGAATCACAGGGATAAACTATAACATGGGGAAATTTCAAGGCTGAATGAGTTTGAGAAACTTCCCTAGAATTTCAAGTTCTCAGTTTCTTTTTAATAAGTAATGGGTGGCCAGGGTCAAGCTTCCTAACATAGAAGTGGTCATCACAGATCATTTGTGAAACCATTTTAATCCAAATAAACTGTATAGTAATTTTTTTTAAAGTTGATATTTGTGCCTTTGTGGCTTGATCGCTTTGTTTCTAGCCCCCCTAAAAACATTGAGCTTAATGGGTGGGCAAATGATGAATGAAGTGACTTGACAGAAACTAAAGGTCAGAATGCCTGGCCTGACTCTAAGTGGTTAAGCAACTAACAATTAAAGAAAGGAGCTTCTGGGGGGGGGGGGGGGGAAGTGAAGAGCCGCCCACTAGAGCCCCATTGGGATGTTTTCCAAGGCAGCTGCACAAATATACCCACCAGAGTAGGGCAGTTTTCTCTGCAAATGTTTGGAAAATATATTCTCTAGGCTTCTGCTTCCTACTGTAGATCCCTAGGGTATGTTAACGGCTGGCAAACAGCAGCATACAGAGTCTGATTGCTTAGGGCATTATTTTTTCCCTCTAGAGTTTGCATCAGGGAATATTTTTCAAGCTGTTTCTAAAGGTCATTTGAAATCTTCTTGAAGCTAAAAAAAATAATGAGATGCCTAGAAATACTGAGACACTTTCTTTTCAGACGGAGAGCAGAAAACACGACAAGCTTTTATGTATATGTCATTATCAAGACAGCCTTCCTTTTCTGCAGATTCTCTCCCCCAAAGGAAGCAGCAAACCTGAAAGGGACAGTTCATAGTAATCAGTGTTGAAGTTCTTAGGATATATGTCGCTAAACTATTCTAACACATTTTGCATATTTCCAAGAATATAAGCTCATTCCTGCCACAGTTAATTTCCAATAACCAGAACAAGTTACTGAAGTGCAGAAGAGCAAAATCCTCACCCAACTTTAAGATTCTTAAACACAAGTCTCACTTCCCCCAAAAAACACTGGTATATGCTAATTGACTATCATTCCATCACAAAGATGGCTACATCCACAGCTAGCCAATTTCCCATAAGGAGCCTTTATGAGCAATCAGCAGGGACCTGAAATTATGCCCTCTCTCACCCCATGGGGCTTGATAGGGGACCTCAGGCCCAGCCCCCACTCCAGCACCAAGCTGGGGGACCTCAGGCTGTGCCCCCCACCAGGTGGGGCTTGACAGGGGATTTCAGGCCATGTCCTCCACCCCAGCATCAGGCCAGGGGACCTAAAGCTGCTCCCCACTGCCTGGCTGAGTTTGACAGGGGACCTCAGGCCATGCCCCCCCCCCAAGTGGGGCTTGACAGGGGACCTCAGAGTGCAACCCCAGTGCTGGGTTGAGAGAACACGGGCCACGCCTCTGCCCAGTGGGGTTTGATAGAGGACCTGAGGCTGTGTCCCCCTCCAAGTGCTGGGCCAGGAGACCTGAGGTTGTATCCACCTGCCTCGCAGAGTTTGACAGGAAATCTCAGGCCATGTCCCCCACCTGCCAGGTCTTGATGGAGGACATCAAGGCATGCCCCTCACCCTGGTCTTGGCTGGGGGACCTCAGGCCATACCCCTGTCCTGGTGCCAGGCCAGGGGACCAGAGGCTACACGCCCTGCCCAGCAGGGCTTGATAAGGGTGGGACTAGCCAGGTCTGGATCTAGCCCAATTGGGGGGGGGTGGGAGCTGGCTGGCTGGGTCTGGGTCTCACATGATTTTGAGGTGCATATAGGCAGGCAGGGACTTGACTCTGGGTCCCATGGTGTGCCCCAGACTCTGACAGGAGGAAGGTTTTCATTTACAATTTACTAATTCCCTTTCATCTCTGACACTTCTATTATAGAGAAAGGGCAAATAGCAATATTAAATTATTTCCTCTAATTAACCCCTTTCACTGTGCATGAATTTCATGCGTTGGGTCACTAGTTTAATATAAAATTCTCTTCAAGCCATGCTGTTCACTTTTAATGAAATCAGTAGTAATGATGTTCATGATTAAAATATAGACAGTCCCAACATGATAATTCAACTTATTTTTAGACTTTATGATGGTGCAAAGGCAATACACATAAGTAATTATATAAGCTATTCAACATATTATAAAAAGCCTTTGTGTTAGATGAGTTTGCCCAACCATAGGCTGCAATGTTTTTTAACATATTTAAGGTGGGCTAAGTTTGAAATTCAATAGGTTAGGTGGGTTCAATGCATTTTTGACTTACAAATGTTTTTAACTAATGGGTTTATGGTGACATAACCCCATCATATGCAGAGAAGCATCTGTAATAATAGCAGCCAGAGTTAATAAGCTTCCATTTGAGAAGTATAATTATTTACTCATGAAAAAGTTAGTAATACTGCTTATAAATTAAGACCAAGATTGCAATTCTTAATAACAATAAAAATTTTGCTTAATAATTTTGACACTAATAGATTTTTTTCAAAGCAATCCATTTTGAGAACAGTATGAGAGGGAAGACATAAAATCATGAAATTTTAGAACTGAAATGAACCAGGCTTTTTAATAGGAGGAAACAATAGGCCCAGGGAGCTGATGTTGAGCCTGAAAAAATTAGTGCCAGTGTTGGGAACAAAACACAAATATTATTGATCTTCAAATTGGGGATACAAGGAAGGAGCAAGGACAGCAGGCATTGCCACTTTCTTTTGGAGAGCGTAAATTTTGACCTTCCAACATGGGTAGAGCAGTGTCCATTCTTCTGCTCTCTGATTTGCATTCTTTCTTCTTCCTATATTTATTCTTTATGTCATTTCTAAGTATACCAGAGGCCTGGTGCACAAAATTTGTGCATTGGGTGGGGAGATGTCCCTCAGCCCGGCCTGCACCCTCTCCAATCTGTGACCTCTCGAGGGATGTCCAGCAATCACACATCCCTCTCCCAATCTGAAACTGGCTCCAAACCACTCTCCTGCCTGACTTCCTGATCGCCCCTAACTATCTCTGCTGGCCTGATTGCTCCCTAACTATTGCCCTACTGGCTTGATTGCCACTTAACTGCTCCCCTGCTGGTCTGATAGTCCCCAACTGCCCTCCCCTACTGGTCTGGTCACCCCCTAACAGCTTACTCCCCCATGCTGGCCTAATCTCACCCCTAACTGCTTGCTCCCCTGCTAGCCTGATCACCCCTAACTGCCTCTGCCTTGGCCCCGCCACTGTGGCTTTGTCTGGAAGGAAGTCCGACATCCGGAAAATATTTGGTTGACCTGGCCTAATTAATATATTACTTATATATACTTAATATATTACCCTTTTACTTATTCGAAATAAACTCTAATTTTATATGTAATGGGAAGATTTCTAAGAACTGGAATTCGTTCCATATCAGGATAAGATAGAACAGATACAATATAGTTAATAGCTTACTATGGACCAGATACTGTTCCAAAGTCCTTTATAGGGATATTATGCTTTTTTAAATTGTTGTTTGACTTGAGAGAGACAGAGAAAAGAGAGACTTTGATTTGTTGTACCGCCCATGCATACATTCATTGGTTGCCTCTTGTACGTGTCTTGATTGGGGGTTGAATTCAAAACTTTGGCATATAGGGATCACCCTCCAACCAACTGAGCTGCCCAGCCAGGGTGGACAATCTTATTTAAACTACTCAAACTCTATTAGGTTGTTATTACAGATGATAAAAGTAAAGCACATATAATTTTAAGTGATTTATACAAATTGCATAAGTTCTATGTGTTGAAACCAGAATTTCAGTTTAAATCTTATGACTGTAGAAACAGTATATTATGAAGATTATGCCAATTCTATCATTAAAGATTATATTTACAGTCAACATTTTAAAGCTTCATTTTGGCTAATAAGTCCAACCTTATGCAGTATGTATTTATACAACTCATGAGAAGGAACTATCACTGATAGTTATCTCCTTTGCCGTGGGGCTGGATGCTGATTCCTATGGAAATGGAATTCATCAGTTTATTTAACCAAGAGTGCCCATTTTACAGATCAGGCATCATACATGAAGATAGAATGTGAAACAAGAGATATGTAGAGCAGTCATGTTGTAAAATAAAAAAATAATAAAATACATGAGTCCAAGATTATATTACCTCTCTATGTTAAATTTAGAAAATGTTCATGCATTCTCCTAAACAATTAACAATGGTAATCTGATTTTTTTAAAGTTTTTTTTCCTAGAAATGAACATATGAAGAATGATTTGTAAGAAATACTGAATGCTGAAAACGGTGAATGTTGGAAATCTCCATTTTCCAATATTGTTTAGAGTAGTGGGAAGACCAAACTCTCTTTTGAAGGTATTAACTTTCTTGAGAGATTTCCCTGGGGCAGTGAGTAAGAAAGAACATCTCTCTTTCTTAGCTCTCAAAAGAACAGCTTATGCATTTTTATTTTCTATCCTTTCCTGAAATAACAATGAAAAGGGCAAGGGAATTTTTTTAAACTTCTGCTATACACTTAATAAAATAAGTTTCTAATATATTTTTAAAGGAATGGAAATGAGATTAATAGCAATCACAACATGGTATATGATTTGAAGTCTTTTTTTCTCCCCAATATAGAGTATATTATAAGGAAAAAATCAGACTTATTTTGATTTTTATTAAACTCTCCAAAATGGGAAACAGTAGTGAACTTGGTCCTGGTTTTTTTTTTATGTATCTCATTTTGATAGCCCAGTGTACTTCCCCTTGATAAAAATTGGAAGCAAACATTTTATATCCAGGCAATTTCCATATAAATTTGATTAAGGATTTCTGAGCTGGTTTCTTACAAAATGTGTGTGCATGTTCATTTTAGCTAGCACATTAGTCTTAGATGAAAAAAGAAATTTGTGTTCTTTTTGTTCTATTCTAGGACAACACATGTAATTAGCCTGCTAGCTAAAGCTTGCTGAGGAGGGCGACTCATATTGAAATATGTCTTTGCTCCAGTGTACAACAGTAAGAAAAGTAGTTCTCACTTCCAGTTTCTGCCCATTGCTTTAAAGCTCAACCCCTAAATGATTGAGGGACTTGAACTTCTTGATTTCCTATAGTGTATTGCAATTGATCTGTTATTAATTTAATCTTTAGAAAATAAGGCACTCCTAAGGGTATTAATGTGAATTTACTTGTAGGGATTTGATTGATACTGGGTCTTAATACAAAAAAAATTAAAACACAGCCTGTATTGTACATAATGTTTCTACATTTAGCAACAATTCCTGTCTGTGGCAGGCACTGCAGATAATTTATTGAATAAATGGATGAGTTCCTTTCAGCCTAGCAGTTCAGAAGTACCCTATCAAAATGAAATTAGAGCTGGTTAGAATCAAGGTCCTTTGTGAGTGGAGCCCGTTAAGCCTTTGGAGTGACAGAGAAAGGTGTTTAGAATAGCTGGAGCTGATTCATAGGCCAATCAATACAGAGGAGAAAGTGTCAGACAAACTCTCCAAGTAACTGCTTTGCACAACACCTTGGATAGAAGGGCCTACAATCATAAATTATATGACCTTATTAAGTGGAACTATTGAGTGATGACATTAGTTTTGTTATGTAAATGGGAACTCTGTCAAATATAAATTATAGCTCTGGGGATTACACTATTAATGAAGTAACAGAAATAAAACAATCTTCAGGGGAAAATGGTTCCTTCCATTATTTAGTAACAACTGAAGATATTTGGTGTTTAATGTCTTTATAGAATCTGCAGATTCTGGTCACTGAGGAGTAAATTGTGTGAGTTCAAATTAAAAGTGTTTTCTCATGTGCTGGTATACAAACAATATTAGTTTTGAATCTTCAGATACAGAAACCAAGTTTTGCCATTTCCCAAGTTACACAAGAGGATGAAATACAGTCTTTCACAGACACAAATGAGAAAGAGGATGCATCCAAATCTTCAGAAAATACTCAGGGATTTATTGCTGTTTTTCCCAGCAAACTGAAACTATGGCTTCAAAAGCCCTTGAGAAAATTTGTTAAAAAAAGAAGGGAAGTGGTTGTGGATTTTGGTCTATTTTTATTTCTCTTTGGAAATTCTCTATGGTTTTCACACAGGGAAGTGATGGAAAAGATGGCACTACTAATTAATTTTCCCCCGTTCGTTTATGTTTTAATACTCTGAATTTCTTGGGAGAAAGTGAAGCATGTCAGGGTCTAAGAATAGTGTGAATTCCCACCTGGAGATTGTCTCCAAGGTGGTGGGCCTGGAGCAAACACTGTGGGGCAGGTATAATGACTTGCTATTTGAGTCCCCTCCTGATACCTAGGAAGATGAGGGGGCTGAAAGATGCTACCTGGGAAGTTTCCTGACATAAATATTCAAGTTCATAAATAGGGGGGGGGGAAAGTGCACTGAAAATTTACCTTCCTGTTCAGCATGATAAATCTTTTTTATATATAACGCAGCAATAATTAAAAATTACACAATTTGTGCCAGGTAGTAGACAATTCAGAACAGATGTTCCAGATAAAAGCCCAATGCTACACTTATTAAATGTAGTACCTTGACAAGTTAGTCTCTTCAATTCCCAGTTTTTTCATCTGTAAAGTGGAATAATAATAATATCTAATGTATATAGTTGTCTTGAAAGCTAAATGAGATAATATATGTTTACCACGTAATGGCAGAAGGTCTGGCACCCAGAGAATACTCACAAATGATTATGATGGCAATGGTCATTGTGACAATGATTATCCTATCTAATAAAAGAGTAATATGCAAATTGACCACCACACCAAGACACAAGTTGGCTGCCCCCATGTGGACACAAGATGGCTGCCACAAGATGGCCTGCAGGGGAGAAGAGTTGTGGGAAGTTAGGGGTGACCAGGCCAGCAGAGGAGGGCAGTTGGAGGGGACTAGGCCTGCAAAGGAGGATAGTTGGGGGAAACCAGGCCTGCACAGGAGGACAGTTGGGGGCAATTAGGCAAGTAGAGAGGGCAGTTAGGGGTGACTGGGCTGGCAGAGGAGAGCAGTTGGGGGGCACCAGGTCAGCAGGTGAAGGCAGTTGGGAGGGACCAGGACTGCAGGGGAAGGCAGTTGTGGGCAATCAGGCTAGCAGGGAGGCCAGTTAGAGAGTACCCAGTACTACAGGGGAGGACAGTTTGAGGGTACCCAGCCTACAGGAGAGGGCAGTTATGGGGGGCCAAACCAGCAGGGGAAGGCATTTGGGGGGAACCAGGACTACAGGGGAGGGTAGTTGGGAGCCAGCAGTCCTGGATTGAAAAAGGGATGCCTGACATCCCTCAAGGGGTCCCAGATTGGAGAGAGTGCAGGCTGGGCTGAGGGACACCTTCCCCATCATCTCTGTGCATGAATTTCATGCACTGGACCTCTAGTATCCTTATAGAACTCAAGTTGTATTCACACCTGTTAGCTTACTTTTTAAAAAATTCCATATAATAATTAGAAACTTATTTTTCCAATAGACTTGGAAAGTAAGATTTCATAAAGTCAAAGAAGAAAACATTATTTAATTAAAAGAAAAAAGCAAGCTGTAAACTTTAAGAACAGGGTAGAGAAAGGAAGGTTTTGTTGCCTTGGTGCATTCATGGTTGAGTTACTCTACTTTTTTAAAAAGTGGAGAACTAGCAAAATAGCAAACTCCTCCTGGTTTTTGTTGTTGCTGTTTAGTATATTTTTATTTATTTTAGAGAAAGAGGAAGGGATAGGAAGAGAAAGATTAATGTGAGCAACATTGATTGGTTCCTCCTGTATGCACCCCGACCAGGAATACAACTGACAACCAGGGTATGTGCCCTGGCCTGGAATGGCACCTGCAACCTTCAGAGCACCAGACAATGCGCAAACAACTGAGCCATACCAGCCAAGGCATTTTTTTTAATGTGTTTTTATTGATTTTTAGAGACAGAAGGAAGAGAAATAGAGAGGTAGAAACATTGATGAGAGAGAAACATTGATTAGCTATCTCGTGCATGACCCCAATTGGGGAGGACGGCCAACCTCTTGTGACCCATCCCCTAATCAGCCAACTTCTGTGGACTCTTTCCCTGCTTGCCAACCTCCCACAGCCCCTTACCCCGCTAACCTTCCATGGACCTGATTGGCCCTGATCATCAGCCAGGCTGAGCAACCCCATCCATGCACAGATTCATGCATTGGACCTCTAGTGTGATTATAAAGATCAGAATGTGGCTGAAAATCAAACTGCATCTCTTGCCAGGATTTTTGTTTTCAAAATGCAGAGGTTCTAGTGAGCTGTGCACTCACTTTGATTTGAATTAAAGTTGAGTTAATGTTACCTGATTTGCTTCTTTGATCTCCCTCCTCCTGTCACTTCCTCAGGGTGCTCTTGCCTGATCTTCAGTCAAGGCCACTTATCTAGTTATAAGTGCAAGCTGGACTCTTTCCCCTTCAGAGCACTTTCCTCAGTTAGTAATGGATGTTTATTACTAGTTTTATTTCACTAATGGACAACTACTTCCACCAAACAGTAGTTTCAGTCACAGCAGAGACTGTGTTTTCTTGACTCACCAATATTTCTCCAGTCAGTCATCATGCTGGGCACCAAGTAGACATCCAACAACTATCTGTTGAATGTACACACATTTTTAATTAGATGGAGAACTGTTTCCCAAGCTCAGTGTTAAAAATTTACTCATGTTCATTTTTGGAGAAAAGGTTTATCTAGAAATAGTACTATTTGTCCTGTATTTTAATCTTTATAAAACTTTTGATCAATAACATTTTTAGATTTGCTAATGTTATCTCTGATAAGGGTTTAATCTCCAGTATTTACAGGGAACTCATACAACTTAAAAAAGGAATATACATAACTCAATAAAAAAAATGGGCAACGGACCTAAATAGACACTTTTTGAAAGAGTATATGAGGAAGGCCAAGAGACATATGAAAACATGCTCTAAGTCACTAATCATCTGAGAGATGCAAATCAAAATGACAATGAGGTACCACATCTCACACCTGTCAGTATAGCTGTCATCAACAAGTCAACAGATGACAAGTGCTGGCAAGGATGCAGAGAAAAAGGAGCCCTCATGCACTGCTGGTGGGTATGCAAACTGGAGCAGGCACTGTGGAGAGCAGTATGGAGTTTCCTCAAAAAACTAAAAATGGAGCTCCCATTTGACCCAGTGATACCACTTCTAGGAATATATCTCAAGAGACTATAAACACCAATCAGAAAGGATATATGCACTCCTATGTTCATAGCAGCACAATTTACCATAGCTAAGATTTGGAAACAGCCTAAGTGCCCATCAGCAGATGAGTGGATTAAAAAACTGTGGTGCAGCTACACAATGGGATACTACGCTGCTATAAAAAGGAAGAAGCTCCTACTATTTGCAAGAGCATGGATGGTCCTGGAGAGCATTATGCTAAGTGAAATTAGCCAGTCAGAGAAAGATAAGTATCACATGATGTCACTCATTTGTGGAATATAATGAACAACATAAACTGTTGAACAAAAACAGATCCAGAGACACAGAAACATTGATCAGACGCTCAAACCTCAGAGGGAAGGTAGGACATGGTGGGGGTAAGAGGGAGAGATCAACCAAAGGACTTGTATGTATGCATATAAGCATAACTAACCAACACAGACATAAAATCAGCAAACCTCTGGGTTAAAACCATAATTAAATTACTAAAATAAATCAGCAAAAACAAAAACATGTAAGAGTTCATTTTCTTAGGAAGGGCACAGACCATTTGATCATAAGCTACCCACCCATTATCCTCTCTCACATATCCATGGCTGGACGTGCCATTAAGCTCTTTGTCCTGGGACTGTAGATAGAAAAGAGGGAGATGAGGGTGGTTCAATGGTGGGATAAGGA
This sequence comes from Antrozous pallidus, assembly GCA_027563665.1. Classification (NCBI taxonomy): domain Eukaryota; kingdom Metazoa; phylum Chordata; class Mammalia; order Chiroptera; family Vespertilionidae; genus Antrozous; species Antrozous pallidus. The sequence goes on along the minus strand of CM050508.1, from coordinate 63,392,053 downwards.
CATATATGTAATACCTTAATCAATAAAGAAAAAAATGTTTAGGCTTTTGCTCAAAAAATTTTTTTATTTGGGTTGGAAGGAGTAATTGAGTTTTTGTGTATAATGATACTCAGCAAGTAGATAAATCAATAAACTCAAATATCAGGCTGGTGTTTGGCTGTTAATTTTTAATGAAGGTTGAAAATATATGTGATACCTGAAGTTGCCTCAGGAATTTTATATGTAAGGCCAACAACCTTAGACAGCCTCGCCCTCCCTAAGATTTTCTACCCATAGTCCCAGGGCAAAGAGCTTAATGACACATCCAGTCATGGATGTGTAAGAGAGAGTAGTGGGTAGCTTATGATCAAACGGTCTGTGCCCTTCCTAAGAAAATGAACTCTTACATGTTTTTGTTTATGCTGTTTTATTTTGATAATTTCATTATGATTTTAACCCAGAAGTCTGCTGACTTTATAACCCTTCATTCAGAACTTCAGGGACATGTTCAGTGTCTAAACATTGTCTCATTGTGTCTTTCTGGCTGTTCAGATAGATGCATATAGTTTCTTGTAGGCATCTTTCAAAGTAAAAGACCACCTCACTTTAGTCCTTGACAAGCTAGTGTTTTTCTGATGTTAATCATTTAGAGCAGTGGTTCTCAATGACCCACAGGTTGAGAACTGCTAGCAGGGTCACCTAAGACCATCGGAAAACACAGATATTTACATTACAATTCATTAACAGTAGCAAAATTACAGTTATAAAGTAGCAACGAAAATAATTTTATGGTTGGGGGCATCACCAAAACATGAGGAATTGTATTAAAGGGTTGTGACATTAGGAAGATTGAGAACCACTGATTTAGAGGAAGGTCTAATGGACAATGGATAATGGAGGGTTGATATGAACTTGAGATATTTCTATGTAAAACATTTGACAACCCAAATGAATTTTAACTGCAGAACATTAGGAATGACACATCCTGCCGATTTCTTTTAGGGAGTAACATATGTGAAATCAAAATTTCCCTTTCAAGCTAGTTTTTTTTTGTCACTTCACCAGATTTTGCAGCACAAAACATAGTAAAATGAAGAAGACAGGTATTAGATGTTATAAGAATTCAAGCTTGGTTGGTGTGGCTTCGTGGTTGAGTGCTAACCTATGAACCAGGAGGTCATAGTTCAATTCCCCATCAAGGCACATGCCTGGATTGCAGGCTCTATCCCCAGTAAGGTGCATGAAGAAGCAACTGATCAATAATTCTCTTTCACTGATGTCTCTCTCGCTCCCTCTCTCTCATCCTCTCTGAAATAAAAAAAAAAGATTTAAAATATTTTTAAACGTCATGCTAGATTTTAAAATCTAGAAACATAATTTTTAAAAACTGTTACAGCATTCCAATATAAACAGATTTACAATTTTAAGCAAAATTTAAAGGGAAAAAAACAGGTTGACTGTCTTAATTCTTCATTATTATTAATAACATTTAAATGTGAGCCTGATTTTCTCTTTGCATTAAAGTTTTTCTCATAGATGCCAATAGAAAAAAAGTATTTATTAAGTATTAAACTTCCTTTATACAGAGGTGAAATAAATCATGTGTACTTTTTAATTTCCAAGAATCTGCAATTGAGACTTGGATTTCCATCAGAAGAAAGTATTTATTAAGTAAATACTTATTATTATTCTCTTTCATTTTTGAGCTTGGTCAGGAAGGAGATAGATAGGAGCATGGTGAGTCCATATTACATTCTTCTCCTTAAAGAATCATGCAATCAGGGAAGCATTTACCTGACAACTGAATGTGTCCAACTATGATATCTGTCTATCACAGTTCACAACATATCTAGACTTGAAGTCAAGAATCCTAACAAAAAGAGGCTGAGGGGAAGAAAGCCCTCAGAACTAGTTATGTGGGAGGCACACAGCCACAGTGTTGGGCACTGAAGACCGTTCAGTCAGGCAGGTGGAACAGAATCAACAAAGAGCTCAGTCACAGCATTTACTCTAATTCAGCAGTTTCTTCAAATATATCCAAAAAATGCAAATATGCTATTCAGTACTGCAGCAAGCAGTGCTAGGAATTCAGTTAGGCAGTGGTTGAAGGAAGAGGAGCAAATAACCTGTAGGAGCCAAGATACTGATATCTTACATGATATCTTAATGAAAACTGAAATAAGAAGATATATTCATTACATATTTTAAAACTTGTTAGCATGGCAAAATAAGAAATATCCTGAATTTAGAGTTAGATGATGGGAATTTAATCAAGTTTCCTCCAATTGCTACCTACTTGAATTTTGAAAACCTAGTCCTGTTTATTTATTTACAAAAGGGGTCACATGGCTTACCTTCTTTAGAATGAAGATGAGATGATGTGAACAAAAACACATTTTTGTTTGAGATGATGTGATGAGATGATGTGAACAAAAACACATTTAAATACTACAAAAAATGTAAATTAAAAAATTAGAGAGAGTCTAACATTAGTAATATGATAGAAAGCAAGCAAAGTGGAGTAGAAGGAGCTGTCCAAACAGAAAGAATTAAATTTTGCATTCAGATATAAGGAGAGGAAGAAAAAGCTGATATGCCTATATGGATATTCTTTTGCTGGTTTGAGAGATTAATCCCAGGTTATAATCACTTCTCATTGCCCTTAAAATGCAAATTAATTATGTCTTGATCCGAGCTCTTTAGCTACTCTGTATTTTTAAAACCTTATGAATGATTGAGTCGGTTACTAATAACAGTCTGTATGAAGTGAAGTTATTTTCTGGAGGACACTATTGACAAATAGAGCAATGTACCACTACAGACCTATAGAAACAAACAGAAGCTGTGGGAGTCAGTGTGTCTAACCCTAAAGGTTAGAAAGAAACTGAAAACTGTTGAGTGCCCAGCTCAGGCCAGGGAGTGTGTCTATCTCAAATCCTCACAGGTATCTTATGAGGAAGGCAGAAATGCAGCTCTCCTGAGGTTCAGTAGATTGGCAATATGACTTCTAAAGTCTCTGAAATTCCTAACTGTGATTATGTTTTTTTAAAGTGCACTGGTCAAGATGAGCAGACAGAAGTTGGTCTTATTCCCGTACTACTGCCAAGCAATAGGGAAGAGACAGTACAGACCCAGTCTGGATGCTCAACTCTGCTGAGACAAAGGGCAGAAGGGTTTTATGTGCTCAGGTGAGCTAATGGGGAAGTGTTGGAGGACATTAGGAGGGATATCGATCAGTGGGCTGGAAGGAGCACATTGAGTTATCCCTGAGTTTACAAATGTTTTGCTCTCTAGATTAGGCCATCTGTGTTTGCTAATTGAGGGCCCATCTATTCAAATTAAGTCCTATTCTCTCACAGAGACTGGGAGATAGTGATGCTATTCCCTTTAAATGTTTAAATTTCAAAGATACAGTCAGCAGATCCTTTAAAAAGACATTGTCTGGGTTATAAAACTGGCAAGAGGCTGAGGGAAAGTTTACATCAATTTCAAAGGAACAGAGAAAAAAATTGTAAGTTTTCTGAAGTGAATGTTCTAAGAAGGGGAGGGGCTATAGTCAGGAAGAACCCTGTTTAGAGACAGGCTGAGGGGAATTTAAGGCTCTCTTGATTAGTTAAAATTTACAATCATGCTTGACTGGCATGGTTCAATGGTTGAGCATCGACCTATGAACCAGGAGGACATGGTTCAATTCCACATCTGGGGTTACAGGCTCAATCCACAATGTGTGTGTTGGAGGCAGTCAATCAATAAATCTCTCTCATCATTGATATTTCTCTGTCTCTCCTCCTTTCCTCTCTGAAATCAATAAAAAATATATTTTAAAAAATATTTTAAAAATATTATAATCATCATGGAAAACATAAAACAAATAAACCAAAACCAAGACAACCACAGGCTCTAGTCCATATTCATTAAAATGGAAAATCAATATTTCTGATGAAAACATGTAACTGGAATTCTACTTTCTTAACATATTTTCAATTTACAATATTGTATTGTTAATTATATGCACAGATCTCTAGAACTTTTTCACTGTACATGATTGAGACTCTAACCCATAAAAATATGCAATATTATTGCACTTTCAGTGTAAGCATTCTATTTGACACTATGTCATAACATGGTGAGCCAAAACTGAGACTTATGTAGAGGTCACAGAATTCATCATAAGAGAAGAAAAAGTGCTCCTTCTATGTCCTTACACATATCCAGAATCTTATCTCTCCCGACAACATAATAGCAGAAACATTTAGAGATTGCCTTGATTTAAAATGATTGATGTGTGTGTTTCTCTTCTGTATTGAAATGTGATCCCCTGGAGGGTGAAGACTATGTTCTATTTATCTTGGAATCCCTTCCAGCCTTAATTGAATGCTTTGCATGTGCCAGTTGCTCAGTACGTGCTGAATTGAGCATTTAGAAGTTTGAAGTCAGTTAGCTGAGTGATTTATGAAAAGTGGAATAAAGTGTGGGTTGAAGTTCTCTATGGAGATAAAAGTGTCTTTATTACAACACTCCATGAAATGATTGTCAAGAGGTCTCCTTTAATTGGTCTCTGCACCATCACCACTATCCCATCATCACTTGAATTATTAGATTTAAGTAGAATAATCCATCCAGAAAGTCTCTGTGCCCTTTCATTGGCATCAGTGACAAACATTGGGTACTCCTGAATAGTTCACTAAAAATGCTATTTTATTTTATTTATTTATTTAATTTTGATTTCCATTTTTTCCCAATGCTATCTACTATCCTAAAAGATCATGTGAAACTATTGGCTGCATCTCAATCCCTCTCACCTTAGCAATGAAAATATCACACCATTTTGGCTCAATTTCCCTGCAAGGACAGTCATGTGCACTGATAGTGGAGTTAAAAATAACTGTTTCTGTTTGGAATTCAGGTTGGATAGGAGACTCATCAGCCTCTAAGGCCACAACCTTTTAGAACTGTCAACTGCCACTCAAGGGACTTAACATAGTTGCGAGGCATCTCAATACCAAATATTTTCGCTGCAGCAGAATGTGACCCAAGAGTGTACAGGAAGGAAGGAAATCTGCTTAGGGCAAGAACTCAAATTATCTTTTTTGGTTATGTGAAGTTCCACTGAATGTTATTATTTAACTGCACACAGAGCTACGAGGAGTCCCAGGAAGTTCTACAGATATGAAGTCTTTGACTCTAGGGAGGTCAGTGCCTGCACTATGCATCACAGATTATTAGCTATCCAATATCCTTAAAGTATCCGACATGAGGATTTCACGAACACTGTAAAGAATCTGACCTGGTGTCAATCACCATTAGCTTAAAACAACTATTTCATCTGATCAGTTAAACTCTTTGATACTGCTATAAATGATGTAGCTATCTGACCTTGTCAAAGAAACATGAATAGCCATTTAGAGCAATCTAAAAATAAAATTCTCTATTTTACCACTAAAATTTAACATTTAGGTGCATAACAGTTTCCTGGACTTTATTCTCTCTTTGACTGCCAGTCGCACTCTAAGTTCTTCTGAAGAAGGTCATTCCAACGATAAGCCTGCCACTGCCCAACATTCCTGACCTCAGCAACTCAAAGAACATGAAACACAGTCATTTTCTTCATCGGCATCTATTCTATTGTCTTATTTTATATATAACTGTATGAAAGCTGAAGTGTGGCTCCTTGCTTTCTTTAAATAAAGCCTATACTTCTCATGTCTCAGAAAACTTATTTTCAGGGTTATGTGGCCTCTTAGCCAAATAAGGATAAATCTGACAAAATATGCAAGGTCTGTCTGTAAATGTAAATCTACAAAAGCATCCCTGGGGAAACAGGGAAACACCACCTCTCCAAAACATCTATTTTGCATGGTTTTAACAATAATGCTGAACTGACCCGGGAGAAAAAGGCAATATTGTATCACCCTTCTTTAGATTTATGAGATTTTGAGCCTTTTCAACCAATTTGGGTGATAAAATGCTATTCCTGGAAATTTCCACTGGAGGATACAACCACTGCTAATGCTAGGTGTGATGAACCCACAAGGGTAATATGTTTACAACTCCCATGTTTAACCAAGCAAGCCAAATAATATAAACCCTTCTGTACATATAGAAGAAGGTCTGAGATCTAACAAGTCTGAGCTTAATTCCTGATCTTTCACATATTAGCTCTGGGAATTGAGCCAGGCTGTGGAGCCTCTCAGGCTCTGCACCTAATCTGTAATGTTAGAATAATAATAGTACCTGCTTCACAGAGGTATTGTGATGTACCTATCAAACGCCCACAGATAGAAACAGTGCATTTTTAGCAAACTTCCAGATAATGCTGATTTTGTAGGTCAGAGGTTCACACACTGAGTAGCAAAGCATGAAAGAACAATATTGGCTAGCTAACTAAAGAAAAATATTTATTCCTTACGTCTGAAAACAGTGTCTGAAATTGCAAACCTAATAGACCTTTCTTTAGGTTCATTCATGGTTTCTGAAAAGCCTGGGTTAGGGTTTACCATCAGCAAATGACATTTAGCAGGAAGGAAGTAACATTTGAATTCATCAGATTAGCTGGTTTTTACCAAAACATGAGATTAAGAAAATGAGACACAGAAAATTTATGATTACATCGGAGTTTGAAAAAAAAGGGGGGCAGGGGGAAGTTTTTAAAAATATATTTTTTATTGATCTTTTTCCACAGAGGAAGGGAGAGGGATAGAAAGTTAGAAACATTGGTGAGAGAGAAAAAATAGATCAGCTGTCTCCTGCACACTCCTTACTGGGTAAGTGCCCGCAACCAAGTACATGCCCTTAACCAGAGTCGAACCTGGGACTTTTGAGTCTGCAGGCCAAAGTTCTGTCCACTGAGCCAAACCAGTTAGGGCAAAAGGGCAGGTTTAGAACACAGAAAGATAAATGTCTGTGTGGAGGGGCCAGCCAGAGCCTCAGTGACAAAATGACAATAGTGTCCTCAGCTTCTGTACCTGAGATATCTCAAAGAAATGAAGAGCACTATTAGAAAATGCAAGTGCTGGAGATGAATTTTCATCCTTAACAATTCAGCACAGAGAGAGCCCTGAAAAATCTAACTATGATATAAATAGAGATAATAAGATGATAAAACCATTCTTGTGGTGTTTGATCCTAAAGACAATAACAACTACTATATGATTACTGTTTTAAAAGATAAGATTTGGAATGTGAATTCATTTTGAATTTAAAAATACTAACTATAATAGAATTGTTGGTTGACTATTTTCATGCTGGAAAACCCTATCTAATTGCTTATACCAGAGAAAACTAAGACATTCAAGTAAAAGCACTATTCAAGTTGTTTTCATTGCTTTACTTCTCAAAAGTCTGTGCTACACCAGCCTCAATCCAGGTTCTGAAAACCAAGTTTAGATCCATCATGTATGATTACCCTCAAGAAACACAGTTTAACAGATACTGTGATTCTCTGAAATGGTCAGCATCAGCCCCCTCAAGGGCAGTTCTAAGCAGGAGCTGGCTGTGGCATCCCCACGCATGTTTGAGGAGCAGAGAAATGCCCATCCCTGGATTTATCTACATTACATTCCCCATAACAACTGAGCAATTGTAAGAGAACTGTAGTTGTAAAGATCCAGTGGCTGGGCATAAGGCCTCCATGTGGCATAATAATAAAATGTAGTGTGTCTGTGGTATTATGGCATATATACAATGTATTTTTAAGAGGGAATTACAGGGTAATTACAAAGATGTTAAACAGAATCATTATCTCTTAGATAAAGTGTGTCAATATTTCTTTGAAACAGATCTGTGGATTAAAAACTAGCAGAGAGATAAAGAAAAAGTTACAGGTTAACTATCACTCCTAAGGAAGAAAGGGGAGCTATGAAGAGGAATGCTAAAGAAATCAGTGTGAGACCTCACATTTAATATTGCTCACATTTATTACCAGAAAAATAAGGTAAACACACATAAATTAAATCTGCAGGTGGTACTACATAAAGCTTATTGTTAACTTTGATAAAGGATCTTATTTTCAGAAAAGAGACTCTGAGTTGGTAAATAAGGTCATGAAATGCCTAAGTAAGATGTAATACCAAAACAATCCATATTTTAAATTTCAGCATTTTGCAATGCAAAAAACACATTTTTATTTTTTTATTTTGCTCTTCTTATTTTTTAAATTATTTATTACACAATGCTCATTAGAAACAAAACTGAAAATACACATCATTTAAAAGAACAAAAATGAACAGTATCTATTAATATATACTATTGTCCTTTAGTGACTTCTTTTATTTCACTTAGCATAGTGTCTTCAAGATCCATCCATGCATTTTTCAGAAGTTCTTTTCTTTGTCAGGTTAAATAATACTGAAACAGGAAATTTGGACTGGAAACAGGCAATATTCTTCTGAGCAGGGTGGTTCCCAGGCTCTTGTCTGGTGGAGTCAACAAATGAAAGCACAGACAACAAATGAAAGCAAAGACCGTACGGTAAAAGGTGGAAATTTATTGACAAACAAGCACAGACTCCCACTTGGGGACGGGGAAATAGTCCCACTGCGTCCCCCTTCCCACAATTTATAAAGGTTGCAGTTTTCCGTGCCTTGATAACCCCTCTGGTCACTATTGCCCTTTGATTCGGTTACTATAGCAGCTCCTGACTTCAAGCTTCAGGTAAGTGAGATTTCCTCCTTTTCTCCCTTACTGTTCTCCTATTTTCTCTGAGCTTTTTTCCTCTATTTTTGAATAAGGGGCTTCTTTCCCTTTATTTTGTAAATGTGTACCTTTTGCTACTCCCAGCTCCCTTGTCTTATGAAAATTTATCCTTTGCAGCTCTGTAGCCCTGTGCTTTTTCCATGGATCCCTTAATTCCTAAAATTTCCTAAACCTGCCCACTTCACCCCTAAAAATTCCTTTCAATACTTCATACATGTATATACCACATTTTGTTTATCTATGCAACTATCAGTGGACACTTGGGCTTCCATTTTTTAGCTATTGTGAATAATGCTGCTATGAACATAGTTATAGTATATTCTTTCAATTCCTCTGAATATATGCCCAGAAATGGAATTACTGTGCCAGGTGGTAATTCTATTTCTAATTTTTTGAGTAACTATAATACTGTTTTCCAAAGTAGATGCACCATTGTATATTCATACCAACAGTACACAAGGGGTCCAACATCTTTGCCAACATTTATTCTCTGTGTTTTATAACAGTCATTGTAATGGGTGTAAAGTTTATTTGCCAATATTTTTAACTTAAGCTTGTTTATTAGAAAAGATGTTAATTTTTGCTTTCATTTTTGGGAAGTTAATAAAAAAATAACAGTAGATTTAAAAAAAATAAAGTTTCTATTTTCTTTAAAAGATAGAAGTGAAAAACTAGAAATACCAATTAGAAAGGATATATGCACTCCTATGTTCATAACAGCACCATAGTTAAAATTTGAAAACAGCCTAAGGGTCCATTAGCAGATGAGGATTAAAAAAATGTGGCACATCTACACAATGGAACACTACGCTGTGGTAAAAAAAAAAAGGAGTTCTTACCATTTGCAACAATATGGATGGAATTGGAGAGCATTATGCTAAGGGAAATAAGCCAGTCAGAGAAAGATAAATATCACATAATATCACTCGTTTGGAATATAATGAACAACATAAACTGATGAACAAAAACAGATCCAGAGACAGAGAAACATCTATCAGACCGTCAAGCCTTAGAGGGAAGGTAGGGAAGATGGGGGTAAGGAGAGGGATCAACCAAAGGACTTGAATGGATGCATATAAACCAAACCAATGGACAAGGATGACATGGGGGTGAGGGCATGAGTGGGGAGGGGGTAATGGTGGAAATAAGGACACATAGGTAATACCTTAATCAATAAAGACATTTAAAAATAAAATAAAAGATAGAAGTGGAGCCCTAGCTGGTTTGGCTCAGTGGATAGCCTGTCGACCTGTGGACTGAAAGGTTCCAGGTTTGATTCTGGTCAAGGGCACATGCCTGGGTTGTGGGTTCAGTTCCCAGTAGGGGGCATGCAGGAGGCAGTGGGTCAATTATTTTCTCTTATCATTGATATTTCTATCTCTCTCTCTCCCTTTCTCTTCCTCTCTGAAATCAATAAAAATATATTTTTAATATATATATAGAAGTAGATTTCTATTTTTCTACAAATATATAATGGGAAGCTTTCTAATACTTTATACTGCCTATTAAAATATTACATTTGATTTGGAACACTCTAACTCTCTCCAAAAAAAAAAAAGAAATCTGTACACGACAAAGTATTATAAATGTGACATATGTCAACTCACCACTGCTTCTATAGTGATCTGGTGTCCCCCGTATTGAATCTTCCAAAAACAGTCCAGATATTTCTGTTGGCCATTAAGAGCATTAAAATTAAGGCTTAAATATTGCAAGGCTTTTAAGAAAAAAATATTAATAAGTTTTACAAATATAAAATAACCTTTGCTTGTCATGTATCTTTTAGTTTTATTCACTTGCAAACAGAAGCCAATAAAAATATAAACAAAATATGTAATCAATAAGCAGAAAATAAAACAATAGCTTAATAAAATCTAATATTTTCATTCTCTCTATTATTATACAGCAACACATAAGCACAGTTATCTTCCAATTGTTTAAATATCTCTTTCTTGCATTGGCTGTTGTGGCCCTACTGTTTGGGTGTCATCTGGTGTGCCAGGGGATTGCTGTTTCAATTCCTGGTGGGACAAATACCCAGGCTATGGGTTCAGTCCCAGTGTGGGGCCTGTAGGAAGCAGCCGATCAATGTTTCACTCTCACACACCGATGTTTCTCTCTCCCTCCCCCTCCCTTTTCTTTCCTCTCTCTCTAAAAATCAATTAAATTCTTTTTTAAAAATCTCTTTTCACAGCTCTTCATAATGATCATATACATTAGCTGCATGCAATTGAAGAAAGGAATAAAGAAAACACTAATGTGATATTTCTACCTGGTACACATATTTAAAATTATTTAAATTCCTAGACAGAGTTAGTGGGGCGTGACAATATTAGATTGCCAAACACACAAAATCCCTGCTTTCAGTGGTTGTGAATCGTTTCAACGATATCTGTAACTTTTGACAGCAGATTGCAAAGGGAAAGAATAAAAATCAAATGGGAAATTTTAAACAAACTGTGATCAATGGACACATAGGTAAAGTGAAAGTATCAGATACTCTAATTGTTGCCCACAGCTAAGAGAATTTCTAAAGGTCTTGACTTTTGTTCCCTCCCTATAATTGATACTGGTTTGATTAACATGATTTACTAGTCTTTGATTCTAAACTCTCAAATCAGGATAAAACAAAATATTTCTGTGTTGCTTTTTTTTTTTTTTTTTGCAATGAAACCAACATATGTGGAGCATGTGGGATTTGTGAATAATGTGCTTTGCTGGGCCAACAGCATCAGTGCCAGCTTAATTGTTCCAAGTAATGGTTTGTTCCTTAATAAAGATTCCACAATACAATTGCTGTAGAAAAATAATGATTACTTTAGGACAGATGGCAAAGTAGCAAGATGGGGAACTTGTTCATATAATTCTTACTCTCAATTCTAAATTTGATGAAGGATAAGGGTCTGACTGAATACTCCAGGAGGGGTATTTATACAGCTCTGAATCACCTACTTACTGCTCAGCTCTTCATTCTCTTTTCCTTAAATAATGCAATCTTTGCCTATGGGGCTGAAAAAGTGAATGACTGTGCTAATCCTTTAATTAAATACTTTGAGTAATGCCAAAGTGTTTTTGTTTTTTTGTCTCTGCATGTGCATGTGTATATGTGTTCTAAAGTTTGAAATGCAAGGAAAAAAATAAAACTAAATGTCCAGATAAATAGATTAAAAGAAAATAAAATATGCATGACTCAACCATCTGTTTTTTGTTTTGTCTTGTTTTGTTTTTAGATTAATCATGACTAGCTGTGGCCTCCATATTTGTTTCTATAGCTATAAATCTATGTTCAAACATTATGTACTAGTGGCCTGGTGCATGAAATTTGTGCCCAGGGGGAGGGTGGAGGGGTGTGTGTCACTTAACCCAGCCTGCATCCACTCTAATCTGGGACCCCTGTGGGATCGGGCCTAAACTGGCAGTTGGACACCCCCCTCACAATCCGGGACTACTGACTCCTAACTGCTCACCTGCCTGCCTGCTTGATCTCCCCTAACCACTCTGCCTGCTGACCTACTTGCCCCTAACTGCACCCCACTGCCAGCCTGATCACCCCCAACTGCCCTCCCCTCCTCACCTGATCAGCCATAACTGCTTCTGCCTCAGCCCTGCGACCATGGCTTTGTCCGGAAGGACATCTGAAACATCTCATGGTATAATTAGCATATTACCTTTTTATTAATACAGATAAGATATGACATACTGCCATAACTATATCATATCTACCAGTATTACCAATGAGAATATAGGTATGTACTTCATGAGATAGGAAGGCATCTAATACATTACATTGTATATGTTGTAAGTAGTAAGAAACAGAGTATTTGTAGCAATAATATATACCCTGTGACTTCCCTTCCTGATCTGGGAATGGTTCCCAGGTCTTTGAACATTTCCTGACCCCTAATATATATATATATATTTGGTCATTCAGTGTAACTTTATTTACTGTTTATTGCACATGATTTGAGGTCTTTAATTTCTAACCACCAAAGATTCAAAGGACTATTTTTCCATGAATTTTTAACATTAACATTAGTGAATTTGTGTATTCATGTGTTTTTATTGTAAACATTTGAATTATTCACATTGTCATAGATCCTGAACTCATAAACATGGACCATGCACAGGCTGGTAGCAAGCCAGGAAGCTACTCTGCAAGCAAACTGATATTCTGTATAAGGAGAAAAGTCATAGCATAACATTTAATGTCCAACTTTAATTCATATAGTATTGGGGACTCAACTGCTTGGTTGGTGATGGGGTTGATTATTAGGAGGATTATTCCTGAAATAATTAAGGAAAGAGAGGCTCAATTTTTCTTCTTGGTTGCTTGCTGCTCCCAGCACCTTTAAATCTTTGGGCAGCTTCTTGGGCATCTTCTCCTTCACCTTCTCCTCAGCTTCTTGGGCATCTTCTCCTTCGCCTTCACCTCCTTCCTTCTTTGCATCCTCAAATTCTTTCTTGGCACTTCTTCCTCTTCTTCTCCTTCCTCTTCCTCAGCCTCTTCCTTCTACTCCTCTTCAGCTTCTCCTTCAGAAGGAAGTTCATCCTTAGTTTCCTCGGCTTTTGCAGCCTCAGTGGTCTCCTCCACCTCAATCTGCTCCTCCTGGACGTGGCAGGGGTATTAAGAAGGGAAGGAGCGAGCAGACATCAAGTAGGAGCTAGTCTGTGAACCACCATAGGCAGAGCACCAAAGACCTGGGAACTCTGGGAGTAGTCTCTGGCTATGCTTCCCACGCTGGTGAAACTGAGCAGGGTCTCCTCACCTTCCAAGAGTTTCCGGTAAGCTGTCATGTCAGTGTCCAAAGCCATCTTCAAATTGAGGAGGTCCTGGTATTCTTTTAAATATTGTACCATTTCATTCTTTGTAGTTCTCAACTCATTTTCTAATTTGTTGATCGTGTCCTGCATAGCACTAACATCAGAGTTCTGCTTATCCTCCAGCTCTCACAGCTGCTTTCCCAGTGCTTTGTTCATGCCCCGGCATGTTTCCATCTCCAGGGTCTTGGCCTTGAGCAGTCACTGGCCCGCACTGCATAGGTGTTCTTGGCAGAACTCTCAGTCAGCATGGTAATGCGGCTCTTGTACCATTCTTCGGCATTCTGCATGTTCTTGGCAGCCAGCTTCTCATACTGTGCATGGATGTCCTTGAGCATAGCAGAGAGGTCAGACTTGGAGAACACGTCCATCTCCATGGAGATTTGAGCGTACTGGATCTGCGCCTGCAGCTTGGCGATCTCATTGTGCACCTTCTTCAGAAAAGCAATTTTGTCCATCAGGCTGTAGATGCACTTTTCCACCTCAGAGCCTGCAAGATCTGCCTCATCTGCACCTTTGCTCACCTCCATCAGCCAGCCCTCTGCATCCTCATGATTCAGCACCTCCTCCTGGTGGCATGCCTGCAGGTTGTTCCAAGCCACTTTGGAGCCCAGGTGCCTCCTAACTGACTACTTCCCTCTCCTCTCCAGGGACAGGGCATGGTGGGGCAGGACACAGGCATCCCATTTTCATTAAAATGTTCAACCCAGGCCTGCTCCACCAATGTCCTCAGGTGGCCCAGTAGCAGACAATGATCCCAGAGACCATGGCCACCCCTGCCTATGGACTCCCCAGTGACTTCAGGCACTGTCCATGCTGCCTGCCCGATCATAATCTCCGCCTGGATCATATGGGCAACATCAGGAGCTGCCTGCTGGAACTGCCCAGTTTCAATTGCCACCTGGACTCCATGGGCAGCATCAGACACTGTCCATGTCACTTGCCTGGTCCCAATCGCTGCCTGGACTCCATGGTGACATCAGGCACTGTCCATGATGCCTGCCCCATCCCAATCGCTGCCTGGAGCCCACAGGAAGCATCAGGCACTATCTATGCTGCCTGCCCCATACCGATTGCTGCCTGGTCCCCACGGGCGACATCAGGAGGTGCCTGCTGGAACTGCACAGTCCCTATCACCGCCTGGACAGAGCAGGCAGCATCAGTTGTTATCCATGCTGCTTGCCTGGTCTCAATTGCTGTAGACAGGGTCAGGTGCTGCCTCCCAGGCCTGTCAGGTCCTAAATGCAGCCTGGATCCTACAGGCAGCATCAAGCACTGCCTGCCAATCCTGCCTGGTCCCTATGGCCACCTTGATTCCCAGGGGAATCAGGCACTGCTTGCCAGGTCTGCCAGGTCCACTGTGCCCTGGACCCTGCAGGCTACATCAGGTGCTGCCTGCCCTTCCTGCATGCACAAACTTACCAGCCCAGGGCACCCAGCCATAGCCCTGTGATCAGGCTGGCCCCACTCCCAGCCCAGCCAGCCAGCAATGGTGGGCCCCTGATCACAGTGCAATGGCTGGGTTCCCATGGCTAGAAAAGGCCTCTCACTGCCCCCAGCCCAGCCCTGCAATCAGGGCCCGCCATTGCTAGCTGGCTCTGCCCCAGCCCCAGCCTGCCATGGGCAGCAGGCATCTTGGTTGGGTGTTAATTTGCATATCACTCCTGATTGACTGGTGGGCGTGGCTTGTGGGTGTCACTTATTGGGTGTCATGAAGGTATGGTCAATTTGCATATTACTATTTTATTAGATAGGATACATCTACTTCAGCAACATTGAACCTACGGACATGCATCTTACATAATTTAATAAAGAAAACCTTTGCTACATTACATTAATAAAGCTAATTTTTAATTGATCTGTTATTATTAAACAAATCATCTGCCTTTTGATTCAATCTTTTATAATAAAATCTATGACACTATTAGTGACCCTGGTCAATATGTCTCAGTCCCATCCACAGAGAAATCACGAGTTTGATTCCTGGTCAAGGCACATGCCTGGGTGGCTAGCTCGATCCCTGATCCCAGTGGGAAGCAACCAATGGATTAGTTTCTCTCACATTGATGTTTTTGTCTTTTCCCCTCCCTTTCACTCTCTAAAACTCAATGGGAAAATATTCTTGGGTGAGGATTAACAACAACAAAAAATGAGACTCTGACTTGATTGCTTTAATAAGCAATTCAAATCATTCTGACACAGTTTTGTGGACTATAGTTTTCATAATACTGGTCTAAGAGCCTTGGCCTCAATTCTTCAGCCTGCATAAATCTTGGATCTGTGGTGGAATTTTATCAAACTCTCTAGTCTGTTACTCACCCTGCTTTCCTTCCAACCAACCTCTTAGTTACAGGGAGCGCATTTCTTCATACTTTCCTCCCTGCTTTAACTGCCCATTTACCACCTTCTCCATATTTAGGTCCAATTTTCAAGACTGTTCACAGATGTCACATCTTCTTTAAAACTTCAGATTTACTTATTATACATCACATATCAGAGACAGCAAAGACACAACATGCAGACTCCTCTCTGCATCCCATATCTATGGCTCTCATCACCAATTGATCATATCTCTGATTCAGTTTCAATACTTTCCAAGTTATTCTCCAGAAACTTTAACCAACCTATCAGGTTGGCAGGTAACATTATTATGGGTGGAAATGGGGAAAAGAATTTTTTGAACCTGGACAGCTGGATGGGATTTTATGGAAAGTTTTATGGTGTAAAATTAAGGGAGTTTCTTAGCTTGTGTTCCCAGCTGCAGTCCATTGTGGGTAGGGTTTGCACTATCATGGGCCAGGCAACTATGGAGATTGGACATTCGAATGTATGGGCAAGTGCAAGAGCAAACAAGAGCGTAAGAGAGAGGGAACTCTTTGTTTGGAGACTTTTAACCTTTCAAGATGTGAGCTTCCAAGGCGTCACCCTCCTAACCCACCCATTGTTCTTCAGGCGAGACTGAAAGGTGAGCAACTTCCCTATGTCATCCCAATTTCCCAGGATATGACTCCCTATTTGTTCCATCCCGCCCTTGCAGATTTTCAGGGAATGGACTGGAGATTTCCTTGAGAGTATGAAACTGTAGCTTCCTGGTGAAGATGCCCAGATGACTCTATTTATAATGTCTGGCCTTCCTTTTGCTCTTTTCCTATTATTAATATTAATAATTAGCTTATACCATTAACAAAATAAAACCTGTTGGCCATTTCTGATGTTCTTGCCATTGTAATTATTATTATGATGATAGTATTGTATGACATTTATTTATTTATATATTTCTCCTTCTAGAGAGAAACCAGGGATCATGCTTTATTTAGCATCAGCTCCTGCCCTAGTACCTGGCACAAAGTAAATCCACAATAAATGTTTGATCAATAAATTCATAACTGAATGATATTACTTTCTCAAGTAAGAGAGTAGATATTTTATGTGTTCAGCTAAAAAAAAGCTTCTGCTCTTTTATTTCTCAGACTATAGCTTTAGTCAATATATATCTTCGTAATCATTCAATTGAGGGTTAAAGCTAAATGTAATGTATTTCTGTCTGAGAAATATTTTCATTGTATAACTTGTATGTAATGAAGATCTCTAAACTCAGATATGTCACTATGAAGTTTTTCTTCTGCTTTGTGTAACGAATTGGAGACTGTTGCAACCGCTAATCAGCAGGAGTTATCAGAAATAAAAATGTAAGGCAAAAGTCTCCTCTGTCTTAATTACTACTTATCTTGGGCAAACACCATTTTTATCATCATCACAGCAATAGCATTTACTGAATACCCTCTAAGCCTCTGACTTTATATACAAGGGTTTCACTCTACTGATCCTTAAAGAGCTTTAATAAAACTTATTCTTCTTAATAGGATGAGATAAGATTTCATTGGAACAGAACTGGCATAATAAGATAGAAGGAACCAAAAGAAATGTTCAGAGCAAAGCAGATACGATTAATAAATGTCTTCAAACTAGAAGCAATTGAAATGTCCAAAGTCCTTGTTATGAACAAGAATTGTATCATTTATAACATTACTGTGCGTTTACACTGAGTGGCCAGATTATTATGACCACCTGACGTTTGTAAGCAAATTAGCTGTACACTGCATCGTATGGGATATGGAAGCTGAAGTCCTGTTTGAACACCTTTTCTGTCTGCAGTTACCAAGATAAAACATTTTCAATTTACACAGGAACACAAGGATTGGACAGTCGAGCATTGGAAAAAAGTCATCTGGTCTGATGAATGACATTTCCAGTTACATCATACATCATGCAGATGGCAGTGAGAATTTCACTGAAACAGCATGAAAGCATACACCTCACATGCATGAGTACAACCCTCCAAGCTGGTGGGGGCAGTGTTATGGTTTGGGGCACGTTTTTCTGGCATGATTTGGGCCCTGTAATTCATGTGGAACAACATCTGAATAGCACAACATACCTGAGTATCGTTGCTGATCAAGTTCATCCTATCATGTTGATGTCATATCCCAATGGAGATGGCTTCTTCCAATAAGACAATGCGCCATGCCATGGTGCTCGTATTGTGCAGGAGTGGTCTCAAGAACATGAGGGAGACTTTACCTTGCTTAGGTGGCCCCTACAAATAACCAGATCTCAATCCAATTGAGCATTTGTGGGATGAAGTTAAAAGAGCCATCAGGCAGCTGATTCCACAACCATCAAATCTCACAGAACTGGACAGTGCTATTCATCAGGCATGCTGTCATATTCCTGGTATCACCGTTCAACATCCTGTGGAGTCAATGCCAAGAATCGCCACAGTATTAAAGGCAAAAGGTGGCCCAATGAAGTACTGATGGGGTGCGCATAATAATCTGACCACTCAGTGTGTATGTATATATATATATATATATACACATACACACATATATATATATCAAGCACTTCTAAAAAGCTCAAAATGAAATAGATTTTCTACAGACATTTAGTTTTATAAGTTGCCTCTCCAAATAAGCAATTAATGTGAATGAGAAAAAATATATAATCAGTAGGCCTAATTATTCAAGCTTTTGGAGCTCTTTAAAGTATGCCTAGGCAAATGTTTGGTGAAACAATTAATTGGCAATACACATGTGGGATATTAGCTGGTTTATACATTTGAGGAGTGTTAGTTTCTAAATAATAAAAATGGAGTTTTTCCTAAAACATCAGACGATTCATTGTTGTTTTTTTTTAAAAAAAAAACTTTTAATGGCTGTTTTTTATTGTCAGCCCTAATTATCCTCAAATATATTCACTCTTTTTTCTAATATTGTTCACCACTCATTCTATTGGTTTAATAAATGCTCTGAGCTGAACATGCATGTTTAGACCTCTTTGCCCAATGGGAAATGATACAGTGAGAAACTGGCCTAGCTCAAAATGTTCTTAATTAAAAAAATATTTCAGAGTTATAATTGCCAAGAATGATTATGTGGGTCCCTCAGAGAGGAAGCATGCCTCAGGAATAAGATTGAGTGGTTCAAGTAAATGCCAGATGAAGAAAGTACAAGTTTATTCATTGCAACATGGCTTGTAATAGCAATTTATTGGACTGGTTGACAAATTATGATATATCCATATAAAAGAAGAGTTAGTAGCCATAAACAAAGAAGTTTTTCTAAGCTGATATTTTATATTAGTAACTTAAAAATAAAGCAAATTGTAAAGGAGCATATATTGTGTGATAGTTTGTATTTTAAAAAGAAATGTTATATACATATATGTATATACATATGTATACACAATTTCTTTTAGAAAAATTATAAGCATAAACAAAAATCTGCTAACATTGAATGCTAATGTTTAGAATTTAAACCATGTGATTATAAAACTTCAAAAAAAAGCATATACAGTTTCAAAACACAAGTTAAATGATTAAAAGGATTTGGACACTAGTTTTCACCTGGTATTGAAGCTTGGCTCCACTACTTGTAGGCTGTGCAAATCTGAGTAATTTCACTTACTTCTGTGGATCAGAATCTTCATCTACAAAATAGGGTTAAAATAATGCCTACTCCCATCCTTTGGGAAAAATTAAATGAGGTAGTACATGAAAAACATTTTCTGACACATAGTATCAGTCAGTAAATTATGTTATCATCATCATTATTAAGCTATAACACCTCATTGAACTCAATTTGCCTGGGTTAAATATACATTTCCCTCTCAAAAGTGATCCAGAGTTTGATTGGGGAATTTAAAGGATTTTCCATTTTCCACCAGCTAAGAATTACAAGAAAAATAGAAAATAAAGAAATAAACACTTGTGCAAAAGTTCACAGTTTATTTATTTTTAAAAAAATTTATTGTGGTTTCTCAGTTATATACTACCTGAAACTGGATTTCTCACTCTATGAATTTTCTATCAATTTTCAATCTTGAAGTCTTTGAATGATCTCTCACTTGCTAAATGTAGTTACTATTACTACCTCCATTTTCTTTCTTTTCAACCTCTATCACTTCAAATTTTCATTCTCATTCTCTGTTAATCCTTATTTGAGGGTATTTTTTTCCAGTGATTTTCTTTCTTTCTTTTGTTTTTTGAGAGTGTAGAAGGAAGGGATGGGGGAGAGAGAAAGAGAGAAAAAGAGAGAGAGAAATATAGATGTGAGAGAGAGTAATTTATCTGTTGCCTCTTGCACACACCCAACCCAGGCCAGGATTGGGTCTGCAAACCATATACATGCCCTTGACTGGGAATTGAACCCAGACCCTTGGGTCTGTGGGCTAATACTCTAACTACAGAGTCAAACTGTCCAGGGCCTCTTTCTCTGAATTTCAGCAAGTTACCATATTTAAACAAATCAGACAGAAGTGATATTGAATCCTTGCTCTGCAACATGAAGCTGTTTGATGCTCTAGATTCTCAAGCTCTCTAACCATCAGTTTCCTATATTAGAGTTCTGTACTTGGCTAATATTTTTTTGAGGATCAAATTAGGTTTCTTCCAGTGTCAAAAAGCCTGGCTTACGTTACTTGTTCCTTTCCTTCCCATGAACCATTCTAATTTCACTAAGTCTGTAATTAGTTCTTTTTATGTTTGTTTCTAATTTTGTCTTCTTCGCTAGTTCTTTTATCATTCTTTACATGCTATCCTTTCTACAAACTCTAGCCAAATTCAGACATTCCCAAGATTAACTCCCAGCCAGTCTATTCCAATAATAAACAAATGAAGAGAGCAGAACAACCAGGAGTTATCCTCATGATTCCATTGACTATAGTTGTGCATTCATTTTCTCCATAGTACAATCAATGCTTCTTGAAGATACAACCATTGTCTTATCAGTTTGTTTTCTCCAGGACTGAGCATTTTACCTCTTAGATGATAGGTATTCAGAAAGGACTTGTTGATTGCTCATTGTATGCAGGTGAATCTACATACCAATATTTTTCTGACAATTAGATTTCTTCTCAAAATATACATGATACTATTTCATTAAAAAAAGCATGCTTAGCCTAAACAAAGGGTATTTTCCCTTAATTTGTAATTTACATATAAAAGTTCAAACAGGAATAATCATTGAACATTTTATAAAAATAGTTTTATTGAATAGAATCTAATTATATGATGTGAAGTCTGTCTTAGACAAAAGTGGAAGAACAGTAACTTTGTTTCAGTTATTCTTCCTGCACAACAAACATGCCTGTATTAATTCAGCTATTCAGATATCCTAAGAAGCAGATACCAAGATAGGATGAGATATGTAAGATGTTTCTTGGGAGAAACGTCTATGAAGTTAAACAGAAAGGAAGCCAAAGAGAGGGAAGAAAGGGGAGTTGGGTAAAAGAAATTTCAGATTTTACAAAGTTCTGAGAATGTTTCTTCCAGGCCAAGAAGGAATCCTCAAAGTCAAAATTAAAACATGCCTCACAGGAATGGGTCTGGACTTGAATTCCCAGCAAACTCAGTCATCAGCTGAGAGCAGCTGGAGGAAACGGTGGCTTCAGCACTGACCAACGTAGATCAAGAAGGAAAACAGCTGAGGCTCCAGCAATATGCTTCCTCCAAGGTTTCTCGGGCTGGGCCAGGAACAGGCATAGCTTCACTTCAGCTGCAAACCAAGGCAGGTCTCAAAGCCCAACCCTGCTTCAAGGGGAGGGTAGTTGGCTGCTGCACATAGTTGGAGAAACAATACAGAATGTGTGGCCATCTTAAACCCACTACTCTTTTCCCAAGGGCTGACCACTGTCATTTAAACTTCTCTTGAATTGCCAGGCCAAGCCTCCTGCTGCTCCTCAAAGCCCCTTCCTTTTATGATTCTGGATTACATTGCCTGAAAGTGAGATTTACGTGATATTTAGAAAATGGAAGTGAAGTAGCAACCCTTACTCTCTGAAGATCTGTTATTAAGTGCAGTGACAAGACAGACACACACACCAGTGGTGAGAGATTCCAGCTATTCCTCATTCTTTCCCACTCCATGTACAGTTTCCAACTACTGATCATGTTGATATCAGCTGTCTGAAGCTCATCACCAGACCGCTGGCTGAAGACCAAACAGCTCCAAGAGGCAATAGTTTTCCATACACGTTTCCACTAGCTTCCCCTTTGCAGTTCCACTTCAGTAACTCCACTTGTTGGCTTCCCAGGTTGACTGTTGACTCACTGATTTTCTTACTCCCATTTTAGAGCTCCCACACCCAGTGCCTCCTCCTTTATGTGAGGTCTGATCTCTGTGATAATTCCTTATTACACAACCACAGGAGTTCTGCATTCCTGATTAATCTCTGACAAATACATTCAGATAACTTTGCTATAAAACTAAAAATTATTTTTCAAATCTGATATGCAATTCTAAGAACAGTATGAGGAACAGTTTCAGATCATTATCAGTGATTTCATTTCTATTGCATTAAAATTTCTGGGACCAATTATTTTTAGGGAAAAGTAAATACTACCAAAAAAAAGGCATATAGTAAAAAAAATTATTGCCTACATTTCTGTAGAAATCTATGCGGAATACTGTGGAGAGAACCATAAATCATTTGACTAACTTTGAAGACTTTTAAGTATAAAATATAGAATCTGAGTGGCTTAATACACAAAGGTTTGCCTTTGTTCTCCCTATATGTCCAGCTTAAGTTGCTTGAGACATTTGCTCTGTACCTAGGCCCATAAGAGATTCCTCAATCCTGTAATTGTACTGTCTGTCATATACAGAATTCTAGTGCAAGAGACAGCTGGAAAGTTGAGCATCTAATGTTCTGTGCTTTTTTTCAGAGGTGACACATGTCATTTATTCCCCAGACCATTAGCCATAACTAGTTACCTGGCTCTATCTAATTGCAACGACGCTGGGAAATGTGAGGGAAAAGATGGAATGCTTCATGAGGAACATTCACTTTGCTACCGAGAAGGAACAAACATTAAATCCTGAAAGACACTTAAAAAAAAAACATATTAAAGCAAGTGCCACAAATAAAAGATAAAGTAAATTTTTGGAAAGTTCAGATGAAAGGAGTAATACAAATTGGTTTATCAATTATGGTTAGAAGCCTTCTTTAAAAATAAGAAGTATTGAGGCCAGTTGCAAATGATACGTAGCGCTTAGATGAGTGGTAATTGATAGGTCAGACTTCCATGTAAAAGAAGAAAGTTAGAGATTGATGATTAAGTGCTGGCAATTTTGTTGTAAATTAAGTGCCCGCAGAGAAAGATTACTCTGATGCAGGTAAAGCAAACAAACAAACAAATAAAACAACAACAATAAAATACCCGGTGTAGCTCAGTGATTAAGTATTAACCTAAGGAGAGAGAGATCACAGTTCAATTCTGGTCAGGGCACCTGCCTGGGTTGCAAACTCAATTCCCAGTGTGGGGCGTGCAAGAAGCAGCTAATCAATGATTCTCTTTCTTCATTGATTATTTTATCTCCCTCTCTCTCCCTCTTCTCTGAAATCAATAAAAAATATTTTTTTAAAAAAGAAAGAAAAATAAAATGTCCTTACAATTAATTTTTAATAAAGAATTAAGATGGAATTGAAGACAAGAGCATCAAAAAGATATATTACAAAGCTGACTCTGCAGATTTAACTTTCCCTGTTAATTTTAGATTGTGCTTACTTTCCAAAATTATTTTAAAAGGAGTTTAGTCTAGCAGCCATGTGAAGAATAGATTAGAAAAATGGGCTGAAGTCATAGGTGTTGATATGTCCTTATTGGATTTTAAATTCTTATATCTGGTACAAAACAGCTTGATTCTTCTTGAAACAAACTGTGAAGTTGTCCATTGGATGTATAGTCTATGTTCCTGGGCAAATGCTTCATTGAACAGTGAAGTCATGTTGATGTGGGTGGTCTCAGTTCTCAGTCCCAGTGTGGGGCGTGCAGGAGGCAGCTGATCAATGATTCTCTCTCATCATTGTTGATCTATCTCCCTCTCCCTCATCTTTCCTCTATAACCAGTGGAGTTATAGTGATGCAGATCATTTCAAATCTCACAAGGAAAGCTTGTAAAGAGAAATACGAGATTTAGCTGTGAATGAGTATCGAAGAAGGAATCTAAATTGGCTCCCACAATGTGAAAATCTGAAATTTGAGACAAGAAAACACCTAATTGTAAGGATCTATGATCTCTATTGCTAAGTAACCTGGGGAAATGATATGGCATGATGGTTATAAAATATGAAATTGAAAATTTAGTGTTTAGTGTCAAGTAAGGAACAGTTTAAAACCCATGAATGATTGAATGTAGGAGGAAAATGTAAAAGTGGAAACAGTGTAAGAGCAGAGAAAGTTTGAAAATCAGCTCAAAGGATGATAGTAGCTAATAACCAACAAGAAACATAAAGTAATGCCAGAAAGAGAAAGAAGATAAGGAGGAAATTACTGTTAAGGAAGCTATGCATGATAGGTAGATTTACAGTATAAAATTAAAGAGTTTAATGTGTGGCTGTAATCTAGAAAATAGTTTTATTTCATAAATGACAAAATATAACTCAAGAAGCTTGTGACTTAGGTAACATCTTACAACTAGTTTTCTACAGAGCTATCAGATTTAAAACAGGTTTTCCTAATTCTTGGTTGGCCTCTATAATATGTGGACTACCCATTGGCCTTTCATGCAAATGAGTTGTCAACATGTATAAGCATTTAGAAGAGGATGACAGCTTTGCCTCGGAGGAAAGTAACCCAAGACTATCAGCCTCATACTTGCAATGAAGATAGTACAAAGTATATCTAATAGTGTACCCATGAAGAGTGGAATTGTTGAGAAGGGGCAACAGATAAAGACTATTTGCATGGCTTAGGGACGTTGGGGCAGTGATTAAGATACATTTCTTTTTAAGACATCTGAGCTGAATTAAAGCTTAAGCTTTTAAAAAAATACAATTTGTACATCATATTTTTAGAACTTTGCCATTTTATTTCTTCCTATTTTTCTTGCAGCATAGCCTGTCACAAAATTCAAGTTTATAAAGGTCAACCCTATTAAAAAGAGAAAGTGCTGGAGATATTTCTCTGTTGTTTCTTTAAACATTCTGCCTTAATTTTGGTGGTTAAATAAAAACCAGCTTCAGATTTAACTGCCCAGTTGTAGATAAAGACAACTGTCCTTGTAACTGTGGCTAGCTGACTATCAGAACTCCTCTGTTAGGTCATGTCCTTACTCATTTGGGGAGACTTCAGAGCTGATTTAAACAATGATACCCAGTCTACCAGTGTAAGGCTCCTAGCTTTGCTGTCAGTAGAGCAAGTAGGAAGCAGTCCTTAAACAGTACTTCTGTTAGGGTTAGAAGTAATAAAGAGGTCCTGTGCTTTATTCTTATTGTCACTTAGAAAGGCTTACCTTCTCTGTTACTAAAATCCACTTGCTAGCAGGTGGATATGTGCCCACCAGGTACATATAACAACAGATAGGTATAATAACAAGTAAGTAAACACCTGACAACTTTGCAGTTCTCTAAGACCATAGCTCTGGTTCTCTAACTAAAAATCCCAGGCCCTCTATTTACTAGCTTTTGTCCTTAAATAATCTTTTTAGGCTTCACTTTGTTCAGTCTTAAAGTTGAACTAATAATATAAGTTGCCATGCAATGTTATGTTGAACATCACATGTGATAATATTTAATATGCTATCTTTGATTATTAAGTAACTTGATCAAACCTTCAAAACTAAAAAGTGGTAAAGTTTGGACTTAACCTCAGTTCTATATATTTCACCCACAGTAAATATGATGGCACATCTATAAATATTTATCATTACTATTATTATTGTGTTCAGGGAAATCTGCTAGTTTCTGTGGGAGTACAAAAGTTATTATATTCTTTTACTCTGTTCTTTACTGTCTTAGAGTAATATAGTTAAAGAAAGGGGACATTCATAAGTAACAAATACTATTCAGTATCCAACAGTATTGTGCCAAGTGAGCAGTAATCATTAGGTCTGGGTAAGACAGGTGAAAGGATCAAGCAAAAAATAACAAACAAAACAACAAATATCCCTTATAGACACAGACAATAGTATGATTACCAGAGAGAAACGGGAGGGGTGGGAAGGACATGGCAGGGTGAAGGTAGAAGAGGGTAAAGGGGAGATGGTTGGTGATGGAAGGAGACTTCTTTGGATGGGGAACACACAGTACAATATGCAAATGATATAGTGATATATTTTAGAATTGTACACTTGAAACCTCTATCATTTTATTAACCAACTAGAGGACTGGTGCACAAAATTTGTGCATGGGGCGGGGAGAGTTGGGGGATGTCCCTTATCCCAGCCTGCATCCTCTCCAATCTGTGACCCTTCAAGGGATGTCCGACTGCCCGTCTAGGCCCGATCAGATCGGGCCTAGACGGGCAGTCGGACATCCTTCTCACAGTCCAGGACTGCTGGCTCCAAACTGCTCACCTGCCTGCCTCCCTGATTGCCCCTAACTGCTTCTGCCTGCCAGCCTGATCACCCACTAACCACTACCCTGCCAGCCTAATTGATGTTTAACTGCTCCCCTGCCAGCCTATTTGCCCCCAACTTCCCTCCTCTGCCAGCCTGGTCACCCCTAACTGCCCTCCCCTGCTGGCCTGATCACCCACAACTGCCCTCGCTTGCAGGGCCTGGAACCTCCCAACGGCCCTCCCCTGCTGGCCATCTTGTGGTGGCCATCTTGTGTCCACCTGGGGGCAGGATCTTTGACCACATGGAGGCAGACCTCTTGTGTGTTGGAGTCATGGTCAATCTGCAAATTATTTTTTTATTAGATAGGATAGAGGCCTGGCGCATGAGTGGGGGCCAGCTGGTTTGCCCTGAAGAGTGTTCCAGATCAGGGTGGGGGTTCCCTTGGGGTGAGGGGCAGCTTGGGAGAGGGGCCTGTGGAGGTTTGTAGGCTGGCCATGCCCCCCAGTGACCCAAGTGGAGGCCCTGGTATCTAGGATTAATCTATGTCTACAATTGAAACTTTGTAGCCTGGAGTGGAGCCAAACCTTCTGCTTGTTCCAGGGTGGCAGCCATTTCTGTTTGAAACATTGTAGCCTAGAGTGGAGGCCTAGGCCAGTAAGGGCAGACTTCCTGCATTGCCAGGGAAACCCAAGCCAGAAAGGTTGGCTTCCTGCATTGCCAGGGAAACCCAAGCCTCTCTTGTCTCCATCTCAGTGACTGCGGCCATTTCTATATCTTTTATAATTGAAACTTTGTAACATTGAGTGGAAGCCTAGGGAGGCAGAAAGCTTGGCTTCCTCTGTTGTCAGGGAAACCCAAGCCTTCCTCCTGCTCTCAATGGTGTCAGTCATCTTGGTTGGGGTTTATTTGCATAATTTGCTCCTGATTGGCTGGTGTGGCAAAGGTATAATCAAATTTGCATATTACTCTTTTATTAGATAGGATGTCACCCCAACAAATTCAATAAATTATTTTTTAAAATTGTATTGAAAGAGAGATTACTTAAGGTTGATGTATATAGGCAAACTTCATCAAGAGACCTAGTTAGACTGTAAGGGATAGTCAGTGTGGATAAGAAGAATGTAAAAGGAAGAGTATTCCAGACAGGAATTAAATGAACAAGACATAGAAGCTATATTGATTGGGGATAATCAGATTTGTAAAGTAATAATAAGAAATACATTGGGGGAGAGAAGCAGTGATGAATAGTAGAGTTCCTTGAATGCCAAACAAGAGGTTGTACTTTTTGTGGAGAATAGTAAATTGAGATAGGACTTAGGACCTTTACTTAGATAGCTTGTCTTCTGTTCAAATTTGCTGTAAAAAATGTCATCTGAAATTATGTCATGTTTGCAAGACACATTGCCCCAAATCATATCAATTAGTTGAAAATCTCAATTTTCCTCAGTTTAGTAGAATCTATCACTTCATCTCTTTTACAATGAAAGGAGAGATCAAAATGCAGATTTGAAGCTCTTTAAAATGTTAAAATAAACAACAAAACATATGAACAAAAAGATTTCTGACAGAAAAATTTTCAATAGAAAAATTTTCAATTATATATGGAATAATTAGAAAATTGTTATATCTAGTGTTATTTTTAATATTATTATGAAGATAAGGCTACATCAAATCTAAAGCCTAGATATAAGATGCTGTCTTATTAATGCTGATTTGACATTCTGTAGGCTATGGGAAGAGTATGGTCTATGTTTTTCCTTTCTTAGTTTTCTATAAAATCAGCCTTTGTTAACATGATAGGTGTTTCAGGAAGCTAATCATATTCATTTGAATATGCAAAATAAAATACTAGTTCTAAATCCACACACTCACACTATGTGTACCATATTCTTGTCTAGTGTTCTCAATTTTAACAAATAAGATAACCATCTAGGATTTTTTTAAATGTCTGGTGCATGTTTATAGAAACACAATCCAGGCTCAGTAGTTAATGCTTACCAACACTTCTATTTATAAATTTGTATTTTTAGAGGATTATCAGTTATGTACAAATAATGCTATAGCTTAGAACTTGGTGTGAGGTGGTGGTAGTCACACATCTATTTGTTTCTCTTTCAGACAAGCTATTTTAACTACTTAGTTTTAGAAAAGCTGTGTTAAAATGATATTGTTAGTTTTATACTTGCTCTCTCAAAGCTATAAAAATGGCTCCATTGAGTGAGTAAAACTGTTCCAGGTCATTACACTCTTATGTAGAGGGAAATATATTAGCAGTATAATAAGAATTTGACATTTTAAACTTAGTTAAATTCTGAAAAGTAATAGGTTGGTGACTGACTACCAAATATACATACATCAGGGAGGGTTTAAACAAAGCTTATTTGCTTTGAGATTTAGAGAATATTTTTTTGCAAATCTAAGAATCAAACCTTTTTTCAAAATTCACCATAGTTATCCATACTTGGATACACCTTTTAATTGTTTCACTCTCAGATATAGAGAAAACATTTTTATTAAAATGTTTATTTATTTAAAAATATTATGACAAAAGTAACCTGTCAACCAATGGCAGATATGTAGTCATTTTAATTTTATTACTATGAAATTTTACTTATATTTTATAAAGCTTATTAGCTTTTAAATCATTTTCTAAGAATATTGTGTAACTTTACACTAACAGTGATAAAGAAAAGAGGAGAAATGTTATCTCAATTTTAGAGCAAGTAAAAATTAAAGCTTAACAATGTGTACTTTCTTTGGTTCATTCTCACTTCTCCAGGTAGTTTTTATTGTGAAACCAGGGTGCATTTTCTGCAACATATATTCATTGTTTTATCTGGCATCAATACTTAGTCTTCTCTATTGCACCCAGTGCCCCCAAATTCATTGGAGAATGAGGTTGTGATCTAGCTTCTCTGAATAACTATGGTGCTTTCATCTTGAAGCCTGAAGTGGGAGCTACCCTGACTGCTTAGTCAGTTTCCTCTGTTCTCTATTTTGTTTAAACTTGCTTTCTAGATATATATCCAACTTCAAATACCTTTCATTATTTCCCTTTCTTATCACATTTCTGCCCATTTCTAAATTACATGGTAGAAACATCCGTCATTTTGAGGATGTGGGTTTTGTTTGTGTGTGGTTAGTAATCCTGCTGCAGTGGTTGTTATAGTAACCAGCTCTCTTCAGCAGAAGGAGTATGGGCATTTGACAATGCTTAAGATTCAATAGAAGAAGAAAAAAAATTCTAGATTTCATATTTCACTAAGAAATGATTCCAGGGCAACTATTACCTGTTAAAGTCTGTATTTTTAAGAAAAGGATAAAATAGATGCAGGTGCTACCCACTATTTCCCTTGAATTCTTCACTCCACTGGGCACTTTAATTTGTTTATACAGTTATTCATCTAATGCATATCCAGATATGTCAGACAAAAGTGTCTGAGTTGCCCAGAAAAATGAGCAAATTACATAAGCTATAAAGTCAGTTTTGTATGATAAGGCCACTCACAGCAGGCAATTTGGAAAGAATAACTAGATTCTCAGCAAGCAGGTCCCTCTTTTGCTTCTTTTATTTAGCTTCTTTGTTTTATTTATCCTTTATAGCAAAAGTATCATCAATGGGATTGAAACAGATACTTCTTTATTCTCTTTCCATTTTCAATTGTTTCCCAGAGCTAGTGATATTAATACATCATTTTTTGTGCAATTACAGGAATGTCACTACCATACTCATGTCCTGCTAAAATCAATGCCTACACAAAAAGAGGGAACTTAAAAATATTTACATTTTATCATAGAGTATCAGAGTTACTTTTACTCACTTAATATCTTACACAATTCTTTCCATGTTAATACATGGAAGTATATCTTATTGAAATAAAAGAGTACATACTCTGATTTGCCATAATTTATGTAAACAGTGCCTAGTATGGACCAGCTAAGTATTTTTCAACTGAGTCCTGGATTGAGCAGTGTTGTAGTGAGAGCTCTTATCCACAGAGCAAGTACTGATGGAAGAAGAATCGCTGCATCATGGATAGAAAAACCTGATGTTTTATAAACATTGCTAAACTATCATTCAAATGAATGTTACAACTTATAATTCCATGAATGACATATAAACATGTGAATTTTTTATATCTTCTTCAATGATAGATATCATGTTTTCATAAACATGTTGCCTGTCTGATAAGCAAATAAATGAAATTATATGGATGTATTTATTTAGGGGGAAATTGGGGCACTAAGCCTTCTTTATAATTATAAAAATGTATGTTAACCCTTAAATAGGTTTATCACATATTTCTTATTTTACTATTTTATTACATAAAATTCATCGTTCATATATTTAACCCATATATCAATATATAACACAAGTATATTCATTGTTTATATATATATATATATATTAATTCACAGGTACATTAATTGGTATCTTATAATATAATAGTTTATTATATACAATTCCATGAATATATGGAGTCAGGATTGCCCCCCCATATGTCACTTTTCTTATACTTTTAAACATATCCTTCATTGCACAAATGATTTACTTTTTTATGCTGTCAAATCTATCTGATCTTTACTTAGTAATTTCTCTGTTTTCATATGATTTACCTCCAATATTTTATACTTTATATTCATACTTTACATACCTAATGTAAATGTTCATGTTTAGCATTACATATGAATATAAAGGAAGGGAAAAATAAAGGAGCAAAAAACAGCTATAAAAAAATACCAGGAAAAACAAACAGATTTCTATCAATGGATAAGCAAAAGAGTATCACTGTATAGTGGAATACTATGTAGCAATATGATGTGATATATGTAATAAAAAGAAATTAAATCCTGATATAGTCAAGAACACAGATAAGTTTTAGAACTATTATGCTAACAGGAAGAAAATGTATAATCTAGTCAAATGAAATTCTTCACTCTGCAAAACTAAATACAATGTTAGAAATCAGATTGGTGGCTCTTCTGTTGTGAGGGCTATAAGGTTGACTGAAAAATGGACATTAGGGCATGAGGAAACTCTCTGGGGTAATGGAAATCTTTTATATTTTGATCTGAACATATCATTGTATATAATAAATGACTCAATTGAATACATATTCTTTTCATCAAAAGGCACTGTCAAAAAAGTAAATGAACATGCTACATCAGGGAAGAAATTATTTTCATTAACATATATGTGACAAGTAACTTTTATTCAAAATATATAATGAACTCATTCAAACAAATTTTAAAAATAAAGACAAATAAATTTTAAAATGAGTAAAGGATTTGAATGGATAGTTACAATATAAGTTATATTAATGACCAATTGTAACAAGAAGAGTTCCTCCATTTTAGTGGTCAGGGAATGCAAATTAAACTCACAATGAGGTATCATTATACACTCATTAAAACTGCTAAATCTAAAAATACTGAAAACATCAACATTTATTGAACATATGGTACATTGAACTCTTTACATTGTTGATGGGATTAGAAAATAATGCAGTTACTTTGAAAAACCCTTTGGTACTTTCTAATAAAGTTAAACATGCATCTATCTTATATCTAGCAATTCTACCTTGGTATTTAGCTAAGAGAGATGAAAATCTATTCCCACAAAGAGACTTGAACTAAACTAATTATAGTGGCTTTATTCAGAATGATCCCAAATTCAAAGTAGCACATATATCCATCAATAGGGGAATGTAAAAACTAAATATTTTATAGTTATAAAATAAAATATTAATCAGCAGTAAAAGAGAATTCACAACTGAGACAGAAAATCAACATGGGTAAACCTCAAAAGTATAATGTTGCCCTAAATTAAAGGCCACCACAAAAAAGACCTTATTGCATAATTCTATTTATAGAAGATAAAGGAGAAGCACATAGAAGCCAGAGCAGTGATTGCCTGTGAATGGTAGTGTTTTAAAGGGGACTGAAGAAACTTGTGGGGTGATGGAAATGTTTTATATCACGATGAGTTGGTAGTTATGAGTGATTCCATCAATCAAAAGTCATTGAAATGCTTACTCAAAATCAGTATCTTCACTCTATGTAAATCTTACCTCTACCAAAAATAATTAAAATTTGTTGCTATTTTACTCGCTATGTTTCTTAATATTTTGGATAATATTTATTGCTGAAAAGTAAGTGATTTACACAGGTTGTAAAATATTATCATGATCAATTTTTGTATAGCATATTAAGGAAAAGATGAGTGATGAGCAGGACTGATTATTCTTTTGTGACTATTAAAAGTACTGAAGTGAAAAATCTGAAGCTTGAAATAGAAAACAAACAAATATAACCCATGTTCTCATGGAAACAAATCCTGGAGCCACTGTGTTCTCCCACAAACTGTCACAGGGTAGATTGGGGTTCTGGAATAATATCAGTGGCAGTCAGTAGTCCTACCCTGGCCTCGTTAGAAATACCCTTCTGTAATTAACTATTCTTTCACCCTTGCCTGAATGTAATATATTCTTTCCATGTCAGTGTAGTTTAGAGTTTTTGAGTCAATTTCTCAACACTGATAAATCTACCCATTAACATCAGTCTCATTTGCTACGGATTTTGTATTTTATAAGGGATTGAGAGGAGCAAGGACTTGGAATTTGTAAACATGGGTTCTGATTTTAGCTAAATCAGCTGCAAACTCTGCTATCTTAGGTAAATGAACTAGTATCATAGAGGCTTAATCACAAGGAACAACAATAGCCTATAATTATTGGAATTGAGAGTCTAGAGCTATAAGACCTTTTGATTTAATGTGCAATTATATACTATATACAAAAAAATTCCCTGCTTATTTCAGCAGAGCAAGGAAAAATACACATGGATTAGGCTTTTCTTTGGCCAGCATATTCTCTTAGGAAATATTATTGTCTTCATATTATAGTCTTGATTTTAATATTCTAAAGTATTCAGCTATATGTGTGCATAGTATATACATATTTATATAGACATACATAATATTATTTCAACATATTTTCCCTCTTTCTAAACACACACACACACACACACACACACACACACTTACATTGTCTATTCAGCTTACATATTAAAACAATTTATCAGGAAATTCATGAATTTAGAGTACAGTACATCATACACAAGTACTCATGTGTTTTAGAAACTATTACTAAATAAAGCATAGACTAGAATAAAAAAAGCTATATCTAACTAAGACCTTGTTTTAACAGGAAATTTTAATGAAATTGACCATCCATAGCTTTCATCACATATTCTATTTTTGTTATAGCAGCTTTAGAAATACTAGTGGTAAGATATTCAAAATTACATGCTTACTATTGGAAACACATTTACACATGGTTTTCTTCAATAAAACTAAAAGTTAGTTCTAGGAACAGGAAAAATAAAATGACAAACTTGGTAAATCTGATCAATACAAGATGTAATAGTTTGCTCAGGCTGCTACAGAGTGACAGGGACTGGGGGTCCATCAATAACAACCCAACTCTACAGTTGCTTTTATAAGAACACTGCCACATCAGCATGGGACACCTTTCCTATATTATATACTCTAAAGTATAAGTGCTCAATATAAAATATTATAATATACTCTAAAATATAAATGCTCAATAGCTCTCTAGGAGTACTGCATAAATAAATGTGCCAAATATTTATCTGAGCTTAATCCCACACTCATACTATCCCATGTTATGGGCTGGAAACTTATTATATTTCTTAAACTCTTTTGTCAGTGGTTTGCTGATTAGGTTTTGTCAAATTGTAGTATAGTACTGGTCTATGATTGAATATCTATAATAATAAAAGTATAATATTCTAATTAGACTGAATAGCCTAATGAGCTTCTGGACACCCTTCTGAATGTCCTTCTGGATGAAGCCAGGGCCACAAGAGCCGAGGCAAGCATCTGTGGCTGCGAGGGCTGAGCCCCTTGCATGAATTTTGTGTATTAGGCCTCTAGTAGAAACATAAGAAAGAACATGCCATATTATTTCTGCTTTGTCTTCTTCAGAAGAGGCTGCTGGAGGTGGCTGTTGACTCTAGCAGTACAGGGGGAAGGCAAGCAGCTTCATCTGAGAGAGGACTTCAGACTCATGCAAGATCAGAATGTGGCTTCCAAGTTGTTCACTTAGTCTAATTTGGTGGCATTTCCACAACACTCTTCTGGCATAGCATCTGCCTTAGAGATAAGATAGGCTTTGGGTAACATGACTTTCTCACTCCCTAACACTTCCTAGTGCTTCTAACACTTCTGTAATCACTTCCACTAATAACTACTCTCTGCTTGAAATGCCTAGACTAGTTTCTGATTTTTTAGCCTGGACAGATACAATATGAGATAAGGAGAATTTTGAAAACTAAAGAGCATTATAGAAGATATATATCAAAAGTGAAGAAACTATGAGTAATAGTATTGTAGTTAGAGCTTGGTCATATAAGTGCTAAATGAATACTATCTGCTATTGTTACTTATTAGAGGCCCAGTGCACAAAATATGTGCACAGGTGCAGTCCCTAAGCCTGGCCTGTGATCAAAGTGTGAGCCTCTGGCATGGAAGGGCAGGTTCCAGCTAACCTCTGGGCCCTGGGAAGCACCTGGGCCTTGGACTCCCATGTGTCCTCCTCTGTTTGAGTCATGGCGCCCAAGTCCCCATGTGGAGATGTATTAAGCCAGACACCATGGGTTGGGGTGCAGCATGGGCCTCTGGGCTGCCCAGCAGCACTACATGGAAGCTGAGCAGGCAACACACTCTCTCCCAGCCTGCCTTGGCAGATCAGCTCCTGTGCAGATTCACGGTGAGCCCAACTGGCCTCCTATGCCCTGCTCACCTGGAAACCTATTGGGGCTGGCAGCACCTCCACTCCTGCCTGCTGCCAGTGCCTTGTTGCCAATGCCTGCCATGTTCTATGCTGCCCACTTTTGGTCAGAGCATGTCATAGTGAATGGTTGAACTCCCGATTGAACTCCTGGTCAAGGGGACAATATGCATATTAGGCTTTTATTATATAGAATATCTTCCATTGATTTCAGAGAGGAAAGGAGAGGGAGAGATAGAAACATCAATGATTAGAGAATCATGGATCAACTGCCTCCTGCACTGGGGATTCAAGAGCACAATCTGGCCATGTGCCCTGACAGGGAGTCAAACCTTAACCTCCTGAGTCAGAGGTTGACATTCAACCACTTAGCCACGCCCACCAGACTCTTGTTCTTATTTTAAAGGAGAATTGACACTGCAGAGGTCGACTTGCCCAAAACAGCCAAGTTATGCAGTGGCAGAGTCAGAGGGAGGGAGGGGGAACCGGTGCACTCATGAGGCCTCATTGTTAATGGGTTCATCCAGGGGTGAGGATAAACAAATACTATCTCTGGCTTTTCACCTGGCACTTCCTTGAGGCCCTCAGATTCCCCGCATGACTCCCCACCCTCCCTACCTGCCATTGGAGCTGAGGAGGGTGGAGGATGGGAAGGGCCATCTGTAGTTCAATTGGGAGGGGACATGTGAGGGGGAGGGGAGGACAGAACTGACAGCACTGCAGACCCAGGGTGGGAGTTAGAGGCAGCAATCTGGGTGCTGATTGCCCTGTGCCAGCATCTCAGGAGCTTTTCTTTCTCTGGAAGCACTGCAAGCATTGCCTTAGGCCACAGGACTTGGGGCTGGTCTTAGCAATTTTGTTCTGTCTTGTGGGATCCTCTCTGTCCTGAAAACTGGAGTCAGGGATTGGAGTCAGACCACCTGAGCAAGTCCTTTGTATTGGACCCTCTGCCCTTTTGTGTCACAAGTGACCCAGTTCTGGGCACAGCTGATCTGTGTGTCCACAAGGGAGCTTCATTTTCCTATGTTTTTTTTTTTCTTTTTAAAAATATATATTTCTTTATTGATTTCAGAGAGAGGGATAGAAACATCAATGATGAGAAAGAATCACTGATTGGCTGCTTCCTGCACTCCCCCGCCCACAACCCCCACACGTGCCCATGGCTAGAATTGAACCTGGGATCCTTCAGTCTGCAGCCCGATGCTCTATCCACTGAGCCAAACTGGCTAGGGCTATTTTCCTAGTTTTCAACATTTGTACTCCACAATACCGTACATTGTTTTGTAGTTTTTTGTACCCTCCTCCCCCGCCCCACCCATTTGCCTGTTTCCAATAAGTATTTGTCATCACTGAAGAGAGCTTGGGGGGAAGCGAGTTTGGAGAGATTAGGGCAGCCAGATGGGATTGACCCGCCTCCTGGGTGTCAGGGTGGGAGACAAGGTCATGAACATTCCACATCTTTCCGTGTGGAGCTCAAACTTAGGCCTGGGTTTTATAGTCAGACCCTCAAAACGGACAGCCCCCTGCCAGCAGCTGCCGGCGACCATGCCTTCCAGGGGTTGAGCAAAGCATGGAGCCCCCCACCATTCCTTACACTCTGGCTTCCCGCCAGTACACCCCAAAGCTGCCATATTGGCTGCCAGTTTCCACTGTCTCTGCATTGCCCTCGGGGTGGGTGCTGCCAC
Source organism: Antrozous pallidus (assembly GCA_027563665.1). NCBI lineage: Eukaryota > Metazoa > Chordata > Mammalia > Chiroptera > Vespertilionidae > Antrozous > Antrozous pallidus. The sequence continues at coordinate 63,355,225 of CM050508.1, read as the reverse complement.
CTTCTGCTTTCTCTCTGCGTCCTCTTCCCTGTCTACTCCTGACACAGAAGCCAGCAGGCCCTCACCTACAGCCTCAGTGCCTACCCCTGCACTCAGGGGACTCCAGGTTCTCACAGGCCCTCAGTCCCTGTAGGATGTGCCCCCTGACCCAGCCTTGACCCCCTTCCACTTGCCTCTTGCTCTTCCTGCTGCCCCTCTGCCCCTCTGCCCTCTTCCAGGCGCCCACCTGGCTCTCCTCCATCTGTCCACTTTCCCTCAGCAAGCCTCCCTCTGCCCCTCCCTCACGGAACCCCTATGTGGCTTCATTCCCATGTTTTCATGGTGCCCGTTCCCTCTAATGACTGCACCTCACGTCTATCCAGGCTGTTTCCTCCCCACAACTCAGTCTTCTCCTGGCGAAACACATGCTTAACAGGATAGGTTGGCTGGCTCCCTGCTGCTCTGCGAGCACCCAGGCATGCCTAGGACATGGTGGGTGTTCAGTCAGTGATACAGGCTGAGTAAGATGCTCAGGCAGTGGTGTTAGGTGCGAAGGCTGTTGGAAGGCAGACTTGGAGACGTTTGGGCACAGTGCTCTGGGCAGACTGCGAGAGCCATTTGTTTCTTTTCTTGCAAGGAGGGAGGTAGAGAATGAAAAAAAGAACAGTGTGTGTTTTTCCTCAACTACTTAAAAGCTGGTGATCTCATTCAATTCTGAAAGCTATGAATTGAACCCTTAGATAAACTAAGATGGGGTCTGAGATTATCTGAAATTTGGTGGAGTACAGACCTTTGCCTGCCACAAGGACGATGCTTAGTAACCGCCAGATTTTAGTGCAGTGATTCCTGCATTGGTGGGGGGTGACCGGAGAGGATCAGCTTTCTGTGGGAGCATTGCTCATCCCAGTTGCTACGGACCTGCCTGCTGAGCAGCTGCTATCACTGTGGAAGGGCCATGCACTGACCATCAGGAGGCAGCTACTGTGTTGAGCGTCTGGTTGATCAGTTGTACTTGTCGTTATGCCCTTTGGCCTGGCCTGGGCTTTTATTAGATAGGACTAGAGGCCCACTGCACAAGTTTATGCGTCAGTGGGGTCCCTCAGCCTGGCCTGTGTGCTCAGGCTGAAACGGGCTCTCAAACATCCCCTGAGGAGTCCTGGATTGCAAGAGGGAGCAGGCCAGGCTGAGGGACCCCAATGCACATTCAGGTCCTGGGAGAGACACAGGAGGTTGGCCAGATGGAGAGGAACTAGGAAGGCTCCAGGGCATGTCTAGCCCATCTCACCCAGTCCCAGTCAGCTGGACCCCATCAGCAAGCTAACCTACCAGAGTGTCTGCCCCCTGGTGGTCAGTGCATGTCATAGTGAGTGGGTGAGCAGCTTTGGCATATCATTAGCGTATTATGCTTTGATTGGTAGAATGGATGACCAGACGATCAGACACAGCATATTAGGCTTTTATTATATAGGAGGATTCTCATTGTTTGCTGGACAACAGTAAGATAGAATTACTCTCAGCCAGTATTAACTATAAGGATTTGTTGCTTTTAACAGGAATAATAATTGGAATGTCTTCCTGCAGAGGGGCACTTCTGTTTCTTTCATTATCTAAAGGATTAGTTTAAGACAGATCTGGTAATCTACCACATTCTTCTTGTCCACAGGCATAGGCTGTATTAGGAAACTAGGTTTGTCTTTAGCATGTAAATTTCTTGCAAATTAGGTCTTTAAATACATCATCCTAAAATTAGCTCTTAAAAGGAAAATGTTATTAGAAATCTATTTACTAAAAATACATTACTCAAGATAAATATAGCAGTGATAGTATATTGTAACTGACATCAACTTGTATCAAAATAGACCTCATGGAAAACTTCAGACATCACCTTACTAATTCAGGTTTACTTCTCTCAAAATTAATTTTTCCCAGCTTTGTCTTTATCATTTGTTGATTACACCAGAAGCCAAAAAAGATGCCATGATTACTGAAAGAGGCTGAGAGTGTGAGGTGGGAAAGCTTTCTGAACAAGAGGTTAAATAGAAGAATTAGAACATGGAGTTTTAGGTGAAGTGGATCAATAAAGGTGATGGAATTCTTAGTGGTTTTTTTTTGCAAGTGGAAAACTTATTTATTTTAAATTACATATTATTTTTCTAAACTATGTACTCCATATATACAAGACTTTCATATCCATAGTGTTTGTAGGTTAAGTACATAAATATAATACCATACACATTATTCAAAGAACCATACACTTCAACCTAAAGTGTTAGAAATTTCCTACCAAACAAATAATTCCTGGCAAGTAAAATAAGGTTATATGAGCTATTTGAAAAATGGTTGGAAGTATCACAAAGCTCTTCAAGAAACATATACTTTAAACCCTAACCTTATATATAAAGAAAGTGCATGATGTTCCTCTAAATAAAATGTCTAATACAGAAAATAGAAACGAGTTAATTTTAGTTCTTAAAAGGTCATATAACAAGTCTGCTGGATTTTTTTGCAGTTTGTTAATGAAAACTTGGCACTAGAATTGAGAATTTATATTCTAAAGATACCTTGCAGAGCTTCATATGGACCGTACTAATTGTGGTTATTCCCTGTATTTATTCAGGCAATGAGGAAGGGAGGAAAATCAGCCTTCTATATCTGTATGCAAATTTGAAAAGTAAAACACGTATTTAACTCGATTCTATTTTCTGTATTAGACATTTTATTTAGAGGAACATCATGGACTTTCTTTATATATAAAGTTAGGGTTTAAAGTTATATGTTTCTTGAAGAGCTTTGTGATACAAATTTGAAAATAAAGCACTTTCATTAATGTTTTATATCTCAGCTTTTAAAGTGATAAAAATACATGCCATTAACACTATACAATAAAATGCTCAAGATCTATCTAAATTAATAATAGAGGAATATGCAAATTAGTTGGGACACCATAACATCATAACCAAACAACAGGGATTTGAGGCTGCAAGGCACCTAGTGGGGCAAGGGACCTCAGGCCCACCCTCAGTCCAGGCATCTGGCCAGGAGACTTTAGGCCATGCCCTTGGCCTGGAAGTTTGTTGGGACCTCAGACCATGCCCCCCACCTGGAGCCAGGCCAGGAGACCTGAGGCATCCCCCACCCAGAGGGGCTTGATGAGGGTGGGGCTGGCTGGGTCTAGGTCTCATCCAAGGGTGGGGGGATTGGCTGGGTCTGAGTTTCCTGCGTTTTTGAAGTGCGTGTGGGTGGTGGGTGGGGACTTGATTCTAGGTCCTACAGTGTGCCCCAGACTCTGACAGGAGGGTGATTTTCATATACATTTTACTAATTTTATTTCATCTCTGACACTTATATTATATAGAAAGAGCAAATAACAATATTAAAATATTTCCTCTAATTAATTCCCTTTTAATGTGCATGAATTTCATGCACCAGGCCACTAGTATATGTGTGTGTGTGTGTATATATATATGTGTGTGTGTGTGTGTGTGTGTGTGTGTGTGTGTGTGTGTGTGTGTATTATGCAAAGAGTCCCCTCAGGAGTTTGACCAACCAGGAGTTCAATTGTTCACTATGACATGCGCTGAGGGGGCAGTGTGGAATGAAGGAAGGCCCCAGCTGGCAGCTGACAGCTTGGGAAGGGAAGCCTTGGCCAGCAGCCAGCAGCCAGTCACTAGGGACCCTACCTGTGCACAAATTTTGTGCACTGAGCCTCTAGTTGAAATATTTAAAAAAATGTAAGTATACATCCCCCAAACAGCTCAAAATTGGAGATACTATCATAAGCCATTCAGAGTTGTTCTGAATTACATGAGGCACCGGTAGTAAAAAAAAAAAAAAGAAAGAAAAAAAAAAGTATGTGCTAATAGTTTACCTTTACTCTAGTCATGAGCAAATAAAATCTCAGAATTCTGTCTTTCATTTGGGCTTGAAATGTCTCTGCCCTTGTTCAATAGCAGAAACAGCCTCTGGAAAGTGAACTCCTTCTCAATGGGAGAAAGGTCTCTCCCTTGGCTTTCCAACCATTGATAAAACCTAAACAGACACAGAACTCTATCCAGAACAATTCTGCCAAGATAATGTTTAGCTCTCTTGCATCTGAAGGTTAAAAATATAAAGGGAATAAAGATACTGAATGATCATATATAGCACATGTATAGAGCAAGAATAATGTAAAAATTATTTCTAATTGTAAAGAGTTAAAATATACATTCTAAATTCTCTACCATATTTCATAGTTAATTTTTGTTTGCTTGCTTTTTAATCAATAGGATACTTTTTATAATGTCTTTAGAAGAAATACCTGTGGAAGGAAAGGAAGGAGAGCAAGATTGGGCAGAGGAAGATACAGTCTTTATAAAAAATAATTTAAACAGGGGAGAGGAACCAAGATGGCAGCATAGATAAACACCTATTGTGCTGCCCCACGCAACAATTCCAAAACTACAGCATAACAACAAAACATCATCCAGAATCACCAGACAGCTGGCTGAGTGAAAATTCCACAAATAAAAGTAAAGGTGGGACACTGAGACACAGAAGATGGCGAAGCGCGGCCTTGAAGATACTCGCGGAATCAGAGGTTATGAGCCTTGAGTGTGTGTGGACTGTAGGGCTGGCAGCAGCAATCCCAGCTGGATTTCTCCAATGGGGAGGGTGGAGACATCCCACTACACAGATTCCCCAGTGCCAGGCAAGGTCCAAGGTCCGGGGTACGCACACTAAAAGCCAGATGCGGCAGAGATCTCCGAGTTTGAGGAGAGTATGCGTAGCTTAGAACAGCAGTTTGCGCGCATAAAGTGCACGACAGCACAGATGCGCCACATGTTCCCTTGTACGGGAGACCACAGGACAGCTTTGTTTTACAACCCTGGGCGAGACTTTGGGTGTGCAGACTCATTTGGGGATTGGCAGCGTTGTCTGGCAACGGGTGGAGACCAGTGTCGGCTTTCTCTTGGAGGTGCCTGCAGCCATTACCACCCAACACAGAGACCCACGTGCCGCATAGGACTTAGCTGACGCTGCCTGCTCAGCTCAGAGACTCCGCCCATCCAACCTGAACACAGCTCACCTCCACACCAATTGGCCTGAAGGTCAAACCTTCCTAGGACTAACCACAATTAGCTGGGCTTAACTCCAACAATACTGTACAACCCATAAAGGATTGCAGTAAGAGTATCCACCTCAGGTAACTGGGGAGGCTGAGCCATTGTCCCTTAGAGGATATCTACCACACAGACCTAATGGACCAACTCATTAAAGCAACCAACATGCAGAGACATGGAAAGAAATCAGATGTGAAAGATATGAAGGAAAAAAAATGATTTGACATAGAATTCAAAACCATGGTTATAAGGCTTCTCAAGAGGCTCCTAGAAAAGGCCGAGAACTACAAGGAAATAAATAAGACCCATGAAGAAATGAACAAGACCTACAATGAAATGAACAAGACCTATGAGAAAAATGAATGAGACCTACAAGGAAATGAACAAGACCTATGAGGATATGAACGAGACCCTCAAGGATATGAAAAAGGACCAACTAGAAATCAAGCATATACTGACTGAAATAAAAAATATTACACAAAGTCCTAAAAGCAGTCCAGAGGGCCACAAGAACCAAGTCAAAGATTTGAAATACAAAGAAGAAAAATCCATTCGGCTGGAAAAGCAAGAAACAAAAAGAATCCAGATAATTGAAGATAGTGTAAGGGGCCTCTGGGACAACCTCAAGCATGCCAACATCTGAATTATGGGGGTGCCAGATAAAGAGAGAGTTCAAGGTAATAAAAACCTACTTGAAGAAATAGTGACTGAAAACTTCCCCCACCTGGTGAAAGAAACTGACTTAAAAGCCCAAAAAGTACACAGAACCCCAAAATACAGGAATCTAAAGAGGACCACACCAAGACACATCATAATTAAAATGCCAAGAGCAAAAATCAAAGAGAGAATATTAAAGCAGCAAGAGAAAAACAGTTGGTTACCTACAGTGGAGCACCCATACGATTGTCAGTGGATTTCTCAACAGAAACGATGCAGGCCAGATGGGAGTGGCAAGAAATATTCAAAGTGATGAGTAGCAAGAATCTACAACCAAGATTACTCTATCCAGCAAAGCTATCATGCAGGATTGAAGGTCAGATAAAGTGCTTCACAGATAAGAAAAAGCTAAAGGAGTTCATCACCGCCAAACCAATATTATATGAAATGCTGAAAGATATTCTTTAAGAAGAGGAAGAAGAAAAAGGTAAAAATATAACATAAAATTATGAACAACAAATACACATCTATCAACAAATGAATCTAAAAATCAAGGGAATTAATAACCTGATGAACAGGATAAACTGGTGAATATAACAGAATCATGGACATAGAGAGGGAATGGACTGACAATTCTTGGGGAGATAAGAGGTGTGGGAATTGCAGCAAGAGCCTGGACAAAAATCTTGCAACAATGGGAGAGGACAGTGAAGGGGTGAGGGTGGAGAGTTGGATGGGTACAGGGTGGTGGTGAGCTATAGGAGGATAAAAAAGGGGGAACAATGTAATGAATAAACTGAACAATAAAAATAAAAAATGGTAAAAAAATAAAATAAAAAATAATTTAAACAGGTTTTTTTTTTTTTCAATTGGAAGGAGAGTGAGTCTTAAGGAAAATATGAACTGACTTTATTAGGGGTCTCAAGATGGAATAAAGCTTCAGAGCTGTCTCAAGTAATGTCAAGAGGGCCAGGCCTTCACCTCATGTCCATTAGGCACTGTTTAGATTTTCTTTCAGAAGGAAGATTGGCCGGAGTGAGGCAGGTCTCATCAGCTAAGCCAAGCCCCACATGGGAGTGATAGGTGAAGGATGTTTGCTGGCAGCATTCCCAGCAGCTGTGATAATAAGAATTTTAATCCTGAAGAGGATCTAGGTGATACAACCAGGAACATTATATACAAACCATTGAAGAATTAGCCAATATTATATATTTAATTGATCTTATTTCCTTTTATTAGAGCACTAATGGTGGAGATAAACTGTTATTAGTGAAAATAATTATGGTGAAAACCGAGAAGTCCTGAATGCACACAAACCAGGCAAAAGGCTTGTTTTGCATAGGTGTGTAACATATCCACACACAAAAAGAGGATCTTTACCTCACATTAATGTACCATTTATAAGTAATCTTTCCTAACATAATAAAGTTGTACTTTAAAATCAATGACTCTACTAAAACAAAACTAATCAGAGGAATAAAAATTAAAATATTGTTGGTTATTATTCCAACAACAATCATAGTAGAAACAGAAGGACCTATATTTTTAGAGAGAATGTGAAGAATAGAAACATTTCGGTTCCTTTTAGTAATGCAATAATGAAATTACTTATAAACATTTTGAATTAATATTAAAGACTTTATTAGTTTTTTAATAGAATTTTGGCAGGAAAATTATATCATTTGTTCTGTGTATTGGATATTGCATCATCTTAGAAAGTATATGATGCTGGGTGGGAACACTATTAGTGGTATTAGTGCCTTTGTTCACTTACTCTAATAGTAACAGCCAGATATTTCCTTTGGAAAGGCTTTGCATTTGGAAAATGATATATAGCATAATATTGTGTAAATATAGTTTCACCTTATGGATTTGTCACCTATTAATGATACTTATGTGAATCAGTTATTTCACTGGCTTTGCAAAATTGTGATATTTGAATTTTGTCATTATTTATTTATTTATTAACTGGCATTTTTGCCTAATGATGAGTTTGATCATCCAATAGAGTGAACACCTTATAAAAATGTAGAGCTGCTTGGCTAATGTGGCTCAATGGTTAAATATTGACCTATGAACCAGGAGGTCATGGCATGATTCCCGGTCAGGGTACATGACCAGGTTTTGGGCTAGATCCCCATGGGGGTCATTCAGGAGACAACTGATCAGTGATTCTCTCTTATCAATGATGTTTCTATCTCTCTCTCCTCCCTTCTTCTCTGTAATCAATGAAAATATATCAAGCTAAAAAAACACACAGAGTAAATGGTTGTTACAATTATTGTTCTATATTGAAGTAAGGAGCTCCTGTATAATAGTCAATTTTATTAGTGATACAGTAGGTCCTTGGGGTATATCAGAGATCTGTTCCTACAGCACAATGTAACGTGATTTTTGCAGTAAGTCGGAACCCACCTACATAAGCACCTACGTCACTCACATGGAGTACAGACACAGCAGTAATGAAGTGAAACATTAAAAACAATTTAGAAGAAAGATAACAATTCCTGACCTTTACTTGTGGTAGATAAATAACAAAATATATAAAGCATATATGTAGATATGTTGAAATGATGGAACTTTATATATATATATAAATTCTGTAAATGGGAGGTGAAGACGTAACCACGAAATGATGTAAGTAAAGTTCGATGTAACCTGAAGACATCCTGTATATGAGTTTTATCCTTTTTAAAAAAATTGTTACCGGCCCCGGCTGGTGTGACTCAATTGGCTGGAGTGGCCTTTCATAAAGCAAAAGTTCAGGGGTTGATTCTGGGTCAGGGTACATGTCAAAGTCAGCCAATGAATATTTCTGTCTCAAATGGATGCTCGAGAGAGAGAGAGAGAGAGAGAGATTTATGTATTCAATGTGTAACCATCAATTGTAGACATTATTTATTCCAATGTCTATATTGTACTAAATTTGGTCCATGATAACTCCTTCAAATTGGCTTCAGGGCCCATTGGATCCAGCATCAATAATACTTTTCCTTGATTTCTTTCATAAGAAGAATTAACCTGCATTTTTCCTGCCTCTAAGTTAAATAGTAATTTCTCCACGGAGTTCTGAATTTTTTTATTTAGTTGGGAATATTTTTTGAAACCAAGATTTAAGGACCATGAGTGCCACTGAACTAATTGCTATTGAAGTGACATTATTTCTCCCAACTTTGAGTGAATAGAGCTAGCACATTTTAAAAAATAGACATCATCTATAATAATAAAAGCATAATATGCTAATTAGATTGGATGTCCTTCCAGACATCCTTCTGTACTCAATTTATATAACTTCTTTCTTATAGAAAATGCAACTATTATATAAAAGTTTGGTTTTGGTCTTTTTAACTTAAAAGTATACTTTAGAGATTACTTTTTGTAAGTATATAAATACTCTTGTATTTTTTAGTTGCATATTATTCCATTGTGTATGTGATAAATAGTTATTTTCAATTAGTGCCATGTTGATAGACATTTAATTCAATATTTTTACTATAATAATGCTACAATGAATAATCATACGCAGCCATTATTTTATGCTTATGTTGAAGTCAAAGTGAAAAATTTTAAAATAATTTTGTTATACTCAGAACATATCAGTTTTTGAAATATTAATTTTAAGTAATCTTAACATTTAAATTATATAAAATAATGTGATTTGTGAATACACTGATGAAAACCATGTGGGCAGACAACACAAGAAGTTTCATGGTTTATAGAAAAGGAGGGAGAATAATATAATTACTTTTTAAAAATATAAATATAACTTAAAAGAGTACCTTTACATGACATGAAAATTTAGTACATGTCCCAAGTGTTTAACTTACATATTGAAAACCTTATGTTATATACCTAATGTGTTTTGTTAATCAACTAGGTGTTAGATTTTAATGCAGTAAAATTATGACTCTATTAAGAGATTTCATAGAAGTTTTCCGTTGGTCAAATAAAATAGGATATAGCCCAGATTCATTGGTAGTGTCTACTAAACTTTTTTAATGCATGATGGTTATTTTAGGAGCTTCTTTTAGTAAGCCTTTCCAGGACCAAGATTATATTCTACTAGAGGCCTGGTGTACAAAATTTGTGCTGGAGGGGGGTACGGGGGGGGGGGAGGGGTGTCCTTCAGTACAGCCTGCACCCTCTCCAATCTGGGACCCTTGAGGGATGTCTGACTGCCCATTTAGGCACGAACTGCTCTGAACTGTCACCTCCCTGCCTCCGTGATTGCCCCTAATCACTTCTGCCTGCCAACCTGATCACCTGTAACCACTACCCCCCAGCAATCTAAGCAGAGGCCCTTGGATCTGGGATTAATCTATGTCTACAATTGAAACTTTACTGCCTGAGCGGAGCCAAGCCTTCTGCTTGCTCCATGGCGACAGCCATTTCTGTTTGAAACTTTGTAGCCTAGAGTGGAGGCTTAGTCGAGGGCCACAGAAGTTTGGCTTCCTCCATCACCCCGGCAACCCTAGCCTCTTCTCTCTCCAGCTCCTTGTCTGCCACCATTTCTGTTGGAATTATGTATCTTATAATTTAAACTTATTTACATTTTTCTCTCTGAAGCATTTTATGGGCATAAAACAAAATTGATATGATTATACTATACCTTATTTGTAAATAAGGTACAAATTTAAAAAAATGAAAAAAAATTCAGCTTTTTGAAATTAAGGCTTAAAACAAAATCAGTCTATTTTACCAGTTAATGAAGCACAAAGACCCAGGTGTAATGGCATATTTTCTAACACTTCCTTTTTAATATTATAAAATTTGTATGCAGGTTATTGCTAGAGTGAATTTACTTACTTAATCCACATTTTTCTTTATTTGAAAATGGATTAATATTCAGATATAGTTACAATTTTTAATGCTGGAAATATATATATTTTTTAAAATCATAGCTTAGCCAGTGTGACTCAGTGGATTGAGCATCATCTCATGCACCAAGAGTTTACCAGTTTGATTCCTGATCAGGGTAATTGCCTGGGTTGTGGGCTTAATCCCTAGTGAGGGGCATGCAAGAAGCAGCTGATTAATGTTTCTATCTCTCTTTCCCTCTCCTTTCCTCTCTCTCAAAAATTAATAAAACATATTTTTTATAAAGTTATAAATTTTTGATAAGTAATCCTATATAGTAAAAACCTAATATGCTAAATGTTCGACCTTTGTTTGGCTGTACGACCAGTAGCTATGATGTGCACTGGCCGGTGTTCCAACTGGTAGGTTAGCTTACTATTGGGGTCCTGTTGATTGGACCTGGGCAAGATGGGCCAGATACACCCTGGAGCTCTCCTGTGATCCCTCCCCAGTTCTGGTCATGCACTGGTGGGAGTCCCTTGGCCTGCCCTGAACTCTTTCACAAGCTTGGACCTCTCGGGGGATGTCGGAGAGCTAGTTTCAACCTGGGCCCCACAGGCCAGGTCGAGGGACCACAACAGTGCAAGGGTGCCTCTAGTTTTATATAAATCATATCAATTTATAAAAATTTTACAACATATTTGTAATGCATGAATCTCTTTATCTGCAATTTGTTTCAAATACTCATTTTTTAATTCAAATAATAATAATCCATATAAGGTCTGAACAAAAAAAAAAACTGAGAGTTCATGAACTTTTTACCCTTTCTCAGAGTTTTTCTCACAAAGAAGAAAATGTGATTGAAAGATAAATTACCATTTAACTTCAAACTTAAAACCTTGGGCTATAAGGAAGGCATAAATACAATCAATATTTTAGGATAAAGGAAATATAAAAAGGGTTGGAATATATATATATATATATATATATATATATATATATATATATTTGAATATATACTAGCAGCCTGGTGCATGGGATTCATGCACTGGTGGGGGGCATGGCCTCTGGGAATCAGCCCACTGTGGGAGCACCACTCTTCTGGGTCAGCCTAGCAGCATTCCCACTGTGGAAGTGCACTGAAGACCAGGGGGAAGCTCCTGCATTAAGCATCTGCCCCCTGGTGGTCAGTATGCATCATAGCAACTGCTTGACCAGTCATTCTGGTCATTCTGCTGTTTGGTCTCTGGGCTTTTATTGTATAGGATAACATGTATTGTGTAATATTATGGCATATAACATAATAGGTCAATATTACATCTTAATAATTTGATATTTCACAATTCCATAACAGGGTGTAAAGAGCTAAGACATGGAAGCCAGAAAAACCCTGGAGCATATTGTGCCATATTCCTCACTTGGGCATGATTTTTAACTTTTCTCAATTTCACTTTTAATATAAAACAGAGAAGAAAGATACAGAGAGTTATTTAGGATAGTCTGAGATAATATATGCAAATAAAATTACCTGACATCTCTGTGTCAGGAGAATAATATGTACTTTACTTGTACCAACTCTCCAAAAGGCAAATTGAATGATGGAAAAAATGACTGTGTGACATGGCACAGTCACACAGCTGTATAACCAAGCATCCAAACGCAAGTTAGCTTGACTTTCCATCGACTTCCTTCTAACATGCCTCAGCTCCCATAGAGCTCGTTATTCAGTGGGTGCTCGAGAAATGCTGGGCGCCTTCCTCACTCTTTCCTAACTTTAAATTTGGGGAATTAAATTCATTTGGACAACGGCAAGACATGTTTACGTTTGCTATGGAATTGAAACACAGTGAGTAATATGAAACTTCATCACTTTCAATGTTAAAAATAGAAACACAATTGTGAAAAACAGACAATTTAGGAGGAATTTTTGCTCTCACCTATATGCTTTATGATACAACTGGGACTAATGTTTATTGGACAATAAAGTTCTCTGCCCAGTGTTATTACCCAAGGTGCAGTCTGTGATCATTTCCTGTCTGTAGTTTGTTATTTGGGTTGAATTTACTGCTAAGAAAAAGACATATTGTCAAACCAGGAATGTAAGTCCTCTATTGGTCTTGGTAATATGTGCTGGAATCCCTGCTTAACTTCATCAGCCTCCAGCAGTATATTTCTTCACAGAGACAATTTAAACGTCCCAACTAGTTAACTTTTCTGAGAAACTGTGCCCTTGGTGGTTAATATTGAAGACTCATATTTGTTATCCTTCATTTGCTCATGCTACATTTACTCTTCTTATTTTAATCTTTCAGTCTCTCTCAGTGAGATAAGGGAAAGGGGTTCAAGAGCACAGAAACATTTGTGTCCCCCTCCCATGAGTGCTCTGTTTGGAATGGGGACATACACCAGGAAGACAATGCATGGAAGTTACTAATAAGGATATTGCTTCTGCTTCCCTATATTTCTGTAGTGCTTTGCAATATAAGTTTAAACCTTCCCTGTGTCCTTTCAGGTTCCTAACTACACTGTATGCTAGAAAGGCCAGTATTATTATCCAGATTCACAGAGTGAGAAATTTGGGAGGGAGCTATTTGTAAAGATATCCAGCTGGTAATTAGCAATCAATACCCAAACCTGAGTCCTAGGATTTCTAGTCCATTGCTTTGGTCAACACAGTACAACAGAAAGAAGTTACTGTCGGTTTGTGTTGCCTATTTGTTTAGCTGCCATAAATAATGTTTAAATAACTAATTTGTTAAAGAAAATTATTTCCTGGCCATTTTCTATAAAAGATAACCATGATATATTATTTTTATATCTTTTCATGTAATGTTTTGTTGTTATTGTTGTTAATCCTCACCTGAGGATATTTTTCAATTGATTTTTAGAGAGAACGGAAAGGAGGGGGAAAGACAAAGAGAGAGAAACATTGATGTGGGAAAGAAACGTCTATTGTTTGCTTCCCAAATGCTCCTGGATCAGGGCTGGGGAGGCTGTGGTTTCATGTAAGGTTTAATAAAGCAAAATAAAAGCACATGGTACTATGTAAATAACTGTCTACCACCCCACTCCTAGGCTGAACAAAAATATCCATAAAAAGCAACTTATCACAATAATCCCATTGAATCTGGAAGCTAATGCAAATATTTTGAGTTTGGCATAAAATGAATGTGAACAGAACAATTAAAAATGGTTTGGAGACTTCTGGTTTCAGTTCTAACATGTAATGAGGTTAGAAGCCATCACTTCCTGTGTTACAAGAAAAAGCTGAATAAATTGAAAATCAATAACTTTTTGTGGGCCCATCAGAAAACTGGTTGCAGGGAAAACGGCTGCCCTGAAATCAGGAGAGGCAGGCGAACTCATAATGTTGCAACTGATAATTGCTTACCTGAAGCAGAAATCTCTGAAGCCAGCATCTGTATTCTGATGTTTTGACATCTGGGGTCATGCTACTAATACTGAATTTTTGGACTGGAACCCGGATTCTTTGTCCACCAGAATCGGAGAATGAATCCACAGACAGAAAGTGGTATAGCAAAGGTGGGGATCTATTGAAGAACAAGTGGAGACTCCCACGTGTGAATAGGGAAGAGTCCCACAGAATGGACTCCTAAGTAGGGAGGGGGAAAGGTTCCCACTGAACTCCTCTTCCCAAAGGCCTATAAAGTCTGCAGATCCCAGTGCCTTGATATCTCCTCTGATTGGTCACTATTCCCCTAGACCAGTGGTCGGCAAACTGCAGTTATTTGGCCTCTTGAGTGTGGCTCTTCCACAAAATACCACATGCAGGTGAACACGTACAGTGTGATTGAAACCTCGTGGCCCACGCACAGAAGTCAGTTTTCAGCCTGAGTAAGTCTATTTTGAAGTGGCGTTAGAAGTTTAAGTTTAAAAAATTTGGCTCTCAAAAGAAATTTCAATCATTGTACTGTTGATATTTGGCTCTGTTGACTAATGAGTTTGCCAACCACTGTCCTAGACTGATTACTATAGTGACTTCTGGGTTCAAAGGTCGAACCTCACTTGACAAGTGAGGTTCTTCCCCCAACCTTCTTTCTTTTTGTTTTCTTATTCCCTTTGGGTTTCCTGCTCTTTATTTTGTAAATATGGACCTTTCTTGGCTACTTCCAGTTCCCTTGACTTATGTAAATATACCTCTTTCTGCTTCCTTGTCTTATGGAAATGTACCTTCTCCCAGTCCTAGGCCCTGTGTTTTTTCCACAGACCCTAATTCTTAAAAAATCCCTAAGCCTGCCTATATCCCCCTAAAAGTCCTGCTTCACTACTCTGGAAGGACTGCCCCTCCCAAAGTTAGCCAATTCCAAGGGATAATAATCAACTTGCCAGCAACTGTGCTTTTCAAATGCAAACCAACCACACTCCAGCCACCTCCTTTATTATTTTCTTATATTTATTAAGGAAATTAAGTAAAAATTAATAATTTTCAAAAACAAACAAACAAACAAAAAAGAAAACAACAGATTGTTTCACTTGTGAATTCTACCTATATATTTAAGGAATAAATGATACCAATTTTCTAACATCTGTTCCAGAAAAATGGAAGTAGAGGGAACGTATTCTAACTCATTTCATGAGGCCAGCATTGCCTTAACACCAAAACCAGATAAGTATATTACTGGAGAAGAAAACTATAGACCAATATTCTCATAAATTTAGACACAAAACTCTTCAAAGCCCCTAAATTTCAAACATAAAAAATACAATTTCTAATTTCTTCTATTCAAAGTGTCTCTTTTGAGAATTTTCAACTCTCTTGAATATCCAAACCCTCAATTATGTAAAATAATTCAAAGTTCCTTAAATTATTTGTATAATCAAGATTAGATGATGAATGATTAGTCATTGTTATAATGAAGTGGAAGGATGTTAAGTAAATATTTATAAATGATAGTCAGGATGTGATCACTCTGATGAAATTCTTTTTTCCACAAAAGGTGATGAAATAATCAAACCAAAGCTGACAACTGCTTTTGGACATAAAACAATTAAAAATAAATAGGAAACTGTCAAGATTATAATTTATTCACTTTATGAGTTTAAATTGTTGCCTGTATAAACAAATTGTTTCCATATAAAAAACTTTATTTTGAGGTGATTTACAGTTGTTTTTTAAACCTTTTATCTGTCTGATGTTACTTAATCTTCATAAAAATCCCTTAAAGTACATTAAGTAATCTTTATGCAAGAGATGAGGAATCTAACTAAAGTTTAGACAGAACAGGGAGATTATAGTTCTATAGCACAGAAGAATAAAGTATAAACTTGAGACCTGGACAATCTGGGTTCAAATCCTTTTCTACTCATTTATTGGGTGACTTTGGACAAGTTACTGAAACTCTCTGTGCCTTACTTCCCTTATGTATAAAACTAGAGGCCCGGTGCACGAAATTTGTGCATGGGGGGCGGGGGATGTCCCTTAGCCCAGCCTGCACCCTCTCCAATCTGGGACCCCTCGAGGGATATCCAACTGCCCGTTTAGACATCTTTCTTACAATCCAAGACTATTAGCTCCAAACTGCTCATCTGCCTGCCTCTCTGAATTCCCCTAACTGCTTCTACCTGCTAGCCTGATCATACGCTAACCACTACCAGCCAGCCTAATTGATGTCTAACTGCTCCCCTGACAGCCTGTTTTCTCCCAACTTCCCTCCTTTGCCAGCCTGGTCACCCCTAACTGCCCTCCCCTGCAGACTTGATCACCCCCAACTGCCCTCCCTTGCAGGCCTGGTCCCTCCCAACTGCCCTCCCTTGCTAGCCTGATCATCCACAACTGCCCTCCCTTGCAGGACCTGGAACCTCTCAACGGCCCTCCCCTGCTAGCCATCTTGTGGTGGCCATCTTGTGTCCACATGGAGGCAGGATCTTTGACCACATGGGGGCAGCCCCCTTGTGTGTTGGAGTGATGGTTAATCTGCAAATTACTCTTTTATTAGATAGAATAGAGGCCTGGTACATGGATGGGGGCCAGCTGGTTTGCCCTGAAGGGTGTCCCGGATCAGGGAGTGGGTTCCCTTGGGGCATGGGACAGCCTGGGCAAGGGGCCTGTGGAGGTTTACAGGATGGCCACACCCCCCAATGACCCAAGTGGAGGCCCTGGTATCTAGGATTAATCTATGTCTACAATTGAAACTTTCTAGCCTGGAGTGGAGTCAAGCTTTCTGCTTGCTCTGGGTGGCAGCCATTTCTGTTTGAAACTTTGTAAACTAGAGTGGAGGCCTAGGCCATCAACAGCAGACTGAAACCTGGCTACTTCCATTGCCAGGGAAACCCAAGCCTATTTTCTCTCCAGCTCAATGGCTGCCATCATTTCTATATCTTTTATAATTGAAATGTTGTAACATGGAGTGGAGGCCTAGGCCCACAACGGCAGGTGGAAAGCTTGGCTTCCTCTGTTGCTGGGAAAACTCAAGCCTTCCTCCTGCTCTCAGTGGTGGCAGCCATTTTGGTGGGGGTTTATTTGCATAATCTTCTCCTGATTTGCTGGTGGGCGTGGCTGGTGGGCATGGCTTGTGGGTGTGGCAAAGGTATAGTCAAATTTGCATATTACTCTTTTATTAGATAGGATGAGGTCTTAGGGTGCTCTGGTCTATGAATTCCCAGTCACCCCCAAGAGAGGATGGTGTCTTGCAGAAAGCTTTGTTTCTGGGGAATTACCCCCTGAGTTGCCAAGATCCCATTGCCCTCAGTCCCACCATAGAATAAGTGTAGCTGTGGTTTCTGCAGAGCTAGGATTAAAACCAATGTGCAAAGTTTCCTCTCCATGTGGGAGCACAGATCCACTTCATCATCATGCTAACTTCATGTTCCCTGCTGCAGTCCATCAGTGCACTGTGTGTGGGGATCTGCAGGGCCACATGGTTTTGAGGGAACATGGGCAGGAGCAAAGGAATAAGAGAACTCCATGAGCCAAGAGAGCCAAGAGCAACAAAAGAGTGAGCTCCTTTGTCTACAGCAGGGGTGGGGAACATATAGCTCAGGGTGGGGGTGGAGAGCAGGGAGGGCATATAAGGCATGGATATCAAATCGTTTGGTTTGGCCCTGCCAAGGCATTAGGCATGAGTTAATTAAATGTTTGACCTAATATAGCAAGCTAATTTTTTTCAAGCTAGTTTTTAAATTGATAATTTTGTATGGCCTGGGAATCCTATACAGTAAAAGGCTAACATGCAAATCAACTGAACAGTGGAATGACAGGTCACTATGACATGCACTGACCAGCAGGGGGCAGATGCTCAATGCAGGAGCTACTCCCTGGCAGTCAGAGCACTCCCACAGGAGGAGCGCTGCTCAGCCAGCTGTGAGTGCAGCAGTGGTGGTGGAAGCCTTTTCCACCTCTGTGACAGCTGCTAAGGATGTCCAACTGCTGGCTTAGATCTGCTCCCCCAAGGTCTCCCAGACTGCAAGAGGATGCAGAACAGGTTGAGGGTCCCCCCTGAGTACAGGAATTTTGTACGCTGGGACTCTAGTGATGTTATAAATATCCAAATGGCCTTGTTAGAATAAAGTTTTCCTTCCCTGGTCTAGGGAAGTATGTGTTCCCAAATGTTCAACTGACAAGCAAGTACCTTCCCGATGTCACTCAGACTAATTGCAAATACACCCATCTTTCCCTTTGTCCAGTCCCTCCCCCAGTGATCTGCAGGAAATGGCCAGTGATTCCATGGGGAATATGAAATTGCAGCTTCCTGGTGAAGCTGCCCAGATGGGCATGCTTACAATGTCTGGCCTTCTTTTGCTCCTTTCCTATTATTAATAACTGCCTGGTTACATTGGTATCAGCTAGGCAGAGCCATACAGCTACTTAAGTCCAATGCATTTTGATTGACCTATGAACAAAATTCAATTTTTCTTTCCCTGACATTGTCATAAATGTGACACAAATTAAAGCAAATTAAATCCCTAAAGAGTTCCCTGGATATAAAACAGAATTGGAGTCAAAGCCGAACAAAACTGGTGATGTGTTACGTCACTGAGACTTGGAGTTATTAGTGCACAGCTTACCCTATTATCAACAATACTAGAGGCCTGGTGCATGAAATTTGTGCAAGTGAGGGTGGTCCCTTAGCCCAGCCTGCACCCTCTCCAAACTGGGACCCCTCTCACAATCCAGGACTGCTGGCTCCCAACTGCTTACCTGACTGCTTCTGCCTGCCTGCCTGATCACCCCCTAACCACTTGCCTTCCAGCCTGATTGATGTCTAACTGCTCTCCTGCCAGCCTGTTTGCCCCTAACAGCCCTCCATGCAGGCCTGATCACCCCCAACTGCTCTCCCCTGCAGGGTTGGGTCCCTCCTAACTGCCCTTCCTTGCAGGCCCGGTCACCTTCAAATTCCTTCCTCTGCTGACCTGGTCACCCCTAACTGCCCTCCCCTGCAGGCTTGATTGCCCCCAACTGCCCTCCCTTGCAGACCTGGTCCCTCCAAATTGCCCTCCCCTGCTGGCCATCTTGTGTTCCACATGGGGGTAGATTCTTTGACCACATGTCGGAAGCCATCTTGTGTGTTGGAGTGATGGTCAATCTGCATATTATCCTTTTACTAGATAAGATAGAGGTCTTAGAGTGTGAATGGGGTCCAGCTAGCTTGCCCTGAAGGGTGACTGGGGTCAGGATGGGGGTCCCTTGGGGAATGGGGTGGCCTGGGTGAGGGGCCTGTGCTAGTTTGCAGGCAGGCCACACTCCCCAGCGACCCAAGCAGAGGTGGTGGTATCTGGGATTTATGTATCCTCTACAATTGAAACTTTGTAGCCTTGAGTGGAGCCCAGCCTCCTGCTTGCTCCGTGGCTGCAGCCATTTCTGTTGGGATTTATTTATCTTCTATAATTGAAACTTTGTAACTGGAGTGCAGTCTTGAGTCAGCAAGGGCAGGAGGAAAGCTTGGCTTCCTCCATCATCGGGGAAACGCAAGCCTCCTTTCTGCTCTCTCTGTGGCTACAGCCATCTTGGTTGGGTTTATTTGAATATTTGCTCTTGATTGGCTGTTGGGCATGGCTTGTGGGCATGGCTTGTGGGTCTAGTGGAGGTACAGTCAATTTGCATATTGCTCTTTTATTAGATGGCATAGAAAAACAATTCATAATCAGAGTTTATAATGAACTGCTTTACAACTCAATAGGAAAACTATAAATTACCCAGTAGAAAACAGGTAGAAGACATGAACAGATATCAAAGAAGGTGAAATTGAAGACAATATAAAATAAACATTATAGATCCTCGACCATATTGTTAAGTGAAAAAATGAAAAATACATGCCTATTATATTGGCAAATTTTAATTTTATTTATTTATCCTTACCCAATGATATGTTTCATTGATTTGTGACAAAGAGGAAGGGAGAGAGTTAAGGAGAGAGAAACATTGATGGTAGAGAGACAGCAATTTGTTGCCTCCGATTATGTATTCCAACCAGAAACCCATCTCTCAATTAAGGTCTGTGCCCTGAGCAGAAATTGAACCTGTAACCCTTCAGTGAACAGGACATGCTCCAACCAACTGATCCACACTGGCCAGGGAGGGCCATATTGGCAAAACTTGAACTGTCTGACAATGTCTGTTGGCTAAAATATGGAGAATAGGCACTCATATATGGCTGGTGGGTATGGATTGAAGCAACCACATTAGCCAGCAATCTTGCAGTATTTGTAAAGTTAACAGTGAAACAGGAATTTTTAGGGGCTAAAAACAGGTTTTAAGAAATTTTAGATATTAAGGAGACCAATAAAGAAGCACAGGGCTGCAGAGCAGCAGAAGGTGTATTTCCATAGATAGGGGAGCTGAAAAGCTGCAGCAAGTACAGTTCAGTAGAACGAGGGAGCTGAAAACAGCAAAAGGTCTCTATTTACAAAATAAAAAGAGGGATGGGAGGAAAACCTCACAAGTCCCTTGTGAGGTGACCTTTGAACTCAGAAGTTACTATTGTAACCAATCCAAATGAATAGTGACCAATCAGAGAGGATATCAAGGCACAAAGATCTGCAGACTTTATAAGCCTTAGGGAAAAAGAACTCAGTGGCACCCTTTTCCCCTCCCCACGTGGGAGTCTGTACTTGTTCTGCAATAAATCTCCACCTTTTATATACCACCTTCTGTCCGTGGATTCATTCCTTGACTCCAGTGGACAAAGAATTGGGAACCATCCTGCCCAGAACACTGTGTGTTCCAGACCAAAAATTCCGTATCGAAAGTGCTAATAACTTTAACTTACACTCAAATGCTGTGTGTGGCATCTATAAGTCCTTATTTGACTCTCAAATAGTCTGAGGCAAATCTCTTATATTTGTGATAAATTCCATAAAATTCATTACAGCTATAGCAGATATTGGTTAAAGAATTCAAACATGTTCCCTCTTTGGGGGATATACAAGAAGTTAACCAGAGAAGGTTTTATTTGCAAATAACATTCTTGCTTTTTCACTAATTTACCTGAGGCTTGGACAAATACATTTTCTTACTTTGTGCTCAACATCTAGAAAAATCTCTAGCTTTTTGTAAATACTCAAACATTGCTTTAATTTAAAATTATTGACTAGTACTTGGGTACAAATTAGATTGTCTGCAATGTGGCTCATTAAGATATTACTTGTAAGATTATAAGCTTAATAAATATCATTCTAATAGTCTGTATGGTAAGTATTCTTTAGTAAGGAAGCTATTCAAAGATACATTTATTTAATGTGAATATTTGGACTATTTTATGTAACTTGCTATTGCTTTACAATTTATGCATTTGTGGACCAAAGGAGCCACACGTTAACCTGTCAAGCTCAGGGGAGGCCTGCATGGCGGTCTTGCAAACCCAGAGACCTAAAATAACCACAAAAGATGGTTTGAAAATTAAATATAACTACAAACAGGTTATAGTGGATAGTCGTGTCATAGGCCGGTATTTTCCTTGACAAAGATCTACTTAGATCTTTACAGAGCCATTTGCCTTTTTGCCTCTAAAATAACAAATCTGTGAGATGTCTGGGTAACTTGTAACTTCCCTTTTTCTGGAGCCTCTGGAAAACCAGATGTGGCAGGTGCCAGGACAGATACCACAAATTCCTTCATTATCATGTTAATTGTTCCTACATTCACCTAAGAATGTGTCCATCATTTTGCTTTTTATCCAATCCCAGGTGGGATTGCTTTATCCCACCTCCTTAATCCATCACCAATGAATTTCATGTAACCCACCTATGTCCCTTCTTTGATTGCCATTGTAAGGCAGCAGAATTGGAAGTAGTGGCCGGTAAAGTGCACCCTGTAAGGCAAGTAGATTAGCAGCAAAGATTACGGAAACATTAACCAGTAAATTACATCCTGCCCCCTCTTGCAGAGTGGGAGCGCCCAGGGGTAATGATAGGAGAACAGGATGCTTGACCAAGAATGTGAAACTGAGATTGTGAAACTGAGATTAATGTAAATGTCACGGTTTGGGGAAAAACAAACTGTAAAACTGTAACAAGTCCCCCTGATGACATCTGTATGACTCTGTTAATTGTTTCAGGGTATTTAAGCCCTGGCTCTGCACTGCCTCGGGGCTCTCAGCCTCTACTCTGACTTCAGGGTAGGTTGTGAGCCCCAGCATGCTTGGTGAATAAACCCTTTGCTGTTTGCATGAGAACGTCTCTTGGTGCCTTTGTGAGAGCGGCGGGCGTCCCGGGCTTAACACCATGTATAAATACAAATGTAACCCGCCGTTCTCCGGAGCATTATCTCAATTCATTGAGGTTCTTTTTCCCGACATATGTCAACAGGGTGCCTCAAATAAACTCACTAAAGTTCTTTACAGGTTTCAATGTTTTTGTTTGTTTGTTTGTTTGTTTGTTTGTTTTTTGTTAACACATTATTTTAAAAGTACCATTTTTCTCTACTGGGAAAAATTGTTTGAAGAGCTTGAAGTAACTGTTAGGGTGTTTTAATTCAGATGTAAGAAAAAATCCACTTAATTTAGAAATGGAACTAGAAAAAATGCAAAATTCATATACAGTATATGTAAAATGCTTTTCCATTTAAAAAACATACATGGCCCTTTTCCTTTCACAAGATGCCTGTGTTCAAATGCCCATGAAACTGCTGAACACGGGAAGACCTTATAACTTCCTGAATTGAAAATCACATTGGTTTTGTAAAGCTGGGTAGATAAAGCTTTATTTTTTTCTTGTATTATTGTAGTAACTATTCCATGGCATATTCATAGAGATCAATAAAGCTTCACCTTTGTGTCACATAGCTCAGGGGGCAGGATTGTGACTAAAAGTTCATCTGGATTCATTATTACTTGCATGTGCTCCTAAAGGTATACCACAACTGATCAAAATGACTTGCCTTTAATTTCTTTTGGGGGGCAAAATGCTGGCATGGGCAATAATGAATTATCATCTTGCCTCTGTCTCTTTTCTTGGAGTTTGTCCCTTTGAGCAACCCGGAAATAGCTGTTGGCTATGCAATTAGGCAATTCTTTCTGCCTACCTTTCAATCTTTTTCTCCTTGTTAAGCTAGTAGGAAAATGTTAAGTCCCTAGGCATCTGCATCTATTAATAGGAAGAGAAGATTAACTGTCACTCTTACATAGATTCATGATTAGTAGACTGCTGGCAGAGTTCTTTTTGATTTCCTCCTTTTCAGTAACAAGGAAGCCATGGGCATCATTGGGACAACAGAAAGTGGCTCTGTCAGGCCTCTCTTCTGGTCTCTGATGGGAGATTGTTGACCCTCCATCTTGAATTGCCCATCCACAGGATTAGGAAAAGAGAAATAGTTCTACTTAGTCCAAGTCTCATGCTACAGATAAAGAAATAGAGATCACAGAACTTGTCAGATGGCAGATAGGTAATTAATGACAAAGCATTTAGCGTATGTGTTACTTCTAATCCATCATACTGAAATTGTTACATTGCCTATTATTTTGGGACTAACATTGACATTTTGTAGAAGCTGAATATTTAGAAAATCATTCTTTTGGGACAATAGAAAAATTTATGAACAGAGTTATTACAAAAGGGTTAGTTGTAAAGGCTGTGTGTGCCTGCCAAGAAACTTTTTACTTAATTCAAAATGCTGTTTTCAAACCATCTGAGAATTCTCAATTCATTTGTGTGTGTGTGTTTTTACAAAAGACATTTTTAAAGCAAAATTTAAAAAGCTACAAGTTAGAAATATGGAGAGATACGTGCCCCATGATAAAGTGACTCTGCAAATGCAGTGCCTGGACCAGCAGCATCAGAGTCACTTGAGAAATTGTTAGAAACATGCCAGACCTACTGAATGAGATATTTTGAAACAGTATAGAGATAACACCTGTATTCTATCTTGACCAAAGAAACTCCACCTTAGAGGCCTATGACTCCTTACTTTCAGCAAAATTCCTTAGTTAAAATCATCCTAACCACATCTTTAAGAAATATATGACAATAACATCTTTCTTAACATCATGTTCTGCAAAAACAGTTTTGATAATTAAGTGGTAACAAGAATATTTGCACAAGCATTATTTTACATCCCTTTGGGTGGCTCACTGACCGTGGAAACCATCTTGTGACTATTTCAGGATCAATTACAGTTATATAAAATCATGTGACAACTGATCCCAAGCTCCTTTTAAGCTCCACCCCTACTCCAAGGCCCCTACAAAAGCCTGAACCTGCAAGATCCCCTCCAGTATTTGATTTATCTTTTCTGGTTGACTCCCATGTGCAAAAGATATTTTTAATAAACTCTATTTGCTTAATCTTGCATTGAGGGTAATGTTTAGTTCTATGGCATCGAGACTCAACAACCTGGCATTCAAGCTTCCATAACGTTCTGACACTGAAGTTAGAGAACCATAGGCAGAGTCCTTCATAACAGTGTCTCAGGAGTCAGTCACTGGGATTAAATCCCAGCCTGTCCCTGGGGGGTGTGACCTTAGGTGAGTTACTCTGTTCTTCAGTTTCTTCTCGTGTAAAATGAAGAAGGCTACACCAATGGTACTTATTTCAGAGTGTTATGAATATTTAATGAGTTGATATTTGTAAAGCATTTAGAACAGTGCCTGGCCTATTATAAGAATTATGTGCATTACGTACTTTTACTGTTAGCATATTATCACACTGCAATTTGTATTTAACTTATTGGAATTTAGCTTCAAGAATGAACTTGAAGAATAAGACTATTGGAAATAATGAATAAAAAGCAATAAAAGTTCCTATAGAGAAAACAAGCCTGAGTTGAAGGCCTACTGTGGTACCTGATAACCATGGCTGCTTATGGACCAAGGGGGTTTCTATATATGGTAAAGAGAAATTTGCCACACAAAAAAATAGAGAGCAAGCTGCAATGCTTCACATTTCATTGTGAGATTTCTAAGAAAATGCAGACCATCTATGGATAACATCTATGTTTTTCCTACAAAAACAAAATTTCAATTGCTTTCATGTTTTTGAAAGAACCAGTGTTTCCCCTCTTCCTGGCCTACTGTCACTCATAGAAATCTGTAAAGGAATCTGTAAAAGAAAATATTGTGAAATCCTTTGACTAAGAAACAAAGGATTGAAGCCTTTCATCTTTTACTATTTCCTCCTCTTTGACCAGTGCTTCTTAAACTTAAATATGCATACAGATTACCTGGGGAACTAGTTCAAATGTAGATTTTGATTCGCTAGGTCTCCAGAGAAGTTTGAGAATTCTGCATTTCTAACAAGTTTCCAAGAGATGCCAATACTTCAGGTGGAGCCTCTACCCTCTATGTAAGCAAAAATTTCTATCACATCTTTTATTAACAAATTCTGTTGATTCTTTTTCATGTTGTCTTGGACATCAGTTATTCTATAGCCTTCCTCCTTCAGGACCTTAATCTCACAATCACACTTTTGACTTTCAGTCTTTCTCACTTCAATTCATATATCTTACCACTGCCAAAGCCATGTTTTCTAATCAGTGCTTTGATCACATTCTCCCTATGATAAAAACTTTCAGATCCCCTGCCTAAGCTTCATTTACTGAGTATCACCTATATGATAGTGGCTCTGTTACATCCTAGGATTGAAAATTTGAAAAAAAAAAAACATAGGCTCTATCCTTGAAAAATTCAAACATCACTAAAAAATTGAAAACAATGGAAGAGGGTAATGGTATAGATACATACATGAATTATTGTTATAAAAGCATCAGAAAGGGTTTAAGAATTATTTATATAGATTATACATTAGATTATTTTTAAGGTATTAATGGTAGCTTTGAAAATAAAGCCAGGAAAAAATGATAGGGAAGATATTAAAAAAATGGTCAGAACAAAGGGAAAAAGGCAGTGGCAGGCTACTAAATGTTGAATAATAGGCTCTGGAGAAAAATATGCATCATTTGCTCTTTTACAAGAGCCAACTGTAGCACATTACTTAACAGAGAAATGCAGCAATGTGGAAAGATGAGCAGGGAAGTATAATTAGTTTGGCGTAACCAGGACATGGAGTACATATTTGAATGTTGTTCAAGATTTTCCACCATTGAGCCTGACTTTAGATCTACCAAGCTATAGAGCCTTGGTGACTTACAAAACCAGCTTCCTTGGTTCTCAGTTCACTCTGGGAAAAATCAAGGCATTGAATCAGGCCAATTCTAAGGAACACCACCTCTCAATTCTCACAGGTGTCATTGAATTTTAGCCATTATTTGCTATCATTCCCCTTCATGTTCTCCGTATTTTAATGTTTAGCTTTTCTAGACCACCCCCCAAAAAAGCCTTGTGATTTTTCCTTCCCCATAGTCATCTTATAAAATTAGAGATATCAGATCCTTAGTCAAGCTTACTTTACACAACATATAGACAAAGTTAGTATTTAACTTTGCATTCATTAGAGCAAGAACTGCTACCAAAGCTGGAACTGTGGTCCTTTTGGTTGGCTCAGTCATATTCAAGACCCAGAGATAGTAGGGTCAGTAGGTGTGACCAATGTTGTCCCAACACTTTTAGATACTATATATGGAAAAGTTATTTATAGTTCTGTACCTCCTATTTCTCATTGGAAAAGTAGAGATGATAATTGAACCTGACTTCTTCGATGTCTGAAAAGATTAAGTTAAATACTAGTATAATAAGATTAAAATACAGTTTAAGTGGCAGTAATGTTTTGGGTTCTCAGTAAATATTAGTGTAATGGTTAATTTTATGTATCAACTTAGCTGGGCCATGGGGAGCCCAGCTATTTGGTTAAACTTTATTCTGGGTGTATCTTCCAGTGTGTTTCTAAATGAGGCTAACATTTGAATCAAATGAGCAGATTGTCCTTCCAGGAGTGGGTAGGCCTCACCCAGCCCCTTGGACACCCAAATAAAGCAAAAGATTAAGTAAGGCAGAATTTGCTCTTTGCAGCAACATCTGTTATCTCCTGACCTCAGACTTGGACTCTGACAGTGACATACATCATTGGTTGTCCTTGTTCTCAACCTTTAAACTTGGTGGGAAATACACCATCAGTTCTCCTGGGTCAGTGGTTGGCAAATTATGGCTTGCGAGCCACATGCGACTCTTTGGCCCCTTGAGTGTGGCTTTTCCACAAAATACCACGTGCGGGCATGCACATACAATGCGATTGAAACTTTGTGGCCCATGTGCAGAAGTTGGCTTTTGGCTCTCAAAAGAAATTTCAATTGTTGTACTGTTGATATTTGGCTCAGTTGACTAATAAGTTTGTCCACCACTGCCTGAGTATCCCACTTCCCAGATGTAGGTCTTGGGATTTCTTATCCTCTATAATCATGTGGGTCAATTCCTTATAATACACACACACACACACACACACACACACACACACTCACATCCTTTTGCTTTTGTGCCTTTGGAGAATCTTGACTAATACAATTAGTAATTATTATGATCAGAACTCAAGAAGACATTTGTTGTTATGATTAAGGCTTCTCATTTCTCCTGCTCTTTAATGCCAGGTTAGCCCCACTTTCAGGATAGATTACTCTCAAGTTTTAAGGACTCAAGATTTATTATTTTATATCATAACTAATTTTTAGAATTCTTTGGTGTTCATGCTGATTTTTCAAGTCAAATTTCTGCTATACTAAGAACTTTGAGGGCTAAGGGATGGACAAGGTGATTTTTTTCTGAATCTCCTGAAAAATATATAAAGTCTGAAATAAATGTCACTGGACTAAGAGAGAATTTATGTGTGCGGAATCATCTTCCTTTACTCAAGCTTCCCATATTTGAAGATACTTATCTCATGTTACATATTAAGCCTGGACAGCAGATGACTCCCGATAATGACTTGAGCAGCCCTTCTCTACTAAGAACAACATTGTCCCACTGAAAAAGAATATTTCTCATGTCCTTCAAGATTCAGTTTTAAACCAACTTCTCTACAATTCTTCTCTATTAATATCAAGTTTTGAAATGATCTCTGGTAGTTTTGAATCCCAAAGAATTTCATGGCTAGACACAAAGTGGGGAT
Organism: Antrozous pallidus; assembly: GCA_027563665.1. Lineage (NCBI taxonomy): Eukaryota > Metazoa > Chordata > Mammalia > Chiroptera > Vespertilionidae > Antrozous > Antrozous pallidus. The sequence goes on along the minus strand of CM050508.1, from coordinate 63,327,248 downwards.
TTATCATATGCTTTATTATTTTCTATTTGTACAATAAAGTTTTTAGTGCCTAAAAGGCAAGACACTCTCTGCTATCCTATCTAATAAAAGAGTAATATGCAAATTGACCATACCTCCAATCAAGCCATGCCCACAGCCACACCCACCAGACAATCAGGAGGAAGTTATGCAAATAAGCCCCAACCAAGATGGCTGCCACCACTGAGAGCAGGAGGAAGGCTTGGGTTTCCCCAGCAACAGAGGAAGCCAAGCTTTCCACCTGTCCTTGCTGGCCTAGGCCTCCACTCAATGCTACAAAGTTTCATTTATAGAAGATACATAATCCCAACAGAAATGGTGGCAGCCACGGAGCTGGAGAGAGCAGAGGCTAGGGTTGCTGGGGAAATGGAGGAAGCCAAACTTCTGTAGCCCTTGCCTAGGCCTCCACTCTAGGCTACAAAGTTTCAGACAGAAATGGTTGTCGCCACGGATTGAGTAGAAGGCTTGGCTCCACTCCAGGCTACAAAGTTTCAATTGTAGAACATAAATTAATCTCAGATACCAGGGCTTCTGCTTGGGTTGCTGGGGGGCATGGCTGGCCTGTAAACCTCCACAGGCCCCTAGCCCAGGCCAATCCATGCCCCAAGGGAACCCCCACCCTGATTTGGGACACCCTTTGTAAAATATTTACTTAGTTATTTTTAATTATTACTAATTATATATTTAGAAAGGAGGGATAGGAGCGAGGAAGAGCGAAAGAGAGAGAGAGAAACATTGTTGTGATCAGCTATCATCCACGTGTACCCACACCAGGGACTGAACCTGCAACTTAGGTATGTGTCCTGACAAGAAATCAAAACTGCAATCTTTTAATTGTTGTTGTTGTATAGGACTATGCTGCAAGCAACCCAGCTCAGGCAGGAAGATCACTTTTTGGAAGGACAATCAAGATGTTGAAGGATTCACTCTGACCAGTGTGGCTCAGTTGGCTGAGTGTCTTCCCGTGTACCAAAAGGTTGCCGGTTCAATGTCAGGTGAGAAAAACATGTCCAAGTTTTGGGTTTGGGTGCATATTGGAGACAATTCATTAATATTTATCTCTCTTTCCCTCTCCCTTCCTTTCTAAAATAAATAACAAACGTATTTAAAAAAAAAAGGTGTTGGAAGATCCTGAAATGTGTAGACTTGATCTGGAGAAAAGATTTCTAGAGGATTTGATACTGTTTTAAAATATTGAGGAGCCCTTCTGAAAGACTAGGATTGGGTTATTATTTGTGACAGAATATTCTGCACTGTATTAGTAATAGTCACTTCACTTCAGGCTAAGCCTGAAGGCATATGGCACTTTGGTCACAAGGGCCAGTTGGAGAAGAGGAGGAAGACAAGGATATTTGGTACAGGACCTGACTTCGCTGTATAGCCATGCCAAGAGGAAGTAATCCACACTTCACTTGTCCACACCAGAAGTCTAATAAATCAAGGTTGGCTCAGAAATAAGGCAGAACTGAATCTAGCACTCAGCCTCAGTGCCTGTTGCTGACAAGAGCTAGGGAAATCAAGTGACAGAAATATTTCATGTTAATAATTTTGAAAATGTGCTTTTTGTTATTAAAGGAAGCTCTTTGCTTTTGAGGAAGGGATAAGAATTATATAATTCAAAGATTATCTTCTAAAATAAGACATGTTTTCAATAGGAAACAAGTACTAACAGGGTTTTCTAACTTATTTAGTCCTCTCTACTCAGTGACAAGCAAGAAAACACAACACAATCAAGATAAAGAAAAATTCTGAGTGTAAAGATTATATACAATTTAATAGCAAGCTAAGGCTACAACAAAGACATGTACACACAATGTTGTTTGGAAAAGGTTGAGATTGATATCTGATACCATTGATATTTTTTCTAAAAATGAATTCTATTTTTGGAATAGTTTTAGACTTACAGAAAAAAATTACAGTAATAATGCAGGGTTTGCAAATATCTATGCTAATTTCCATTTTATTAAAATCTTATCTTAGCATATACATTTGTTATAATTAAAGAAACAATGTTGATACATATTATTACTTAAAGTCAATAACTTATTCAGGTTTTCTTAGTTTTTACCTATTTTTTTTTCAGTTCCAAGATCCCTTCTATGATATTACATCATATACAGGCATCATGTTCTCTTAGGCTCCTTTAAGCTGTGAGAATTTCATAGACTTTCTTTGTTTTTTAAAATGCTCACTCAAGGGCATGTTTATTGATGAGAGAGAGAGAGAGAGAGAGAGAGAGAGAGAGAGAGAGAGAGAGAGAGAGAGAGAAAGATTGACTGCCTCCCATAGCACCCCAACCAGAAATCAAATCTGGAACCTGGGCAAGTGCCCTGACCAGGAATTGAACCTGAGATCCTTAGGTGCACGGTATGAGGCTCTAACCACTGAGAACACTGGCAAGGGCTGCTGAAAGTTTTTAATTATAAATGCATGTTGAATTTTGTACAATTCTTTTTCAGTTGATATGATCCTATGATTTTCCTCCTTACCCTATTGGTGTAATAAATTACAGTAGCTGAATGATTTTAAATGTTTAACCAATCTTGCATACTCTGTTGACTATATATATAAACTTCTCATTCTATATATATAAACTTCTCATTCCAGTCCTTTTAACTTTCCAATAAAATATCTGTACAAATAGTTCCTTGAACTACAAAAAAATTGGAGGAAGTGCACTTTTCATGTGTCACAACTAGGTAATGAGGAGAAATGACTTTAGACATAATTTGAATAGAAATGTTCCTAAGACTATACATGAAACTGACTTTTAAACTGAGATGCATATTATACTTTTTATTCAGATATTCCAGATTGAGCATGTGTTCTATACTATGTACTATATTTTTCTCTTTTTTAAAATTCATTTTTAAATTATAGTGGATGTATAATATTATACCAGTTTCAGGCATACAGCATAGGATTCATGCACTGGTGGGAGATAGGGCTTGCAGGGATTGGCCCACTGTGGAAGCACTACTAATCCCAGTCAGCTGAGCAGCGCTTCTATTGTGGGAGTGCACTGACCACCAGGGGGCAGCTCCTTCAGTGAGTGTCTGCCCTCTGGTGGTCAGTTCACATCATTGCAACCAGTTGACCGGTGGTTCTGCTTTTCAGTTGCTGGGCTTTTATTATATAGAGTAGCTCTATAATACATCTTGATATTTAGTGTAGAGTAAGCATTGCTTCTTTACAATATTGTTTTCTTTTCTCCTTTACATTCACATATACACTGAATGCTGGTCACTCAGTGTGTGTGTGTGTGTGTGTGTGTGTGTGTGTGTGTGTGTGTGTGTGTGTGTGTGTGTGTGTGTGTGTGTGTGTGTTAAAGGCCTGGTGCATGAATTCGTGCATGGGTGGGGCCTGGCCAGAGGGAGAGGACATGGGCAGTTGGCTGGCCTGCCTGCTGGTCGAACTACTGGTTGAGGGGACAATTTGCATACTAGCCTTTTATTCTATAGGATATACTCTAGTGACCAGATTATTGTGTGTTCAGAGATTATAGTAATCTGGCCACTCAGTGTATTTATGCTTACTAGCTTGTCAATTTTCACACACACACACACACACACACTCACACACCTATCTACTAGGGTTTTTCTTTTGTTTGCAAAACACCTATATATTAATTTGACAAAGATGTAATACCTTTTTATTTTTATCTTCAATAACTGCTAAAATTTAGAAAGTGCATTTAAATGGCCTACCTAACTACATCTAATTTTTAAGAAATTCTGCTAAAGTGCCTGCCCAATTTGTTTTAGTACTTTAAGTACAACTGACCCTGGTAACACATGCACTTACTGATTCAAGGTTAACTTGACAGAGTTCTTTTGGGAATCAATTTGCTTGCACTGCCATCTTTTCTATTCACTCATTTGCTGAGGTCAACCTTCTTCCTTAGATCATGGTTTTCTAACTTTATCCTTTTCTCTTAGATTTACTTCTAGCTTTTTCAGTGTGTGCTCCTGATGAAGATAAAGAAAACGAAAGACTCTCAGCATAGTTGCAAACAAAAAAGCCTGGAAAGCCTGATTTATGAAGAGCTGCTGCAGATACATTTTTAAGGATGTCAGTGCAGAATCCTTGCTGCTTCCCTACCTGAACTAAATATGGCTAAAGATGCCAGGGTCTTGAAGATATATTTCTAAAGACCGATTTTTTGTATTGAGTGAAGTTCATTAGAAAAAGAGATTAAATGAACATTTGTGTGCATTTTTCTAAGGGAGTGATATTAGACAAAACCTTCATGGGAGTGAGAGGACCTAGATAAGACAGAGGAAGTAGCAATACAAGTCGCCATTGTCAGGTGATTTCTAGTCCTCATCTATGTATTTTTCAGGGAACTCTGGAGCTTATTCTGTAATGCAAAATCTATCCCAATATTAGGCAAGGGAGCTAGACTTTTGTAATCACCACCAGTCTTTTATTGAGTATACAACTGGCTTTGTAATCCAAAGAGAAGTAGTTCTGATTGCCCAAGGGCAAGATTATGAAGGAGTTACAGGTGTGAGGTGTGAGAAACTGTTGTGATTTTTGAGGGACAGATAACACCAGACAAGTTCAAAAGATTCCAATGTGGCTAGGAGCCATCATTGTACTCACTTGAGCACTTTCTTACACTTGATCCAATGTTTATAACAAATACCCCTCTCATTATTAATCATGATTTCTTATAATATTCTTTTATTGTACTGGAATGATTTATAATGTGAAGGTATACATAATTTTAGAAAGATGTTATTTAGGTTCTTAGATGGGCTTAAAATTATATCTGCAGATCAGAAATTCTGAAAGGAAGATGTATTGAAATTATAATGGGAATTAAAAGAATACTAATGGAATTAAGAAACTATAAAAAATATTGGCCAGCTGTTTGCCCAAACTATTTTCCTGTTGTTTCTTTTATTCTTACACTATTTCCCAGGGCACTCCTATTGGAAGAGTTATATGACTGAGTTATGGCCAAAAAAATGTATTTGGAAGTGATGTATGTGACTAAAACTGGCCTCTAAAAACCTCTCATTTGATCCTTTAGGATTTCTTTCTTTCTTTGTGTACTGGTTGGAAGTCAGTGCCCAGGGTGATCTTGGGGGACATATATTCAAAATGGCAGAGCCTCAGTCAATCTGACTTTCTGAATCATTAAATAGGGCATATTACTTTCTTCAGTGAAGAATTTCTAAAGATCTAAATTGTGGAGATTTGAAAATTTTTGCTTTGGAAAGTAATAATTAGCTTTATTGCTCTTGCGAATGAACTATCTGGGAGGAATCTGTACATGATTTCTAGAAACCCAGAAAAACAATCTGATACCAGTTTGCATGTCTCTTTATAACATCAATATTTGAGAGTGCATAAAAAACAAGTTTACCTATAATAATTTTTATTCCAGTAATGATAGGGGTCACAGTGTACTTCTATAAATTTCAGTTTCTAAAAATCAGGGTCATCAAAATTTCTTAGCAAATGATTAAATTAAACTAAAAAATCATAGATGGTTCAAATTGTATTTGTTTTCTTAAGTAAAATAACACCCTTTCCAATCAGATATAGAGACATTGCTCAGGTATTCTTTCCCAGATGAATGTAAAATTTGATATGGCTTATATAATAATCTGAAGATTTAATCCTGAGTAATTGGATGTGGGCAAGGACCGTGGAGATTCATTTTGTCTCCTAAACCCATATTTTTATTTAGGTAAAATTTGGGTTTAGGGAAGTCTATGTGGAAGGTGCTTTGAATATTTAAAGGTAAGGAAAAAAACTTATACGTATTTATCCTATAGTATTTGCCAAGCTTTAGATTAGGTACTGTATGTACAATATATTGCTTAATCTATAACAGCCCTGTGAATTAGACATTATTTTTTCTATTGTACAACAGATGGTTTCTAGAATCACCAGTGAGAGAAATGTGAAGCTAGGAATTGTGAATGGCTATTTTACTAAGAAGCAAGACCATGCCTGTCTTCTCCCTTAGTGCCTTTCACGAACCAGACTTGGTGCCTTCTCCTCGGGACAAAGCACCGTGGACAAAAAGGGGCCACATGCTAACCTGACTAGCTCAGAGAAGGCCTGGATGGCAGCCATGCAAACTCAAAGAGCGAAAGTAACCACAAAGGATGGTCTGAAATTAAAACTTTCTAAACTAAAAAGCAATTTATGGTGTGGGTAGTCATGTCCAAGGCAGGTGAAGCTTATACACCATCTTGAGCTAAAGCAAAAGAGGGGTAGTCCTTTGGCCTTCAAAGAAAAGGTAGGAAATTAGAGATGACTTCCCTGGTACTTTACCTTAACTGAGCCTGTCTATTATCTTTTTGCATATACAATAACATTTTCATTGGAATGTCAAAGTAATTTCCTTTTTCTGGACCCCTCAAAACATAGGTACCCAACCAGAGCAGAGATTCTTTCATTGTTAATTGTTGACTGTTCACTATCCTGCACCCACCTAAGTAAAAGAAGTGTGTGTCTGTCATTTTACTTTTTTAAAAAAATATATTTTTATTGATTTTTTTACAGAGCAGAAGGGAGAGGGATAGAAAGTCAGAAACATTGATGAGAGAGAGACATCAATCAGCTGCCTCTTGATTTGCCCGCAGCCTAAGTACATGCCCTTGCCAGAATCGAATCCGGGAACCTTCAGCCCACAGTCCGATGCTCTATCCACTGAGCCAAACCAGTCTCGGCTCATTTTACTTTTTATCCAATCTAGAGGTTTCCCCACTTGGCTTTTTCCTGTCTCCCTAATCTATCACCAATGGATTTTATGTAATCCACTTACATCTCCCCTTTGTTTGTGCCTTACTTGGGAGAAGACACAAAGTCTGGTTCTTGGAAGGCACTAAGTGAGAAGGCAGGCATGGTCTTGCTTCTTAGTAAAACTGCCATTCTCTGGAGCATTATATCAATCCCCTGAGATTCTGCTTGGCATTTGTCAACTGTCTAGCTCAAATAGACTAACAAAAATTCTTTACACGTTTGAGTGTTTCTTAAGATAACAGCACACATCTCTTTGGGCACTCCTGGTCCCTCATCCCTGACCTTTCTTCCCCTGTGAAAATTATAAGGGGCAAATAGTTATGAGAATGTTGAACTTGATTAAGGCCTGCTTGTTTCTTTGTGGAGATAGTAATCACCTGAGGAAAAATTTTCTCCTCCCCCTGGTTGCTTATAGATACATAGGCCTGGTTTAGGAGCAGCAATGGGATTTGCAGAATTCCAGAGACAAGGTTTAATATTGATTACCATCTGTGTTAGAGCAAAAACTTTCTCTTATCCTCTTTATTTTTACCATTTCTTATCTTAGCTCTTCACAATCTGAAAACAAATAAAATACCTAAAAAGTAATGACTGCATTCTATGTAAGAAAGCTATCAGCAGAAAGGCGGGGTTGATACTTCTGCAGAGTCTACTTTCTGGGTGACGACTGCATTAAAAGAGGTGGGAGAAGATAAAGTGACATTTAAGTTTACACATGGGTTAAATTCAGTGTTTTTAATTAAGAAAAAAAACTGACTAAAGAGTGGAATAGAAAACTTTTGTTTTGTGGTATAAAAACTATTGATGAAGATAGAAAAATCATCTCCATATGCCCTATAAATTATTTTTTCTGCACTGCATATCTATTTATATCACAGCTGTCAGAGTAGGTGCAGGTTTTCAAACAAATAAGCACAAGCAATGTACTCTCTCATGTTCTGTCTCACTATTTGTTTCTCTCTCAAGGGCAGGGTTGTAACTTACACTCCGACTTACATCCTGCCTTTTCATAACTAACTGTGGTATTTATAGCAAAATTGGTGTCGGTCTATTTGAAAGTGCATTTCCATTTCTTCATCAGAGTGTCTCCTTCAATCTCACATCCACTTGCAGAGATTATAAATTAAGCCCCAGGAGATTAAAAAAGTTATGTAGTTATTAATGAAAGGCACAGTACCAGAATATATCAAAGTGGAAATGCTTTACCAGAACATTCTATATAATAAAGGCATAGTATGCAAATTGTCCCCTTGACTGGGAGTTAAGACCAGGGGCTGGGTAGCAGGGGGAAGGGAGGGAGGTGCCAGCAGGCAGCTGACAGCTAGAAGCCTGCAGCCGATAGGGACCTTATCAGTGCACGAATCTCACACACTGGGCCGCTAGTGGAATATGTAATCAAGTAAATCTTGAAAAGATAAAAGCATAACAGAAATCTATATGTTTATTTCATTATGTAGATGTTGTAAGAGAGAAAAAATAATTTTCCTCTGCCCTTCTAAATTGTTCCGACTGGTTTAATAATCAAATTGACATAAGACAGATTAACAGGACACTATCAGTGAGAAATAACCAAATTTATTACATATGTATATACAAAGTCACCCTAAAATTATGGGATCCTAGGATAAATCTGGCAGGTGAAGCTTATACACTATCTTAAGCTAAAGCAAAAGAGGGGTAGTCCTTTGGCTTTCAAAGAAAAGGTAGGAAATTAGAGATGAATGAGGAGAAGCAAATAAATTTTGGGGGCCACCCCCAAAACAATGGGACATTAGGAATGTAACAAACTGACTTTACTGGGTTCCACCCTGTCTACCAGTTAGTTCATATTATGATGCTAAGGTTATATTTCCCTTCTTTTAAGCAGGTTTTTCTATATAAATTCCTTTAGGTAACTAAGAGGATGGTAAAAGGTTGTTTTTTGTTTGTTTGTTTGTTTGTTGGTTTTTTCGTCTTTTGTTTGTTAAAATAACCAACTTAGAGTAATCAATATCCCAATCAAGGCATCTTTAGGGCAGCAAACTCTGCTTCCTCTCAGTGTCAATATGGTACTTCTTAGTATGTATGAAATGGTGATTTGGGATATTTTCCAAAGAAGGAAATGATCATTATCCATAGATGTCTCTGCTATTTCCCTATTGACTGGCCATCTGATATTTAACTAAGCTTGCTTACACTGAAATGAATTTCAATTGCACAATTTCCTTTGTGAGCTTGAGCAGATTGCAATTTTAAAATTCAGTGGGCTGTGGTACATCAGATATTACCATACAAAGGGAGGAGACTAATTTCTTAACCCATTGTTATTTAAGAAAGAGGGAACAAGTAGAGAAACCTTGGTCTTAACAAATTGCACACATGAATATTTCGTGCAAAAATAACAGCAGCAGCCACTAGAAAACTGAAACCATGACTTATGAATGTGTATAGGGATCTAGCTGAACAAATTATTAGGCTTTGTTAGATAATTCCTAGAGAATTATATAAAGTAAAGTAATATTGTTTATATGGCAGAAAGATGAAGAGTTTGGTATTTCCTTAGTATTCACTTATAGACGCATTCATTTTCTCCCTCTATTTATTCATTAATAAACATATATTAAGTACCAATTACTAGAACTAGAAATAAAAGTTAAAAGCAGATTACTGGCAAAAAATTGCATCAGATTGCTAGCATCTAGATTGGTGGGAATCATATAATAATCACATAACAACAAATAACTTTTTAAATTTTCCAACTGTCTATAAATTCCTTTTCATCAAATATATTTGTAGATACATACATTGATATTAATATAGGTAGAAATAAAACAGAAGTTGATTAGTTTTGTTAATGGAGGGGAGAGGTCCTTGTTTCCCCTATTTGCTAATGAGGGTGGAATTCTTATGATATCCCAAGGAAAATAATTTTCTGAGACTCACATTGGAGGATAAGATACAGTAGAAAGCATTATTTCCATGGAATTATACACCTGGGTTTCCAAAGTCCCATTTCTCTTAGTCTAGTCATAGAAGACGTGTACCTGGAGCTTTGATAGAGCTAAAATCAGAGCCAGTATCCACAGTTTCCTTTCCATGTTGAAGCTCAGTCCAGTCCAGCATCAGGCTAGCTCTGTTTGTGTTGCCCGCTGCAGTCCTTTTGTCCATTATCTGTGGATTACACATGGCCATGGGCTATAAGATGAATAAAAGAGTCAAGAGATGATGAGTCAAGAGTCATGAGTTAAGAATGCCAGGAGAGAGAGAACTCCTTTGTTTGGGAAATTATGTATTCCCACATTTTTATGGGCTTGCAGTGGCCCTGCCCATTCTGGCCAACGATGTTTGTTCCTGGGTGTGACTGATAGGCAAGTACCTCCTCTATGTCACCCCAACTTTACTGAGCATGTATCCATCTTCTCATTGTTGAATCCTTTCCCTTGGGGTTTTTCAGGGAACAGACCTGTGGTTCCCTGAGGAGTACAAAGTTGCAGCTTCCTGATGAAGTTGCTCAAACAATATGGCTATAATGCCTGGCTTCCCCCTTTGCTTCTTTTCAATTATTAATAACCAACTAATTACAATGGTATCAGTTTCACCAAGTTTTAAAATTTTATATTTCACTTAGAAAAAAACTGCTTCTAATATATGCTCAGAACACTCTAAGCACCAAATGGCATCATCCATTTACAGACTCTCATAGCATGGGTTGAAATGTGCTAAGTAATAAAATATATTTGACTTTCTTTTTCTTTCCTGATGTCATGGACATTCTTATGACTCTGAAATGGAATGGTGCTCTTTTCACAAGACCACATATGTGTGCCTCTTCAAAATATTGTTATTTTTTATTTTACCTTTACATAATAGTATTTTATAGCATTTTAATATTTTTAAAGTTTTATTTTTCTACTTTATATCTTCTGAAAGTCCTGTCAGATTTCCCCAGTAAAATCAACTCACTGTACACTCAGATGAGCAGATAGAAATCCCTGCTGCCCAAATTCCATGTGTCTACCATCCTATCTAATAAAAGAGTAATTTGCAAATTGACCATAACTCTGATCAAGCCATGCCCATAGCCACACCCACAAGCCAATAAGGAGCAAATTATGCAAATAAATCCCAACCAATATGGCTATGGTCACTGAGAACAGGAGGGAGGCTTGGGTTTCCCGGCAATGGAGAGAGCCAAGCTTTCCACCTGCCCTTGCTGGCCTAGGCTTCCACTCAATGTTACAAAGTTTCAGTTATAGAAGATATATCCCAACAGAAATGGCGGCAGCCATGGAGCTGTAGAGAGCAGAGGCTAGTGTTGCCCAAGTGATGGAGGAAGTCAAGCTTTTGCAGCCCTAGCACCTGGGCCTCCATTCTAGGCTAAAAAGTTTTAATTATAGAATTTAAATAAAACCAAACAGAAATGGCTGTTGCCACTGAGCAAGCAGAAGGCTTGGCTCTGCTCCAGGCTACAAAGTTTCAACTGTAGAACATAAATTAACCCCAGATCCCAGGGCCTCCACTTGGGTCACTGGGAGATGTGGCCAGCCTGCAAACCTCCACAGGCCCCTTGCCCAGGCTGTCCCATGCCCCAAGGGAACCCACTCCCTGATCCAGGACACCCTTCAGGGCAAACCAGCTGGCCCCAACCCATGCACCAGGCCTCTATTCTATCTGATAAAAGAGTAATTTGCAGATTGACCATCACTCCAACACACAAGAGGGCTGCCCCCATGTGGTCAAAGCTCCTGCCCCCATGTGAACACAAGATGGCCACCACAAGATGGCCAGCAGGGGAGGGCCATTGGGAGGTTCCAGGCCCTTCAAGGGAGGGCAGTTGTGGGTGATCAGGCAGCAAGGGAAGGCAGTTGGGAGGGATCAGGCCTGCAAGGGAGGGCAGTTGGGGGTGATCAAGCCTGCAGGGGAGGGCAGTTAAGGGTGACCAGGCTGGCAGAGGAGGGAAGTTGGGGGCTAACAGTCTGGCAGGGGAGCAGTTTGACATCAATTAGGCTGTCAGGATAGTGGTTAGTGGGTGATCAGGCTGGCAGGCAGAACCAGTTAGGGGCAATCAGGGAGGCAGGCAGTTGAGCAGTTTGGAGCCAGTAGTCCTGGATTGTGAGCAGGATGTCTGATTGCCTGTTTAAGCCTGATCCCAATTGGATATCCCTTAAGGGGTCCCATAATGGAGAGGGTGCAGGCTGGGCTATGGGACATCCCCCAACCCCTGTGCATGAATTTCGTGCACTGGGCTCTAGTTCAGAAATAAGCAGCTCTTATTAAGGCCTTCACTGCTACCTCACTTGTTAATATGAATCATTTAGAAAAGGAGCAACTCTGTTTCCTAAAATGATTTCACTGATAACTCTAAGGAAATTAGAAAATGTTAGCTAATATGACTTTGGGAGTAAGGTATCTTTATATTATATGTATACTAGAGGCCCAGTACCTAAAACCTCATGCACTGGAGTGGGAGCCCTTCTGTTTGGCCTGCCCCCTCTCATAGTCTGGGAGCCCTCAGGGGCAGAAGGCGACCTGGTGATCAGGGGAAGGCCATGCCCCATCACACCCCTGCTGCTGCCACTGCCTGCAGCGCAAGTCTCGGCCAGCCCTGGATAGCTGGGCAGCCACCATCCAAGGCTTGCCTGCACCTCGGGCTGGCCCTGGGAAGCTGGGCAGCTGCCATCTGAGGCTTGCCTGTGCTTTGGGCCGGCCCTGGGTGGCTGGGGGGCTTTGGAAACTAGGGGTCTCTGGAGGCAGGTTTGTGGAGCAGTTGGGTCTGCCTGGTGGTGGGCCCAGCCTTGCTGTGCACTTGCCGCTCCAGCTGGGCTGAGGGCACTGGGCACTACCATTTTGTGCCTGTGGGAGCTGCCATCTTTGAGGGTGGGACAGTCAATTAGCATATGCCCTCCTTATTGGCTATGGGTGCCAGCATATTTGTGATGGCATGAGGGTCAATTAGCATACTCCCTCTTTATTAGATAGAATATCTTTATGTTTAAGCCATTAATCTATGTCAAACAATTACCTGATATTTAATTTTAACTTCAATAAAAAATAAAACCTTCAGTAGTTATTTTTATCAACAGTTCATTTATTCTTTCCAATACATTATGGTTAGAAATAAAATAAATGTAAACAAATTCCATCTTCACATTATTTTTCAGATTTAATGAACAAAAGTTTGACAACTCCATCTCTTTCATTTGATTTTTTTAAATTCTTTATCTACCTCAGGAACATTAGAACGCTCTTAAATTTCTTTTTAAGTTTACAGGTATTAAAAGGCAAACTGAGGCAATATTAAAAATATTAAGAATTTCTTTGAGCAACAATTGATTCAAGTTCTATAAGTGGTCAGAAGTGCTTTGCTGACAGGAGCTGGGGGAGACTTTTAAGGAAAAGGCAGAAGTAACACAAGGAAATTATTTGATTGGATATCGCTTAAGTATTTGTATTACTTGGCAAAGCTTAGTTAACTGTTTGTGACTAGTTGTCCTTAAGTTTTAACTTTTTTAACTCAAGCATTTATAAACTCAGATTTTGGTTGCTTGTATCGGACACCAAAGCATTGGAGACACTTTGTAATAGCATTCTTTTTTTAAATTTAACACAGGTAATTTATTTCCCTATCTTTTCCAATTGAATTGTGATAGTCAGATATCATTGATGGGCAACCAATCCTTTTTTTCATGTGGGCATTTTAACAACTCCATCCTTACCCAGAAGTGCTTATATTTTTATGTCCCTAACCAACCGCGGTGTCAAAATAAGCATTTACAACAACCAAATGATTCTTAAAAGTTAGATCAACAAATCACTGGACTTCAGTGGCCAGAACATTGAATATTTAATCTTTGGCATCTTACTTTTGTCCCCTTGAATTTATATTTTGCCCAGTTCTTGGCACTGAGACTTCAAGCACCCCCAACACATAGCTTTATATTGTGCTGACATTTGAATGACCTAAAATAATAGCTACCCTCTTTTTCCAAAGAAAAAAAAATCAGCTTTTAAGTGCTTAGATACACCTGGCATTGAACAAAACATAGTAATGATAGCTTTGACTATTCAAATAATTCAGCTACCCAATTATGTTCTTATGCCATCTAAGTTAATATATTTAAAATAGGGAAGTATAGAAGTTTTGAGTCTATTTGTATGGAAAAAATGTTCTTATTTTAATATTTTTTGAGCTTTGCTTCTAATATGAGTTCATTATATTTTTCAGTAAAATCTAGGATCTATCTTAATGAGCCACATGAAACTATTGTAAGAGTTAGAGGGCTCAGAGAGCCAAACCTTTGACTCTCCACTTGCATAACTCCTGCCAGAAATTCTTCCTTCCAGTAAAAACATAATTTTAAAAACTGATTACTACTAAAATCAGGTTTGTCTGGAAACTTATTAGATGAAATAGATTTGTAAAACAAGTAAAACACTAAGCATATTTAAAAAACAATAGTTTAGAAAATCAGTAAAATCAATTATAAAATATCAACTTTAGTTTTAAGAATAAAGGATTATCATTCAATGTTAAATGTGGTTCCCAATCTCCAGGAAAGCACTGAAGAGCTTTTAATAAAACATTTTTATTTTTTATATTTTTGTTCTACTTATATAATTTTCAAGTTAAAAGCTTAAAAACAGAATTTTAAGACAAAGCATGCATGTAATTTTTCTTAAAGGTAATTATTGCAGGTAAGAAATTTTTTTAAATGGTATTTTTTTGAAAAATTTAATAATTTTGTCCTGAGAAAGCTTTAATATGATGCAAAAATAAATTTTATTGTGTTGAACCTTTAAAGAAAAATTTATACAACCTATTTCTCTTTATTTCTCAGCTGCCTTAAGTTAGTATTTTTTCTAATAAGGGAGGTTTTGGAAAAGGCCAGTGCATCACAATTTCTGTGTTCTACTCTTTCCTGCACTTGTACCAGAATGCTAATGTTCATTCCTTCCAACCATTTTCTCAAAACCTTTTTGAGGATATAACTCATCCTTTACTCATTCATCAGATATATATTGATCTCTAATTATGTTCTATATTTTGGGTTAGGGATATAGGAGTAAAAGAAAGACAAAGTTCATCTTACAGGAGTTTACATTCTCATCAGGGTGACACCGAGCAATCATAAAAATGTTAATATTAGAATAATTTAGACAGTAAAAAAATTCTAGGCTTTATATGAAACATGAGTGAAAAAAAATGAGCCAATCATGCGCTTTTCTGGTATAAGAAGATTCCAGACTAAGGAAACTATAAGAAGTAACTCTGGGAGGCTGACATGAGCTGGAGGAGGGCCTGAGAAAGGATTTTGAAGCCTAATGAATGAAGTGAAGGACAAGACAGGCAGGCAACCATAGCCAGATTGAAAGGGATCCTATAGGCCCTGGAAGGAAGGAATTTTGTTTTTCCTATTAATATTATAGTAAGAATTTTTACTATAGGAAAGTTAAAATCTGGCGTGTACTTTGAAAAGGTCACAAATAAAGAATGGGCTCTAATCAAGCTATACAAAGAGTGACAGACTCATACATGTGAACCCATCCTTGCATTGTTTGTATTTAAAAGACAAGGTGCAGCAGTAGAATGATTATTTGTAGAATCTTTCATATGAGAGTAAGAAAAATATTTGTCAGAAGCCTGTAAGTTTGTTCCTTACACCTACACATCAGTAAGATATCCTTCCACTTCTCTCTGGCCTTTCAGGCTTCAGCAGGGAGGAGCTCCCACTCAATGACAGAGGCCAGTTGGTCCATGTCTCTAGTAAACACCAATCTTATCCAACAAGGAATGAATCTGAAGGCATATAATTCATGACCTCCAAGAGCTCACCATCACATTCATAACCAATACTATTGCAGGAGATACTCTAAAAAGAGCTACATATTACAACAAGGACAGAAAGAGACACTATTTCTGTCTTGGGAAATTAGGGGAGATTTCACATATAATATGGTATTTGAATAGGCCTAAAGATGACTTAAAGAGGTTGTAGGCAGAGAAAAAAATCTCTAAATTACAACAAGAAAGAGTACAATGAAGTAATGTATATGTGTGAACATATCTGATTTAAAAAATTAAAAGCATGTGACTTTATCAGAAAAAGTGAACATTTTACTGTTATTGGCAATGGCAGGAAATTAAATTGAAAAGCCTGATACTTGAAACTATGGTTAGGAGTTTGAGCATAATTTTTAGGGCCTTAATGGAGAGTCGCTGAATAATTTTTGACTTTACCAAATTTGTGTTTTAAAAATATAAAGCTAAGAAAGAGTGTAGAGATTAGCAGTAAAAATACCCAGTGTAAATCTTTAAAATAATATAGGTCAGAAATATTCAGGGCTTATGTCTATGGGAATAGACATAGGGAATAGGAATATCTTCAATAATCATGTTGATATAGAAATGGCAGGGTAATGACCGGCTTGGGTTTATCTGTGAAGAGAAGGGAAACTAAGGAAGTTTATAAAGCTTCAGATTAGACTACTTGCTAGATGAGAAGAAGGCTGGTGATCAAGTAACCTAGTACCTGACCCACCCAGAAGAGGTCTTGTTGAAAATAGTCACTTAACCCTAGCCAGTTTGACTCAGTGGATAGAGCATTGGCCTGCAGACTGAAGGGTCCCAGGTTTGATTTCAGACAATGGCACATGCCCGGGTTGGGGGCTCAATTCCCAATGGGAGTATGTGCAGCAGGCAGCCAATTAGTGATTCTCTCTCATCATTGATGTTTCTCTCTCTCTCCTCCTCCCTCTCCCTTCCTCTCTGAAATCAGTAAAAATGAAAAAAAGAAAAAGAAAATAATCACTTAGTAGATGGAACTTCCTCCAAACTCCCCATTATCAATCATCCTGACTTTAACTCTTTTTTTTCTCCCACAGTGTGTTCCATTTGCATAATAAATGTGAACTCTTTTTCAACAAGGTGCAATAAATGTGCTTTGTGTTTTGAGTTGGAAAAATGTCTCCTTCCTTTTAGTTTTGTCAGTGTATTTAATGTTTGTTTTCCTTATGTAGATGAATTCATTTTGACTGAGCCATTGCTCCTAACAGGCAATGAATTTACATATTGCTTTAGGTCTTGCTTCATTAAGCAAACATTTTTAGTTACTACTGATTCATATCTCCTCATAAATTTAGTTATATTCCATCTATCTCAATTACTACAATCTAAAGAAGATATGGAATTCCAATTCCATATTAGTGATATAAAATGGTTACTTTATAGAGTTAAAATGTGCTCCGCTGCATATAGAAAAATACAACTATTTAAAATATGAAATATTTTTTATCTCATAGGTCCAAAAAATAGAGCAACTACTAGGCTGATTAATCAAAAGGCTAAATATTAAGAATAGAGTTTTTTTCAATCTTTTTACAGTACCATACTGTCATTTTCATCATATTGAAATGACATGGTACTATAAAAAGTAGTACCATTTTGTCTTTTTAGAGTGGATGCCCTCACAGCCCTGAGATAATTCTTAGTTCCAGACACCACAAAAAAAATGATATTGTGTACCTTTACAAGAATTAGGTGATATCAACTAGACTTCTCTTTATATCTCACTGATCAGAATTGAAATACTTGCTCTGACTAATCCAATAAAATATAATGGAAAGAATAATGATACCACCATGATTGTTTTAGACTCATCTTTCTCTGAAACATATGACCATTTAATTCTTCAACAGAGTTTTGTCTGCAAAGATAGAGAAATTTGTCTTATAAGGTAGGCAACCAACAATATTCACCACTACGGTATCCCTGAAATGATGTTTCTTTTGGAATATTTTGACATTTGTTAATTATATAGTACTAGAGGCCCAATACATAAAATTCATGCAAGGGGCTCGGCCCTCACAGCCCCAGCTTTGTCCCAAAGGATGTCTGTCCAGAAGGTCGTTTGGCTGTCTGGTCTAATTAGCATATTATACTTTTGTTACTATAGAGATGTTTTCTGTGTAGATAACGCTCCTTTGTTACCTCCCTGAAACTTAGGCCCCAATATCTACTGGTCACTCATTTGGAGAAGTTAAAAAGAACCAGATCTCAACGGGACATAGTCTCAGGAATTTGTACTGGATATTGTTGAATTTCAATATTGGTCCTTGCTCAACACCTCTTTCAGTGCCGAGCATTTTGCTGTTAGAACTTGGTGCATTCATGCTGTTCTGTGACTACTCAGAGACTTTAATTTATGCATTTGCTCCAATTAGTAGCTTTATTTTTTAAGTTTCTCTCTTTCAAGGTAAACCTGTCTTTTATCTTCTGAACTATTTTTGAATACTCTAAGATAGTAAATTCTGTATTCACTGGGAATAGGAATTAAAACAAACATGCAAACACATAGCATGTCTCAAGCAACAGAAGTATTTTTTAGCAACAGAAGATATGAAGGTATTAAAGAATTTCTATTTTGGAGCCTTCTTTACATTTGAACATGCTCTGTTATATTACATCTCAAAATTAAACTCTGCCTACGTCTTTCTATGTAAAAACCAAGAGAAATAATACAATTGAGAGGTGCTGTCATTGCAAGGTTCTGCATGGTTTGCCACTAAGAAACTGGGAGACCTAAGGCAGAAAGTACAGTTTAGGAGCCTAAGAACACAACGGATGACATTTTAGGCACTAGCTAGCTTCAGTTTTCAACAAAACAAAAACTCTGGTAAGTCATGATTGTCAAAAATATCTGAATTATAGAGTGATCACCCTCCTCACATCTCTGAGAAGTCATGATTTACTGATTGTGCAAACTATTAATATTTGATGCCCAGCTACCTGAGAAAGATATAACCAATCTCTGTAATTGCTGAGAAGCTATGATATAATGACACTAGTTAGAAAATGAAAATTATAATAAATGAGTGTGCCAAATGACATCTCTTCATACAAAAAATGTAGCATCAAAACAATTAGACATCATTAGGTCTGTATATATGTAGAAGCAGAGAGAAATTCTTATGAAATCTCAAATTGGTTAATAAATGTATGTATGGCTTGGGAATTTATATATTTTTTGAAATTCAACAGAATATGGATCTGCAGTGTTCTGAATATTTATAACAAGAAGACAACTTTATTTGAAAGGTTTTAATAATAGAAGAAGATAGTTAAAGTTTTCACTTTTTAAATCTTTTTTTTTCAGATATTTCAGATTTTGAATCTGACTTCTCTGAATGTCAAAGATAATTTATGTTAACTTGATGGGGTATTGAAAAATAATTTAAATTATTAAAATGTAGCTCCATCAAGTATAAAGAGTTCATTCGTGCCTTTTTATTCTTCGTTATTTCAGAATGACTTCCTGCCCTCCTTCCCACAGTGAGGCCTTCTCCACTTGTCTGAACATAAGTGACATCTTTTATGTATAAAGTCTAAAGTGAAGTACCATGAATCATTTCCTTTTTAATGTCTCCCATTGAGCATTTTCTTTCCCTGTCAAATAGAAACCCACATTATTCTCTTTTAGACTCAAGACTGATGTATTTTATTTTTGCTTGGAGTATTTTCTGTTTTGCTTTGTTTCTGCATTACTTCTTGTGTCAGGCTTCTTTGCTCCATAATTCAACATGTCCACATTATTGCTTTGAAACCTGGCCTTGTTGTTCAGTGGAATAGGACGTTTCAAAGCCCTAGGTGTCTGAACACAAGATGATTTATGGAAGATAGTATAGAAAGTCTAAAATATGGTTGTGAATTATAAAGTCTTATAAAATTTAAGTTGGAGAAATAAACATTACAATGACCAAGAACAAAATAAATCTTTCATTTCTTTGTAAACCATATACATAGTGTAATAACACTAGCTCTGGAGTCAGAAAAAGCCACTAATAAGCCCTATGATCTTCAAGCCACTTTATTAGCTGGGCATCTGTCTCCACTTTTCATAAATATATTAAATTTGAGCTAAATGTTACTATGATCCCTTCCAGGTCAAACAATTTCTGATTGCCAACAGAATATATTTCTCCTTTATGTTATTTTATCATGATCTATAGGAAACATAACTTTAATGTTCTCTATGTAAACAATTTCTAAAGCACAACTTTGTAATTACTGTTCAGAAGAATCTTATAGTGTACAGATTTTTAGGTAGTTTTCTGTACTGAGTCAGAAATTTTCTCAGGAGAACATAGGATGGGGGTAGTTACATATATTTTTAAGAAAATATTGTATACGATTTAAAGAAATTATGTCTATTTGAAAGAATATTGTCCTGCTCTCCCATTCCATTTTTTTTAGAAGTCTTTAATTTTATAATTGCTATCTCAATCTTATTATATACAATTTTGCTCCTCATGCAGAAAATGCATTGGATAACTATCTATTTGCTACCCAATCTATATGAAAGAATTCACAGTTGTGAGAGAAATCATGCTACTTAATTAAATGAAACTTAATTTATTAGAAGAATTTATATAAAGCAGGGAGGCTAGAAAGAACAGACAAACCCAATGACTGTCCTGAAGGGCCAGAAAGCAAAAATGTACAAACTGTTTCAAAGCTGGAATAGCTGAAGTTATAAGATCTATATCCTATCTAATAAAAGAGTAATATGAAAATTTACTATACCTCCAATCAAGCCACACCCACAGCCATGCCCACCAGCCAATCAGGAGCAAATTATGCAAATAAACCCAACCAAGATGGCTGCCGCCACTGAGAGCAGGAGGAAGGTTTGGGTTTCCCTGGCAATGGAGGAAGCCAAGCTTTCTGCCTGCTGTTGCCTGCCTAGGCCTCCACTCAATGCTACAAAGTTTTAATTATAAAAGATACAGAAATGGCAGCAGCTACTGAGCTGGAGAGAACAGAGGCTTGGGTTTCCCTGGCAACAGAGGAAGCCAAGCTTTCAGCCTGCCATTGCTGGCCTAGGCCTCCACTCTAGGCTAAAAAGTTTCAAACAGAAATGGCTGCCACCCTGGAGCAAGCAGAAAGCTTGGCTCCACTTCAGGCTACAAAGTTTCAATTGTAGACATAGATTAATCCCAGATACCAGGGCATCCACCTGGATCATCAGGGGGCGTGGCTGGCCTGCAAACCTCCACAGGCCCCTCGCCCAGACTGCCCCTCACCCCAAGGGAAACCCCACCCTGAACTGGGACACTCTTCAAGGCAAACAAGCTGGCCCCCACCCATGCACCATGCCTCTATTCTATCTGATAAAAGAGTAATTTGCAGATTGACCATCACTCCAACACACAAGAGGGCTGTCCCCATGTGGTCAAAGATCCTGCCCCCATGTGGACACAAGATGGCCACCACAAGATGGCCAGCAGGGGAGGGCCGTTGGGAGGGACCAGGCCTGCAAGGGAGGGCAGTTGGGGGCATTCAAGCCTATAGGTGAGGGAAGTTAGGGGTGACCAGGCTGACAGAGGAGGGAAGTTGGGGGCAAATAGGCTGGCAAGGGAGCAGTTAAACATCAATTAGGCTAGCATGGTAGTGGTTAGAGGGTGATCAGGCTGGCAGACAGAAGTGGTTAGGGGCAATCAGGGAGGCAGACAGGTGAGCAATTTGGAGCCAGCAGTCCTGGATTGTGAGAAGGATGTCTGGCTGACCATTTAGGCCCGATCCTAGTAGGATCGGGCCCAAACGGGCAATAGGACATCCCTTGAGGGTCCCAGATTGGAGAAGGTGTAGGCTGGGCTAAGGGACATAACCTGCCCCCTTATGCATGAATTTCATGCACTGGGACTCTAGTATATATATAAAAGCCTAAACCACCATCTGACCAGATAGTAGCTATGAAGTTCATTGAACATCAGGTGGAAGACACTTAACACAGGAGCAGGAACCGCAAGTATGGAAACATGGAACAGCCTGATGAATCTCAGAGAGAAGGGAGAGGGGAAAGTGAGGGGAGAGATTAACCAAAGATCTTACATGCATACTAGAGGCCCAGATTCTTGCACCATGGATCCCACAGGGATAAATCACCTCTAACTATAATCCTACCCTTCCTCAGGTGCACAGGATTCAATTCCCTTGAAGGGAGACTTGACTAGGATTATGATATATGGGACCAGGTACAGTTTACCAAGAAGAGGGAAGATGTGACCTCTTGTTTACTCCCATCATAAGACCAAAATGGTAAGGAAATCGTTCATCAACAGGAGGGGGAAGGCAGGAATCCTTGGCAGCCAGAAATTGACTGTTCTTTGTATAGAAAACAAACAAATGTATAATATTTACTTGCTCTTAACTTGGTCTTCAAAATTATTCATTCAGGATAATCACAATAACATCCTATTTTTAGCTCTAGTGTTCTATAGGTACTACTTTGATGTCTATAAATTATATTTATTACTATATTAGTCACCACTGAATATATTTTATAGCAAAAGTAGAGGATATAAGCTATTGAATACAAATTATAATATTAAAAGAGTGGAGAGCTTTTTAATGGTTTATATAGTGTTGTAAGGTCATTTTAATAGGTAGACAAGTTTCCCAATAGGTCTGTAGTTTTTCCAGATTAAAAAAATAAATACACACCAAAAGAGCATAACAAGAAAATTACATTTATATGATTGTATTCTTCCTTCTTGATAGCAGTTGCATATCTAAATCAACTATAGGATAGTTGTTAAGCACATGGACTTTAGACTTAGTTTGAATCATCTTATATCATGCCTAACTGGCTATCTGACCCTGAGCAAGCTTCTTAAGGTTACAATAGATCATACATACCTCATATAGCTAATAGGAGGATTATATGAATTAGTATTTGTAAGCACTATGGAAATGTATATTTAAATAGACTTAAATATCATTCTTCCAAATGTATACTCTCACAAATTCAAATACATAACATTTATCAAGTAATTGCTTCTTTCTTCAGTTTACTGATTATTTATATAAAATCCCACATGTATTAGGTCCTTAGTGAATCTTATATAATAACGAGCTAATATGCTAATTAGACCAAACAGCAGAACGACTGTTCAGATGACCTTCCAGATGAAGCTGGGGCTGCGAGGGCCAGCTGAGATTGCGAGGGGCTATGAGGGCCAAGCCCTTGCATAAATGTCATGCATTGGGCCTCTAGTATATATATGAAAGTCAAAGGATATGTATGTAAGTAAAAAATTTGATTTATTGCTCTATATTTCCATTGTGACTGCTTGGGGATATAAATATATGTTGTTAATATCATACAACTCTTGTGTTTACTTTTAAAATTTAACTTATTGGGGTTACATTGGTTAATAAAATAATATACACTTAAGTTGTACAATTCTATAATACATCACCTGCATATTGTTTTATGTGTTCATCACATCAAGTCATGTCTCTTCCAATCACCCTCCTATACCCTCTCTTACCTCCCCGTACCTCCCTTTCCCACTGGTAATGACCATACTGTGTTGTCTGTCTATGAGAAATCCTATCAGAATCTGTTCATTTAATTTTGCCTTATTCATTCAAAAAATAAATCCATAATTCATAGCTCTCAGGTGAGAAAATGACCTTGAAATCTTCAAGTAGCACTACTGAATCAATTCCATTCAAGGTATATAGATGTTAAAACAATTTCATAATAAAATGATCTCACCCTTTAAGATGGTTGCAAAAAACTAAGACTTCACCAACTTTTTGTTTTTTTCTATTTTGCTTTCCCCCTTAATCACTTACCAATTTCTATTACCTAGTCTACCTATAATCAACTTAGTCAGTTTGGCCACATTTACTCAGAATCTTATAAAAAAAATGAAATTGTATAATAAATGGCCATTTTCTTTCATCTGCACTTTACAAATAACAAATGATAGAATAGTCATTCATGAACCTAGAATTAAGGATATGGTTGATTCATAACCAGGTTAATTAGACAGGCAGGATTTTCTGGCTAGTCCCCTGAAAAACTGGTCACAAAAATTGCCAAAATCTTTTTTGGTATAAAGGGACTCAAGAATAATATGTTAAAATGATAGCTCAACTAGGAGAGAAGTTCAGTCAGTATGTTTCCTAAAATGTATGCAATAATTTTTTAAAAAATTACTCAACCAATTGTCACACTGGTGTTAATTATTTGAATTCTTATATTTTAAATATGAGAATAAAATAGAATCAGCTTATTGTATGAGATCTGGTCTTCAGAATTTTCAAGTTTCTGCCTGTTTACAATGAAAAATAAGCATTCATCATACAGAATCCTTATTATTTTGACAATTTTACTTGATGATAAAGAATAAAGAAAAAGCCACTTTCCCCCCATCAAGATGGAGTGTACTGATGACATAGAGAGAGCAGTTGTCAACTTCAGTATTAATATATTAGATCTCCCTGCTAAAAATAGAGATATTTGATTGCCCCTTCCAGAGTTTCTGATTCAGTAGATTTTAAAAACCACCCTTGGGGAATGCTGGATCAGAATCTCAAGGACCACAATGAAGAACAGTGTCATAGTGTGAATGAAGGGTTCCCATCTCAGACACTTCTTGATTATTTTGAACCCCATTAGTAATTATAATCGGGTGGGTTACCTATTACCTAAGATGTAACTTTCACTTCAAGCCCCATTCTCCCAACAATCCATTTTGTTAATAGGGCTTTTACAGTAATAACAATAGCATTCTCCTCGGGCAGCTTTGCCCAAATAATGACAGCAAATACTTTAAGTGATGCTTCTTTGCACTAGTTCTGACCTGTGAAACTGCTAGTACTGTCAGTGAAAGGAGGGAGGAAATGAAGTGAATCTGGAAGGGAGAAACCCTTTTGCCTTTAGTACCAGAACTTTCTTATGATGAAATAATGTCAGTACATGAACTTGTTATCTCAGCATAAATGGCAATGTATTGATGATTCACTTACACCAGATGTACAAATTAGAGAAGACCTTTTATACTCCAAGCTGTGGAGGAGAGATTCATTGATTCTATTTCTTTTTATAAAGATAGAAATAAATACATATATATTTATTGATTTTAGAGAGAAAGGGAAAGAGAGATAGAAACATAAATAATAAAACATAATCATTAATCAGCTGCCTCCTGCCCATAACCCCGCACATGTCCCTGACTGGAATGGAACTTGGGGAATCCTCAATACACTGAACTGAACCAACCAGGGTTTTAACTCTATTTCATATATGGCTAGTAAGCTGAGAGCATTTCATAACACTAACGTTGCTGTGTGTTTTTAACCTGTCATCCATCTTTTCTTTTTCAATTCTGCCATCATAGAATCAAATTAGTTACCCTCTGCCTCAAGAGCTTCGGCCTTGCTATCAGAGCCATCACCTACCTGACTCAATCTCTATTTGCACAGAAAATAGACTTGCACAAGTTTTATGGATTCATTGTGACAAGGCCTAAAAGAAAAGCCTCATGTAGAGTCATAGGAACTATTCTTTAAAAACTCATAAGAATGAAATGTCAGACTCCAAGCAAAAATAGTTGATGTGATGCAATTAGTGGTCTGTGCTGGAACTGCCACAGTGGTTTTTCATACTTTCATGTCACCAGGCATTGGATATGTATTAACAGATCATCTCTCCTTCTTTACATACCATTATCTGTATAGATTCTATACTATAGAAAGAAGGTAAAAGTCAACATAAAATGTCTCAGTAGAAAGAACATTCTAAATTCAGAAGACCTGGGTGAATTCTGACTCCTGTCACCAAATTTATTTTGCCTATATGAAATGTGATTCTGCCTTATGGAATTATTCTGATGATGTGATACATTGATGAGCTTAAAGTGACAAAGTGAGTCTCACTGAATCTGGATCCTAGGTGTATAGAGGTGGAAAATGAGCTACTTTCTGATGTTAATGCAGTTATGTTCTAAGGTCCTGGAGATTGCAAATTATATCAGCATAAAAAGACTTGTGGTGACAAAGACAGAGCAGGGATTGTGATGCCCTGGGGTGAGCATAAATAGAATAAGTGGCTCCATTCTATCGATAGCTACATGCCCTTGGGTATTTTCTATTTTGTGATTCATAAAAAATGACATTGGCCCACAAATTATGTCTACTTTAGATTTACTTATAGCAGTGATTTTCAAACTGTTTTTATCTTATTGCACACATACGTTAATTACTAAAATTTTGTGGCATGCCAAAACATAGTTTTGGCTAATCTGGCAAAAATATAGTTATAATTTTTATTCTTTCACACCATATGGCTGTTGTTGTGTTAGCTGTTGTAATTTTAAAAAATTAGCAATTTAAGGCAAAAAAGGTCAGTGTCCCTGACTAAATAGTCAGATATTGCACGTTTCAAAAATCCTGTGGTACACCAATGTGCCTGCCATGGCACACTGGTTGAAAGCAGCTTATTTTTCTATAATGAGACTTTCAGTCACACCCAACAAAATTCAAAATAATAATGATAATAAAATAAAGTTAGAAGATTTTAATTGAATAATTTGGCAATTGGTAATACAATAAATCACTGTTTGTTTGTTCCCAAGGTCCTTTACCCAGTGTAATATTGGCAAAATGAGTTAAAACATAATGGTATCATTTCTTCAGTTGCAGTTAAAGATTTTATATGGGCCTTAAAAAAAGACATTAGATGTCATAATGACAATATAATTGATAAATTCATGACAAATGTAGCATGATTACTTAGTTTCTTCATAATATTTAAGACATAAGTATTTCTAATTCAGAAAAAAGTTATCTTTAGAGTTACTAAGAAAATATTATCCAGACATTTCTGGTGGTCCAAACAAGAATTGGATTCAAATAATAAAATATTAATAAAAGTGGATTAAAGATGGAAAGTATTTTATTTAAACAACTTTTCATGAACTTTACTTCAAATAAGCTGAGATTTTAAGAGTGAGTGATTTGATGTATGGTTAGTAACATCATTGTTCTCAGTGCTGCAGGAAAATCATTCCTGAGAGATCAGCTGCACATGTGACAAGATTGAGATGATATTAGAAAAGTCAAGAAGTACATTCATTGTTTTCATTAAATATCTTCCCACATCTGTCTACATATGTGGTCCACGAGACTCCCAAATTTATGTTTGGTAATTAAAATTTTATAAATTGTTTTCTAAGTACTCTTCTATCTTTCAACATCTGTGATTAAAGAAAAGAAAGTACTTATTCTCAATTCCAATTCCCTGAAAATCTTTCACTAAACTCTCTCCTCCAACTTCTACAACATTCTTTAATTCATCAACTGCTTACATCTCATAGAAAACTTATATTTCTCAACTATTTCTATCTTCTTGCCTCTAACTACAAATAATGGAAAATAATTCTTTTTTTACAGGCCAATTTAGGTTAACCTAGATCAACCTTATGTATCTCTGACCTCCATCTCTCACTAGGCAGTGAGTTCTTCTAAGCCAGTTATTGTGTTCTAACTACTTTGTGTTCTATGGCAGATGTGCAAGTAGCCTCCCTATACCCCCTGGTCTTACTATTTTAATGCACTAACCTTTACGTCATTTTGCCTGCAATATCTCTAGTGACAGTGCTGCTTTGCTCACATCCACTTCATTGAGAGATCCTTTACCCTGACCTGAATTCAGCCTTCAATTGATGACATTAAAAAGCTGTTATATAATACTTTTAACAATAAAGAATTAATTTTTAAAGCTGATATATAAATAGTACAGCCTTTCTGTGGAATGGCTATGAGGCATATGCTCTATATTACTTCACAGAGTTCACCAGCCTGATGAGATTCTAGCGAACTACTGTAGTGACTGGTTTAGCAGTGCACCCACCCTTCATTGGTTGCTCTTCCTTCCCTGTCTCACTTCTTCCCTCCCCTACCCAGAAGCTTCCTGAGATCACTTTCCAAAGAATAACTTACAGCCAAATCCTTGTCTCAGAGTTTGCTTTTGAGGGAGCATAAAGAAAATTCCATGCCCCCAACTCTGAGTCTTCCACATAGTGAGAACTATATCTGGGTACGTTTAATAAAAAAGATAAATAAATTAATAAGATTAACAAACCACAAATCTTTCCATGTTACTTGAATTTATATAAGCTTAGCTTCAAAGTTTGAAATGACTCAGCCAGTATACTTGCCATATTTTTACAGTACACGTATTTCAGAATTATGTCTACATTTAGTAAACTTAGGTTATCTTTGCTGTAAATCCTGCACCTTGCCAGAGCATGTTCTTTTACACTAATATTTTTCTAGGTTGTGAAAGGTTCCCAGAAGAATAAAACATGTGCAGTTTATATGCCAGAGATGGCTCACAATTACCAGAAATTTAAGATAACAGTGTCAGCTCTTATCTTCAAAACAGATCACAATAACAATTGTAAGCTTCTCCGTCGAGTGGGAAAAAACATATATTTACCGTGCCTTCCAAATAAAGATAAAACCTAGCCATAGAAGTCACATTTGTGCCGAAGACATGTGTCATTGAAATTCCTTCTTATTTGTAAACTATATTGGACCATCAGGTCTTTGAGTTCTTTGCAATCACTGTTTATTTCTCCTAATCCATCTATCATTGTAAAGTACCATGTCAACTAAGATTTCAAGATGTTTTTTTTTCTCTCTGTCCTCCACAGTCCAGCAGAGGGAGCAGTGTGTCACCCAGAAAAGCCTCAGTCACCTACATACCTGAGTATTGAATCTGAGAGGTAGACAGATGCTCAAATTTCAATGTTAGGTTTTTCCCCGACAGAAGCAAGCAGAGAGTCAAACAAAAATGCTAGTAACAAATGGAAAGGACAGTCACTGATGTGGTAGAATTTGAGAGACAAACATATCTGAATCTGATTTCTCGTTCTTAATCATTTCTTTCTCAGGCCGCATTAAAGATTCCCATAAAAAAGGGAAATCGTTTTCAGAGGAAGGGAAAGAGACTTGAGGCCATGATAACGCCTCACAGACATCTTCATAACAATTAGTGAGTAGGGATCAGTGAATGTATGGCTAAGGGCATGAGCCTTGAGAACACACTCCAGCAGAGCCAGGCTCAACTTCTGGCACCTTCACATAGTCATGTGACTTTATGCAAGTTGTATAATACTTTCAACAATCAGATTCCTCACGTTAAAACAAAATAGTACAATTGTAAGGATTAATAAGATAGTGAATATTCATAGTACAATTGTGAATATTAATAAGATAGTGCTTATAAAGAATACAGTATAAACATACAAATAGTGATTCAATACATATTAACCCTTTTTATAGCTGAGTGAAATATTAAATCATGACCCTGAGGAAAAGGGACAGGTTAATGAATTTCAGTGTGTCAAAGAACAAGGTTAAATTACATAGGAAGGAATTCTGCAAAGGAGATGAAATGTTGAGCATTCAATTTTGAAGTTCTTTCAGCATGTCTACTGGTAGGTATTAGGCACCTGAGAATTGAGGTAGGGAAGTAGGAAAGGTCACCAAAAGAGGCAAGAATGTGATACTTGAATCAAACATTGTTTGTTTCACATCATTAACTTGCTTGATTTGCCCAGGAACTTCTTTCACTAGCACCAAACTGTTCAGAAAGAGGGTGAAATAGCTGAACTCAATGCTCAAAGTTGCTCAAGTCAGCTTTTTTTAGAGTGTCCAGAACATAAAAATATTGGCAAAAGGATATGAACACTTGCCATCAAAAACAGGAAGTAAACGTAGGCTAAGCTATCTTTTTGTGTATGTGGCAATCCATTTTATTTTATTTTATTCTCACCTGAGGATATTTTTCCTTTGATTTTTAGGGGGAGTGCAAGAGAAGGGAAGACAGAGAGAAACATCTATGTGAGAGAAACACATCCATCGGTTGCCTCCTGCATGAGCTCTGACCATGGCCCAGGCCAGGGAAGAGCCTGCAACCCAGGTATGTTGCAGGATCTATCCACTGATCCAAACCAGCTAGGACTGTGGTGATCATTTTAGCTCAGTCTGGCTATGGGCCAGCCTTGGGACATAATTTGTTCCCCTACTCCTTCCTTAAGAATCTTCTCTGTGTTTATTTATTACCTGACATTCAGGAGCACCATCTCTCTGTTTTAAGTTATTATGAGTGATATGAGACTAGACATGATTAATCTGCAAGTCTCTCAGTCTGATCCCTTCTCTTTTCTCTATTTCTCTTGAATTTCTTATTTTCCCTTGAAAATCAGCAGTATTACATTCCCATAGTCCACTGAATTTCACCTGTGCTTCCTCTCCCCAGCTGCCCCTCATCAACATCAACTCCCCCATGCCCCCACAGTTCCATAGAAGGTATGTTGCTGTGGCAACCTTGTATGAGAAAGCTTTCTGGCTGTTCTATTACCACTAGTATATATTAAAGAAGATTATAGCAGAGGGAATCATTTTCAAAATAAAGAAATTTAACCAAATTTATATCTAAAAATTAAAAAACACCAGGGCTCAAAGTATAAAAATATTCTCTAATGGAGTTCCTCACTTACAAATATAATTAGTGTTATTACTCTTTGTATTAATTTTTACCTTGGGTTTGGAAAACCATTTCCATTTTTTCCCTTTTCACCCAAGAGCTCACCGCAAATTGACATCTGGTACAATTGTTCTCCAGTGTATTTCTCATTATGTGCTATAATAAGTATCTCTCTCTTTATTCTCTTCAGTTTTCAATAAATATTTCCCTTTTCCTCCTCTGAATTACTCTTTGTGAAATAAAATTTCCATCTACAGAAGACGAATTGGCTCCTCTGTGAGATAGGTCTATCATATCCAGAGCTTCACAAACTGCATTATGGAAAAGCCTTGATTTCTGAATGTGGCTCAAGAAATAAGGGATATTGGAAGTAAAGTCTAGCCTTCTGTGGTGCTCTCATTTTCTTCCCTTCTGCAGCTTCTACTTAAGAATAGCATTTCCTTATTCTATCAGCTGTGCTTAGGAATGTGTGTGTGCACAGACACACACACACACATCCCTCATCCAGAGAATGGCAAAGCACACAGAGACTTTTATGTATTGCATATAGAGGGAAAGATTTAAGACACCTAGAAATAGGTGGTTTCTTTCCCATGATTCCGTTTCTCTCTTCCCAGTCCACATTTCTAGAGTCTGTGTCTTTTAATTCTTGTTATTTTTAGGCTCATTAGACTGAGAATGCCTGAGATGCGTTATAACTTGTTCATTTTTCTATTCCCCTTTGCAAGGTCTGGCATATTTAAGGCACTTGGCAATGATTTGTTGAGTACTATAAAAATGACACAGACATTTTATATGCTCCACAATACATATATACAACTTTCTTAAGAATCATAACCATTTAAATATATCCATAGAAATTACTGATACACTAGATGCCCACTGCACGAAATTTGTGCATGGGTGGGTCGCTCAGCCCGGTCTGCACCTTCTCGCAATTCCTAGACCACTGGCTCCTAACGACTTGCCTGATCACCCCTAACCACTCTGCCTGCCTGCCTCATTGCCCCTGGCCACTCTCCTGCATGCCTAATCACCTCTAACCCCTCTGCCTGCCTGATTGTCCCTAACCACTAGCCTGCATGCCTGCCTGATTGCCCATAATTGCTGGCCTGCCTGCCTGATCTCCCCTAACCACCTCTGCCTTGGTCCCTATCACCAAAGCTTCATCTGGGAGGATGTCCAGAATGTCATCCAGAAGGTCATTGGGCTGTCTGGTCTACTTAGCATATTATGTTTTTATTATTATAGATGATGCAGTGTATACCCTACATATAAGTTGATCAAATATTTAAAAATTAATTCAGCTTACCTTAATAATTATTCCACATTTTGGTAATGATTCATTAGATATCTTATCATTTGTTTTTGTATCTATTTATTATTCACTTGCATTTGCATATAAATGCCTGCTATTACTGAAATGTGGTACAACAGTCTGCATCTTTAAGAAATATATCACAAATTCTATAGAGTAAGCCTATATTACCTTATCTGAAATATTTGCTATAAATTAATTTTTCAACTTCAAAGAATAAAATTAATTGTTAAAATGTTCTCCTTAGTATATAGTTACTTTAGCAACTTTATTTTCCCAATTCTGAGTTTCATGTAAATATGGATTCAACATATTCCAAATATAAAAATATTTTATATTAATGCTTATATTAATATAAAATATTAATATAAAAATATTAATATAAATACCTTCATATTAATGGTTAATTAGTTTAATTAACCATTTTAACTCTAGAATTAACCATTTTCCTATAAAGCTTCCCAATATTAGAATTATACAATTACTATTTTTGGAAGATATGGTATACTTGTCAGTGTTCTCCAGAGAAACAGAAACAAGAGATTTATTGTAAAATATTGGCTCATATTATGGAGCCTGAGAAATCACATGATCTTCCATTTATACTGGAAACTTGGGAAAGGTAGTCATGCAGTTTGAAAGCTTGAGAGAAGATCCATGTCTTAGCCCAGGAGTCAGGCCATGAGTAAATGCCAACTTCATCTGATTTTTTTTTTCTTTCTATTCAATCCTTCAAGGAATTGGATGATAGGACAATGTTCACCCACATAGGAGAGAGCCATCTGCTTTACTCACAGACACACCCATCATGTGGCCCAGTCACTTTGACCATCACAGGTCTACCTCTTGTTGAAATGCAAAAATTGAACTGGAACGCCTGAATTCTCAGGTTCTTGTCTCGATGGTTTCGAAAAATGAAGCCATGGACAAAAAGTTATAGGTGAAAAGTACAGAAACTTTATTACAAGCAGATACTACCTCTAAACCAGATTCTAAATTCCAAGCCTAGGATTCTGTTCCTCCTGGACAGGCAGAGGGATCTCTAAAAAGGGTGATCACTGCTTCTTTGTCTTCAGGCAATAAATAGGCTGCAGGTCTTTGTCTGAACTGATCCCTTCTTATTGGTCATTCTGCTGCATAGAATTAGTTTTCAAAGCTCAAAGCCTGTGGCACCCCTATTTTCTCTCCCCTTATCTTGCTGGTTGGAGTGACTTTTGATTTATCCTATAGCTCTTCCAGTTCTGTTGGCAAAGAAAGCCTTATCTTATGGCTCTCCCAGCTACTCAGATCAGGGCTACTTTTGGCCTAACTTATTGTCTCTTTAATTGCACAGGCCAGATATATTTCTATTTGCCTACTCTGTTTCTCTACTCTCTGTACAAGTAAAATAAACACCTTCGCACATTCAAGTCTCCGTATTCCTCTCCTATAGACCCCTTTCACTCCTAAAACTTTTTAAGCCTGCCTAATTAAGCTAGCTAGCTAGCCCTTTCACTGTCAACGCAGCACCCCTACATATCTTCTTAAACCATCCCCAAATGAAGACTTGAATGATGTAATAAATCTGCCTAACATATTACAATTATCCCAGATATAACCAAAAACACATTAATTGCTTTCCCATAAAAGGATGTAAAGTTCTTGAATAACATTTACTTTTTCCTTTGATGTCTTGTAACTTAAATACTATGAGGTAAAACGAACAATTCCTAAAGTCTATAAAATACTCAATACATCTTATTTTAGGCATTGTTGATGATGTGGGAGCTGAGGAGAATCATTGTTGTCTAGTGTGGCAATTGACTCAGGGGACCTTTCCAGTTTTCTTAGGCAAGTCAGGGTTAATCCCTTTACCTCTGGGAGTAGAGAGACAAATACCCTTGTGTGGGGGGATGCTGCTACCACAGGGAGGAGGGGGAAGCTGCTTCAGCTGGGGCAGGGAGTTACTTCCACTGTCAAAGACTTATCAGAATTTAGGGGCTCAATGTCCCCAACTTCATCAGGCTCTTCCCATACATCCCATTTCAACATGTAGGACCCCGTTCTTTCCCAATCAATGGCCTCACTTTAACAGCAAACAGCTTGCAAGGCTGAATTTAACTTATATGTAACTCAGCCAGTCTCAGAATGAGATTCTGTATTTGATTTGTAGTAATTAGCCCTGAGGGTACGGAAGGTAAGGATCTCCTTCAGGGCACACAGAGAAGTATCCAGGTCATTTATATGGAACTTGAGCTGGGAATTTAAATCCCTGAGCTTATTCTTTTCTTTCATCATTTGTCCAGTTATATTAGGAACTACCTGCTAACTTTATTATATGTTGGTTTTCCGAAAAAATTTGAAAATATCATATCACAGTCATCTAGCTCCTTGCCTCTTATTAGTGGTTGATTAGGAGTATCCAAGGCACATATTTTTGGTGTCACTATAAACAGTTGGACTATTAGTGCTCTCTTTACTATTGAAAACTAGAGGCACAGTGCACAAATCTGTGCACCAGTGCAGTCCCTTGGCCTGGACTGGAAGATCTAGATGAAACCAGCTCTCCAACATCCCCTGAAAGGTCCCAGATTGCGAGAGGGAGCAGGTCAGGCCAAGGGACCCCACCTGTGCATGATCGGGGCTGGGGAGGAATGCAGGAGGTTGGCCAGTCAGGGAGGGACCTTGTGGGGAGGGCTCCAGGATAGGCGTGTCTGGCCCATCTTGCTCAGTCCTGATTCGGCCAGACCCCAGCAGCGAGCTCACCTACCAGTTGAAGCATCTGCCCAGGATGCTTAGTGCATGTCATAGGGAGCAGTGCATTGCCTTAACATATTATTAGCATATTACCTTTTGATTGGCTGAACAGTCAACTGGATGACTGGATACTTAGCATATTAGACTTTTATTATATAGGACAGTCAGTAGCATCTTTAAATCTAATCAGATTAGAGATCCAATTTCAAAACCTCAAAACTAATTCAGAAAACTGATCCTTAAACTTTTGTTCCTCTAGAGCAGTGGTTCTCAGCCATTCTAATGCCACGACCCTTTAATACAGTTCCTCATACTGTGGTGACCCCCAACCATAAAATTATTTTTATTGCTATTTCATAGCTGTAATTTTACTAATGTTATGAATCGTAATGTAAATATCTGTGTTTTCTGATAGTCTTAGGCTCTACAGCAGCAATTCTCATGACCCACAGGTTGAGAACTGCTAGCAGGGTTGCCTAAACTTTCCTCTTTTGTTCTAGTCAGGCCCTCAATGAATTGAATGATGCCTGCCCACATTGCAGAAGGTGTTAGTCCAATTAAAATGCTAATCTATTCATCCATAGACACACCCAAGAATACTGTTTAAACAGCTATTTAGGCATCCCTGGGCCCAGTCAAGTTGACACATGAAATTAACAATCATTACATATAACTTTAGTGAATGTTGTTTATAAATATATTTTACTGTAATATTCTGGATATGCCTGCCATCTTATCAGGGGTATTACCATATATGCTGTTATTATGCAGCCAGTGGTAAAATTAGTTAAATAATTCTATTATTCAAATTATTTATTTCTCCTCTATCCATTTTTCCATAATTTATTATGTAATATTGGGGTGTGGTGATTATTTAAATATACTTTTGTTTTCTGGAAAATTAGACATAATCATGTTACTTTTTTACCAGAAATTTTTAAATATTTAAGAATGGCAGATTACATGTACATATTTATTATAGTGTAGACAATATGGACACATAGAGCAATATTTTTGCAAATATATGTAATATGCATGTATATTTTATCTAACACCTGCAAATTTTATATTCGTAACCTCTCTGGTACTCACTTTCCTCATCTATAAAATGAAATATTTAACTGAATGATTACTCACATCTATTGATCTGCTTTAATTTTCTTATTCTAAGTACACATTTATCTGAAACTCATGACCGTCTCTCAATTTGATTTTTAATCTTCCTTTGTTTCCTATTTCACTGATTGTTCACATCATTCATATTGTTTCCCAAGTCACAGACAGAGTATTTCTTGTAAACTCCCTCTCTTACACTTCTCTTATATGTCATCTATTTCTGCTGTAATGCTATATAATAAAAGGGTAATATGCAAATAGAATGAACAGCAGAACATCCAAACAACCAATAAAAGCATAATATACTAATGATGATATGCTAAGGCTGCTCAACTGTTCACTATGATGTGCACTGACCACCAGGGGAGCAGATGCTCCAACTGGTATGTTAGCTTGCTGCTGGCGATTGGGACTGAGTGAGATAGGCCAGACATTCCTTGAAGCCCACCCCCTAAGTCTCTCCCCAGTCCAATTGTGTATTGGTGGGGTCCCTCAGCAGGGCCTGTGCCCTCTCGCAATCCAGGACCCCTTAGGAAATGTTGGAGATCCAGTTTCAGCCCAGTCCCACAGGCCATCCCCTTTGGAAGGTGCCAGAAATGTGAGCCTCTCCCAATCGGGAAAGATTGGGTGCAATCTCACAGCAGGCACAGTGGGGCCTGGATGAGCAGGAGCAGCAGTAGGAGCTGCAGGCAGCATTGGACTGCAGGTTTCCAATGTTGCAGGTCCACCCAGAGGGACCCTACCTTGCACACATTCGTGCACTGGGCCTCTAGTTTATTCCTAAATTTCTTACAAATGGTCTACATCCCTTTCTCTATAATAATTCAGTTTATGTTTATATTTTGCTTGAACAATTGAATAGCCTCCTAATGGTTCTCCCCCAACCTTCCCTTACCCTATTCTAACTCTTTTTGCATGACATTCTTAAAAATCTAAAATGTGCTCATATTATGTCATTGGGATCCTAACCCAACTCCCTAAGTTAATCAACTCCCATCAGTTTCTCCACTTCCGTCTTGTTGTATTTATCAGCAGCTCTTCCATTTTCTCTTCATTCTTGCCATATTAGATGTCATTTGGTTCCTCTTTATGTCTGAAGACTTTTGGTATTTTTTCTTCTATCTAGACATTACTCCATGTCATTTCACTTCCACTTCTATTCATTTTTCTGATATACACTTCAAGAGTGTTTAATTAGACAACACTACTCTGAAGTCTATATTAGACCAACATAATATCATTCACTCTTTATTTTGCATAATATTTTAATCTGTTAGCACTCATAAAAGCCCTAACTATTATATTAGCTATAAATATCTGTCTCTTCAATTAGACATTAGGTTCTATGAAGAAGGAACTGCATTATTTTGTTTACCTAAAGCTATTGTTAATGATATTTAGACACAGGTGCTAGTAATGTCTCTTGCATTATAGATAACAAATCTCAACATAGCAGTGCAAATCCTTCAACCCATGAAACACAATTTTATAAAAATGCAATAGTGCAGTATTTAATGTTTATAACTGGCTACAATCATTTACAAATGCAATAAATTGTCAGTATTTCCATATCATTATAAAAATCTACTGCAACAATTTTCTATAAACTGCAGAGAAATACATTATATTTCTCTACAATTCCCACCATTTTAACTGCGTGGTTTTATTTGATTTTTTTTTTTTACTAAAATGAGAATTCTATGATGATTCAGAAAACTTTATATGATCATTTCCAAGGGCAGTGTGCTTCATCTTGTTCATTTGGAGTATACCTAAGGCAGAAGAGAAGAACATGAATCAAGTTCTTAAAATAATGTGATAATTTATATATATCCTGCTATTTTTGTCTCCTTCATGGTATCATGATATTTCAAGAAACTAAACCAACATATACATGTATGTGACATGAAAATAATATCTTATTATTTATTTTATGGTAGTTCATGAAGACAAATAGCAGATTGCTCCACAAGAAAGAGAATACGCAATCCTTTCAGATTACTTTATGGAAATGTTTATGAGTCTCATCTTGGTTAGATGTGCAGGTGCTTGAGTCTTATGGTTGCTTTAAAGAGTCTCATGTACTTATCAGTCATTTCACTATTTCAAAGCTCCCCTCTCATCCCATTTTCTTTTCTTTTATTTATTTATTTTTATTTTTTTGAAAAAAGATGAGTGTTAGCACACTTTATTTTACCAGTCATTGTAATTTTTGTCATGTGCAAAGGAACCAGGAATCACTAATTAAACTAGGAGATTGACCAATAACACTTTCATCCAATACTCAAACCTGCTTTCATGTGTGTTGTCATGTGTGGTAAAAGCACCATTTCTCACTTTTAACATTAAGAATTTAAACAAAATATTTTCAAATTAATCTATGAAAATAAAACAACTTAACTATTATAGTTTATCAATAAATATTTTATTGACCTTAGCCAATAGATTCATTTCTATAGGTCGATATCTATGAACCAGGAGATCATAGTTCAGTTCCCAGTTAGGCACATGCCTGGGTTGTGGCCTTGATCTCCATTGTGGAGCATGCAAGAGGCAGCCAATCAATGATTTTCTGTCATCATTGATGTTTTTATCTCTTTCTCCTTCTCCCTTGCTGTCTGAAATCAATAAAAATATATTAAAATATATAAATAAAACAGTTTAAGAATTCTATCAGAGCATTCTTTCTGAATAAGTCGGCATATATTTCCATAGGAGAACTATTTCTTAAAAGTTTTCTTTATCTCATTAAATATTTTTTAAAAAATAATACTTAAGCCATTTTTCCCCCAGTTTTAGCTTTATTGAGCACAATAAAAATAAATCAAGAAAAATAAAACTTAGACTCAACATGTATTTGATGGATAATGAGGAAGAGGTTTCTGGTGCATAGGCTTTTTTAAAAAAAATCTTTATTGTTCAGGTTTTTACAATTGTTCTTTTTTCCCTCATAGCTCCCCTCCACCCAGTTACACCCCACGCTCTGCCCTTACCACCCCCACCACTGTCCTCATCCAAAGGTGTAAATTTTTATCCAGTCTCTTTCTGCACCCCCATGCCTCTTTCCCCTGGAGGATTGTCAGTCCCCTCACCTTTCTAGGCCTCTGATTCTATTATATTCACCAGTTTATTCTGTTTATGAGATTTTTTTATTCACTTGATTTTTAGATTGAACTGTTGACAGATATGTATTTGTTGTTCATAATTTTTATCTTTACCTTTTCTTTTTCTTCCTCTTCTTAAAGAATACCTTTCAGCATTTCATATAATACTGGTTTAGTGTTGATGAACTCTTTTAGCTGTTTCTTATCTTTGAAGCTCATTATCTGACTTTGAATTCTGAATGATAGCTTTGCATGGTAATGTAATCTTGGTTGTAAGTTCTTGCTATTCATCACTTTGAATATTTCTTCCCACTTCTGTCTGGCCTGCATAGTTTCTCTTGAGAAATCAGCTGATAGTCCTATGGGTGCTCTCTTGTAGGTAACTAAGTGTTTTCTCTTGCTGCTTTTAATATTCTCATTTTGTTGTTTGCTCTTGGTATTTTAATTATGATGTTTCTTGGTGTGGTCCTCTTTGTATTCCTCTTGTTTGGGGTTCTGTGCTTTTCCTGGACTTGTAAGTCTATTTCTTTCACCAGGTGGGGAAGTTTTTTGACATTATTTCTTCAAATAGGTTTTCCGTATCTTGCTCTCTCTCTTCTTCTGGCACCCCCATAATTTGGATGTTGGTATGCTTGAAGTTGTCCCAGAGGCTCCTTACACTATCTTCATATTTTTGGATTCTTTTTCTTTTTGCTTTTCCGGTTGGGTATTTTTTTTCTTCTTTGTATTTCAAATCTTTGACTTGATTCTGGCTATACTCTAGTCTGGTGTTAGATCTCTGTATAATATTTTTTTTATTTCAGTAAGTGTATGCTTAATTTCTAGTTGGTAATTTTTTATATCCTCAGGAGTCTTGCTAATTTTATTGGCCTTTTCTAGAAAATTCTTGAAAAATCTTATAACTGTGGTTTTGAACTCTATATCCAGCCATTTGCTTTCCTCCATTTCTTTCATTTGTGATCTGTTTCTTTGTCTTCACATTTTGTCTGATTCTCTGAGTTGATAGAGTGGCTTTGTGTGCTACGTGTCCTATAGGGCCCAGTGCCTCAGCCTCCTTAGTTACCTGAGGTGGACACTCTTGGTGCACCCCTTTGTGGGATATGTACGCAGTCTTATTATAGTTAAGTTTTGATTATTATTGCTATCACTGGGAGGAATTGACCTCCAGGCCAATTGGTTGAGAGGAACAGCTGTGTCTACACTGAGAGAACTGTGCTGGAGATACCCTTATGAGATAAGACATACAAAAGCCTCTGTGCTCAGCTTGGATGGGGCAGAGTCTCAGGGTGGAGGAGACAGCATTTGTTTCCTGTCAGTCTTGTCTAATAGGCCCCTGTGTCTCAGTGTCCCTTTGTAATAGCTGCAAGCACCTTTGAGAAAAAGCTGCCCTAGTGTTCTGCTTGCTCCCATTTAGTCCAGTTTCTCCCGAATAAGCCTGGGTCCCCAGAGTCTCACCTGGAAATGCAGTTCAGAGCAGTCAGAAGCTTTTGTTTCCCTCCCACTTGGGAAAGCCAGCCATGTTCTTAGTTGCCTGCCCTCTCCGCATGCATACCTCAGTACCTTTGCTTTCCACAGTTGCTCTGAGTCTCAGTGTGCTTTTTTCTTTCCTGACAGTCCAGTTTCACCCAGTATGATTCTTGGTCCCCAGAGTCTCACCTGGAACTGGAGTTCAGTGCAATCAGGTGCTTTTGTCTCCTTCCCACTTGAGAAAGCCAGCTGTGCACTCAGTTGCCAGTCCTCTCCATGTGTGTCTCAATACCTCTGCCTTCTGCAGCTCCTCTGAGTCTCAGTGTGCTTTTGTCTTTCCTTCTAGTTGTAGAATTTCCACTCAGTATGCCTTCCTGTGTTTCTGCATGATATCCATTTTGTCTTTTAGTTGTAGTTTTGAAATTGTTGGGCAAGGCAGCAGTTCAAGTGTTTACCTATGCCACCATCTTGGTTTCTCCTCTGGTGCATAAAGCTTTTGATGAGAGCTATCACTTTCACTGTTCACACTTCAGATTTAAATGACTTTATTTATTAAATATATTTTATTCATTTTTTACAGAGCAGAAGGGAGAGGGATAGAAAGTCAAAAACATCGATGAGAGAGAAACATCGACCAGCTGCCTCTTGCACGTCCCCTACTGGGGATGTGCCCGCAGCCAAGGTACATGCCCTTGACTGGCATCGAACCCGGGACCCTTCAGTCTGCAGTCTGACGCTCTAGCCACTAAGCCAAACCGGTCTCGGCTTAAATGACTTTATGTATTGCATTTTTCCAACTATCTCTTCTATCATAGTTTTAAGTTATGCATCAAATTTTTGTTTTTATTCATAACTCTGTATTATGAATTAACATTTTGCTTTTAAAAGGACATATCAATTGATATTAAAATGCTAGCTTCACATATTTTAAATCATTTTGGTTAACAGGTAATTCAAAGAGAAATTTTCCTAATTATAATTAATTACAACATTCATATGGACTTTAATTGATTTATTAGGATACATGTTTCTTTGGGAGTGAATCAAAATATAGAGAAAAATATAAATGACAAGGAGGTTTTAAAATATGAATCTTAGTGAACTCTTAGGATATTAAGAAACCACACAATCCAGCCTATTTTCTCAAATGAGCCAAAAGTAGCCCTTAGCCCAAATCAGATTGACTGTGTTTCAGAGTTTACTGATATGAAAGTTGCACATTCATTAATGTAAGCTCATAGAACTGCTATTTTTTTATGTCAGGAAAAAATTCCCTCATATCAGGATACTGATCGTCTGAATATAAGTATGTGACAAAACTGTTTAAGGGAAAATAAGAACTTCCTTTTGTTCTCTTCTCAAAATGTATGCCAGGAAAATAGACCATGCTTACCCCATAGTTTTTAAAAATTCTTACAGATACACAGAAAAATCAAAATGACAAAGAATCTAAGATACATTTTTAGAAGTGGCTGTCATTATTGGGCTATAGAATACTTCCAATTATTTGTCAAATTGCCTGCTCTTTTCTTTCTTTCATACAAGTACAGTTTCATATTTCCACTGGTAATATGAGAGCCTGTTTTCCTTCCTTTACCAGTATCAGTAGGATCTTCTACTTTTTAAAACTTTCCCTTTCGGGGGAAGGAAGATAATGTTTTATAGAAAAAAATATCAAATTATGAAGGTCAGGCTTACAAATAAAAACAAGAAAGGATTGTATTTAGATAAAACCAATCTTTATATGAGAACCATAGAAAGGAGTGAGGAGTCTGGTTATCATATCCTCTATCTTGGATATGATAACCAGATGAACAAGACATTCATGTGTAAGCTCTTAATCTTTTTTTTAAAATCATTTCTATTATCAAACCATTAAAAATTGTCAAAATCAGTGTACAAACTCTTATTGTCATACTAATTTATGGAATTAGTATTTCTCCTACACAAAGATAGTAAACTCTGTACTTGCACATGTCATGTGAATTCCACCAGGATGGAGGTCATACTACATCTCATCTCTGCTCTCATCTATATATCCAGAACTGTCATTGATACATGCCATAAAGCACACAATTAATATTGGGATAGAAGTATTAAAGGGGTTAGTGTATGGATTGAATGATAGATGGATTGAAGGATGTTATATTGAGTTAAAAACTAGTATCTTGACCTATAATGAAAGAATGGATAAAGTTTGAAAACATATATTTTGCTTGATTCTTTTATTTGAACTCTCAAAATTTAGAATATAAAAGCAATACATTTTAATTGATCTTTTTCCAAGTAGAATTATCTAGATAGTCCTGAAAATAACAAAGTTAATTTAAAAGATTTAACTCTGGTTAAAATGAAGCAAAAAAAATGCTTTTTTTTACCCTTCCAGGTCAAAGAATTATATTTTGAGGGAATATGTTTAAGGATATACTTAAAATTTACAAAGCCAGAAAAACAAAAACATACATTCAAATATCCATTTTTAAAAAGTCACTTAATGTCAGATATTTTTAAAAATGTCTTTATTGATTAAAGTGTTACATGTGTGTCCTTATTCCCCCATTACCACCCATCCCCCCACTTGTGCCTTCACCCCCCCAAGGGGGAGAAATCAATCAAAGGACTTGTATGCATGCATATAAGCCTAACCAATGGACACAGACAATGTCAGATATTTTACCTAATTAAAAAATGTTAACAAGATTTATAGATTTTCTTAATTAGGACAAATCTAATGTCATTTATTTTAACTTTGTGAGCATCCCTAATGTAACACATTATGTTAAAATAAGACATCTTTATTCATTTAAATTTTATTTACCTTTAGTTCAGGTTATAATTAGGCTTAATCTATACCTTTATTCTCTATTATGTGGTTGGGTAGGTAACAGTTTCTGAAGGAATTTCATAATGTTATACTGCAGAAAAGAAAATGACATTTCAGAGGTGAAATTCTGGCAAGTGGAAACCTAGGTAATGAAAAAAATATTGCCATTTCTTTTCTGGTAAGAATTCTTTAAAATTATTTCTAGAATGTTTAGAGATTCAATCCTTAAAAATTATTCACTCTCTTCCCTTTCATCACATTTAGGTATATATGGGTTCAATGTAACTCTATGGGAAGATGAATGTCTCTTGTTAAAATCAATAATCTACACTAATAAAAAAAAAAACCATGCAAATTGACCATACCTCCACTACACCCACAAGTCACACCCACAAGCCAAGCCTGAGTATGCAGATTAACCCAACCAAGATAGTTGTAACCACGGAGTGAGCAAGAGGCTTGGGTTTCTCAAGTGATGGAGGAAGCCAAGCTTCCTGACCAGCCCTGGCCCCTCACTCAAGGCTACAAAGTTTAACTTATAGAACATAAATAAATCCCAGAAACCAGGGGCTCTGCTTGGGTCAACCAGGGTGCATGGTTGGCCTGCAAACCACCATAGGCCTCTCTCTCAGGCCACCCCACACCCCAAGTGAACCCCAACCCTGATCTGGGACACCCTTTAGGGCAAACCAGCCGGCTTCCACACATGCACCAGGCCTCTATCCTATCTAATAAAAGAATAATATGCAAATCAACTGTCACTCCAACATACAATATGGTTGCCCCCATGTGGTCAAACATGGCTGCCCCCATGTGAACACAAGATGGCCACAACAAGATGGCCAGCAGGGGAGGGCAGTTGGGGGCGGTCAAGCCTTTACGGGAGGGCAGTTCAGGGTGACCAGGCTGGCAGAGAAAGGAAGTTGGGCATGACTGGGCCTGCAGAGAAGGGCAATTGTGGAGGACCCAGGCCTGCAGAGGAGAGCAGTTGGGGGAAACCAGACCTGCAGGGGAGGACAGTTAGAGGTAACCAGGCCTACAGAGGAGGGCAGTTAGGGGCAGAGGCTGGCAGGGGAGCAGTTAGACATCAATCAGGGTGGCAGGAGAGTGCTTAGGGGGTGATCAAGCTGGGAGGCAGAAGCGGTTAGGGACAACCAGGAAGGCAGGCAGGGGAGTAGTTGGGAGCCAGCAGTCCTGGATTGTGAGAGGGATTTCCAACTGCCCGTTTAGGCCCAATCCTATGGGAATTGGGTGCAGGCTGGCTGAGGGACACACTCCCCGTGCATTAATTTTGTGCACTAGGCCTCTAGTAATAATATAAAAGAGTCAAACATGAATATAGCATCCTATATCATAAAGAGCTAATATGCAAATGGTTGTCACACCCTTGTGCCCTTGCACCAGGGCTGGGGGACCTGAGGCCTCACCCCACCCAGCAGAGCTTGATGGGGGTGGGGCCAGCTGGCTCTGGGTCTCACAAGATTTTGAGATAAGCTCAAGTGGGTGAGCATGACTCTGCATCCTGCAGCATGCCCCACACTCTGAGAGGAGGAAGATTTTCATATACATTTTACTAATTTTTTTAAATATCTGACACTTCTTTTATACAGAAAGGGCAAATAGCAATATTAAAATACTTCCTCTAATTTGCATGAATTTTGTGCACTGAGCCACTAGTCAAATATAAAAAATACTAGTTAAACATTATGAAATATTCAGGTTAAAAATCAAATTCACTAATTGGTGATATGAGATCTGCAAAAATAACTAAAACTTTTGTTTCATATTGTACATTTTTAATGTTACATTTTACATTTCAATTTACATACTTTTAAATTTTTAT
This sequence comes from Antrozous pallidus, assembly GCA_027563665.1. Classification (NCBI taxonomy): domain Eukaryota; kingdom Metazoa; phylum Chordata; class Mammalia; order Chiroptera; family Vespertilionidae; genus Antrozous; species Antrozous pallidus. The sequence continues at coordinate 63,282,733 of CM050508.1, read as the reverse complement.
GTAATAAAAATTAATATTTTTCTTGGTGATATCCCTTATTGCAATTAAGCTCATTGGTTCTTTCTTTATCTGAGTGCCAGTAAGCCTCATATATATATTTTTATACTTTATTGCTTTAAATTTTATGAACTACTTAAAATGTGTTCTTTTAATGTTCAAAATGCTACTGATATCTTTTAATGAATTTAATCTATACAAGTCTAATAAATAGGGAAGTGGCTATGACCAAATGGATTTTTATTGTATACAATCTATTACACTTAAAAGTAGGAGAATTTAGCTATTGAATATACATAGTATGATTTGTAAGACTATATATGACAACAGAGCTCTGACCTACAACCTCTGTAGCTATAGGCCTGGGAAGCAAAACAATAAGCTCTGTAGACTTCAGCTTAAAGTGGTCAGCACTTGTTCAGTGAATTTAAGTTTCTCTAATTTTTGCCTCCTTTTTTAACACAGGACCAACCAAAGATAGCCAAATATGTTAGCCTAAACCAAGTATATAAAATGCCCTGCTTCTAGTTATACAATCTCCTCTTGCTAAAAACTTCTAATCAAAGCATACCTGAAACATTTCCCCCTTTTTTACTATAAAGCTTTCCCATATCATTGCCTGCCTTTAGGTCTCTGACATATGTAAGTAATAGTGGCTGATGCCTTGCTATAGCAAATTCTGAATAAACAGACTGTTTGTTTATATATTAGTGATCTTCATTTATCTCCAATGGGATATGTGATTTGAGCCTGGATAATTTGTGGATTTCTGTTTTCTACCCTTAAAATTAGAATATGAAATTATCATGATATGCCCAGTGATAATTTATGTTTTTTTTATTATTAGTTTTGTGTGGAATTCTGTGATCATTATCAATAAATGTACTCAATCCTTCCTTGTCAGACATTTTTTTTTCTGTATTATATCATATACTCTTGTTTCTTTTTCTATTTTCATATTTCTCACTTGGAAGCAAATATCATTCTTGTTTAAGTCTACATTTTCAGATTTTCATATCTTTTTTCTTCTCTGTCATGGTTTCAACAATATATCTTTTGCTTTTTAAAAAATATATATATACTTTATTGATTTTTTACAGAGAAGACTGGAGAGGGATGGAAAGTTAGAAACATCAATCAGCTGCCTCCTGCACAGCCCCCACTGGGGATGTGCCCACAACCAAGATATATGCCCTTCACCAGAATTGAACCTGGGACCTTTCAGTCCTCAGGCCGACACTCTATCCACTGACCCAAACCGGTTTCAGCTGCCTTTTACTTTTGTATTCTGTTTTCTCCCCAGGTTGCTTTTAATCTACTCTTAATATTATAGATTTGATTCTACCACTCTCTTTTGGGACATCTCAGAAATCTTATTTCTTTACCCATCTTTTTTGCCTCTCTACTCCCATTTATTTAATTTTGTTTACAGCTTACAAAAACCTGGACCATGTCCTATAGTGTTTTTAAAGACATAGAGCATAAATCTTTCAAAAAAAATTTTGTTTCCTTACACAAGAATGCTCAAACTACTAGTCTCAACTCTAGGAAAGCAGTACACTAACATGGCTAAGAAAGGCAGTCTTTAGGGCCAAATAACACATTAACTCTGACTCTTCCTAATTGAGCTGGGTTGGATCAAAGCTCTTAATCCCTTGTTCTTAATCTTCTCACTGAGAGTGAGAATGACAGTGTTTATCTATTTTGGGCCATTGCAAATTCTTTTGGAGTTCCTTCATAAGGTGTGGATGAATCAAATATTTTCTTCCCATCTCCTTTGTGTTTGTGCCAGTGGTTCTCAAACATCAGTGGGTACCCATCTGGAGAGGTGGGTAGACCACATATTGCTACACCTTACCTGCAGAGTTTCTGTCTCAGTAGATTTGAGGTTGGAGTTTGTGAATTTCATGAATATATATTTCTAATAAATTTCCACGTGATTCTAATGTTCTAGTATTCATGATTCCAGGACCACACTGAGAAACTGGAGTATGCTTTTGTGTTTGTTTTATTTGGTTGTTTTCCAAAAATAAAGTACATGGTGCTTAACTCTTGCCTCTATTTCTCAGTAATTTATCCCCAATAATAAGGTTCATGAACTTTCCCTCTGCCTGTTGATAAATGATTTTAATTTTATTTTTAGTTCCAATGCTACTATTTGTTTTTGGCTTTTTTTGTTTTGTATACTCATGGATATTTTAATAGGAAGTATAAAGACAACTATTAAAGTTGAAAATCTCTATGATGTATTATAACTTAATGTTGACAAATGAAAGTAATTTTTGCTGTTACTATTTTTGCCAAATCAAAAGGAAGAGGATTACAATGCACTAAATGGTTCTGAAATTTGTCTCTATTTCCCTTAATATTCTTTGGAATCAGTTCAGTTTCTCTGCCAGAGTGCCTTCTCCTCTCCTTTGCAGTGTTGATGCAGAATTTTCATTTCTAGACTCCTCTCCTTTTTTACTTTCTACTGTGTAACCATTTTATTCTCTTCCTCAGCATGACTCGTATAAAGAGCTTTCCGCTACCCAATGCATTAACTCAAAGTGGAGGCTGGACTTAATAAATTATGAAAGAATTGCATCAAATGTTGGAGTTCTGAATTTGTTTTTACTGATAAATGGGATTTTCAAGCTTTAATGGAATGTTTTCTATCTTAAGCTTCTGGAGTTTCACTATTTAGCTTTCCAGATGGGATGAGGTTATGTGGTTATATTTGCTAATAAAAGATTAATTTGGTTGCTACAAAATCAATTTCATTCTGCTTTCTGAACATATTTTATATCTCAGCTCCTGCAGGAAGTTGAAAACTGGATAACATTTCCTCTCACAGTGAGTTGGCAAGGGCCTCTTAACTTGATATAGAGATATTCTAGCATTGTTTGATTGGTATTTCTGAAACTGAAACTTTCCATTTTTCAGAGTTATTTGTCATTACTCATAATAATAGGGACAAACTGGTAATTGAAATCCATTAATTATAATTTTAATTAGATTATTTAATTGCATATAAGTAATTGTAGAAGTCCTTTTGTGTAGCCCACTCCTTTCTTCTTTGGGAACTTCTCCTTAGTGTCTCATTTGTACCATATAATATTGTCTACTTGACCATGACTTACTAATTTTGGTTTCATTGGAATCCAACATAACTTTGAATAACTTACTTATTATTTTTTGAAGTATTCAAATTGGCTGTTTAAAATATCCAAGCCTATGCTTGCTCTTGTATATTTTCTGGATAACTTTCAACTATATAATTCAATGATTAAATCCTGTTTACCAGACATTTGGTAAAGACAATTTGCATGCAAATGACTCCTGAATATTTAAGACTTGGTTATGCACAAGTGCAAAAGGCTAAAATAAAATTTATAATTGGCACTGTATCTTAAAATCAGTAATATGCAAGAAGCTTTTCACCTTTTCCAGAAAGTCAATAGTTCTTCTTAGATAACACTAAACACAGAGGCAATTTGCATAGTGATAAAGATATGTAGGCTCTGAAGCCAGACTGAACACTATGATTAGCTCTGCCATATGCCCTTGAACAAGTTACTTTTACATCCCATAATTCAATTTCTGTAAAATGGGTAGAATAGTGGTGTCTGACCTAATAAGACTCCTGTGACATTTAAATGCATTAGTACATTCAAAATGCTTTAAATAGTATTTGACACATAGGAAGCACTGAAGAAATTATGATGATCATAATTACTACTACTATTATTATTTTGATCCCATAATTATGCATTCTAAATTTCCCCCATTGATTTTCTAACTAAAGAAATTTAGAATGTGTTTACAATATACAAACATGGCACACATAAACTATGGAGTTTTATAGCTTTATTCCAGCATGGAGTCCTCAGGGAACATGTCTTTTATTCAGAACTGTCTCATGATGACAATTTGTTTTCCATTTCAATCTAGTTAATTTCATCATTTTCATGAATGTTCCAGCCTACATGAAACACAAAATTATATTATTATAAAAAATAAAAGCTACCTGGTCCATGTGCCATGCCAGGACCTTCATGCAAGAAAGGGCAACACAGCCCTTTAAAAGAATTTAGCACCATTGCAAAGCTACTGAGAAATATAGCACATAATATTTGGTTGCAGATTATCATCTCTGTTAGGAATCTTGAAAACAATATCACTGTGTCCTACAAAATGTTATAGCACATTTGGTGAACTGCTCTTTATGAAGGCTCCAGAAGGTGTTCTGTGTTTGGGTCAAGATAAGTTTAGCTCTGCATTTTCTGCCCTGTTCTAGTAAAACATGTCCCTTTACTTTAAAGGTTTTACTTTGGACAAAAATATTCCATTACAGCTGTAACAGAGTGACACAAAAAGCATTATATCAATTTATATTTCTCTATTGATTTCTTCAAACCTCATTAAACTTTGTAGATATGCATATCATGTAATTTTCAGCTCTACTAGCTTTAGGATGTAACGGGTTATTTATCAGAAATAAATTCATGATCATTTTTACTCTCCCAATTTAGATTCAGGACATAGTTATGTATTTTTTTCAGCTTTTGGCTGGGAGAGAAATTTCCAAGTTTTTTGTCCTTTAGGATAAAGAAGAATGTGAAGTAGAATTACCAAGTGCTAGAGTGATGACAGAGTATGAGTGTAATAAGCACAGGCTTAAAATTTTAACATTTCCTGACAAAGCATACATGTTTCTATTGTGGGGATCCCTGAGAAATCCTTTAGCTTTTTCTTTTCATAGACAATTATTGAAACATTATTATATACCAGACACTGAGTTAACTGGTCAGAGATCCCCAGATGAATCATCTCTCCCTTTTTCAAAGTGCTAATGGTTTAAAAGCAGCTCTAGCCTCCCAAACTATAAAGGACAGCATGATGTGAGAAATGTTGTATGGGAGGTTATGTATAACATGTGATTTGAGTATACGACAAGAGGAGATTAATTGTGAGAGCTCGGGTTGTTACTAAGAATATGTTTTCAGGGAAGTTACTAAGCTCTATGTTGGAGAATAAATAATAGCCTTTCAGGCACAGAAAGGGGGTCAGGATTTTCAAGCAGGGGAATAAACATGTATAACTACATGGATTCCAGAGGAAATAAGGCATAGTGGGGGGAAGTTAGACACTGTTGGAGGAGGTCAACGAGAGGGTGTGACTGATCATCGAACTGAGAGCTGAACCCGGGCAATCAGAGGCTCCTCACCCCTTTCCCTGGCCCTTGAAATATATATGTTCTGCCCACTGTTGCCACAGTCAGAGGACTCAGACTGGAGAGAGTAAGGTGTTGTTGAGACCATCTGGATGATATCTGTGACTAAATCCAGTTAAGGCCTCTATGTAAACTGTTAAGATTCTGGTGTGCAAGTGTGGAGTGGAGATGTAGTCAGCTTGAGGCCACCCAGGACAAGTCTCCTATCTAAGTTCCCTTGCTTATTAAATCTGTACCTACCAATCTGGCATGGTTTGTCTCTTTCTTTAGTATCCCTTTGTCATCTGTGTGTGGGTACCAGTTTCTTATTACCCAGGGAATCTCCTGAGTCTGTGAACCAACAGATATTCAAACTAAACATAGAAGGTTGAGCCCAGAAATGTGTGAAAGAATCTTAGAAAAATAAAGGAAGCCCCCAAAGATAGATTGGGATCTGACTGGGAAGAGCTGTGGAAAACGTGCTGAGCAGTTAGGGAAATGGGTGAATTACTTTTCATTTATGAAGATCACTGGAATGTGTATCTTGAAGACAGATGGAAGCAGGAGAATTCATGGCAGCAAGTCCAAACAAAAGGAGATTGCAGCACTCAGTGTGAGAGATGATGAAGAAGTTGGTGACAGAGTTACATAGTGAGGGCAAAGAAGAAATAAATATAGGAATACTTTAGAAGGTAGGAAAAAACATGCATTGCTGATGAGATGAGAGCAAGAAAGGTAAGGTGAAAATAAAATCTTAAAGCTTTAAGTTAGGTAGATGACAATACAACAAATAAAAATCTAAATAGAAAAAGAGCTGATACCAACATAAACCAGAGCTGAGAATTTCAATTTCAGAATGCTAATTTTGAGAAACTTGTTGGTGACAAAGGGTATGACTAGTGGAATTTGTGAATATGATTTTGGTGCTCAATATGAAGGTCTGACATGAATATGTCAGCACATAGAGGAATCATTAGAGCCATGGAAATGGATGAAAACAACCAAGAAGCTTAACCACCAAGAAAAGAATGTTTGTGAACAAAATGATATGACATGAACAGATGATCAGGAAAATAGACAAATGCAGAGAAATAATTTGCCAATCAGGATGCTTTTGGATGGAATGAATGAAAAACCTGGTTTAAACTGGCTTAGTAAGGCGAGGGATTATCTCAAATAGGAAGAAGTCCATAACTGGACTCCCCAAATCTGGTTGTGATGACTTTTCAACTTTAAACTCCTCCTCAGTCTTTCTTTCCTCATCCATACCAAAGGGCTGCTAGAGGTTATATGCTTCGGAAAGTGGAACAAAAAGTACTCTCTTAAACATGAAAATAAAAGCTGTTCCCTTCAGACTGAAGACTGAAGCATGTGCCCATCCCTAATCAAATAACAATAACTAGGGAAAGGCTATGGTGTGCCATAGTTGACATGTGGCATAGGATTGCCATTGTTTCCATGTGGAACAGGATTGCAATAATTGACTAGAGCTATTTTCAACCTTTATCATATCATGACACAAACAAACCAATCATTAAAATTCTGTGGCATTTCAAATAATATATTTTTTTCCAAGCTGACAAAAAAATAGGTATAATTTTGACTCATTCACAACAGATAGTTATTGTTGTATTGGCTGTTGTCACTATTTTATTTCACAATCTAAGGGAAAAGAGGTCAATGTCCCTGACTAAATAGTCAGGTATTGCATGTTTTAAAAATTCTGGCAGCACACCAGTATCTTTTATGGCATATCAGTTGAAAATGATTGGACTAGACTATTTAGAACCTATTGAATATGACTGACTCTGAGACTAAAAATGATGTCAGCTTTCCTTGAGTGAAATGATCTGGACTGGGAAGGGTAGATATCTAAAAACAGGTTTCTGGATAGGCAAACAATATTCTTTATCACACTGGTATTTGAAAGAGTAAAACGTGATAATTTGTGCTAAATGATATTTACTAAAATTTGAGAATGTTGGTGTGCACATTGTATACTAGAGGCCTGGTACATGAAATTCCTGCACAAGGGGACAAGGGGTTCCTCAGCTCGGCCTGTGCCCTCTTGCAGTTTGGGAGTACACAGATGTCCAACCGATGGCTTAGATCCGCTCCCAGGCCTAAGCCAGCAGTCGGACATTCTTAGCACTGCTGCTGCACTCACCAGCTGTAAGCCTGGCTTCTGGCTGAGTGGTGCTCCCACTGTGGGAGTGCACTGACCATGAGGTGATAGCTCCTGTGTTGTCTGCCTCCTGGTGGTCAGTGTGCATCATAGCAACTGGTTGTTTCACTGTTGGGCTGAAACTGGCTCTCTGACATCCCCGAGAGGTCTCAGATTGCAAGAGGGTGCAGGCCAGGCTGAGGGATCCCACTGGTACACTATTGGGGCCAGGGAGGGACAAAGGAGGTTGGCCAGCCAGGAAGGACCACAGGAGGGCTCTAGGGCATGTCTGGCCTGTCTCGCCCAGCCAGACCCCAGCAGCAAGCTCACCTACCAGTCATAGTGTCTGTCCCCTGGTGGTCAGTGCATGTCATAGTGAGCAGTTGAGCAGCCTTCACATATCATCAGCATATTACTCTTTGATTGGTTGAATGGCTGACTGGATGACCTGACATTAGGCTTTATTAGGCTTTTATTATGTAGAATCAGGGATCAGGGGCAGCCTGTGGGGAGGAGGAGATGGCAGGAGATTGGCTGGCCAGCCTGACTGGATCAGGGCTTGATCAGGGCTGGGCCAGCTGCGGGGAGAAGCCATGGGCAATTGGCCTGTGGGCCCTACCCCAAATTAGGGTGGGGGAGCCAATTGGGAGCAGGGCCAGCTGTGGGGAAGGGCTATAGGCAGTGGGCTGGCTGGCCCTGCCCATGATCAGGAATCAGTGACCATGGGAAAAGCTGTGGAAGGTTGGCTGGCCAGCCCCACCCTTGATTTGTATGTAGAGCTGGCTATAGGAAGGGGCCACAGGCCTATCAGGGTGGTGGGGGCTGGCTGTGGGGAAGGGCCACAGGCAGTTGGCCAGCCTACCCTGCCCCTAATTGGGGTGGGAGATCTTATGTGGGGTAGGGATGCGGGAGGTTGGCTGGCCAGCCCCGCCTCCTATTGGGGTAGGGAAATCAATCAGGGGTGGGGCCGAATGTGGGAGGGCCTGATCAGAGTGGTGGGGGCCCATTGGGGGCAAGGCTGGCTGGAGGGAGGGGCTGCAGGAGGTTGGCCACAGGACCCTCCTTCTGCCTCCACCCCCTTTCAGGCTTTTTCTCTGGCTGCAGTGGCATCATAGTTACTGGTTGTTCCAGTTGTTCTGGCATTCAGGTTGCTGGCTTTATATATATATATATGATCAGGTATTCTTTGTAAGGAATGATCTTATTATTTATTTAGGGTAGAAAGAAAATAGGTCTATCTGTGGAACAATATCATCATAACACCGCTTAGCTTTCTGAGAACAGGAACTTGATATCCTGATGTTATCCACTGAGTCTCACTGAGTTGCAGCCTAATTGCTGTCAAAGAAAGCCTCTTCTGATATTTTGGCTCCTGCTCAGGTTCCCAAGCCTGATTTCTTCATATCCATTAGTTCATGGTTTCTATCCTGTTTTAAGATTTTGTTCCAAACTTTTGCAATGTTCCTCAGACTGTCTTTCAGAACTAGGATTCTTCTTAGTCTCACCAATTATTTGCCCTAGGAACTTGAACCCTTACTCCTATTATTTTAACTTGTCCTGAGTCTGAAGAGTGGATGGAGTTACCAAAGAGCTTATCTGCTGTGTTGAATATTCTAGGTGCTCATCTCACTCCAGTGGGCAATTTGAGGATAAGTCTGTGCTCTTTCCTATACTTGAGATACCTGACAATAAATAAAGAGTCCTGCCTCACAGATGAGCACTGAGAGAGAACACTGTGAACTCCAAGCTTTAAACAGATTTTCAAGTATTTCTGTAATCTAAAAGGTTATATATAATTTTAAAGGAAACATGTTATTTGATAAGTATTAATGGCTTAATATTTTATCTATCTGTCATCTGTTTAATTAAATTTAAATAAATCAAATTAACTTTTAAATTAAATTAAAACATTTAACTTTTTAAAAATTAATTTGAGAGAATTAAATTAATTTTTTAAAAATTTTATTTTATTGTTTAAAGTATTACACATAGTAGTACATATATCTCCTTTTCCCCCCATTGACCTTCCCCCAGCCTCCCTTACCTTCTGTCACATGCCCTCATCCCCTTTCCCCCCAGAGTCTTGTGTCCATTGGTTGTGCCTATATGCATGCATATAAGTCCTTTTAAACATTGATTGGAGAGAGAGGAAGGGTAAGGGGGAGAGAGGAAGAGAGAGAGAGAAAGGGATAGATCATCAATTTTTTTGTTCCATGTATTCATATTTATTGATTGACACTTTTATGTGCACTGACTGGTGATCGAACCTGAAACATTGGGATATCGGGATGATACTCTAACCAACTGAGCTACACAGCTAGGGTTTAAATAAACTTTTTAATAAAAGACAGAAAATATGATAACTTGGGTAAGAATTTAAGATCTTACTTACACTCAGTCTATAACTGGAATTCTTAAGCAATTTTCAGAGCCAACATAAATCTAGTCAATTTCTACTATCAAAGAACTATGCTATTGATAACTGTCAATTATGTAATCTTAAAACCAAGGCAAGTTCACACTCTAAGCTCCATCTATAAGACATAAAGAAAAGGATACATTTTCTGAAACCCTGTTGATACTTCCAATCTGTCTATCCGAACAGATGTCACTAATTTGGTTAAAGATTCATCTGTGTTGCTTCTGGCTTGACAGGAGCTCAGGCTGCAATAACCAGCTCTTCTGAGATTCTGATGTTGCCATGAGGCAATTTTTTTTTTTGTGAAACATGTTGAAGAAAGAATACTTATATAAAATGGGAACACTGTACTTGATTTATGTTCCTGTCTTTAAGCCAGTTAAGTGTCTGAAACTGAATCCTTATTTTTTCCTATCCCAACTCCCTATTATGTACAGGGCAGTTCAAAAAGAATAAAAAACTTTAATAAATATATTACTTACTCAGTAAGTTGGAGATTATATATATATATCTTACCTAATAATAGAGAAACATGTAAATTAACCATACCTCCACTACACCAACAGCCAGTCAGAGTGAGTATGCAAATTTACCCAACAAAGATGGCAGTTAATTTGCATAGGCAGATGGGGTGGGCAGGGCCATGGCCCTCTCCCGGGTGTCTGGGTTCATCTGGGGCAGGGGAGGTCAGGCAGGCAGCATCAGACACTGCCCACAAGGTACTAGTCCATTGGGCCAGGGAGGTGGGGTGGGCAGCACCAGATGCCACACGAGGGTTCCGGGTCCATTGCAGGTCCCAGGAGGGATAGTGTTCTGCCTAGTCACTCCCTTGGGGCTCCGGGAACATCACTGCCCAGGGAAGCACGGCTGGACCCTGGGAACATGACAGGAATGGGGTTTCTGAGACCCAGACCTGGCCTCTGGCCACAGATTCACAGCTTCCCAGAGACCAAGGGCAGGGATCTGCCTCACCTGCAGAGAGAGCAAGGTTCTGCAGTGGCACCAAAACTCGGGTGGGCCAGGCCAGGGGTCAAGGGGCATGCAGGGTGTCCAGGTGGAGGGGCAAGGACCTGCAGCCTAGAGGCGGGAGTTGAGTGGCCATGCCACCTCAGTGGAGGGGTGCCACACTGCAGGGTACTGGACTGACCAACACTATTCAGACAAGGACTGGGGAGAGGAAATAATGTGGAGTGTTTGCAAGGAAGATGTGCTTGAGAAAGGCTCAGAAGCCTGACAAGAAGGTTTGTTCTGTTTGCCCAGCAGCTGCCCCTTAGGAAGAGCAGAGAGCATGGCTCTGAGGGCTCCCTGTGTACTGAGTCAAGTTCCACAGCCAACTGGAATTGGCCTCAGTTTCCTGGTCTGTAAAATGGATTAAGTGTCTCTCAGTGCCTTCACTGAGCTTTGGTGGCCAATTGGGATACTATATAAGGAAAATGAGAGAAGAAGTGAGAAAGAAAGGGAAAGGCAAACAACACAAAAGAAAGACTGGAAGGAACCTGTAAATCTATTGTCACTTAAGTAAGGGATATAGTCAATAGTGTTGTAATGATGGTATGATGCCAGGTGGGTACTGGAAATATTAGGGAACACTTTGTAAAGTATATGATTGTTTAACCACTATTCTGTAACTAATATACAATCTGAAAGCAATACAAAATAATATTGAATGTAAAGAAATAAAACTGGAGTGAAATTTTTATAAATATCAAAGTATAAATAAAGGAGAGAACCGAGATGGCGGCATAGGTAAACACTTATCTTGCTGCCCCACACAGCAATTTCAAAACAACAACTTAATGAAAGAACAAACACCATCCAGAATCACTGGAAAGCTGGCTGATTGAAAATTCCAGAAATAAAAGAGAAGATAGGACACTGTGACTCTGAAGAGCGGCTGAGGACAGCATTGAAGATACGTGCGGAGAGAGGTTTGGAGCACACCAGTGGATAGGGTGGGTGGCTGAAAACCTTGCCAGTTTTCTCGAACAGGGATACAAGGACGTCCCACTGCACTGATCCCCCAGCTCCAGGAGAGGTCCAGGGAGCCCACAATCATACAGGGTAAAGACTGGACAGTGGGAGGGCATGCTGAGGCTAGGGTGCTGCAGGGGCCTGCAGGCTTGTGGAGAACGAGAGCTTGTGCAGTGTGCGCGTGAACTTGGGAACAGCGCAGCTGCGCGACCGTGCAGAGAGTGCTCGTGACTTGCTCTCTCATTTGGGAAACCATCAGACTACATTGTTTTTTGACCCTGGGTGAGACATTGGGTGTGCAGACTCATTTGAGGAGAGGCTGAATTCTCCAGCAGCTGGTGGAGCTCTGCAGAGGCTCTCTCTCAGAGTCCCTGGGGCCGCATAGGGTGGAGCTGACACTGACTGCTTGGCCCGGAGACTCTGCCCATCCAACCTGAGCACAGCTGAATGTCACAGACAATTGGCCTGGAGGTCAACCCCTCCAAGTGCTAACAAAGATTAACCTGGGCTTAACTTTAACAAGACTGTGCAACTCATATCCACCTCAGGTAACCGGGGAGGCTGAGCCACTGTCCCTTGTAGGACATCTAGCACAAAAAGCTAATTGACCAACTCAGAGAAGCAGCCACGATGCAGAGACATGGAAAGAAATAAGATGTGAAAGAAATGGAGGTAAAAAAAGGACTGGACATGGAATTCAAAACCACGGTTATAGGGCTTCTCAAGAGGCTCGTAAAAAAGGCTGAGAACTACAAGGAAATAAACAAGACCTACAAGAAAATGAATGAGACCCTCAAGGATATGAAGGAGACCCTCAAGGATATGAAAAAGGACCAACCAGAAATTAAGCATACACTGACTGAAATAAAAAATATTATACAAAGACCTAAAAGTACTCGAGCACTCCAAGAACCAAGTTAAAGATTTGAAATACAAAGAGGTCAAATCCACTCAGCTGGAAAAGCAAGAAACCAAAAGAATCCAAAAAATTGGAGATAGTGTAAGGGGCCTCTGGGACAACCTCAAGCATACCAACATCCGAATTATAGGGGTGCCAGAAAAAGAGAGAGAGTAAGGCAATGAAAACCTATTTAAAGAAATAGTGACTGAAAACTTCCCACACCTGGTGAAAGAAATTGACTTAGCAGTCCAAGAAGCAAACCGAACCCCAATATATAGGAACCCTAAGAGGACCACAGCAAGGCACATCATAATTAAAATGCCAAGAGCAAAAGACAAAGAGAGAATATTAAAAGCAGCAAGAGAAAAACAAATGGTTACCTATAAGGGAGCACCCATACAATTGTCAGCGGGTTTCTCAACAGAAATGATACAGGCCAGACGGGAGTGGCAAGAAATATTCAAAGTGATGAATAGCAAGAATCTACAACCAAGATTACTCTATCCAGCAAAGCTATCATTCAGAATTGAAGGTCAGATAAAGTGCTTCACAGATAAGAAAAAGCTAAAGGAGTTCATCACCACCAAACCAATATTATATGAAATGCTGAAAGATACTCTTTAAGAAGAGGAAGAAGAAAAATATAAAAGTGTAAACTAGGAACAACAAATACACATCTATCAACAAATGAATCTAAAAATCAAGTGAATTAATAAGCTGATGAACGGGATAAACTGGTGAATGTAACAGAATCAGGGACATACAGAGGGAATGTACTGACAACTCTTGGGGAGAAAGGGGGTGTGGGAAGAGCAGCAAGAGACTGAACAAAAACCATGCAACTATGGGAGAGAACAGTGGGGGAGATGAGGACGGAGGGTGGGATGGGTACCTTTTGGAGGGGAGCTGTAGGGGGGATAAAAGGGAAAAATGTAATTAATAAACTGAGCAATAAAGATTAAAAAAATGAAAAAGAAAACACAAAGTATAAATAAAGGCTGCAAAGGAAGGAAGGGGGAGATTAAAAATAGTGTTTTTTCATTTTACCACTCTATTGTCTTTTCAGTGCATGAAAAAGACAGTTTATTTATATGGTGCTTTTATACTTTTCTAAGTCATTATCTCATTTTAATTTCAGGGCAACTTAAAGACAAGATAATTATTCCCTCCACTAATCAAAGCAAGGAAATCTTGTTGTCTGGTCCCATTGATTCAATCATCAAGCCCTTATTGTAAAGCAGGGTTAGTAAAATTTTCTGTGAAGGATAATATCTATACTAATAAAAGTCTAGAGGGTAATCAGGCCATGAGGGGAGAGTAGTTGGGGGCAGAGGAGCAGTTAGGTGTCAATCAGGTTGGCAAGGGAGCAGTTAGGGAACAATCAGGCAATCTAATATATATATAATAGGCCCAGTGCATGAATTCGTGCAGGGGTGGGGTCCAGCCGGCCTGGCCAGGGGGATGGGACATGGGCAGTTGGCTGGCCTGCCTACTGGTCGATCTCCTGGTTGAGGAGACAATTTTCATATTAGCCTTTTATTATATAGGATATACACTGAGTGGCCAGATTATTATGCATTCAGAGATCATAATAATCTGGCCACTCAGTGTGTGTGTGTGTGTGTGTGTGTGTGTGTGTGTGTGTGTGTGTATGAATATATAGTCAAACCAATTTGTAAAGAACAAGCATGGATATCATTACACATGTTCAATATGTATCTTTTGTTTCATAGGGCACATCTCAATTTTGTAGTCTAACTCTAACCATGCTGTTGCAAAGGGAAAGATCTCCTTTTTTTGCACATTTCCTTCCATGACTTAAATGGGTTCCACCACTTGTTCCTTCTTTTTTTGAAAGTTATGAGAAATAAATATTACAATATCATTTAAGAATTTAGTGCTCTCAGACAGTTGTGGTTTTCTATCTAGGAATCTGGGCATCTGTTCTTCAAGTATTTATTATTTACTAGTATATGGAGTATATATGTGTGTATATATTTTTTACTTCATAAATATTTATCATAATTTGAGATATTATATAATAATAAAATAAAAGTGGAAGTAGTTATATTTATTGAACACTGTTAGGAAGTACTGAACAAATAATTATCTTGCTGATTTATCAGGCAAGGTAGATAACTACAATATTATTTTATTCTAATTTTAAATATTTTACAAATGGCAGGTATAAGGACAATAAGAAAATGATAAAATGTAATAAATATTTTGAGATGCTCTGAGAAATTAGCACTTTTCTATCTGATATTGATGGACATAAGATGTTTTAAATATGACCTTTCTTACTAAAAAGACTTGAACCAAAATTCATATTTTAAAAATGGATTTAAATAATAGAAAGTGAGGAAATTGCAATATTTTATATCACATAGGCCATTAATTTGTCACCCACAGACAATATAGATATAAACTTGCAAGTTAGCTATGCATAGATGACTTGGAGAAAATTATATTAGTTATTAAAATGTAGAACAGCAGTGTATCCTAGGTATAATGATTTATAAGGAAGATTTGATTAACGGAGACACCTTGAAACTACCAGCATTTATATAATTAATTTAATATAACTAAGCAATGAATGGTATTTAGAAATTAGTGTTAGTTACATTGGACAAAATACAAGGACTATTATATCAGAGCCAAGAGAGAAGATGACCTTGAATCAACTTCAACTTCACAATATAACTCTAATTATCATTATCCTTTATTTAATGTTTTTCTTTAAAAAATATAATATCCAGATTTAGTCTCTGAATGACCCCATTGTCTCACCATTGAATATCTGTCAATTATTTTACTTAAAGTTTACATTCATGTAATAACAGGCATTTAGTTATAATTTATGTTTGATTCTGTTTAATATCAGACTACAGTATCCTTCTTTATTTAAAAAATTCTTATATTGATTTTTTTAGAGAGAAAGGAAGGGAGAGAGAGAGACATCAATATGAGAGGGGAAGAACAATTGAATGCCTCCTGCACAGCCCCTACCAGGGATCAAACCCACAACCCAAGCATGGGCTCTGCTTGGGAATCAAACTGGCAACCTTTTGGTGTATGGGATGATGCCCACCAGTTGAGCCACACCAGCCAGGGCAAAGCAGTGTTTCTAATAACTTTTTAGAAAATTACAATATATATATTTAAAAAGACCAACTCTAGGTGTCAGAATAATTTCTAAAAGCTAAATGATTGAACAGCTTTTCATCATGTTCCATGCAAGATGTGCATTTCTAAAAATTCTTTCCTGAGATATGAAATTCAATGTGTCTGTTATAGAACAGAAGTGAAGGGGCACATTAATATTTAGAAATGTATTTTAAACACACATGAGGTAAGCATTATGAGCCAAAGCTATCAACTTTGGAAAACTTGGGAAATCTAAAATGCTCTCTGGAAGATCAGAATAAATGATTATTGAATTGTAATGTTGGAAAATTAAAATATAATTTTAATATGGTGGAAAGGCAATAATGAATTATTGACATGAAATCCAATATTACAAGCCTGTAGAATGTACATTTTCTGTCATTTCTTCTTCCCTAGGGATACATTCTAACCAAGAATATCTATCCTATCTAATAAATGAGTAATATGCAAATTGACCATCACTCCAACACACAATATGGCCACCCTCATGTCGTCAAAGATGGCTGCCCCCATGTGATCAGGCCAGCAGGGGAAGGCAATTGGGAGGAACCAGGTCTGCAAGGGAGGGCAGTTGGGGGTGTTCAGGCTGCAAGGGAGGGCAGTTGGGGGGACCAGGCCTGCAGGGGAGGGCAGTTGTGGGGGACAAAACCTGCAGGTGAGGGCAATTGGGGGTGACTAAGCCACCAGGGGAGGGCAGTTGGGGGAAACCAAGCTTGCAAGGGAGGGCAATTGTGGGGGACCAAACCTGCAGGGGATGATAGTTTGTGACAAGCAGGCCAGCAGGGGAGGGCTGTTAGAGGCAGCTAGGCTCACGAGGGAGGGCAGTCAGGGGTGGCCAGGCCCGCAGAGGAGGGCAGTTAGGGGTGACTAGGCTGGCAGAGAGGGGCAGTTATGGGCAATTGGGCCAGCAGGGTAGCAGTTAGGCATTGATAAAACTAGCAGGGGAGTGGTTAAGGGGTGATCAGGTTGGCAGACAGAGCAGTTAGGGGCAATCAGGCAGGCAGGCAGGTGAGTGTTTGGGAGCCAGCAGTCCTGGATTGTGAGAGAGATGTTTCAGATTAAAGAGGGTACAGGCTGGGCTGAGGGACACTCCTCCCATGCTTGAATTTTGTGCACTGGGTCTCTAGTATATATACATATATAAAAGCCTAATATGCAAATAGACCGAACAACAGAACAACCAAACAACCGAACAACCAAACAACTGGTCTCTCTGACTAACACTGACCACCAGGGGGCACACATGGAACAAGGTGGGCTTTGGCAGCAGGAGGCAGAGCATGGAACATGGTGGGCATCAGCCATGTTGGGATGGTAGAGCAGGTGAGAGGGGGATGCCAGACCAATGTAGGCACTGGTCACTGTCAGGGTGAGCCTCTGGTGGTTGCTGAAAATTCTTTGCACCTGCATGTTTTGGTCCCGCCATCTGCTCACATTCACTGTTGACACTGGTCCCAATTGCTCTGTGCTATCAGCACATGCAAGTGGTGGCAGCAGGAACAGGGATGTTGGCAGACAGGGTATTGGAGGCTGTGGCAAGAGGGGCTAGGCAGGGGTGTGAAGGATGGGCTAAGAACTGCCCCTATGCCCACCACAGCCTTGTGGCCCACAGTTCCTTTTGAGGTGCATGAATTCATGCACTGGTCCCCTAGTATATCATATGTAACAGTGGTTCTCAACCTTTCTAATGCTGCGACACTTTATACAGTTCCTTATGTTGTGGTGACCCCCAACTATAAGATTATTTTGCTACTTCATAACTGTAATTTTGCTACTGTTAATGAATCATAATGTAAACATCTGTGTATTCCGATGGTCTTAGGCTCTACAGCAGCACTTCTTAACCTGAAACCATCAGTACAGTCTCTTAGATTTAAAAATTAAGACCTGGCAAGGCTACTCTAACACTGAAAAAACAGGATGATGCAATGATGACATGCATGGATTCTGACTTGCACATTTGTAACTGTGTGACAAAGCCAATTAACTTCTCTGCTTCAGTTTTTCCACCCATAAGATGGGGAGAATGACACTACTGCCTCAGAGGATCATGTTATAATCAGGACAAAAAATGCAGCTGTCCACACAACAGCAAGATGCCTTTCCCCGATATGAAAAGTATGATCACCGGTTCATGCAACGTCCTGGAATGTGCGAGGGATGTCTGATTGCTGATTTAGGCCTGTGGGGATTGGGCCTAAGCAAGCAGTCAGACATCCCCTGAGAGCACAGGCTGGGCTGAGGAAATCTCCTCCCCCATGCATGAATTTCATGCACCAGGCCTCTAGTTGTAAATAATGCTCCTATGAACATAGGAGTGCACATATTCTTTCAAATTGGGTTTCAGAATTCTTAGGATATATTCTCAGAAGTGGGATTGCTGGGTCAATAGGTAGTTCCATTATTACTTTTTTGAGGAAACTAAATACTGTTTTCCACAGTGGCTGTACCAGTCTGCATTCCCACCAACAGTGCACTAAGGTTTCCTTTTCCCCACACCCTCACCAGCAAAGATATTTTTAATGAATGTCTGGGCTAACATCCTACTCCAACTCAGCAGAGCTATAACCTCTCTGAACATGTAACATTCTCTATATGTCTGTTTCCTCCCCAGTGGAATAGGAATAATAAATAATAATTTTGTTTTAAAAATATATTTTATTGATTTCAGAGAGGAAGGAGAGGGAGAGAGAGATAGGAGCACCAATAATGAGAGAGAATCATTGATCTGCTGCCTCGTGCATGCCCCACACTGGGGATCAAGCCTGCAACATGAGCACGTGCCCTGACTGGGAATTGAACTGTGACCTCCTGGTTCAAAGATCAGCACTGAGCCACTGAGCAATGCTAGCAGGGCAGGAATAACAACAATTTTTAAGGCTATTGTGTGGAAGTCTTCTAAAATTACTATATAGTTTCCTAATATTACATTTTTTGTTGCTGCACAATATCACATAACATTAAATTAATAATGGCACATAACTTATGTAAGCATTTTAGTTTACAATATTTTACTATTATGAACAGTAATTATTTATGAGCAATATAAATGTCATTTCACTTATGTAATTTCATATATGTATGTATATATTTCTGTAAATTCATAGACATGTTATCACTTGTCAAAAAATATATGCATTTCAATGTGTTTCTGACCTCTCAAAAAGTTTAAGCCATGGAAATTCTATGACTTTAATATTTCATTGCTAAATGATGATGTCTCATAACATCCCCCCCACCCGAATTCTAGTCACTTTTTAACACTGTTATTTTAAGATTTAATTTTAAAGCAATATATCTTAGAATTTTGTGCTTGCAATGTGGAGCAAGGAATAAAAAATAAAGTTAACATGACGAATAGGTTGTAATACAGAAGATAATTTGATGGTAACATTACTGCATTTTTTATTTGATTGGGGCCCAGAAACAATTAATTTTCCTTATGTGTGGCAGAATCATTTATATTTATTAAGTGATTTCTTGAGCCTTGTTTCTATCCATCCTAAAATGGCACTCATCCCAATGTGCTCTTCAAACTGAGTACCAATTTCCAGCAAATCACCATAATTAATGCCAGTTAATTATTTTTATGCTAGAGGCCCAGTGCATGAGGAGGAGGATCCCTCAGCCTGGCCTGTCCCCTCTCACAGTGTGGGAGCCCTCAGGGGCAGGAGGCGACACCCCTATCAGATCTCTGATGCCTCCACTGCTGGCAGCACAAGCCTCTGCCAGCCCTGGTTACCTGAGCCTCTGGTGGCCCTGGGTGGCTGAGGGCGGATCTGGCAGCACTGTGTGCCTGCCACTCCCTCCCCCGCTGAGCTGGGCTGAAAGGACTGTGGGACCCCGTTGGGGCTGAGGGGACTGGGAGCTGCAATCTTGTGGCTATGGGCAGCACCATCTCTGTGACGGCCTGATGGTCAATATGCATATTCCCTCTTTATTAAATAGGATTTCTCCTATCTTGTGCTATGTCTCTTCCCTTTCTGGGACTCTCGTTACACTTATATCAGACATTTTTACAAATTTTTTCTACATTCTTCATCCTTTTGTCACATTCAGTATTAACATGAATGTTTTTTTCTGACCTATATTCTAGTTCACTGAGTCTGTTTTTAGCTGTTACCTAATTCCCTGTGAAAACAATGTTTTGAGCCCTTAACTTCAGTAACTGTCTTATGTAGTTATGGAGTTTGCATTTGGTTATGTTTTACAATCCAGTTTCTATCAGAACTCTAAATCTCATCTTTTGTTTCCTCAAGCATATTAAGTAAAGTTTTATTTAAACCCATCTCTGTTAATTCCATCCTATGTGCTCCCTGGGTAACAAAGGCTGGTAGTGTCTCACCATCATCTCCTAGGCATTTATCTCTACAGGTCCAAGCAGTCTTCTGTCAGCATCACTTCCTTCCTGCCTGTTCAGCTTTGTTTTGCCCATGGGAACATGCCTGACCTTGGCATAGAGCAAGCTGAAAATGTTGATGAGATAATGCCTGCAGAAGTAGCATTCATGGAAAGATTGTTTGGAAGTTGATGAATGAAAACCCTGGTTTCCTCACCTCTTGGTTGAGGAGACATGTTTTACAATATCTCATTAAGGTTTTTAAAGACATTGAACTTCAGTTATATCCAAAGATAATTGGCTCAATAATGCATCCTTTATTAGTTTTCTTCTTTTCCTCTTTCTTACATCTCCAATCCTCTAAAAATCTTTTCTCAGGTCATATCCTCTCAAATATATTTGTACTTGACTACCCCTTTCAGGGCCTACTTCTAGGAGAAACCCATGTCACAGTGCTTTCCTTCTACTTGTGTGCTGGGTTCATGTTGATTATGAGTTAGAAGTTGTATGTAAAATATTACAGAAAAAAGAAAGTGTGAATGATACTATCTTTTAAAGGTGATTTAAGTTGTTGTTTTTTTACTTTTTTTTTTTTTAACAAGTAACGCCTGTCTAAAGCAGGGGTTGACATTTTTTTTTTCCTGTACAGGTCCAGATAGTAAATATTTTAGGCTTTTATAGCTATACTGCCTCTGTCATCACTACTCAGCTGTACCACTGTAGCAAGCAAGAAGCCATAGATATTGACAAACGAATGTGACTGTTTTCCAATGCAAGTTACTTTACAAAACAGGTAGCAGGTCAGACCGTCCCCATAGGCTATATAGTTCCCTGACCTATGGCAACAGGAACTTGCAATTCCAGCTCATCTTAATCAAATAAGGGAACAAGATTCCTTAAAGCTGACAAAGAAAAACATTGCAGATATTGCCTCCATGAAGCCTGCTAGCTACATTGAGGCAATTGCTGAGTCTTAAGTTCTAAGATATTATTCCACTGCAACTTTGAAACTTTTGTCCTAATTTCATCCCTTTTCACTACTATAATAAACCAAAACCAATCCATGGCAAATTATTGCCATCTGGACACCAATAAAGAACTAAGCCTTCCATTGTAACTCACATTGCCTCTGCAAAGGTATTGATGCTGATAGTTTTACAAGAAGGACCTTACTTTATTATAGTCAAATTTTGAAATCTTTTGACTCTGGTACCACTCTTTCCCATCTGGAAAAAGTTCTAGGTCCATGTCAACCCTCTAATAGCTTGACTTCGGGGGTATTCCTAAAGTTTTTCCTACAAATATCAAAGTACTAATTTCTACATATCAAGTTGATCCACAAAAAACAAACAAATAAACAAAAAGTCTCACAGATTATAATATTTTAATTTTATTTAATAGACTGAAGGGTTATACAGAAATGTGTGAGTTCTTATCTCTAAGAAGAAAGGAGAAAATATAAATTAATCCACATTGACATCAGAAATTCTCCTCCCTTCAAATTCAAATGAATTATTGTCTATCTTACGTCTCTATAGTAAGTTTCCATTATTTAGCACATTATGATATAGCAGTCTGGAGAATCTACCTGGTATAAAAATCCTGTTATGCCACATAATAGCTCTATGAGTGAGCAAATATTTAAACTCTCTTTGCATAAATAACTCCATCTGTAAAGGATGTGTGAGGATTAAATAAGATAGTTACCCCAAATGCTTCTAACAATGTCTGGCATATAAGAAGCACTCAATTGACATAATTAATCATCCCCGTTTTATGATCCTTTTTTATTTTCATTGCATTATTATCAGCTTTTATAAAGAATAGATAAAATTTTAACTAAAAGATCATAATATATTAACTGTGGGGGGTGAGGGGTGGGGGGAGAATCAAAATATGGTACATAATTAGTGCAACTGCATAAAATGTGTTAGCAGTTTGGAAAGCATTACATAGTTATTAGCAATAGCAAAAATAGTTGTGTTACTATGAATTTCTTCTGATATAATATTTATATTTTAATTTTTAAAAATAGAGTCTTTCCTTGCTTTTAAACTAATCTTTCTCTCCTGAAAATTAATCTGAGCCAATCTGATGTTCAATTTGGTCAGTGAAAATGTGAAGTGACATTTCTCTTAGAGGATTTCTAGATCACTGTTACTGTCCCGATCCTCCATTGATCATCCTTGAAAGATAGTTTGATTCCCCTTGTGAATGTTCCCAAGTCATAGCATCTTAGGACAAAATGTTCTGATTATTGGAAACTTTCTATACTTATCTTGAGCTTAAATTTGTCTCCCAGTTATGAGCATTGATTGGAACCAGTTCTGCCTTCTGAAGCTGTCCCAGTAATTCAACATGTTTTCAGAAAACCATCCTACTTGTGATAGAAGATTTAAAACAAGTCTAATCAACCTATGAATGCACATGTCTGTTTTATTCTGCACTTCAATTTTATGTAAATAAAAAAATTTTGTGGCTACTCTTTATTCTTTTTAGGATTCTAATTTTAATGTATCACAATATTAATTACATAAATAAATTACTTCCATGAATACTGAGGATAAATGCCTTGATATATATATATATATATATATTAATTTCAGAGAGGAAGGGAGAGGGAGAGAAAGGGAAAGAAATATCAATGATGATAGAATTTTTGACCAGCTTCCTCCTGCACACCTTCCACAAGGGGATTGAGCCAACAACCCAGGCATGTGCCCTTGACTGGAATTGAACCTGAAACTCTTCTGCAGGCCGATCCTCTGTCCACTGAGCCAAATCAGCTAGAGCACTTGTTCTGTTTTTAAATTAAATTTAAATTTTAAAATAAACTTCTATAATAAAGTTATAATATTTGAAAAGCATTTATTATTATTATTATGTATGATTTCATATTGTGTTAAAATCTTCCCATTTGTAAAATATGAGGTTTTTTATTTTCTTCATTTTTGAATTTGTAAAAAATATATTTAAAATTTTTTGAAAGGAGAAATGCTTTTTGGTACAGTAACTTGCAAATGTCATTCCAGCAGGAGAATTTTTAGAGCACTCTGAATAATAGAAAACACAGCTTACTAATCACAGTTATCTTTCTGGTAGGGTTTTCTTTTGCAAACACTGCTATGCAGAGTTCCAAAGATTACTAACTTGTAAAACACAGTCATAAATGTGGATCTAAAATATTTATATTCAACTTTTGTAGTTTATCTTTAACCTGATTTTTATTTCAGACAATTTTATCTAATAAAAGAGAAACATGCAAATTGACCATACCTCCTCTACGCCCACAGCCATGCCCACCATCCAATCAGGAGCAAGTATACAAATTAACCCACCTGAAAGGGCAGTTGATTTGCATATCCAGGCACAGAGCGAAGACTGAAGACAGAATAGAAGGAAGCCAAGTGCTGCAAAAGGGAGCGAAGCTGTGGAGAAGCAAACAAGCAGGGTGTCGGAGAAGGGAGGGAAGCAGGCAGGTTGGTGGAGACTGCCACAGGAAACCCTGTTCTTACAGGAATCTTCCTGCAACAGGCCTCTAAAACACTATTTTAACTTACAACACTAATTCTATAAATATAGTATTTAGTGTACTTGTCATTTTACAAACAAAGGCATTTTATTTAGGTACCCATTTTAATAGTTTTTTTAATTTAAAGTTAATTAAGTGGAGTATATGTATAATGGTACTCCAGCATTGTAATTTTACTTCTTTTCAAGATGCTATGACCCTAATGCTATATTTAGAGATTTAGGAAAATTTTCTTTCCTCAAACATACAAAGATGAAACAATGGAAAAAAGATATATCTCTAAAAGGAAAGGGCTTGCCCTAATTGATTTGGCTCAGTGGATAGAGCATCCAGTCTAGGGCATGTACCTCAGTTGCGGGCACATCCCAAGTAGAGAGTGTGTAGGAGGTAGCTGATCAGTGTTTCTAACTCTCTATCTCTCTCCCTTCCTCTCTGTAAAAAATCAATTAAAAAATTAATAAATAAAGGGAAAGGGCTTTATTTCACAAATGAGGTGATAGGATGGAAAGGCCATTGTTGTCAACCTCATGCTAGAAAGTAATCAGGTGTGAAGTGTTTGTTATTCTCATTTATTTTCTTCTAATTTGTTCCCCTATTCAGAAGTTGGAAAAAGGGCAACCAGATTAACCAAGAGACTATGTGCTTGCACAAAGCAACTAATGATTTTTAAAGCATGTTGTTATATCCATAATTCAAATAAAAAAGCTAAAGATCAAGAATTCTATAATTTGCCTGCAGTCATGATGCATGATAACACGTGAGTCTTAACTATGTAGTTGCAGCATTTCCCACTTCACTGTGCTGCTTCTCCAATAGCAAGATACCAGGCAATTAGCTCAGCTTGGTGTGGTTCAATATCAATTTATAAACTAGGAGGTCATGGTTCAATTCTCAGTCAAGACAAATGCCTGGATTGCAGGCTCAATCCTCAATAGGAAGTGTGCAGGAGGCAACCAATCAATGATTCTCTCTCATCATTGATGTTTCTATCTCTCTCTCCCTCTTCCTTCCTCTCTGAAATAAATAACAATATATTTTAAAGAACATACCAGGTACTCAATCAAATCAGTTATATATAAAACTGTAGTTTATATGAGCCATTCCTGATCTAACATCTTTGGAAATTGCACAGATAGGACCTGTCTGACATTCTTCTAAACAATATAACATAGTATTTAATGTGTTACACTGACACAAAATACCTTTGCACATAGAATTAAAATTGATTATGAAAGTAATTCTGTGAATTAGATGTAATGATTACCACATAATTAATAGAGATGAGAATGGATGAAAATGCAAAGAAGGCTTAAGGTTATGAGCATAGAGGAAAAAGTGTAAGAGTTTTTAAGAATTCTCAGAGCTTCCCCCATCCTCCTTTTTGTTTAAAACTGTTTAAAGACTCTGGACCATTTTGCATAACCATCATTCACCCTCACAAATAAATACCATGCCTTTTTACACACTCCACTCTCCAGCTCTCTCTCTCTTCACACACACACACACACACACACACACACACACACACAACCACACAACTTTTTTAAAATTTTATTTCAATACTTAAGTTTGGACATGGTGTCAGGCTCTGTAAGTTTTGTGGTAAAGATCTTTAGAGGATCTGTAGAATTTCTTCCTCAGAAGTTATTTAAATTAAGAAAAATTATAAGCAAATTTAATACATGCTTTGTGTTGATTCTTTGACTATCAATTTGTGTGATCACACACACTTTGAAAAATTCATCATGATTTCCCTAGTGCAGTACTCAACAAACTCATTAGTTAACAGAGCCAAATATTAACAGTACAACTATTGAAATTTCTTTTGAGAGCCGAAAACCGACTTCTGAGCTTAGGCCACGAAGTTTCAATTACACTGTATGTTCACACCTGCAAGTAATATTTTGTGGAAGAGCCACAGTCAAGGGGCTGAAGAGCCGCATGTGGCTTGCGAGCCACAGTTTGCCGAACACTGACCTAACGAAATATTAATTTGAAAAGGAAGTAATTCATCAGTGATTAAAAGAAAAATACCAAAATATATAAGTGCTGGGAGACATTGTAGCTTCAGTAGTTATAACATTACTTGATCATTCTTTTTTTCAGTATAGTTCTGAATTTGTCCACCTCTGCTATAATGTGATGCTGTCATAATGTTTGACAATGAAAGCCATTTAGGACAACAGATCTAAGAGCCCTGAAATAAAAATGGTTAATATCTCAAAAGGTTTCCTTCTTTCACCTTCACAAGAAAACTGTGAAATAAAAATCACAATGGTGCCTTAGCCAAGCTTTTAAAAATGTATCTTTCTTGCTCTAAGAACTATTTTCCTGAGTATGCATTCTCAGTAAATACACTGCCCTTGTAGGCATGTGTGAACAACCCAGCTTTTTACTTGTTCAGTACTTCTCTAAAATACCTCTATATTTTAAATGTAGGTTTCAGTGTGGCTTGCCTCTGGGCTGTTGAACCTCAGATTTTCATCCAGGAATGCATGGAATACAGATATTCTGATACATGAAACCCAGACTGTACTTACTAGTAGACACACACAAAAATGATTTAGATTGCTCTATTGGCCCAACCAGTGTGGCTCAGTGGTTGAGTGATGACCCATGCACCAAGAGTTCAAGGATCCATTCCAGGTCAGAGCACCTACCGCGTTGTGGGTTCCATCTCCAGCAGAGGGCATGTAGGATGCAGCCAGATGGATGTTTCTCTCTGGATCTCATCAATGTTTCTATCTCTCCCCCTCTCTCTAAAAATTAATAAAAACATATTTTAAAACATGTGGTAGCCAGTTGATGTTTCTTTTTCATATCAATGTCTCTCTCTTCCTCTCTCTAAAAAATCTATGAGTATGTCCTAGGGTAGGATTGAAAAAAAGACTAGACAAAGACAGTGTTCAAACCACAATGATGCACTTAAAATTGTCCTGGTACTTGGTACATTTTGTCTAATGGACTAAAAATAAAAGACCACATTTTAAATGTGGTTTAAAATCCCATATTAAAACATGGATTTTTCAATAGAAAAATTCTATCTATCAAAATGAACAAGCATACATAAAGGAAGGAAGACATGTTCCTATTTTACCAGATACATAAAATATTACAAACTGAAGAATTTAAGAGACTAATCTAAATAACTTGAACTCTGCAAACAGTTTTATTAAAAAAACCACACACACATTTTTAGTGATTTCAGAGAGGAAGGGAGAGTGAGAAAGAGACAGAAACATCCATGATGAGAGAGAATCACCCATCGACTGCCTCCTGTACGCCCCCTCCTGGGGATCAAGCCCACAACCTGGGCATGTGTCCTGACCTGAACCGAGGTGTGACCTCTTGGTTCACAAAATGACATCCAACCACTGAGCACCACCAGCCAGGTTGCAACAGGTTCTATATTTTATTCTAGCTACCTATTTTGTTCCTTCTTTTCTGGTAGAAAAGAATAATTTACATCTAATCTCAAACCAGTTTGCAAAGTACATACTTAGCAGATTATATAAAACCTAATTTCACATTTGATGCATAGGAATTTTTAAATTATGATAGTAGTTTATTTTCATTTTTATTTTATATTATTACTAGAGGCCCAGTGCATAAAATTCATGCACAGGGATTGGGGGAATGTCCCTCAGCACAGCTTGCACCCTCTCCAATCTGGGACCCCTCGAGGGATGTACCACTGCCCATTTAGGCCTGATCCTGGTGGGATTGGGCCTAAACCGTCAGTCAGACATCCTTCTCACAATCCAGCACTGTTAGCTCCAAACTACTCGCCTGCCTGCCTCCCTGATTGCCCCTAACCACTTCTGCCTGCCAGCCTGATCACCCCCTAACCACTACCCTGCCAGCCTAATTGATGTCTAACTGCTCCCCTGCCAGCCTGTTTACCCCCAACTTCCTTCCTTTGCTGGCCAGGTCACCCTTAACCTCCCTCCCCTGCAGGCTTGATTGCCTCCAACTGCCCTCCCTTATAGGCCTGGTCCCTCCCAACTTCCCTCCCCTGCTGGCCTGATGGCCCACAACTGTCCTCTCTTGCAGGCCTGGAACCTCCCACTGTCCTTGCCTGCTGGCCATCTTATGGTGGCCATCTTTGTGTCCACATGGGAGAAGGATCTTTGACCACATAGGGGCAGCCCCCTTGTGTGTTGGAATGATGGTCAATCTGTGTATTACTCTTTTATTAGATAGGATAGAGGCTTAGTACATGGGTGGGGGCTGGCTGGTTTGCCCTGAAGAGTGTCCCGGATCAGGGTGAGGGTTCCCTTGAGATGTGGGGTGGCCTGGGCAAGGGGCCTGTGGTGGTTTGCAGGCTGGCCATGCCCCCTAGTGACCCAAGTGGAGGTCCTGGGATCTGGGATTAATTTGTGTTCTACAATTGAAACGTTGTAGCCTAGAGTGGAACCAAGCCTTCTGCTCATTCTGTGGTGACAGCCATTTCTGTTTGAAACTTTGTAAACTAGAGTGGAGGCCTAGGCGCTAGGGTTACAGAATCTTGGCTTTCTCCATCACCCCAGCAACCCTAGCCTCTGCTCTCTACAGCTCCATGGCTGCCGCCATTTCTGTTGGGATTATGTATCTTCTATAATTGAAACTTTCTAGCATTGAATGGAGGCCTAGGCCAGCAAGGGCAGGCAGAAAGCTTGGCTTCCTCCATTGCTGGGGAAACCCAAGCCTCCCTCCTGCTCTCAGTGGTGGCAGCCATTTTGGTTGGGTTTATTTGCATAATTTGCTTCCTGATTGATTGATGGGTGTGGCTGTGGACATGGCTTGATTGGAGGTATGATCAATTTGCATATTACTCTTTTATTAAATAGGATGTTATTTTGTATTAATTTATTTTTATATCACATGCATTTATTTATCTGAATCAGAATGAATCAACCTCAGTCACCTCTTAGCGTCATTCCCACCCTTCGAGGATCACCCAGAGCTCCTCCCCAGGGAAAGAAGCACTTGCTACTACCTCCAAGGTTATTCCTCTGCTGCTTCATGCTGAGGGTCAGCCCTGGAGTTTATCCCTCTTTCCTGAACACTTTCTCTCAAAAGGTTGAAAATGCCCCTGACAGCAATCCTCTTTGCTGATGGCCACCACCATGAGCCTGCAGGGCACTTGTACTATCCACTCGGTGCCCATTTTTGCCCACTGATCAGGGAAAACCCATTCTCTCTGTGATCTAAATTGTCAACACCTCCTGCCCAAAACATTGCCCTCCTTCCCCACTCCTTTTCGGACCTTAGTACAAAATTTCACCCGGGGCTCCTTTAGGCGCTCAATTCTGGCTTACTCCAACATGTAGTGGCAAAATACATGATACATTATGCTAACTCTTCTGTTACTCCTGTATTAAAACAAACAAACAATCTGAGCTTGTGACATGGCTAGAAACTCAGTTTGAACCAATGATAAGCTCTGATTTCCATGAAGGCTAATGTGATTTGAGGTGGAATAAATAAGGGATTAGTGACTAGAAAAGGTCCTGCCCATCTCTGTGCTGTCGGTCCATTTCTGGGCACCTATCCCGCTTTCTTAGTCTCTTTTTTTTATAGAAACAAATAGTGATAGATCAAAACATGCTGTGGATATTGTACACTTGGATTTCAGCAAGGCATTTGACAATATGATGTGAAATGTGGAATAGATGAAAATATAGGTAGAGGAACTTTGTTTCTACATGCAAGTGCTTGTGTACATGTGCATACACATGCGTGCATGCATCCACATTGATAGCAGTTTCGGTGGAGATTATATGTCTCTCAGAATGGGAACCACATTTTGAAGATGCTATTCACTCACTGGAGTTTGTCCAGAAAGCAGTACACAGACTGGTGAGAGCACTTAAAACCGTGTCAACATTATGGGAGGGCTGTCTTGGGGAAAAAGAGATTGTTTTGCTGTTGTTGTTGCATGTAATCTCAAAGGGCAACACTAGGACTGGTGGGTGGAAGTTATATGGCTCCAAGTTTAATCTGTTAGAGCAGGAAGAATTTCTAGCCATTAGAGGAATTGGCAAGTGCAATGTTTGAAATGCCCCAGTGGACAGCAACTTTGCTGTAACTAGAGGCATTCGAGCAAATAATAATAATAATAATAATAATAATAATAATAATAATAATTCCTTGTAGGAACACTAGAGGCCTGGCGCATGAAATTTGTGCACTTGTGTGTGTGTGTGTGTGTGTGTGTGTGTGTGTGTGTGTGTGTGTGTTTTGGGGGGTGGAGTCCCTCATCCAAGCCTGTGCCCTCTCACAGTCCAGGAGGCTTTAGAGGATGTTTGACTGATGGCCTAGGCCTGCTCCCGCAGGCCTAAGCTGTCAGTCGGATATCTGTAGCAATGCTGCAGAGGTAGGAGAGGCTCCCGCCACTGCCACTGTGCTTACCAGCCATGAGCCCAGCTTCTGGCTGAGCAGCACTCCCCCTGTGGGAGCACACTGACCACCAGGAGACTTCTCCTGCATTGAGCATCTGCTCCCTGGTGGTCAGTGTGTGTCATAGTGACCAGTCATTTGCCATTGAGTGGATTTGCCTTTTATTATATGGGACTGAAGCAAAGAGTTGAATGAGAAGAACTTTAAGGTCTTCAGATCCTACAATACATTTTTTATTTGTTTAGGTTTTTTTCTAAGAATATTTGAATACTTTTTAAAAACAAATTAAGATTTTTGTGGTAATATTGGTTAATTACATTATATGTCCATATATTTATAGCACATCATTTGTGTATTATACTGAGTGCTCATGACCCAAAATCTAATCTCCTCTGTCACCATATTTTTGAACTACTCTCTTCATATTTTCTCTACCCTTCTTCTCCTCTTGTATACTACTTAGCTATAAAAATAAGATAAAATATGCTGAAACCGGTTTGGCTCAGTGGATAGAGCGTCAGCCTGCGGACTGAAAGGTCCCAGATTCGATTCCGGTCAAGGCATGTACCTTGGCTGCGGGCACATCCCCAGTAGGGGGTGTGCAAGAGGCAGCTGATCAATGTTTCTGACTTTCTATCTCTTTCCCTTCCTCTCTGTAATAAATCAATAATATACATATATAAAAAATAAGGTAAAATAGTGCCATTTGTAACAATATTAATAGATCTTGAAAGATAAATCAGATGGGAAAGAACAAGATTTC
Organism: Antrozous pallidus; assembly: GCA_027563665.1. Taxonomy (NCBI): domain Eukaryota; kingdom Metazoa; phylum Chordata; class Mammalia; order Chiroptera; family Vespertilionidae; genus Antrozous; species Antrozous pallidus. Next base: position 63,251,904 of record CM050508.1, on the reverse strand, counting down.
ACTCTTATGTTGGATATGAAAGAAATAAAACAAACAAACTAATTAATACAGGAAACAGTATGGTGTTTACAAGAGGGAAAGGAAGGTGAGAGGATAAAGAGTGTAAAAGTAAACTAGCCTTTGGTGAGGAAAATGTGATATACAGTTGATGTAAGATTATATAATGTTATTAACTATTAAACTTACCTCAATAAATTTAATTTAAAATTGTCATAGCACTTTTCATTTCCTAAAACTATATGTATTTTTATACACTTATCATCTTTTCATGAAATTAGGATTTAATCTTTATAATTTTTATTTTTATTTATTTATTTTTGTTACCAAGGTAAACACATACAAATTGCTTTTGAAAATCACATAGTTCAGAATGCTTTTATTTTTTATCTTATTTACTTAATTTTAATTAATTAATGAATTTTTTATTTGACACCACTGACTCCCATTCTCCTCCTCCTCTTCGTCAACCGTTAGCTTCTTCTTTTTATCTATGGATCTGTCTTCATTTTGTCTTGTTTGTTTGATTATTTATTTATTTATTTATTTATTCCTCTTATAAGTAAATGCATATGGCATCTATGCTTTTAGAAAACAATTTCACAGTTACTGTTGAGGGACTTTTTGTGACTGAAATGGGACAGAACTATACTTCTGTTATTTTAATTATATAGGTAATTTTTTAAAAATAATTCAGGCTGGGCACTTACGGCATGTCCTCTTGTGTGCATTGTACTTCACTAATATATTAGATATCAGAAACAAAACTCAAATTCCATTTTATCACTATCCCTACTAATAATATCTTCTCTTCCTTTCTCTGGACAAACTATTTTAGCAGATCAACTTCTTTGAATTTACATTTACATGTATGTACCTCTAAAAAACATATTTTTAAGTATATATTTCTGTTTTCCTTCACCCCCCCAGTATAAATGATATCAAGCTTAGCCATTTTTATATCTTATAAATATTTTTTAATATAGAGATCTAATTGATTCTTGGATAATTTAGTCTTTCATATGCTGATGGATATTTAGTGAGTAAATTTGATTCTAATACTTACTCTTTCAAAAATCTACACTGAACACACTTATATATTCTTCTTTGTGGTCAAGTATGGATTTGTTTCCAATATAAACAGAAACTGAATTGCTCTATAAGAATATATGATTATTTTTAATGAGATATTGCCAAATTGATCATCCCCAATTTACAATCACATCTATAGTTTGAAAGTATCAGTTTCTCTACACATTCAACCAAACTGATAATTTTTTCTTTGTTTTTGTTTGATTGTATATTATTATTGTTTTAATTTGCATTCCCCTGGACAAGCCGAGTAGCTTGTCATCAGTTGTTGGATTTCTGATTTCTATATCTACTCTAAGCTGTAGTCTTCAACTACCCACACCTAGAAGACAAGAAGGAGGTTGGTTGGCAAACAAGAGGCTGAGAAATTCCAACCAGAGTGAATCCTTTCTATTCTTCTTCCTCTGATACCAACTTAATTCTTCTCACTAGATTAGTAAGCAGGGCATTAAAAACTATGCTTTATTATTTTTCCCCAGATCTACCACAACACAATAGATATCTTCCCATTTTGGATTATAATAAACATGTAGTGAATAATGTGACTGAGATTGGAATAAAACCTTTCCAACTGGATATATTAATTTTAAAGGTCTTTGAATTAACTTCCTAATGTTTATTTATTTGTTGTAATTAAAAAACAAAGCTAGTGTTCTTCAGGAGACCATACAAAGTCAAACCTGTTTGCTTCACAATATTAAAATAATATATTTTTGAGTGTATAACACAAAAGACAAAAGAAAACACAATAAAAAAAAACACATACTCATTTCAAATAATCTGTTTGAATTAAATTTTCATAAGCAAAATTTGCTGATAGAATTTGACTATTTTATTGTGTTGTTAGGCTATAGCAGGAATGCGTGGGGTGCTTCCAAATGACTCTACAATAGACATTTCCAATAAATAGAGATATACTGAAATAGATACATCTTTGCACTTAAAAAGGAGATGCATTGAGGTGACTAATTGGATGAACATATATATTTAAGAATTATCATCAAACACTTCAATTGCTTTTTTTCCCAAAGTTGTGACAAAATAAATTGCTCAGTTATCAATAGTAGTCCACTTAAAACATAACTAATAATGTTGACCTAAAGCACTATTAACATATCATACAATATATTTATTTTAGAAGTTATTTTTAATGTCTGAAAGGACAGAAAAAGAAGTTTTCAGTACAGAGAAACATATTTTCAGCACCATAATTATTGTCATTTACAGTGCTGCAAAGCTTTAATCCAGGGGAATCTCATCAGTGAAATATGACTCAATTTGATCTGAAAGTCCTTGAGAGGGGGAGAAATATCTGCAGATGGTTGCTCGTCTGCATGTCATAATTACAGTATATCTTCACACTTTAATAAACCTAAAAATATATGGAAACCAATATAGCCAATCCTCTGAATAAGCAATAACTAATGAACATCTGGAAATGGCAACATGATTTATAATTGAGTAGATAATTTCCAAATCAGTGAAGTGTTGGCTGTTAATTTCTTAGTATAAGTACTCTAGTACCACCTAGCCATTTAAAAAGCAGCTCCATTTGAAACATTAATTTGAGCAGGTTATAATGTTATGTAGTTCTAAGTAAGTCTCTGTATGAAAATGTACTTCTTGGAAATAGACACCTACATGCTTTGGTGAACAATTGGGAGCACTGATAGAATGATTCTAGGAAAACCGGACTAGTGGGAAAATCAGTAAGTTCTGTTCACATATTTCTTATAGCTATAGATGAGACATAGGGAAAAAAAAAACCCTAGGGGGAAAAATGATTCAGAAAGGGCTAATTAGTACAAACCTCAATTCCAAAGACACCTCATTTTCTGTTGGATTTCTAATTTAGTTACACTCACCACTTTTGTGGCATTTGCAGAAAATGAATTGCTAAACTTATTCACTGACATTCTTAAGATAATGGTATTCCAAATTTGTTATTTTAGCTTAGTTCTCTGGGCTCCTAGCTTTCTGAGTCTGAATCAACCAGATTAGCTCTGTTTTTGCTTGTTTTGTTTCAAATGCCATTAGTACTTGTTTTAATAAGGCGTTGTGCTAGCAAACAGAAAGGTTTGCAACCCATTCATTTAAAGACATTTCTATTGTAAAGAAGCCAGATTGATACTTGACATTAGCACATAAATCATTCAATGTAAAATTTCAATAAAATTGTGCAACTGGCCTGAACTGGATAGAGTGTAACATAACAAAATTTCTTAAAATTAATGACCAACAAAAAGAAAATATTTACTGGTAATCTATTGGCTGGACTATAAAAATAATTTTTACTAAGATATTAGAACAAAAGAAAATGTTTATATTAGTATTTTTTTAATGAGTAAAAGGAAAAAAATAGGTGCAATTTAAGAGATATATATCACATAAATTCTTATTTAAGAAAAATGAAATAAATAAATAATAGTTATTATTAGATATTATGATTATGGGTATTTTTATCGCCTATTTTTCCTTTTATATATTTTCAAATTTTTATTTCACAAGCTTATACAGGTTTTTATAATAGAAAACTGCTTCCTGCATGGTCAAGTCAGTATTTGGAAATACTGTTGGTAGTGGAAATGGAAATCATCTCTCAGATAAATTGACTTATATATAAGCATTTTCAATCTTTAAATGAAGCACTACTCTTCTAGCAGTTTATTCATTTTCCAGCACTTTTATTGAGCGCTTACTATATGTCCGATGCAACAATATGCTCTGGGGTTGTAATTAAAACAAAGACTTCATTCTTCTTAAGGTTATTCTAGTTGTATCATAGATACTATTGTAGAATGCAATTAAGATGGACTTGGTGCCTGGCCAGTGTGATTTAGTTGTTGAACATTTACCTATGAATCAAGAGGTTGCTGGTTCAAAAACGCCTTTGGCATCACCTATTACATTAAAATAAATGATGCATTGTATTGTCTACTTGGAAAAAAGTGTAAGCATTGACCACCAACTTAGTTGAAAAAAATCAATCATATTTGTATATCTAAAGCAGGGATGGGTAGCATCAGGTCCACGGGCTGTATAAGTCCTACAAATCATTTGGTCTAGCCCTGCCAAGGCAATTACAAATGGGACTAGGAATTCAATAAATTTAGAAACTTCTTTCATAGCAACATAAATTTATTTTAGAAGAATGATATCAAAAATATCCAAATGGCCCTTTGTAGAAAAATGGGTCCTTACCCCTGATCTAAAGCAACAGGTATTTCAATTTAGAGTTCACTAAAATGTACAGCGTTTATTTGTGTTGCTATTCACATTCACACAAAAAAATATGAACAGAAGAGAGTAGTGCTAGTTTTCTCACATAATGCCTCACCCCCAGTTCTCTTAAAGTATATATTTTTTTCTGTACATATAAGGAAAGAAAAAGAAGTCTTTGGAACCAAGAATGGTGTTGGTTACATGTTTTGAAATATCTAGCTGTCCAGACCAACTTTCTCTTAAAGTGGAATGAAAATTGCACCTATTTTTAACAACTTAAAGAAGTTAGATGAAGATTAAATAAGATAATACCTATTAAGTGTTTAGCAAAATGCCTAAAGTGAATAAAAGAGGGCCTTTGGCTCCTCCCATCTTTTCAAATTTTCTTTTTTTATCTAAAAACTAGGGAGGACATACTATTGGAGCTTTGGAAAATAGGTATATGGAAGTCATTTCCAAATGCAAAATTTATTTTTATTAATATTATTTTGGTTTGTGGCATATATATATATATAGTCCTAATATTTCCTGTAGGTTAAAAAGTTTGTTTCTAATGAAATATTTATAGATAAGTACCAGGAAGGTCCTCTTTCAAAAAATACCTACTGAGAACGGGATATGTTAATTTAAATCTTTGAATTTGACAAATGTGAGAAAAACTCACCATTACTTTCACTTTTTTCATATTTTAGGTCAACTCTTTGTTTTATACATTTTCTAGTATTTCACATTACTAGTATACCTAAGGAGATTTTTACTTATCAAATATACACTTTCCTTTGAATCTGCACTTTCATTTCCTAGTTTTCTTTGCTGTTTACTCACATCTTTCCAGTAAAGAATAATTTTCATATATATCAAACCTTTTTGCATAGTGATTGCTTATTATAAAAAGGACAATTAGAACTATTATTAATAATCATATTTCTTTTGGTAACTGGGAAGGAAGAGTAAAGAAAGTTTACAAAACCAAAGGCTCAGGGGAAGAGAATGGGATACTATCTGGGAAAAATGTCTTTCTGTGTAGATGGGTTTCCTCATTTCAAGGTCTATCCCTCCTTTTATCAGGATTAGAAATTAAATTAAGTTTAAAGACCGTAAGATTGTCAGGAAGAGTTTCCTGTTGAATACACTAACAAGGAGCTGATATACAAAAAGCTGAATGTCAAATGCTAATAATCAATGAGAATAAAAAATATCTCCTCTGCTACAGGAAATTTTGTTCAAGAAGCCAATATATATATATATATATATATATATATATATATATATATATATATATATATTCTTAGCGAGCATGCAGGTAAGACATGGAGAATTAGTTACAATACTTCTAGGGTTGAGCCATAAATAGAATGCAGTCTTTACTACACCCTGTTTTATAGAAACTGTGGTCCTACTTAGGCACTTCAACAGTTGCTTATTTGGGCTTATTTTTCCTCTGTGTTCACAGCAGAAAAGTCCATCTCTCAATAATACAGTATCAAATTAGAAATGTTAATATTTATAAGTTATAGGTACAGTTCAACTGTCTGACAGTCATTTTGTCTCATGATGAAGCTGATGATCATAATGACGATGATGTTGAGATTAAAACGATGATGCTGTAAAACTGTGTGTGTGTGTGTGTGTGTGTGTGTCTGTGTGTTGCTTTAATTCTCTATAAATGGTATTTATAGTTTAAGTCAATAATCACAATCTTATTTTTTATGTGCAAAGTTCATGGCTAAGATGAATAGAGAAACTTCACATTGCTCTCATGTAATTCAAAAAAGAAGGAAAAGTTTATAAATATTATATAACTAGAGGTTCAGTGCACGAAATTTATTCATGGGGGGCAGTACTCTCAGTCCAGTCTATACCCTCTCCAGTCAGGGATCCCTCTCACCATTCAGGTCCACTGACTCCTAACTGCTCACCTTCCTGTCCCACCTACTTTCCCGTCCAGCCTGGTTGCCCCCAACTGCCCTGCCTGCTGCCCTGGTCACCAGTCACTGGCCCCCTCTGCCGGCCTGGTCACACCACTTAGCCTGCTGTTCAGTTGTTTGGTCATCCCTCACTAACACCTCTGCTGGCAAGGTCACTCCACACAGCCTGCTGTTTGGTCATTACTGTGAGGGTGTTCTGACCAATTTGCATATTACCTTTTTATTAGTATAGATTTATTTGATTATTAAGAAATTGATATGATATACTATGATATGGTACACTAAATTCCTTTTTTGAATGACAGAAAGTCAATACTCTACAGGTGTGACCATTTTTAATCCTTTGCTTAGCTATAAAGTAAATACAACTGCTCTCTGTAGAACTCTTTCATATAAAACAAACACCAACTTTTGATGTGTTAGTGACTTCCCTTGTGTGGGGAGGAAAGAAATTTTTTTCTATCCTCAAGGTTCCTTCAGCTGGCCTAATAATAAAATAGACATCAGAGAGATTAGAAAGAGAAAATGACCAAATTTAATTACATTCATACAAATGGGAACCTTGTATACATGAGAGGTTCGAAGAAAGTGAACATTTAGCCAAAACCGGTTTAGCTCAGTGGATAGAGCGTTTACCTGCGGATTGAGGGGTCCCAGGTTCAATTCTGGTCAAGGGCATGTACCTTGGTTGTGGGCACATCCCCAGTGGGGGTGTGCAAGAGGCAACTGATCAATGTTTCTCTCTCATCAATGTTTCTGACTTTCTATTCTCCCTTCCTCTCTGTGGGGAAAAAAAAAAAGCCCAGGGTCTTGGTTGTCTTTATCTCAAAACAATACAGAAACCACAAACAAATATTTTGGGATGATTCATTTTGAACTCCTTACACTTGCAATCTCTCAGATTCTACTGACTTTCAGAATGTAACTGCTAACTCAATCTTAAATGTCTACAATCGTAGCCACCATAACCGCCTCTCCCATCACTGAACTTTTCTCTCCGGCTGCTGTGGCTGCAATAGATTTACCATTCCATTGTGTCAGAATGCCTGTTTCCCAGCTGTGAGCCCATCAGTCTGTCCCACACATCTCTTCAGCAGGAAGCAGAGTACAGATGACCTAAGCCGTTACCATGTAGCACGTTGCAGGGATCACTCTTACAAACTGCTTCCCTGCAGTTTACCTGGCTAATGACACATCTCCAATGATTTTTCTTAGAGAAAGCAATTATCTGCTTGTGAGGCCTGAACAATAGCATCATGATTTTTGATCATGACACTCTCTTAGGAATTTTTGATCACTTCTATGCAGATTTCAAGTAATATTGACAAAATTGTAACTGATGAATTTGCTTTGGTGCAACCCCTGCATCATAGGTCAAAGAAACTGTTGTAGCAAAATCTGGGAGAAAAAAACTCATTATGTGTTTATATTTGCCCTCATATTCCAAAAAATGACAAAGCATTATTTTCACTTCAGTAACCTTGCTGAATATTGACTTCTTTTATTTTTATTTTAATTCTAACTAATATACATAAGAAAATTGGCATAACTTGTGCAATATAACATATAAATATGTACTTGTAAGGGACATAAGATTTCTCTTGAATACTTCAAAATATTGACAAAGATGGCAATGTGAAAATTATGATTACTGAAGGTAAGTCTAATTTACAGCATTTATTTTCATTTATTGCTAATAATGTTTCTGTTTCTCCTTCTAATCCAAATGAATATACTTCTTTGTACAAAGTGATTCAATTTACTTCTGATTAAAGCACTGAAGCTTAATCTACTATAATTTTTGATGCTGAATATTCCAATATTTGGTATATACATTAACTTTCTCCCAGGCTGCTTTCCCATGATCTAGTGAACCTTAACTTATAGCATAGGGATTACTTTATATCTTGCTGTCTTGCATTCTTTGAAAATATACAGCTTAACTAAATCAGACCAGGCAACATAGACTGATGGTATGTGTGTGTGTGTGTGTGTGTGTGTGTGTGTGTCTAGAGAGAGAGAAGTGAATGTGTGTTTCAATTTGTGATTATCTTTGATGAAATTGTTTTGTATGAATTGGCAGCATTTATATTTGAACATAATTGCTACTTATTAATCAGCTTAAAAACCTGTTTGTTGACTTATTGTTTTAATTAGAAGGCCTTAAATTTCAAATAACAGAAAGCTCCAATGTAAATAGCTTAAAAAATAAAGGAAAATTTTGGTTGAGTCTATGTATTGGTGAAAGCAGAAGTTCAGTGTTCAGACATGATTTAATTGGGGGGGAGGTTATTATATTGTGAGGAATTGAGTTCTGTGACTCTTGGATCTATTCATCTTCACATATTGGTTTTTCCTAATGATGACTTTATTAAAGTGATTGCATGTAGGACTCACATTACTCTGTGTGAAATCATCTATGGCAGCTATTTTCAACATTTCTCATCTCATGGCACATAAAACTAATTACTGAAATTCTATTTTTGCTGATCTGCTAAAAATGAGTATAATTTTGATTGCTTTACAAAATAATAATAATAATTACCTATTTGTTTTGTTCCCAAGTGACTTTTTTAAAAAATCAGGTGCCTATTATACTTGTATATAAGAATTTCTGGTACCAAGAAATAAGCAATCAGGTTGAGCAAAAAAGAAAGAGAAAAAACTCATGGACACAGACAACAAACAGTGTGACGATTGCTGGGGAGAGGGCAGTAGGGGAAGTGAAAAGCATATAGGGAAGATAAACGGTCAAAGACTTGATTAGGGATAGTAAACACACAATACAATATACAGATGATTGGATGCAGAATTGTGCACCTGAAACCTGTATAATTTTGTTAACCAGTATCACCAAAATAAATTTAATTAAAAATGATTAACCAATTGGACACAACCTTATTATGTGATGTGACTAATAATATGCAACTCTATTATATGACCTATATATTTATCTTCAAGATGGCATTTACACCTGATGGCTGTTGTTATGTTGGCTATTGTCATTTTCTTAATTTGACAATCTACGTGAAAAGAGTCAGTGTTCCTGACGAAATAGGTATTGCATGTTTTAAAAATTATTTTGGCACATTTGTTGAAAATTGCTGACCTAATGGAAGGGAGCCTGGTTGCCATACTTCAAAAATCCTGAGGCTGACTATTATTAGGCCAATCTAGAATGAATATTCAGGTCTGAACCCCATGACTGTGAAAAGGGAATGGAATTATACTGAGTCAAGGTCACTCACTACCCACACCGGAAGCTTGGAGGATGCCCAAGTCACATTAACCATACCTGAAGCTGAGACAGGAGCCAATTTTCCTGGAAGCACCAGGATCTCTAAATAAAACCAGAGACACTTGAAAAAGGATAAGTTAAAAGAAAAATGCATATTGAAGATACAATCAATGAATGCATTGCCTGTTTCAAAAAAAAATCTGTGATAGTCAAACTCTCATCTCTCATTCTATAAAGACTGACATTATTCTAAAAGACATTTTAGCTACAGAGAGTGGTGTTAAAGAGGAGTTCAGCAGGGGAGCAGAATGAAGAGAAAGCTGGACAGTTTCCCAGCTCTCCTGAATCAGGTGTTCACAGTATGGCTTCATTAATCTCTTTGAAGCAATTTCTCAGAACACCAGACACACAGTCAAATGTAAGTAAAAAATACATTTCAAAGCCAAATATATGTGGTTTCCATATCATGTATCATTTTGGAATAACTACATATCTTTGATAAGGTAGCATTATTCCTCTAGATTTGGGATAATATGCTTTAAGGAGGCCCAGGAGAGATAATAAAAATATTTAACAAACGCTATGTCATGGACTTCTGCCAATCACAATGTACTACCTAGCTAAGGATATGGCTTGCCAGCTAGTCTATGAGTATTGGTTAAATGAATCTGATTAGCTCTTTCCATGGGGAACCCTTGAGTGTTATAGTGAACTCTAAAGTTCTAAGAAAGATTTATTATTTTAAAAATGTAAAAAAAGAGAAAGAGAACTCATGGGCATAGACAATAGTGTGATGATTGTAGGGGTGGAGGAGGATGGGGAGAGATTGCAGAGGGCATAGAAGGCATAAAAGATGATGGAAAAATTATAGAAAATTAAATTAAGAAAATAAAAAAATGCAATTCTAGTAATAAAACTGCATGCCAAATGGCTTGATATTTATGAGTATGAGGTCTTTTTCACTGTTGTTGATCTTTCATTGTTGGTCTGAACTTTTCTGTTACAAAAAGTAAGGGTAAGTTGATGGTTTTTAAATAGATTGAAATCCAATATATTTAACTTTTTGACCTAGAAGAACAAATAAACCTTCTATTTAGAAATTATTTTTCTTACAGGCATAATCAAATTTTTGTTTTGCCTTGTTTTTCATTTGTTGTTTGTATTTCATTAAGCTGTCACAATCTTTCATTTAATCCTTTGGGAGAATGTATTTGCTGAAAGAAAGCCACCATGTCTTTGATTGCCATTCACCAATCCTTCATTTGCATTCAACCTTAGAGACGAGTGAGTGCATGGCCCACAGGTGAGATCACCAAGCCCTGAGACAAAGGAGTATTTTGATGAGAAATTCCATTTTTCTCAGAGAGACACTGCTGATAATTTCTGGAAAAGTTGTGATGACTACTGTGATCTAGTCACCCACCACTTTCTGATGTCATAGTATCCAGAATTATCACTGAAGTAAAACCTGGAGTCAAGAAAAACAGTTCCCTCAAATGTCAGACATTTAGACCTATTTTTCTAATATTAAGAATTGATCATCTTGGTATGTGTAAATCTATTAATATCTTAAATAAAAATCAAAGAAACTTTTACTGAAACAACTACACTGGATTAATGTTGACTTTCTATGCTACTAGGGTTCTACCTTAAGTTCTGAACCAAATAAAAATTTAAAACAAATAAAAAGGTTTGAAGGATCATTTAGAAACTTTATCTCTCTCTCTGTCTCTCTCTCTCTCTCTCTCTCTCTCTCTCTCTCTCTCTCTCTCTCTCTCTCTTTCCTTCTCAGGCTGGCAATGCATTACCTTAACCACTGTTTAAAGAAGCACATTTTGACCAGACAAAAAATAAGTTAGAAAATATTTCTACTGCAATATTTCATTTTATTCCTAATTCAGCCCCTTTCTCTCTCTGTAATAATTCACAGTCATTGAAACCAGTGTGTTACCAGAGAAGAGAGAATACAGTGGTTGTCAGTGTGATGCTCACTCCCAAATTTATATCTGTAGTCTGGACATATATACTCCACTTCTTGCATTTCAAACTGAAATGCCCAAGAGAGAATTCTAAACCTGACGCCCCTGGTTGATTTCTATTTAGTAAATGCAAGTGTCTCATTGCCATCTATTTCCTGTAGAAATCTAGGCATCACCTCTGACCCACTAACTCTTTTTAATGCCCATATCCAGACAACTAATTGGTAATTTCCTGTTAATGTACCTTGAATCATTACTGCTACTTCCCTCATCCATCATTTAATCTTATATGTCTGTACTTATTTCTCTTCACCCAATGGTTAACTCCAAGCTGCAGAAATGCACATATAAAAATACTAAATGTGATAAGGACACTATTTTATTGAAGCACTTGCAGGCCTGGTCCCTCCCAACTGCCCTTCCCTGTTGGCCATCTTGTGGCCACATGGGGTATTCATTTTTGACCACATGGGGCAGCCATCTTGTGTGTTGGATTGATGGTCAATTTGCATATTATTTTTTTATTAGATAGGATACCTGTGGTTCTTTTATTCAGGTACTTTAAGGTGAATTTATTTCACTTTCTCAATTTTATTTCTGATGTGCCAAGAATGCAGTCTAGGGTGGAGTGGTCAAGTAAAGGAGTAAATGGAAAGGGATTATCAGAACATTATACAGTACTGGTGAATCCATGAATAGAAATTCTATAACCTAGCTTAAGAAAGGTTGGACTAGAGTGATCCTAAAGTTACTGTCATGGCTTCTCCCTATATATTAACCAGAGTTCTTCTGGGAAAGAGAACCAAGAGGATATATATGTATGCATTCATTCAGTCAGTCACTCATTTTATTTTAAGGAATTGGCTCTCATTCTTTAAAAAAATGTTTTAAAATTTATTTTAGAGAGAGAGGAAGGGAGAGGAATAGAGAGATAGAAACAATGATGAGAGAAAAACATTGATTGGCTTCCTCTTGCATGCCTTCTACTGGAGATCAAGCCACAACCAGAGCATATGCCCTGATTTCTTGGTTCATGGATCAATGCTCAACCACTGAACTACACCCACAAGGCTTAGCTCTCATTCTTATGGGGGTTTGACAAGTCCAAAATCTGATGAAGATGGCTAGCAGTTTAGAAACTGAAGAGAGTTGTAGTTTTGAGTCCAAAGGCAATCTGCTGGCAAGAAAAGAAGAATAATTTTTTCGCTTTATTTTTTCCATCATAATTTATCCCTCCTATACCCTCCTCATTCCCCTTCTGCCACCTCCCCTTCCCCCCCCCCCCCAACCTCCCTGGCAATGACCACATTATAGTCCAGGTCCATGTGAAGATATACTTTTGCATATGCAGATTAAAAGCCCTCTGCTGGAGAATGTCTGCTTGCTCAAATGGGAGGGCAGAATTCAGTGCTATATTGTAGTGGATCCTTCAACTGATTTTAAAAGGGCCACGTGCAGTATAGTGGGCTATCTGTTTTCATCAAAGTTCACCAATTAAATGCAAATCTCATCCAAAAATAGGAACAAACCAGAATAACAGAATAATGTTGGACCAAATGTCTTGACACCATGGCACAATCAAATTGACATATAAAAATAGCCATCATGCCCTGTTTGTTCACTTTCCTTCATGTAGCTTTTTAATAGACAGTTATAATTGATAATTGAAGGTAGGTATGTAAAGTGCTTTATCCTAATTTCTCGATTATTTGCATAATAAATATAAGAAAAACTTAAAGCCTCTTGGGTCCCAATACAGATTACTGGAATCAGAAGTTGCCTCTTAATAAATACAGCAAATCACTTTTCTATCTACTAATATTTGAAAATAATTAAACTGTATTTCTTCTGAAATAATCTAATATGGTAATTATTATTATTTCCTTGAATTGCTTGCTTTTCTAATACATGGTAATGATCAACATGACTGCTTTTCATTATCAGCATTGCCCTGAGATCTCAAAATATTTTATTTATTACTGCTGTTACCCTGTGGAATTAGACATCTTCCATGATATTTGCTTGGAGTGGCATTTAGAAAGTAACCTTGCTCTAAATTTCTTTTTCCGGCCTTACAAAATATTTCAAATTTAATAAAGAAACTTTATTTTGGGGTCATATTATATAATCTTCCAAAGAATAAAGATTTACATGAGAAGAAAGTAACTTCATTATTTCATTACAGTGAATTAATGAATTTGAATACAAAAACATCTTCAAAATCACTTCATTGGGATACTACTCATTTCAAATTTAGTTCAGTAGAAGGTGTGTGTGTGTGTCTGTGTGTGTGTGTGTGTGTGTGTGTGTGTGTGTGTGTGTGTGTGTGTGTTTGGGGAAAACTGGAGTAATTAATCTGTTTGGGCATGTCCTTGACCAAGCAATGACAGATGGGTATGTTTGGGGGGAGAGGGGCAGCTAAACATATATTTTTCTGCCTCTTGGCTGAAAATGGTGGCTATGAGAAGTAAGTACTGCCTCTAAGAAATTGTCTTCTGAGATAGAGCAGTCCACTCAATTCTTGCATCCTCCATTAGCTTTCCTCATTTTACATTCCTTCACTCTTGCTATCTGGGATTATACTCAGTAATTAAAGGGTATCCCATAAACCATTGTCTCAGGACATTCTTTCCATGAATTCAAAGCAAAGACATTACTCAACAATATCAACAACAATGACATACATTAAGAACCATTCTTTCCACACTGGTTTGGAGTTCTTTTATAATATAACTAGAGGACTGATGCATGAAAATTCATGCAAGAGTAGGCCTTTCCTCTCCTGGCTACTGGCACCGGCTTCCCTTCAGCAGCAGGGACCCAGGCTTCTCTCCTCCGGCTGCCAGCAGGCACCTGGGACCCAGGCTGGCTTCCCTCTGGCCCCAGATTCATCAGGAAGGATGTCCAGAATGACATCTGGTCTAATTAGCATATTACCGTTTTATTATTATAGATAAGTTATTCGGTGGGTCCCTGGATGTATAATCTATGTGTGGGTGTCTCTTTATTTATTTCAGTTATATAACACATTTTAATATGAGTTCTTTTCACATTATTCTTTATTTTCAAAATGTTACCCCTCTCTGTTAATGCATAATATTAGCAATGTATAATGTGATTACTGGGGCAGCATTCATGTCTAATGTTATCAAATTTATAGCTGTGTTTCATTCATCATAGACCTTAAAAGTCATGAACAAGGCAATAGTTACCAAGTTCCTGCATTTCTAAAATGAAGTGTCAGACCTCTTTGACACATGCTCAGTGATTATGAAATTGACTCAACCAACATTATTCCATTAGCCATTTTCAGCTAGATGTAAGGAAACAAACATATTTGAGGTTGCAGTGAGAATTGCTTTGTAAAAAGTTAATGGATTTCTGTGTTCTTATATATTCCTGTGAGAGAATGAGAAAGAAAAAGCCAAATGGAAGGAATATTTTTAATTTTATTTATTTATTTTGTTAATCCACACCCAAAGATATTTTTTCATTGCTTTTTAGAGAGAGTGGGAGGGATGGAGAGGGAGTGGAAGAGAGAGAGAGAGAGAAACAACAATGTAAGAGAGAGGTTGATTGCTTGTCTCCTGTAAATACGCAATTGGGCTGGTGAATGAACCTGCAACTGAGGTACATGCTCTTGACTGGGAATCGAACCTATGACACTTCGGTGCAAGGACTGACGCTCTAACCACTTAGCAAAACTAGCCAGGGCAGAAGGAATTTTTTGACATGAATTCCCTGGAACTTGAGGGACACTGGGACAAAACCGGTGTTACACCTGAAAAGTGTAAAGGAGAGAACAGCCCAGGCAGCTAGGTAAGAGGGCTTTCACTGGGAACAAGCTACTCTTGGTGGGGCAAGGTATCTATGGGTAGTGGAGCTGGCTGTGAACCACTTTGGAAAAGAGCCCAGGGTGCTCCTGCTAGGAAAGCAAAGGAGACCAGGGATGCACAACCAAATGCAGGACGCCGAGGGAAAAGTTATAAGCAGCCAGCATGGTCCTTGGAGAATTTGGAGGGCACCAACAAAGGGAACTCTTAGGTTTATCAAAAAGAACAGTAAAACCAGTTTTAAAAGGGGGAAATCTTCAATCAAGAGGCTAATGCACTTGAGGTTCAAGTTCTTGCAATTATTTGTCACTTAATGATCAATGAGACTCAGGTTATGGTGCATGCCAGCAGCAGGGCACATTGGAATTCCAGAGGGAACAAGGTATTTCACAGCAAGGCATTACCTGAACCAGCCCCTGAGGTTTGCATCTGAAACACACCTGGGTGAGAGACTGTTTTGTCTACCCAAAGTTCCAGTTCTGGTGACAAGCATCTGTACCTGTCATACAATGTCTCTTATTCAGGCACTAATCAGCTAATGTAATGCACGAATCTTCCAATGTGCAGGTGTTAAAAAGGGTTCATGGGATTCTAAATTTGAATTTAGAATTTGGCTACCACCCCAGGAAGCTAAGTGTAATACCACAAACATTGGGTCAGGGCAGAAACTACCTAATGAATCCAGAATACATGGCTTCCATTGCCTTATTTCTCATCCACACAGAGCCACATCCTTTAGCATACTAAGGTTATGGCCTTTGCTGGGCCTAAGGAAAATAACTTCTGCTGATTCCAAGATGGATTTCCCTGCTAAGCAATGCTATTCTCAGTGATTCCATTGTAACTACCCATCTTTATTTATCTTGTAATGTAGCCTCATCTTTTTTTAAAGAAGAAGAAAAGTGGGAAATCCATACATTCACTCTCTTGTAAGGCAACCGAGCTGGAATTTGCCTAGTACATGTGAGCCCCAAAGAGCCAATGCAGATTGACTTGAATATTTCAGGAAAGGCCAAGGACAGAGTGTGGAGATGAGTAGAGAAAGAATGTGATCAATTATTTTCTTAAATCTTGAAAGAGTAATGATTATACAAACTTGTTCTATGTGGTTAACTTCTTTTTTCATTGCCACGTTTTCCCAACATTTCTCTTTCAATTAATACGACTTCTACTATCCAACTCATTTTGGAGGGACTTTTCAGTGGTCATTCATTATTGTTGATGGGCAAGTCTAGGTTTGGTCAAGTAACATAGACTTGTGTTTTTCCTTTTCTCTGCTCTTCCTCCTCTTAAGAAATGGAATGACCACAAAGAGAAGAAACTTCTGTTTGCTGTCAACTCTGGGCATTTCACTCTGCAGCAATGATACTTTCCTCTCTCTCTTCTGAGATTGAGTCCACTTCACCTCATAGCAAATAGCCTAGGTGTTCTTTGCATGTCACGGTGTTCCAGAAACTAAGCTTATTCAAACTCACTCTTTCCTGCTATGTTAATGCTTTTCTACTAGTTTTACCAAAGCATGCTGCTTATATCCAACTTTTCCTCCACAGACTTTTAAATTAAGCAGTCTATTCTTTTTTCCCCCAAATTTAGAATCCCATAAACCCTTTTTAACATCTACACATTGCTAAGATTCGTGCATTACATTAGCTGATTAGTGCCTGAATGAGAGATATTTGTATGACAGGTTCAGAAGTGCAGAATTGCTCATCTTTCTTGACTAACTCTTTGTTACTGGTATCTTGGCCCCGTTCCCCTTTCCCTTGTAAAGAATGAATTGTCTATTATGTCTCTTAAGGAATTTGTTTTCATCAGGTTGGCCCCAATCATTCATTCAAATGTGAAGGAATCCCAGGAGTGTATACAGTGTGGGATAAAGTTGGCATCTCTTCCTCAAACATGTCTCTTCCATTTTATATTTTAGATTCTAGAAAGTCATGAAGGATGACCTATGCTCCCCAAAGCCCTTTACTTCCCCAGCTCTCCTGGGAGCCACAATAAGAGAGGAAGAAAGGTCTGAGTGGGTGAGTTTCTGTGCCTCAACCCAGCTCCAGCAAGGACAGCTCTGCT
This sequence comes from Antrozous pallidus, assembly GCA_027563665.1. Classification (NCBI taxonomy): domain Eukaryota; kingdom Metazoa; phylum Chordata; class Mammalia; order Chiroptera; family Vespertilionidae; genus Antrozous; species Antrozous pallidus. Next base: position 63,234,545 of record CM050508.1, on the reverse strand, counting down.
TTTATCTGTTTTATTATTTTGCTCTCATGAGCTTTCTTTTTAAGAATGAGTTTCAATAATTTTATCCTACACTACCTTCAATCACAGTTCTAGAAGGTGGTTATCATCATGAATTTTAGCGTTGTTAGTTATGACTAGTAACCCTGGTACAGATTCAGTCAATCCTAACTTCTCACAAATAGATAGCAAATAATATGCAATTCTGGAAAACATACTTTCAATACAAATGTTTCCTTCTCCCCAGATTCTCATCAAAACACTTGCATGAAACTTATGTATTACTTATAAGTATCTTTGCTTTTGAAAAATAAAATTCACTTGCTCTAGAATGTGGGTAAAATATCTTTCTCAGAAGACTGTAAATATACATTTGAATCATACACCAAAGTTACAGTTTTTCATACTGTTTGAAGGGAATGTAGAATTGAAGTATCAGTGACACTTTTTATAGTCCAGCTTTTTGCCTTTAAATAGCACCAGTTTAAATGTGTGTTGTGTTAGATGGGATTAGCTTCTAAAGTCATTAGTTGAAATAATCTGCTAATGTTTCTAGATTATTTGCACTGTTATTTCAATAGCCAGGCCTACCTTTATCTCTGAACTTCAACATGCTCATTTTTTAGTTGTGCCATTTTGTACCCCACTGGAGCACAATGAAAGGTTAATGGTGAAAACACTGAATTGGTGCAGCCCCTGGGCTCTTTGACTTGGTGATGTGAATGAAAAGGGGGCTACATACTAAACATGACAAGCTCAGGTGGGCCTGCATGATGGGCCCTACAGACTCAGAGACCAAAGTAATCAAATAGGATGTCTAAATATAAAAAATTCTTGACTAAAAGCGAGTCATGGACAGTAGGCATGTTGCTTCTCTTACTTTACCTTAAGTGAGACTGACTGATATCTTTTTATATCTAAAATAACATACTTTTCAATTCCAGAGTAATCTCCTTTACCAGACCCCACAGGGCACACCCACCACACCAGAGCAGACCACAGAACCCCTCATTGTTATCTTCTTCTTTGAGTACCATCTCTACGTGCTGTGAATGTTAATTGTTAACTATCCTGTACCCACCAATGTAAAAGAAGTATATGTCTCTCAGTTTTACTTTTTATTCAATCCCAGAATTTTCCTCACTTTGCTTTCCTCTGTCTTCCTAATCAACCACCAATGAATTTCATGTAACCCTTCTTATGTCTCCACTTTAGATTCTAATCTTACCTAATATTAGACAAAAATGTGAATTGACCATACCTCTGCTATACCCATAGCCAATCAGAGTATGCAAATTAACCCAACAAACATGTTGGTTAATTTGCATACATAGCCACCGTCCAGGGTGTGGGCCCTGAGCAGCCTGAGAAAGGCCTGAGCCAGGAGGCTCCTGGGCAGGGCCAAGTTTGTGATCAGAGCCAGCTATTGGAGAAAGTGATCAGAGCCAGCTATAGGCCAGAGACTTTCAGCCTGGGCAGGAGCAGAGCCATGATTGGCAGGAGCTGGGGGTCCATTGCCCAGGCCAAAAGCTTCTGGCCAAGGCTTTTGTCCTGGGAAGGCCTTGGGCAGGGGCAGAGCTGGTGATCTGGGGGAGATGGGGGTCCCTTGCTCTGGCCTCAAGGCTTTAGGCCTGGGTAGGGGTAGAGATGGCAATCAGAGGGAGCTGGGGATCCCTTTCCCAGGCCTAAAGCTTTGGCCAGAGGCTTTAGGCCTGGGCAAGGCCCAGGTGGTGATTGGTGTGAACTACAGAGGAAACACCTTTTCTGACTTATCACTGGCTAAGCTTTCTGTATGCCACTGGTAATATTCTTAGTAACTTGGATAATAAGAATCCAAAAAGGTGATCTAGGATTTTTCTACCACACTTCTGGAGAACAAAACAAAGTTCTGCTGCTGGAGGGCTAAGAAATGTCATATCCTGCCCTAGCTAGTTTGGCTCAAGTGGATAATGCCTTGCTTGCCTATCACAGGGTCTGGGTTCAGTTCTGATCAAGGGCATGTACCTAGATTGCAGGCTTCTCCCTGGCCGGGGCCCAGGTTAGGGCTCACGTAGGAGGCAACTAATCAAAGTGTTCCTCTCACTTTGATGTTTCTCTCTGTCTTTACCTTCCTCTTCCACATTCTCTAAAAGTCAATGAAAACATATCCTCAGGTGAGGAAGAAAGAAAGAAAAAATAAGAAAGAAAGAGAGAAAGAAAGAAAGAAAGAAAGAAAGAAAGAAAGAAAGAAAGGAAGGAAGGAAGGAAGAAAAAGGGGAATGTCAAAATGTCATATTCCATCCTAACCGGTTTGGCTCAATGGATAGAGTGTCAGCCTGCAGACTCAAGGGTACTTGGTTCGATTCTGGTTAAGGGCACATTCCCAGTAGAGAGTGTGCAAGAGGCAGCTGAATTGATGTTTCTCTCTCATTGATGTTTCTAACTCTCTTTCCCTCTCCTTTCCTCTCTGTAAAAAAAATCAATAAAATATATTTAAAAAAATAAATGTCATATTCTATGAAAGACACATCTTGAAAATGCCTAAAGAAAGTTGTCATTTTTCCATGGTGAAGGGACTGGAGTCCATGTTGATGAAAACATCTTGGTGGCTGTGGTGACTGGCAGTGGCTGCAGCAGCAGGGTGATGGGGCTGGTGCCTTCCCCTGATTAGGCCAGTTGCCTCTCACAAAGGGAGGCCAGACTGTGGCTTACACACGGTCCCTGTGGGGAGCAGGCCTAAGCCATCAATAGGACATCCCCTGAGGGCTCCTAGTATGTGAGAGGGGGCAGGTTGGGCTGAGGGACCCCATACCCCCAGTGCACGAATTTCATGCACCTTTATCTTTAGCCTAGATTATCTTACTCCTAAATTTCTTATGTCACCTTGAGGATTTTATTTATTTATTTTTTTACTTTAAAGATAAAAGGCTAATATGCAAATTGACTGAATGGCAGAACAACCAGTCACTATGATGCACACTGACCACCAGGGAGCATGTTCAAAGCAGGAGCTGCCCCCTGGTTGTCAGTGTGCTTGTACAGGGCGAGTGCCACTCAGCCAGAAGCTCTGAGCGAGGCTCACGCCTGGTGAGCGCAGTGGTAGTGGCGCTAAGGATGTCCGACTGATGGCTTAGGCCCACAATCCAAGAGGGCCTAGGCCAGGTTGAAAGACTCCTCACCCCCAGTGCTCAACTTTTGTGCATTGGGCCTCTAATATAAAATAACCTGCTAAACTGCCATTCTCCAGAGCATTTTCTTAATTCACTGAGATTTCGCTTCTTACAATTGTCATCATTGTGGTTCAAATAAAGACTTATAATATCTTTTCTTAGGCTGGACATTCTTTTGTTGACATACTTGGTGTAGTAAGCAGGATTCCAAAAACCCCACCCAGGACCCCGTGCAGACCCAGACTTGGTGCAAGGTACCACCAGCAGGAGCCCATTGTGTGATGAGTATCCTGCTTTGGGTAAACTTGAATGAGTTTTTCTTGGAATTCCAAATCTTACTGTTTTAAGAGAGAGGTCTCTGACTTTATTTGACCTGTTCTTAAAAAAAAATAAAATCCTCAAGGTGGCATAAGAAATTTAGGAGTAAGATAATCTAGGCTAAAGATAAAGGTTGAGGTAACATAGGACAGAGTAAAAAATAATGGGTGACTGGTTTTTAATTTTGGCTTTTCAGTTGAGACTGGTTATTATGAGTCTATGCAAAACATTTTGCTGCATAAATGACTTTCTGAACTTGTTCAGGTCTGCAGCTGAGGGACATTTACTTCCTCCAACTTGAATTTAGGGTGTTCTTAGGTAACAAAGAATCTATGTGGAGGTATTTGAGGACACCCTTCAAAATGATCAGGGCCCCATAGAAAATTCCAACCCAACTGAAATTAAATAACTGACTCATTTGTGGGCATGTACCTCAAGTTAAATTCCCTAGCACTCTGAGTGCTCATGGATATATTAGACTAAGCTGGGGAGAGAAACTGAGGTTTGTGTGAAGGTGAAGTGACTCAAGAGATTATAGTCCCATGGAGCTCAATATATGAGCAGTGCACTTCAACCAGTACTACACAACATCCCTAGAAATTTGTTCAGATCTGAAAAGAAAACTAAAATGAACATGGGAAATCATACCTCCAAAGGCAACAAGCCCCCAGTATCCTGCCCCTATTAATACTCCTACAGATGGACAATTCATTGGGAGTTTTTACTTGCAAGTACTTACAGAAATAAGAAGATTCAACTAGAAGTTATATCAACCTAATATGGTTGAAATAAAGTTTTTTGACACCTAAGTTAACCTTTTTTTGCATGCATTAGAGGAAAAAATAAAGCCAGATCTAAAATAAGACTGAATGAATGAGAGGCTTACTTCAACCAGCAAATAGAAGCTTCTGAAACAAAGCATAGAGAAACAGTTTTCTTCAGGAAATTGATAAGAAAATTGTAGAGACTGTATCTGAACTAAAGAATTTTTCTAAAGCTGCTCAATGCCAACACCCTATTTTCTCCGCTTCTCCAACTACCCTGCTATAACCTTTACTTTGGAACTTTTACTCTCCTTTCTTGCCCCATCCCTTTTCTCTCTCTTCTCCACCTCTTCCATCATAGTTCTCTACCGACCTAGGGGGCACTCAAAATTGAAAACCAGACCAGAATAGACTAGAAAAAAAAACAAACAAAAATTTTGGCAGCTCCCTTTGGAGAAAAGCCAGTCTTAGGCAAAGGGAACCAAAAATATGTATCCCTTGAACAGAATCTACCTAAAGATTTCTCCTACCCTTTCCAGGACCCTGATGGGTTTGCAAAGGAATTTGATTTAACTGTTGGAATATACTAAAGGCCCAGGGCATGAAATTCATGGATTGGGGTGTGGGGGAGGGTGTCCTTCAGCCCACCCTGCACCCTCTCCAATGTGGGACCGCTCAGGCGTTGTGCAACTATAAGTTTAGGCCTCATCTTACAGTCAGTCATTCCTCTCACAATCTGGGACTGCTGGCTCCTAAACACTCGCCTACCTGCCTGCCTGATTGCCCCTAACCACTCTACCTGCCAGCCTGATAGCTTCCTAACTGTTTCCCTGCTAACCTGATTCACACCTAACTGCTCCCCTGCCTACATGATTGTTTCCATCCGCCCTCCCCTGCCAGTCCAATCACACCCTCTGGAGGGCTGAGAGGACTGGGGACTCCAGGTGGATGAGGGAGGGCTGTGGGGATTGAGGGAATGAGGCTAGATGAGGTGGGGCAGAGGGGACTGGGCACCACAATCTTGTGGTTGTGGGCACTCCCATTGTGCCAGGTGGTGACAGTCAATTAGCATATTCTCTTTATTGGCTACTGCCATCTTATGAGGGTGTGATGGTCAATTAGCATATTCCCTCTTTATTAGATAGAATGTTCCTGAATATTCTGACCTACTCCAATTAATACACCTACTTCTGAGAGTAAAGCAACAGAATGAATAAGGTTCACTGGGAAACTCTTGTAAAGGATGTTTTAAAACACACAGAGAGAGAAGAACCAAGATGGTGGCACAGGTAAACATCTATACTGCTGCCTCCCAGAACAGTTTCAAAACTACAACTAAAAGACAAAACGAATATCAATAAAGAAATTAAAAAAAATCAAAATACACTATTACTGGCCAGTGTGTTTGAGTGGTTGAGCATTGACCTATGCACCAAGAAGTCATGGTTCCATTCCTGGTCAGAGCACATGCTCAGGTCGCTGGCTCGATCCCCAGTAGGGGGAGTGAAAGAGGCAGCAGATCAATGATTCTCTCTCATCGTTGATGTTTCTGTCTCTCCTTCTCCTTTCCTCTCTGAAATCAATAAATATATATTTTAAAAACATACATGTTTTTAAATATTTTTATTGATTTAAGAAAGGGAGGGAGAGGGAGAAAGAGATAGAGACATCAATGATCAGAGAGAATCACTGATGGCCCACAATCTGGACAGGTGTCCTGACTGGGAATCAAATCCTGACTTCAACCACTGAGCAACAGTTAAGAATGAACTATTGATACAAGCAACAATCTGAATGAATATCCAGAACTATGCTGAGTGAAAAATAAATTCCCAAATGTCACAAACTATAAGGATTCAATTTATGTAATATTCTTGAAATGACAGAATTAGAGAACATGTTAGTAGTTGCCAAGTGTTGAGGAAAGGCTGAGCAAGGGGGAGAAGTAGGCATTCCTCTATAAAAGCAGCTTAAGCAATCCATGTAGTGATGGAAATATTGTCTTGACTGTCAGGGTCCTGGTTGTGATATTTCACCGTATGAAATTTTACAAGAGGGTTACAATTAGAGGAAATGAGGTAAAGAGTACAGGGAATCTCTATGATCCCTCAAAAGTGGATGTGAATAAACAATTATCCCAAAATAAAAAGTTTAATTAATAATATTAAGGCCCAAAACTGTTAACACTGAAATTTGCAAGAACTATCCCAGAGCTTTCTTCTGAGTCACTTTGCCCAAGTTAATCAGAAGTAGAATATAGTAGTATCAAAACAAAAACTTTAAATTAATGTGCAATAATCAGAAAGCAAGGGCTGACTGGTTCTAAAACAGGAAGATCTGGAGAAACCAAGATGGTGGCATAGGTAAACACCTAAACTGTTGCTTCACACAGCAATTTCAATACTACAACTCAAAGACAAAATGGAGACAATCTGGAACCACAGGAAAGCTGGCTGAGTGGAAATTCTACAACTAGAAGTAAAGAGAAAGGCACAATGAGACTCAGAGCAGCTGCAAAAGGCTGAGGTATGGAGTGTGCATGCAAAGAGGACTGACTGCTGAGTGCACAGCTGGTTTTCTCAAGCAGGAGGAAGATTGAAGCTCTCAACTGCACTGAACTCCAGTTCTGGGAAAGACTCTGGGAACCCAGAGTCTTTTTTGGAGAAAAATTGGACTGTCTGGCAGCACATGAAACTCTAGGGTGGCTTTCTCTTAGAGGTGCTTGCAGCAATTACCAAGGGACACTGAGACCTAGGGGTCTCTTATGGCAAGGCTGACAGGAAGCCAAGGCTGTCTTCTCAGCTCTGAGATTCCGCCCCATCCAAGCTGAGCACAGAGGCTTTTTAAAAAAATATATTTTATTGATTTTTTACAGAGAGGAAGGGAGAGGGTTAGAAAGTCAGAAACATCGATCAGCTGCCTCTTGCACAGCCCCTGCTGGGGATGTGCCTGCATCCATGGTACATGCCCTTGACCAGAATTGAACCTGGGACCCTTCAGTTCGCAGGCCGACACTCTATCCACTGAGCCAAACCGGTTTTGGCTGAGCACAGAGGCTTTTGCAAGTCTGGTCTCATAAGGGTGTCTCCAGCACAGAAGTTCTCCCAGCTAAGACACAGCTGATCCTCACAACCAATTGGCCTGGAGGTCAATTCCTCCCAATGATATCAGCAACAATCAAGGCTTAATTACAAGGAGACTGTGAACACAGCCAACAAAGGAGTGCACCAAGAGTGTCTACCTCAGGTAACTGGGGAGGCTGAGTCATTGGGCTCTATAGAACATCTAGCACACAAAGATATTCTATCAACTCAGGGTAGAAGCAAAAATGTAGAGATAAAGAAATAGATCATAAATGAAAGAAATAAAGAAACAGATCACAAATGAGAGCAAACTACTGGATATAGAATTCAAAACCACAGTTATAAGGTTTTTCAAGAATTTCCTAGAAAAGGCCGATAAATTTAGCAAGACCCTCAAGGATATGAAAAAGGACCAACTAGAAATTAGACATACACTGACTGAAATAAAAAATATTATACAGATACTTAAAAGCCGACTAGAGGACCCCAAGAATCAAGTCAAAGATTTAAAATACAAAGAAGCAAAAAAAAAATTCAACTGGAAAGCTAAAAGAAAAAAGAATTCAAAAATTTGAAGATAGTCTAAGGAGCCTCTGGGACAAACTCAAGCATACAATCATCCGAATTAGGGGGTGCCAAAAAAAAGAGAGAAAGATACTAAAAACCTATTTGAAGAAATAATGAAAAAAAACTTCCCCCACCTGGTGAAATAAATAGACTTATCAGTCCAGGAAGCACAGAGAACCCCAAACAAAAGGAATCCAAAGAGGACCACACCAAGACACATCATAATTAAAATGCCAAGAGCAAAAGACAAAGAGAGAATGTTAAAAGCAGCAAGAGAAAAACAGTTAGTTACCTATAAGGGAGCACCCATAGGATTGTCATTTGATTTCTCAACAGAAACTATGCAGGCCAGATGGCAGTGGCAAGAAATATTCAAAGTGATGAGTAGCAAGAACCTACAACTAAGATTACTCTACCCAGCAAAGCTATCATTCAGAATTGAAGGTCAGATAAAGAGCTTCACAGATAAGAAAATGCTAAGAAAGTTCATCATTGCCAAACCAGCATTATATGAAATGCTGAAAGGTAGTCTTGAAGAAGAAGGAGAAGAAGAAGAAGAAGAAGAAGAAGAAGAAGAAGAAGAAGAAGAAGAAGAAGAAGAAGAAGAAGAAGAAGAAGAAGAAGAAGAAGAGAAGAGGAAGAAGAGAAGAAGAGGAAGAAGAAGGTAAAGATAAAAATTATGAACAACAAATACATATCTATCAACAAGTGAATCTAAAAATCAAATGAACAAAAAATCTGATGAACAGAATAATCTGGTGAATATAATAAAATAAGGAGTATAGAAAGGGTATGGACTGATAATACTCAAGAGGAAACAGGTTTTGGGGGGTAAGGAAAGGGATTGGACAAAAGTCATACACCTATGGATGAGGACTGTCAGAGGTGGGGGAATAGTATCATGGGATGGGTCAGGAACTGGGTGGAGGGGAGCTGTGGGAGGAAAAAGAGGAAAAACTATAATAATGTGAACAAGAAAGATTTAAAAAAGAAGAAGAAAATTAAATGACACTTATCTTTTAATCTATCTACTTGATAGTGGAAATTCAGAAATGCATGTTAATTATTAAATGCTTTGCATTAAGTTGTTTACTCAATATTTATTCTTTGAGGAAAATCACAGTATTATTTACTATGTTGGGTTGGCCACTGGTTGCATATATAATTTAATAGCATCATTTCAATACATCTGATGACTACATTGTCCTTCATCTATGCTATCTCTAACAATTGATATGCAACCTTTTCCAGCCATAGAGGCAACCTTGTCATTCATTGGTGTTGTTAAGAAGAATAAATAATCACTAGGTGACATTTTGACACCAGGGTTTATTTAGTGATGTTTGCATTCTGACATTGACAGAGTATGTGAGGACATTTCATCAGCAGAAACTCCAGCCACACAGAATGCAAAAAAGAACTTGCAGTGGATGGATAGCTAACACTGGGCCTTGACCTCCCTCTTCTATCTTTCTTCTTCCCACCCCTTTCTCTTATGATTATACCCTTATTCTTTATTTGCTAGAAAGATCTCACTGAAAGAACTTATAAATATATAGAATGGAATGGTATTTCATTATTTGGTCATATCATAGCACATTTTTATTTCTTTTTAAAAAATCTTTCAGCTTGATGCAAAACCAAAACAATACATACATGTAAATATTAAACAGCAGACATCTTTTTTATGTTATATGCTGAACAGAGTGCTTATATCCATCTACTCTTTGTAGTAGAAAAACTGTCTTGTTTTTTAAAAACCTGTCACTTATCTAAACTCTATTTGGAGAACAGACTTTCCAATTAGTAGATAGAGATGAGAGAGGGAAAAGGGTGCTTTAGTGCTTTAGAGAATCATTACAGTTAATTATTATGTTAATACCAAGATGTTTCTAGAGCCACAGTATTATCTATGGGGTCATAATAAATAGGTAGAGGCTCACCATGTATGAATTGGATACAATTTTTACTCTCAGATCAGTTTTGAACAGTAATTGCTACTGACTCATTGAATCACCTAAGCACCCACTTTGTAAATTGGAACCACACAACAAGAAATTGGAGAGTTTTAGTGCATTCCCACTCCACCCCTAAATAAATCTCCAGGGCCTTTTCCATTATCTCATTGGGACTACGAAGATGAGCTGTGGACTACTGGGTAATCTGTAAAGTGGGTGACCTCAAAGCAGTTATCTTTCTTAGAGTGAAAATGTTTGAGAATGTTCTTTGTAAAAACTGGGAGAAATTCTAAAAATAAGTGTATAGAAATGATATCTTACTTTCTAATGGGCATTGTCTTTATTACTGTGATTCTTCTTCACCTCTCTCTCTCTCCAAACAAGCATGTAGTATAAAGCAAATGGCCAATCCAAACTTGGCTCTTTGCCAGTGTGGCCACACAGTTTCAACAGTGCCATGCTCTTCCATTGGTTTATTGGTAGTCCTTGTGAGAATCTTAATTTGGGGGCTTTTTCTTTCTTACATATATTATTAATTTCATAGAGGAAGGGAGAGGAAGGGAGATAGAAATATCAATGATGAGAAAGAATAATTGATTGGCTGCCTTCTGCAGGCCACCAAGTGGGGATGGAGCCCACAATCTGGGCATGTGCCCGGACCAGGAATCAAACCATGATCTCCTGGTCCATAGGCTGATGCTCAACCACTGATCCACGTGGGCTAGGCACATTCACATTCATCTCCACAGACAACAGAAAAAACACATTCTATCTAATAAAAGAGTAATATGCAAATTTGACTGTACCTTCATCATACCCACAAGCTACACTCACAGCCATGTCCACCAGCCAATCAGGAGCAGATTATGCAAATAAATCCCAACCAAGATGGCTGCCACCACTGAAAGCAGGAGGAAGGCTTGGGTTTTCTTGGCAACAGAGGAAGCCAAGCTTCCCACCTGCCGTTGTGGGCCTAGGTCTCCACTCAATGTTACAAAGTTTCAATTATAAAAGATACAGAAATGGCGGCAGCTACTGAGCTGGAGAGAACAAAGGCTTGGGTTTCCCTGGCAAAAGAGGAAGCCAAGCTTTCAGCCTGCTGTTGCTGTCCTAGGCCTCCACTCTAGGCTAAAAAGTTTCAAACAGAAATGGCTGCCTCCCTGGCGCGAGCAGAAGGCTTGGCTCTGCTCCAGACTACAAAGTTTCAATTGTAGACATAGATTAATCCCAGATACCAGGGCCTCCACTTGGGTCACTCGGGGGTGTGGCCAGCCTGCAAACCTCCACAGGCCCCTCTCCCAGGTTGCCCCTCACCCCAAGGGAACCCTCACCCTGATCTGGGACACTCTTCAAGGCAAACCACCTGGCCTCCACCCATGTACCAGGCCTCTATCCTATCTAATAAAAGAGTAATTTGCAGATTGACCATCACTCCAACACACAAGAGGGCTGCCCCTATGTGGTCAAAGATCCTGCCCCAATGTGGACACAAAATGGCCACCACAAGATGGCCAGCAGGGGAGGGCCATTGGGAGGTTCCAGGCCCTGCAAGAGAGGGCAGTCGTGGGCAATCAGGCCAGCAGGGGAGGACAGTTGGGAGGGACCAGGCCTGCAAAGGAGGGCAGTTGGGGGCAAACAGTCTGGCAGGGAAGCAGTCAGACATCAAATAGGTTGGCAGGATAGTGGTTAGCAGGTGATCAGGCTGGCAGGCAGAAGCGGTTAGGGGCAATCAGTGAGGCAGGCAGGTGAGCAGTTTGGAGCCAGCAGTCCTGGATTGTGAGAAGGATGTCTGATTGCCTGTTTAGGCCCGATCCTACTGGGATCGGGCCTAAACGGTCAATCGGACATTCCTCGAGGGTCCCAGATTGGAGAGGGTGCAGGTTGGGCTAAGCGACATCCCCTGCTCCCCATGCATGAATTTTGTGCACCAGGCCTCTAGTTAATAATAATAATAATAATAATAAAAAACATTTATGGATTTTACAGTTCAGTGGTCCCAGATTCCTCCATTCATATTCATTATTTATGACTGTGGATGATAGAACTGGATTGAACTATATTCATACCACAACATGTCCTGCTTTTCCAATGAGGGGAAGATCCTCCTCTCACCTTAAGTCTGTGTATATACCTGTTGGACTAGTGATTTGTAAGAACACAGGACACCAGGTTTTACTAATATCAACTATCTCTCTTTGATACCCATGGATAAGGGCTCTTTGGAGTGGGAAAGGAAGATGGATGGTATTTTCTTGTGACAGTTCTAGGAAACTCTTCTACTGAAAGGCATGGGGCTCCCACAGATCCAAGTTTCTGAATCCTAGCTGTGCTGTCAGAATCAATACCCAGGATGGATTCCTGGGTTATTCTAATGAGCAGCTCGGAACTGTAAAAAGGACAACTCGATCAGATTTCAGAAAATTCTGTTCATTGTTCTCCTTTCCTTTCTCATCTGGATCACATGTCATGAGATGTTGTTGGAGTTCTATTCTCCATCCCTTTGTCATCCAAGGTCATTTATGCTTTACTGGCTTCTCCTTTCTTCCCCTCCCCACTTCTAAGCTCCAACTGCTCCATTTCTCTCATCTATCTTTCCCCTTCTTACACCTTTAAGGTTGCCTCAGCATTGGAAGATGTTAATATATATATATATATATATATATATATATATATATATATATACACACACACACACACACACACATTTCTAAACTCTAGAAGACTATAATCAAAAGCAAGATCACAATGGCCATGTTATCCATTCTCTCCAAACAAAAAAGAAAGATTTATTCGATGCTACCAGGACAAAACTGAAGTTAGTAAGCACACATTTGTAATCAGTATTATAGAGTATACTAGTGTTTCTGTATATTTGTAACACAAATTCTGTGAAGACACTAATAAATTTTTACTTCCATTCAAGATTCTGCTCTGTCAACCATGGAGGTGTGCCACTTGATCTTCCTTCAAGAACATGCATTTAGCTAGAAAGAGTGTATTGAGCTGATGGCATTCAGCAACAGCATCTTGCCCAATCAGATGCGACACTCAGTTAAAGTCATTTTCTTCCAAGAACTACCAATGATAACTCAGCAGGCACTTCAGGACAGAACCATCTTAGCCCAATATAGTTATATTCTAACTAGAGGCCCAGTGAATGAAATTCATGTATGGATACAGTCCCTGGGCCTGGCCAGTGATCAAGGCCATCTTCTGCACTGCCTACAGCCAGCCCCCCCCCCACTCATTCACCATTGGGTGATTGGGTCCTGATGGCCAGGGAAAGGGACTGAGAGGTTGGCTGTTCCGGTCTGCTTGCTGGCCCGTCCCTGCTGCAGTTTACCTTCTGCGAACAGCAAGGCAGGGGCCTTGGCCTGGCACTGCCCGCATCCCCTACCTGTCACTTCTGGTTCCCCATTCACTATCAGGCAATCAGAGCCTGCTGGCTAGGAAAAGGGACCAAGAGAGATGGTCAGTGCACCTCATAGTGACTGGTCTAGCAGTCGCTCTGGTCGTTCCGGTTAATTTGCATATTACCCTTTTATTATATAGGATGAGCAATTTTTCCTCTAGAACCTCCCATTGAAGTGTCCAAGAATTACCTTTTACAACAGCATAGGTGGACCTGGAGATTATGATGTTAGGTGAAATAAGCCAGTCAAAGACAAATACCACATTATTTTACTCATATGTGGAATCTGATGAACACAATAAACTGATGAACAAAATAGGAACAATGGCATGAATACATGGAACAGACTGACAGCTCTCAGAGGGAAGGGGATGAAGGACTAAATGAAAGAGGGTGAAGGGATTAGAAAACAACAACAGCAACAACAACACACACATCTTATATAATAAAAGGCTAATATGCAAATTGACCAAATGGCGGAACGACAGGTCGCTATTATGCACACTAATCACCAGGGGGCAGATGCTCAATGCAGGAGCTGAGCTCACAGCTGGCGAGTGGGAGCCTTCATTGCCTCCACAGCAGTGCTAAGGACCCCTTGGGGAATGTAAGCCAACAGGCAGACATCCTCCAAGAGGTCCTAGACTGTGAGAGGGTGCAGGCCGGGCTGAGAACCACCCCCCTTCCCCCAGTGCACAAATTCTGTACATCAAGTCTCCAGTATATACACAACACAGAGACACAGACAACAGTGTAGTGAATTTCAGAGGGAGAGGCAGTGGGAGTTAGGTGGAGGTGGGCAAAATGGGAGTGGGAATGGAATGGAGGTGAAAATCAACTTTGCTTGGGAAGATAGGTGCAAGATGCAGTGTGCAGATGATGTTTTGTTGAGTTGTATACTTGAAACCTGCATGGTTTATCATCATAATAAATTCAATTTCAAAATTTTCACCATAGTCTAAGTGTCTTGCTACTGAATTCTGCCTCCTCCTATCTTTCCTTTTCTTTAGTTGATGTCAGATTAGCATCACAGAGTACAGTTACTTCTGCTTTATTCTCTTCCTTTCCCTATTATCTTTAATGTGCATTGCCCCTAACCTTTTGTCTCCCTAGCTTTGTCTCAGTATCTGCTTCCCAAATAAACTATACCACATGACTTGTCAATCTTTTAAAACATTTTTTAAATGGCAAAAGTTGCATTATTATATTTTAATAGTGGAAAATTATCCCAATCTTTTTATATACACTAACACAGAAAATTAGAGTGACAAATTTACTCTACCATCTCCAAAAATGCTGGCTATTTGCATTTTTCTTCTAGTATTTTAATACATGTTTGTAAGGTTCTAAAATATGAGTACAAATTGTATCTCTTCTTTTTTAAATTATGCAAAAATATTACCTCTTAGAAAGTTTGTCATTAAAAATCTAGCCCAGCTGGCATGACTCAGTGGTTGAGCATCGATCTAGTCATGGTTTGATTCCAGGTCAGGGCCTATGCCCAGGTTGCAGGTTCCATTCCACACTGTGGGGTGTGCAGGAGGCAGCTAATCAATGATTTTCTCTTATCATTGATGTTTCTCTTTATCATTCTCCCTCTCTGAAATCAATAAAAATATTTTTTTTCAAAACTTATCTTTAGCCCTAACCAGTTTGGCTCAATGGATAGAGTGTCGGCCTGCGGACTGAAGAATCCCAGGTTTGATTCCGGTCAAGGGCATGTACCTTGGTTGTGGATGCATCCCCAGTAGGGGATGTGCAGGAGGCAGCTGATAGATGTTTCTCTCTATCCCTCTCCCTTCTTCTCTGTAAAAAATCAATAAAAATATTTTTTAAAAAATTTATCTTCAGATTACCAAAATAAAGTTGCCTGGACAGAGGTAACTTAATGCTTAACCAAATGTGATTCCAGTTTGATAGATTACATTAGCTAGAGGAGTATTTCCTAATGAGACTTGTTCTTCTAAATGTAAATAAAGCAATCTTTTCCTTTAGGTGTTCACTACATTGTATTAATTATTGTCATTGCTGTTGTTAATATATTTTTTGTCATTATTTATGACCCGCACAAACCTGATCTAATGCTAGGCACATTAGGTGTCTGCTGTATTGAACTAACAACATTCTGGTCCATATTTTGACATCTAGTATTTCATTGGTGTGCTCAGGGGAGAAATCCTGAGAAGTATAACTTCCACTAACATGGAAAATGGTAGGACATTGTTGTTTTTCCTTGATGCTTTGCCAATTAGCCCTTGGGTTTGATAAAAACCAGCATTTCTTTCTTAATAGATGTTGAGTTCTGGAAAAGTTTTTAAAGTCTCTATTCTTTCAGAAACCAGAGTACTCCCAGGCACAGTGCTGGAGTAAAGAGAGGGTTTAAGTCAGGAAAACGTTGCAAAATAAATGGCCTCCAAGTGACGATGGCATTTTGCTTTTCTCTGAATCCTCAAGCAGAGGCCGGGATTTGAAGCCAAGATTGAGGGCTGGATGAGTCACTGCCAGGGTATGGCAATGGCTCTGTTCTCAAGTCTGTGCAGTGAAATCTCAAGCTGATTTCTTCTTTTCATTTTTCTTATTTTTTTATTTTATTTTTTTTTGTTAGCAAGAGAGAAAATAATTTTAGTATTCTTTTTTTAGGAGGGCTAAAAAAAGGAAAAGAGAAAAGAAACACCGTTCCATTGCCTAAAATTGCATATAGAATTTCAAAGAGTAACCTCTTCCCAGATATAGCAGAACTTATGGTGACAAGGGGAATGTGTTACTGTTTGAAGCACACAGCTTTGGATCCCCAGGCCTGCCCATCTCTTCATTGTAGTTCAGAGGACGGTAGAATTAAGAGTAAAGGAGTATTAAATATAATACCATTTTCACCTGAGAGTAATTAATATTTCCGGTGGCACAGACTAGCCCATGGCAGGACACAGTGACAATAAGTGAATGACGAGAAGGCACGCTCCAGGTGTACCGAGGGGTTCAAAGCTTGGCTTTCTCCACAGTTGGCCGATTAAGTCATTTTTAGAATTTGGACTTCTCAAGAACAGAGGTTTTTCTTCTTTTACAGTCAATGTACTCTTTTCCTCACACTGTTCAGTTACATAAGAGGATGAGTGCAGGTGCAAAGTCATGCCTTTTTCGTATTAAAACACAGAATGGTATGTCTTACTTTCAAAGTTACGTGTTTTTTTTTTGTGTGTGTGTGTGTGTGATATTAGTCATTTTAAACACAGAACGCATACGTAGCTTGTTCTTAACTGAGTCTGTTAGTAGATATAACTTTAATCCTCCTCCCCTCCCCTTACTCCCAAGATCTGTATGGTAGTTTGTTTATAATCTACCATCCTGTCTTTATATGTTAAACATCAAACGCTAGCGCATTCTATAGTGACCTTTTCCAGTTTTTTTTGGCTTTGTGGTTTTGGCTGAAATTGTGTGCCTCTCCTTCCTTTCACCCATTCTGTTTGCAGTATTTCACTTCAGTTCATCAGACAGCACCTGATTAGGTGGCCTTCTGTCATCCATTCCCCACACATCCCGCCCGGCTTTGGCACCATGGGGCTGGCCGGCCTCCAGAACCTCATCATGGCAGCAGCTGTGCTGACAGAAGAAGAGTTTCCTTCATCTTTAAATATTTTCAAGGAGTTGGACTTAATGTCACAGAGAGGTCAAGGCTCAGCCACATTGTGTGACATGATGGCATCCTGAACAAGTATTTAATGTTTCAAGAAGTACTGTTTCTTTAAAATAAAGACCTAGAAAAAGAGCATATATGTTCTGGAATACATGCTCTACCCTCTTTTTAGCTATGCAATGGAAATACTAGCTGTAAAGTTCCAAGCACCAACAACATTGCCTGGCACATTAAAGTGAGCTCAATACATTTTTGTTCTCTTTAAATATTTATAAATATTTACCATGTGCAAGGCAAGGTTGGATAACTGGAGTACTGAATTTTGTAAAAATAGTAAAAGGTAGATGCGTGGGGTGCTCTTGAGGGAAATCTTGGTAAATCCTGAGCTCAAATATAGGCTAGAAAGGGGGGGAAAAGCCACATTACAAATCTATGGAAGTAAGAATTCAAAAAGGGAGAGATTTTTGTTAGTGGAAAGATAATGTAAAGCTTTATGGGGGAGGTGGCACTGAGAATAAAAGCCAAATAAATTATTTCCTTCCCCAGGGACAGTGATTCAGATTTCACAGGGATAGAAACAGAGTACTTAAGTGACAGGAAGTTGAGCAAATGAAATCCATATAGGACATTTTGGGGGAACTGTTAACAGCCAAAGTTGGCTGGATTATTGCCCGTTAAAGGCAGGGTAGGAGATACTTTTGGAACCATAGGTTAGACAGAGTTTAAGGACCTGAGATCTCAACCTTCTGAGAAGCAGGATGTAGTGGAGGGTGGCCCTGGTTATGAATCAGAAATCCTACTCTGTCTTCCAGGCACCTGGTAAGGAATGGCAGAGCGCTCTGGTTCTGGAGGTACAATGTTCTGGGCTCAAATCTCAGTTTTCACTTAGCAACTCTAACACTGAACAAGTTATTTTTTCTTTCTAGCCTCAATGTACTTGTTTGTTAAATGAGAGGGTTAGATTAAATTGTGTCTCTTGAGATATCAAATTATTTGTTTGTAAAGTTGGTTGCGGGGAAAATGGCAAAGTGTTTTTTGTTGTTGTTGTTGTTGTTTTTAAGTGGGAATATTTACTAGTAAACGCTTGGAAAAGAAATAATCAGAGAACTCTTTCATTTTCATTTCCTTACTAAACTTTTGTGGTGCTAAGAAAATAGATCTAGTAATATTATCCAGGATGGTTTGAAGGAGTAAAAGACTGTAAGCAAGAAAATAATTTCACATTGGGCCTAAACTGAAATTTGGATTTAAAGAAAGATAGTAGCATTTCTAAAGGGAGAGTGGAAGTCATATCAAAATAATTTGGCATCTGATTGAATATCCGTTATATACCTAAAAAGCACAGGAAATATTCTTTTTTATTTATATTGTCTTTTATACTAAACAGGAGGCCTGGTGCATGAAATTCGTGGATGCAGGGAGGTGTCCCTCAGCCTGGCCTATACCCTCTCCAATCTGGGACCCCTCAGGGGATGTCCAACTGCAGGTTTAGGCCCAATTCCTCTCAGAATCTGGGACTGCTGGCTCCTAAACACTCGCCTGCCTACCTGCCTGATTGCCCCTAACCACTCTGCCTGCCAGTCTGACAGACCCCTAACTGCTCCCCTGCCAGCCTGATTGATGCCTAACTACTCCCCTGCTGGCATGATCCTCCCCAACTGCCTTCCCCTGCAGGGCTGAGGGGACTGGGGGACTCTGCCTGGATGAGGCTGGATGCTGTAGGGATTGGGTGAGGCAGGGCTGAGGGGGTTGGGGGCCTGGATGCTGGATGAGGTGGAGCTGAAGGGATGGAGAGACTGAGGTTGGATGTGGCAGAGCTGAGGAGACTGGGAGCTGCCATCTTGTGGCTGTGGGTGCTGTCATCTTGTGAGGGCATGACAGTCAATTAGCATATTCCCTCTTTATTAGATAGGTTCATGTAAGTGACCTGATTTAGTAATGACTTTTAATTTTGTATTACTCAGAGAGACTTTCAAAGTATGTGGAGTTCCTAGTGATGTGAATTGGTACATGTTATTGATCCAACAGATATTAATTGTGGACCTGATATATGACAGGCTATGTTCCAGGTTTTAAGGACATAGTAAATGAGAGAGACAGAGTTCTAGCTCTTGTAGAGCTTGCATTCCAGGAATGTGATGTAATGGGAGAGAGACAACAAACAAATGAAGACACTATCCTTTAGAAAAAAAGTGCTGTGAAGAAATTAGCCAAACTGATGTGATAGAGTAGAGGGCTAATGAAGGTCTCCCTAGGAAGAAGCATCCAGGTTGAGTGAAAGAAGGAGCTAGTGACATGTAACAGCAGGGCAAGAACATTCCAGAAAGAAGCAACAGATAGCACAAAGGTATAAGGATGGTGATAATGCTTTGGTGGGTTTCAGGAAATGAAAGAGCCAGCCTGTTAAGGGAATAGTGAATTAGAGGGAGAGCAGTCAGAAATAAAAAAACAAAAACAAAAACAATATACATATGTTAGTTTACTGGATGGGGTCAACTCCAAAAACTCATTTCTAATCTCCTCTTGGCTTTGTTGCATTTTTATAGCCCAGTAGATAACATCCCTGGCAGCAAAGGAAGTTAATAGAACCACATTCATTCTCTTTTTCCATGGAAATTTTGGAAATATGTTGGAACTCTCAATTTCTCAGAGAAGAAAATTGGGGCCCGAATATACTTAGCTACTTGTTCAAGGTCACACAGATTGTGAATGGCAGGGCCAGGACCCAAATCAGGTCTTATGATTCCGCTCCGGAGCAGTTGGCACTCCCCACAGTGTCACTTTCCCTTCTTATGTAATCCTACAGAATAAGAGAATTACTGGCCTCTTATCAGAAGGCCCGCAGAAGAGCCTGTAACTCCAGTAGCTGTTTTAAGTATACGACAGGGAAGAGCCCTGGGTTTGTGGCTGAGAAGGTGACACATGCTTGCCTGCAGGAAGGTTTAAGGGTAGAGAAGTAAGGGCTGGAGTGCCTGGGAGCAGAGAATTGGTAGAGTGATTATGTACCTATTTTCCTTTGCTTGGGAATCTTATAGCAGCTTTTTACTTTAATAATCTCAGGAATTGATGATTTTTCCTAACAAAATCAATTTTACACATCTGTACTGAAAGGCCTGAATGTGATGAATATGCCACAAGATACCATGGCATTCTTAAAACAAACAGGAAAGGTGGTGGTAAATAAGCTGGTATTTACACATGGGCACTATATTAGCTGTTTCTGTACTTTGACCCTCCATTAAGTTAACTGCCAAGCCTGGGCCATTACAATGCAGCGTTCTTCCCTCAATTACAGCCACACGTTAACGTTGGACATACTGAACCTCTTTTCATAGAGCCATTTTCAGGAAAGATTATGAGCTTTCTTTTAAGTGTTTCTTCTCCTATCTGCCCCCATCCCAAGACCCCTTTTCTATTTGCAACTTTGAGTTCTAGACATGCTTATCCGGGAGCCAGTTGGGACCTCTGTGATGTAGTCCCCAATCCAGGCATCCGTTTCGATGAGAGCCCTAGTTATAGAGACAGATTGTACTCCTTTGCTTTCAGAGACCAGCATCTGCTGCTTGCTGGGGGCTTGCTGCCTGATGCGGAGCGGAGACGAAGGAGTGTTGCCTGGCGTTTGGGAGCCAATGGAGAAACGCTTCTCATTGGAGAGAGGCTCGATTCTCTCGAGCTGCCAGACACTGCAGGCTCAACTGAGGCGCGGAGGTGCAATTTGGGCTGGTGGAGCAGCGGGGGAAGCAAGGACAGGCGGGGCTAGCGCGGCTCTGCAGCTGATCACACGCACCCGTGCCCGCACAGCCGCCGCTCTCCTGCCAGCGCGTGGCGTCTTCCACCCGAGCCCCCGAAGCGCCGGCCGGGAGTAGGAAGACCTAGGAAGACAGAGGTGAAGGAAAGCACCGTGCAACCGAGGAAAAGCTGGAGTGCCCTTTGCCTCTAACCTGAAAGTGACCGGCAGCCGGAGGCTCGAGCCCTTAACCACGCACGGTGCCACTGCCGCCTGCAGGGAAAGCAGGGCGTCCAGGAACCCCCAAGTCCCGGCCTCCCAATCAGTCTGTGCCCGAGGCTCCAGGATCCTTCTGGTGGGGGCAGCTTGCTGCCCTCTGGAAGTTACGGTGCTCCGGGGGGACTGCACTGGAGTCCACCGAGGCACAGCAGGAAAAGTGGGGGCGAGGAAAGCAGCCCTGAGCGCACAGTGAGGCCGCGCTGCCGCGGCCGCTGCGCCGTCTCCGCGGGGTGAGTGCTCCGGTTTCTGGCACCGCCGCGTCTCGGCTGCGCGCGGGGGCGGCAGGGGACCTTCAGGGTCTGCCCGAGGGCCTGGTGGCACCCACGGAAACTCGGCAGCCAGCAGACACCCCTCTGGAGTGCGGAGCGGGGGACTCTGAGCCTGGAGGCGTGGGTAAGGGGTGTTGCAACACTACTTGGCAGACATGCCTTTGGGCGGGATTTTGGCCAAAAGATAAGAAGGGGGAGCGCCGGGGGGCAGGCGGGAGCCATCCCGGGGTGGGGGGAGAGGCGGGCGATCCGGGAGCCGTAGGGTAAGGGGGAGGGTCTGGTCCCAGCAGGTAACGCAGCTTGGGCAGCCTGGCGAGTTGGCAGGTGGAGTGGAACTCGCTTGTCAACTATTCATGTAAAGAGTCAGCTGGGGAGGACAGTCCGGAGGGCTGGGGGAGGCGAGAAGGGGCGGCCGGGATGCCGGTGGTGGGGGAAGAGAAGAGACGCCTCGGGAAGCTTGGAGGCGAAATTGCGCTTGTGGTCCTGGCCGCCCTCCTGCCTTGAGTGCGGGAGGACACTTTTCAAAGACTCAGCTCGGTAGGAAAGCCCCCGTCCCAGGGGAGGCGAGGGGCTGCAGAGACCGCCGCTGCCGGCCGGCCGGGGCGCCCCGCAAGCCAGGTGCGCTCTCCTCTGCCCACCCCCTCCGCTCCCCGCTCTGTCCCCCGCCCCCACCTCCTTATTGGTGCTGGTTTGCAGCGCTCGGCTCCTGCGCCTTCGCTTCGCGCTTGAATCTGGCTCTCCCCTCCGTATTATGTCTGCACTCCGAAGGAAATTTGGGGACGATTACCAGGTAGTGACCACCTCGTCCAGCGGTTCGGGCTTGCAGCCCCAGGGGCCGGGCCAGGGCCCGCAGCAGCAGCTGGTGCCCAAGAAGAAGCGGCAGCGATTTGTGGACAAGAACGGCCGGTGCAATGTCCAGCACGGCAACCTGGGCAGCGAGACGAGCCGCTACCTCTCGGACCTCTTCACCACCCTGGTGGACCTCAAGTGGCGCTGGAACCTCTTCATCTTCATCCTCACCTACACCGTGGCCTGGCTCTTCATGGCGTCCATGTGGTGGGTGATCGCCTACACTCGGGGCGACCTGAACAAGGCTCACGTCGGCAACTACACGCCCTGCGTGGCCAACGTCTACAACTTCCCCTCCGCCTTCCTCTTCTTCATCGAGACCGAGGCCACCATCGGCTATGGCTACCGCTACATCACCGACAAGTGCCCCGAGGGCATCATCCTCTTCCTCTTCCAGTCCATCCTCGGCTCCATCGTGGACGCGTTCCTCATCGGCTGCATGTTCATCAAGATGTCCCAGCCCAAGAAGCGCGCGGAGACCCTCATGTTCAGCGAGCATGCGGTGATTTCCATGAGGGACGGCAAACTCACGCTCATGTTCCGGGTGGGCAACCTGCGCAACAGCCACATGGTCTCCGCGCAGATCCGCTGCAAGCTGCTCAAAGTAAGTGCGACCCGCCCCCGGCCCCACCTGGCCACCGCCCACCCTCCAAGCGGAGAACCACCCCTCCCCTTAGTCTCACCTTCCCCCGCAGGTAAACTTCCGTTGGGGAGGGCAGGGTGGGGCGTGGGCCCAGGAAGCACAGTGGACTGTACCGTTCCTCGCTCCACTCACTCGCCTGCTCTTACGAAGCATCATTTGCTTGTGCTTGTATCACTGTCTGCACTGGTGACACTTGGAGTGGTGTGGTTTCCCGGAGCCCAGAGGTAAATGAGCGTGTCCTGTGTTCTGCCTTACCCTTTGCTGCTTTGCTCTTTGGAGCTCTTTTGATTTGTTGTCAATAGTTTGCTTCATTAAATTTCGGGCACTAAAACTGAGCAGCTTTTATTTTGAAGAGATAGGGACTGAACTTACCCCAACTTTTACTTAAGAGCTCTTCTTCCTTTCATTATTTCTTTCTCTCCCCCCTCCCACCTCCTTAATAACATCAGCAGATGGATTATTCCTCTAGACCCAATAACATAAACTCTAAGGCCATCTTTTGAATGAACACAGAGGCTGCCCCCCAAAACACACACACACACACACACACACACACACACACACACACACACAACAAGAAACCACAACCAGTTAATAAAGTATAAGAAACAACACCTGGTTCTTTAACATTTTATTTTTGCTAAATATTTTCCTAGAGAAGTATTCTGTGAAAGCTTGAGTGCTTTTCCCGTGGAGCCTCTTGTTAATTTTATTCTCAATTGCCTAGTTCTATGAAGCCTTTGTCAATTACTGATTTCACTTAAAGCTTTTCAGCATCCATTAAAGAAGATTGCCTCCGACCATCAGCAGGGTAAATGCTAAAACAAATGGCACCTAAGAGTGGTTGCTAAAGCAAAGTTCCTCTGGTCGTTAGAGGGCACTACTACAAACAAGAAGAGAAGCCCACCCCAATCACTCACCCAATTAGAGTCTGGGAACTAGGATGTAAGTCCAGTTCTCTGTGTGTTCTTTACACTTCATCTTTTTGATGGATTTGGGTAGTTTTCAAGTACTCACAACATTAAAAGGGTTTCCTTAAACAAAAATCATAAAAATTTATCTGAGCTTGCATAAAGAACCATAGCTAGTTTCCAAATTGAGCATTGATAAAATGAAAGTCGGATACATTTATAAAATTGAGATTTGGCTTTGAAATTTCCATCTGCACTCTACAAATACATATTGTTTTACATAGTCTCAACTTATGTTGTAGTTAAAAGTGATCCAACTTGCTTTGAGAAGTTTGGACCTTGTGTCATTTTCATGATTCACATGAGATCTTACTCTAATGACTTGAGCATGTTGCTCAGTTATTTGTCAGATTAAAGCAGTTTAGTTGGTCTGTAATTCCACATCAGACATGTACTTACTATGCTTACAGACAGTGTAGAAATTAAAGTTTGTAGGGCCTGGTGGAAATTTTTCAACCTGGTTCTGATGCACATGTTCATTAAGATAACTGCAATAAATAATTTGAATAGATCATATGCTGTATAATTAACTTCAATGAGCTTCATACAGCTTTTTTTTTAACTTAGCATGTTGTGTTACTGACCACTGTTTAAACTAATTGAATAATTTGGGTCCAGCTAAGCAGTTTTGTTGTAGATATGTTTATTGCATTGATATTTGTAGTATGTGCCTGTTCTGTTAATAGAACAAGATGTATAATCTCTTTGTGTTAGACCAACTTTGTTAATACAGTGCAGTCTCTCAAGGAACCCATATTTATGTGTTGCTTTGAAATTCTTATTGAAGAGTAGATTACCATATTGATTGCTCTATTGGAAATTTAAAATTAAGACTTTAAAGGTCATTTTACATGATGTTCTCTAACTTTCCAAATATGTAAAACCATTTAATAAAGCAAATATCCTTTCAAGGCAACATATTTTTAGATGCTTTTAGACTTTATCAAGTTTTATTTTAATAAAGCCAGAAATAATAAGCATTAATTTACACATCCATTTTTTGTTTGTTTTTTGTTCTTTTTTAACAAAGGTACAATGAATCTGAATTTTTCAGTTTCTACAGTGGGTCAGAACATTGATAATGATTTCTATGCATAAAACCATGTACCACATGTACCTTAAGAAATTTCCTGATTAAAAAAATAATAAAAGATTGATAATGTTGGCAAATTTGGACCGAGGTGCTATATTAACACAAGGTGATAAAAATAACATCCAATTAAAACAATATGTATGATATTCCTATAAAATATTTTGCTTTTGATTTGTTAGAAAGGTATCATTGCTAGAAGTTAAAATGATTGGCATGTGGCATCAATTTGAATTTAAACGCATATGAGGAAATTCTCTCTTGCTTTTTTGTGAAGCAAGAAAGTTGATTGGTGGCAGCTCATCAACCAGCCAGTTGTAGTTTGAAGTTGATTTTTCTTCTAGCGATGGTAATTAAAATGAATTCTCATAGTTTGCATCATTTCCTTAGACTTCATTAAAAAGGAGTCATGTTTTATTAGGGAACTGATAACATTCAGCAAAATTAGGTGGGAGATTTGTTTTTAATAGGTTTCCTTTGTGTTTTTTTTAAGGGACTGATATGAAGTGACCTAAAACAGCCAAATATATTTTTAAAGAGAATCTATACTAAATCATATAATAATACTATTTTGATACTAGTCTTATACAGTCTTCTTATAAAAATCACTATACATATTCAGTTTCTTCCTCTAATCCATGTTTGACATTTTAAACATTAGATTAATGTATCTTTAATATAGAAAAATATACAGAATTTTAGGGAACCAAAACCCATTATATTTAATGGTAGTGATTATATTCTATATACGTTATTCCTATTACCTAATTTAATTTCACTTATACAGTGTTGGGCAAAAGTATGTTTACAACCTGGCCGGTGAGGCTTAGTGGTTGAGTGTTGACCTATGAACCAGGAGGACAGGGTTCGATTTCAGGTCAGGGTACCTGCCCTGGTTTCAGGCTGGGTCCCCAGTGGAGGGCATGCAGGAGGCAGCCCATCAGTGATTTTCTCTCATCAGTGATTTTCTCTCATCACTGATGTTCCTCTCTCTCTTTCTCCCTCTCCCTTCCTTTTTGTAATAAAAAAAAAATGTAGGTTTACAATTGTGAGTATGCAAACCAGTTTATTCTTGCATTATTAATTAATTATATTTTTTCATACAAATAACTGTAAACTTATTTTTTCCTCCCTTTATTTTTCTATGAAGTTTTTCTCTTTTTGCTGAATATAATCAATTATATTTTATAGTATTAATAAAAACTTTATTTTTAATAACTATAAGGCACTTTCTATTCTTTGGAAGATTGTAAGAACAAGGATATGACTTTTTAATCCTTATTAGTATGAAAGTTTCCATGCATATTTCTTTTGAACTCTCTAAGTTTTGATGGAAGTTTTTTTTTATAACTTCTGTGCCCTGTTTTTAGTTGTTACTCATTTATATGAAATCAAATTTTACTTCAACACTATTTCTGTCTTCCAAGCTTGTGAATACTGAAATTTATTTCTATATTTAAATATAGACTTTCCAATTTTATGCCTGGAGCAGTTTGTCCTTTTTCTACTCAGAAAACAAAAAGGAAGCAGATTAAATTAAAAACATTAATATATTATGAAGTTACTGTTATGTTAATATTTATAAGTTTATCAGCTCTTTAAAGATGAATATTCTTCTTTTTCTACTTTTTTCTTCATGTTGATTTTTATTAGATTTTTCTATTTATTTTGGTTTTTCATTTGACCTAAAATATAGTGACTAATGAATAGCAATGTCATGTTAATACATCATCTAGTTGAAAGTTTTAATAAAAATGTCTGGAGTAGGGATTGAGATTGATGGCTAAAATGTTGAACCCTATAATTTACTATTGGGTATAATTTGGACATTTCACATATTTCTTTCTGCAAATATAATACTAAAGGTTGACTGCCCTAGATTTACATCTTATTAAGAGGAAGATTTTAATTGTCTTTTTTGATATATTATTCTGGAATTTATAAACTTATTTAGAAGCTGTCATATGTATATGTGACATATAGGCACTCAATCCTTATTCACATAAAGTAAACCTAAAACCAACTATTATTGGATCCATATTTTGAAATAAAGAGATAAGGAAAATTTTTTTATGAAAGTATATTTCTTTTTTTTTCTTTTTTAAATTAATTGCAGGTAGTCATTGTCTTTCTTTCCTGGGAGGTCAGCTATGCAACCCTTAATTTTCATTTTGAAAAAGTAATGGTGTACAATCTTCTTCTAGTGTATCACATACATTATTTTTGTATCAATTTTTAAAGTCTTTATATGGATACTCAAAATTGGGTGTTATCTGGCTTAATAAATAAATGTGAACTAGTGAAGATGAAATATAAAACAAAATTGTTGGACTCTTTCAGTGATTGAACTAGGCCAATTTGTACTTTAGTTTTCATCTTCTTTTTAAAAAATTAAACCCACAAATGATAATTTAAAAAAAGCACAACAGTTTTTCAGCACATCATACAAGCTGTTAATAAAAATATTCAAGAAGTCTAGAACTGAATACCCCAAATTCTTAAATATAGATCCTATAATTTGGGTGAATTTTTTACATGGATTAATTATGACTTAGAAAAACAAAACAGAACACAATTCCTATTTAGTCTATCTTTGTTTTCTCTGACACAAACACAATTTTAAAATTTATAATTGTTATTATTTTTAAAAAATAGTAGTAATCTGTTGTTTTACTTGCTTTTGTTCTTTATTTTTAATTTAGTACTGAAAAGTACAAGATGGCTTGTACTCAGGAGACTACAGTGTGAATAAATAAGGGAAATAAAGATCCAAATATTATCAGCAGTAGGTAAGGAGAAATGATAAAAGGAAGCAGGAAAAAGCATTTAATGCATTTGAAGGTGCTTTTAAGTGGAAAGATACAAATTCTGTCCACAGTTATTATAAATTCCATAAAAGGCCCCTAAATAATTATAAAACTGTTCTTTCATTTGAATGGCATAAAAGTACCACATGATTGATTATAACACAAATTCCATTCCATGAGGTACTTTCTTTTTATAAAGTGAACATATTTTTATGGGATAAGTAGCTTAGTATTAGAAGATCTTTATTTTAGAATTGATGTTGGCCATAGGTTTTTCCACTTGATATTGATGACATTTAAAGCTTACAGAGTCAAAAGAAATGCACAACTTAATTGTAGATGGTCTAAATAAAATGATACATCCATACACTTCTCTACCTGACCTTAATTTTGGTCTGAGTCCCAAAACCATTGCCAAAACTGCTTTCAGTCACATGGCATTTTTTAAATTCCTTATCGTGGTGCTGGCATTTGGGCTCATTTCCTAATTTTAGCTTCCAGAGAGTACTCTGACCTCATTCCATGTGTTTTCTTCCTGACTTCAGCACATATTCAACACACACACACACACACACACACACACACACACACACACACACACACACTTAAGAGAAGTGAAATTACTGATAAAATCCTGGAAAGGTGATTAGCAAGACTGGTTTACCTTCTCCAGCTGGGCCTGATTTCCTTTTTTTCCTTTTCCCTTGCAACTGGCCTTCATTGTCCTTTTGCAGTAGGTACTTGTGGGAGGTGATGGGTGTGGATCAAACCTTAGAGCATGATAGAGGTACATTTCATGAATCAGATGATAGTGTCTAAATGTTTCATTCAGAATTTTCCAACCCTCCCTTGAAGCCAAGACAGACCACAGTGGTTATAATTAGAACAGAATAATGGGTTAGACTGATAAATGGAAGAAAGGCAGCAAAGAGATCGATTGTGTTGGTGAAGTGTGTTCTTGCTGAATGAATGTGACAACTGGTCATAAATCTCCCAGAAGGAGGATGGCCAAATGTTGGTCTGCTGTGCCAAGACAGTGCTAAATGTGTATTCCAGTGTGTGTGTGTGTGTGTCTTTGTACAAGTGCTCAACAGTTTTTTATTTGGAGAATAAAAGCCATTTATCAGTAAAGTATGTGATTGGGGACTATCACAATATTCCCGTCTAGTCATCTCTGACTTGAATCTTTTTCCACCTGTAGTCAGAATTGTAATTAATTATTGTGTAGGCCTTTTTGGACTCTCAGTTTAAAGTCATTCGACATTACCTGCTTCTTTGAAATTAGTACAAGTGACTATAAAATGAGCAACAAGCCTTAAATTCTATGCATATAATTATTTGCTCATAATTTAAAATGTGTATTATAGGAATACTACTTTTGAATAATAATATTTTTCTTATTATTTGTGAAAATAACTTAGAAATGATTTTCACAACCTAAATTGTAAAAACAATCGTTAAAAATATCCCATGATCTCCTAATTGTAATTTTTGGGCAGTAAATTTAAACTAACTTTAAGCTATAGATTTCTTTGATTTTTATCTTAACTCCTAGCATTTGTTATAGTTCAGTCAATCGAAAATCTTTCAAATGGAGGAAAGTTTTTATTTCCTTCCCAAAATTATATACAATTGAAAATAAAAGTGTATTAAAGCCAACTCTGGTCCTGTTGTTTTCAAATTATGTTCTGAATTTTTAAGAATTTCCAAATTCCAAAATATTTCTTTTCACTTTTTTCTCACTTTCTTCTTTACTCAATAGTTTTATAGTTCTAAGTGATTATTTCATCAATTGACGTCAATTTTAGTTATCCACTCTTCAGAACTTTAAATTATTTACTACATCAATCCTAATCTTTAGCAGTTGTTTTGCATTATTGTTGATCTCCATCATATCTATTTATATATTTTAATCTAGAAAATGATCATGGTTCTGTGTTCCCTTGAAATTTAGAGGTTTAAAGAACTAAATAAGATAATTGAACCATTAAGAAATTGCTCTATAAATTAAAGATTTCTTCTTATACATAGTAAGAGATAACATAATAAAGGTTAAATTGGTTTTTATCTAAAATTTCCTATTGTCAAAATTTCTGGGCCAATTGATAGTTAAATAAGAGAATTAGAAACTGATGAAATATCAATGCCGCTGATTTATTACATAGTCCAGGTAGAGATCATGCTTTAATTTTATAAAGAACATGCATAATTCTTTTCCCTTCCTCTCCTCCTTCCTTTCCCCCTTCTTTCCCCCTCCCTTCCCCCTCTCCTTGCCCTTTTTCTTCCCCCTCCCCTTCCCCTTCTCCCTCCACTTTCCCTTCCCTTCCCCTTCTCCCTCCACTTTCCCTCCCCTTCCTCTTCTCCCTCCACTTTCCCTCCCCTTCCCTTTCCCCCTTCCCTTTCCTTTCTCATTCTTTTCCCGTTTGCCTTCACATTCCCCCTTCCCCCTTCCCTTCCCCTTCTTCCCTCCCTTTTCCTTTCTTTTTTGCTTGAACAAAAGATTTCTCACTCTGCTTATACAAATCAAGAGACTTAAAACTATGTATTTTCCTCTTTGCCCCGGAAATGTCTGCAATTGCATCAGAATTAGAATAATCTAGATTAGAATTTTTTATAAGCCCATAGTAGAAGTATATGCTTCTGAAAATGTATTCTGTAGGCATACATAGGTTTCTAGAACATCATAAGTGTTTGATTGAACATAAACTTGTTCTAACCAGTAGCTCAGATTTTAAACAAGTCCATGACTCCAAGCACCTTCCACACTAAAACCACACCCTCCACTCTTACAAATAAAATAGCATTCTATTTAATTCACAGTGATTAATAGGTTTCTCAGTCTATAATAAGTGAAGAAAGCAAACAAAAACCAGGAAAGTAAGAATATATAAACTTGAAATATTTGATTGTCTAACATAAAGAAGACCTGAAGATAACATTGGGGATAGGGTCTCTGAGTTATTTAAAAGAAGGATAAATTAAATAGTACCTACTGGCAAATACTTTTCAATTAATACTTAGGGAATTTCACTTATTTGAAAAATATATACACATGGAAAACATCTTTCAAAGAAATGTAGTGTTATTACTTTATCCACAGTGTCACATAAGAGGTACAGTGTCAACTTTTTTCTACTGAGACTTGGATAGGACATAAATCTTTGGTGGTGGTGGGAGGGGAGGAGGCATAGGTATAATTTTGAGGCTATAGAAAAGATTTTTTTTTAAACAAGACTGTATATGGAGTTTGAATAGAGCATTTCCATGTATATTTAAGTCTAAATTACCTACATGTGAATAAACTGCTTTGCTAAAAACAGAATATTTCTTACTCAAGGTTGGCATTATCCTGATAGACTGCCTATTTCTAGGCCACTTCTTTCATGGGTTGTTGGATGATCAGTGAATTTTAAAGTTAATTACTCAAAAGCTTTTAGAATGAGTCAAAGGCATAAATAGCAAATATATAAAAAAGGAAGATGAAATTTAATTTTGAGGTACTTATGTAATCATTAGAAAAATATATCTCCTTTGGGGAAAATGATTTTTAAACAAACGAGAAACTGAGTTTTTAAAGAATTATCTTTGTGAATACTCCCATTTAGTACTGAAAATTCAGAGCTTAGAATAGTCAATAAAATGACCCAATATCTGTTTATTAATTATATACACCAAAGTACCACCTTGTGTTTATATAGCACCTGTTTCTTAGTAGATGAGAGAACAGTGACACAGGGTTTTTGCTTTGATTTTGGCTTTTGCTGTGTTATATTAATCAATACTTATACTACTGTGTAGTTGAAAAGATGCTGGTCTCATCCATATTTTACTGGGTTGAAGGTAGGTTCAGAAACATAGGTGACTTCTACTGGCCTAGAAATACCCAGTTTTCTCTAACATTTGTTGGTAGAGCTGCTGTTTTATTTTTGCACTATTAGGTTTTTTCATGGATTTTTCTTTCTTATTAGTAATCTTTATGTCTTTTTTTAATGAACCACTCAGAAGGTAGAGAAGAGATAAATAGTCTCAGTATTTTCATTGGACTTTTTTCTATACAAATAAAAGTCCTGAGTATCATTTGTTAGAAAGTTGAAACTCTTTGTAGCAATTGCTGCCTTACAATTGCCCACCAATATGAAACTATTGGTTCTATTTTGCAATGGAGTACATTTTCCTAAAGCACATTTCTCAGTGTTTTCACACTCATCTATTCTACATAAAAAGCCAATGTATTTCTTGGAATTAATTTTGAAAGTAAGGATTTTGTCTTCAAACTACCACTCATTGGTCAGATCTGTTACAGATTCTGTGATTGTTTTGTTCTTTGAATTAGCTTTGCAAAAAACCTGTTAAATGTTTCCAAGCCTCATTTCACAAACAGCAAGCATCATTATATAAATTAAACTTTAATATTTGTTTATATATGATTCTTATAAGTAACGGACATGGAAAATAAAGTAAAAAATGAATAGAAAATAAAAATAAGTTTACTTTTGTGGTTTATTAATTTTAAATAGTTGCACATTTAAGTTTCAGTTAGGTTTATAGTGATTTATGCTGATATTGAATGCCACTGCCTCATGAAAGTTTTAGTAAACCCTAAGTTTATCCAAAATAGATTATTAAATGGCATTTTTATTTTAAAAATTTCTCTTTAGCCCAATTTTGTACACTACTTTAAAATTCATAAAATAAATGGAGATGTGAACAACTTTAATGTAATTTATTATTAGGAGTTTGAAAGCCACTAAATAATGGAATCTTTTATTTTTACTGTGAGCTGTTGTTGTGTGCATACATAACATAATTTAATATGGTAACATCTTCACTCTTCTATTTTATATCTACTTGTTACTTTTCAAGAGTCCTGGAAAATAAATTCTTAAGTTTTTCTTTGTAATAATGAAATAAATCTCACTTTAAATTATGATCAAACTTCTTCAGCTTTAACAAACTCCTTAAGAATTGCCTGCTTATTTGCTTTCTGAGAAAGTATCTGGCATGTAATGGGTTCCCATGCAGATTTATGTCAAGAAGTAGCACATGTACTCTCAGTTGCACAGTTTGTCCTAACAGCCATTGTTGGTCCAGGCATTTCTCCAAAGCTCATGAGTTAGGGAATGGTAATTATAGTAAGTCGTGTATTATAAATAATGCATGGATGTCCCGCATGAGCTATGTGGGATTTCGGCCCATTTGCCAGAACATAGCTGCAATAAAGACTTATTTGGAGTTTGTTGCTGATGATTGATAGTGCAGAATGATGCCAATGATGTAAATTACTGTTAGGCTGCCTTGAAATTTCAGTGCAAGTGGTGATTTCTTCTCTTTTTCTGTGTGCTTGTCTAGTCTCGGCAGACACCTGAGGGTGAGTTCCTTCCCCTTGATCAACTTGAACTGGATGTAGGTTTTAGTACAGGGGCAGATCAACTTTTTCTTGTTTCCCCCCTCACGATTTGCCACGTGATCGATGCCAAAAGCCCCTTTTATGACCTATCCCAGCGAAGCATGCAAACTGAACAGTTCGAGATTGTCGTCATCCTAGAAGGCATTGTGGAAACAACTGGTGAGTAAAAACAGATATGCCATCACATTTCTTTATTTCATAATGACATTATGTTATATGCACAATACTTGTCATGAATTGGGTTAAATTTCTCAGCTAACAATAATGAAAATGATGATTTGCCTTTTATTTCTTTGTAATATTAAATTGATACGTTTAATATGAAGATTTGCTATGGCGATGATTGTAGATGTAATATTAACTCAGGAATACTCACTGTGGAAAAAAAAAACACAAGAAACTGAGATGACTCCTTAGAAATGATTATGATGTTCTGTTTTTATAACAGTCTTGAATTTTCTATAATCATAATTTTTCTTTAAAGACTTAAGGTTAAAGTAAATTCTGCATAATTAGTGAACAGCCTGGACTCAGCATGCACATTCTTGCCGTGGCGATGGTGATTCAGGGTGTTACTGAGAGAGCTTTGATATGCTGCTATGTGCAACCTCAATGGAAAATTCCTGTGTGTGTGTGTACACGCGCGCGTGTGTGCACAGCCACATGTGCTAAAACAGCACTTTAATTTCAAAATGGGTCAGTAGATTTCCCCAGATGAACCTTGACACCTCAAAAATTAAAGCATATTTTTTTCTTTTTTTCTGCTTTGGGATAAGCTACATACTGTGTGTTATTTGTTAAGATGAAATGTAGCGTTGGTATATCACAATTTTCTATTCTCTAAGGAGAGTAAAACTGTCAAAAGGAATGAAACAACAATTAGAGTACTTTGTTCAGAGCCTGAACATTGCCTAGTTGGTTTGGAATCTGAGATGGATAATATACTCAGACACGTAATTGTATAAATGTATGTATGTGTATATATGTGTGTGTATCCCACTTGAGTTGTACCTTTTCTACAAGTAATGAGAAAGAAAGACATATTTTAGCCCTCAATATTTTAACCAATATTATTTTAACAGTCATGAAGTGCTAATTATTATATAAAAACTATAGTACTATAGAAAATAACATTGGCAGGGACATGGAAACATTCAAACTTCGAAGCCAGGTGGGAAACTACACAATCAAATATCTCTAGCCTTTGTAGAAAGTTTCGTCCAAGGAGCAGTAGAAGGTGGCATTGTAATTTTTCTACACCTGTCATATAACACCTCTTTGAAATTTGGGCAATATACGTAATCTCTATGAACTTTTCTTTCTCTTGAAAGCATGAATCATATAATAACCACCTTGAAGCTGCTTGTCATTTTCTAGCATTCTATTATAGTAATTACTTCAGTTTAAACATAAGATTTTTAAGAATAGTGAGTAAACATTGACTCATCAATCTATACCAGAAATTTGATTTCTGTAGAATATTTTATGGTTTGAGCCCTCCATTTAGTTTTTTAACTTAATATTTAAATGATACCATAGTGTATTTCTAAAATGCTGTATATTGATAAAGAATGCAATCATTTTAAAAAGGCTTTTAGTTTAAAAATGTTTACATTTAAACTTCAATGTTTAGGCATCTTATTTATTAAAGTAGTCATATATTGTTAGAACTTAAACAGCAGATGTTGCAATTTTTATTATAGTATTTCTTACAGTTTATGCTTCTATCTTTGATACCCCTGCTTATAACTTACCAATTGTTTTTTATTATTCTAGTCACTGACATGTGAGAAGTTTCTGTTTCACTTCACAGCCTTAGAAACCTTTCGTTAGTTCCATCCACTAACCTATCTACCCATTCTTTTTTCCTGTTTATTGCTCGTTTGTGTTCTTCCTTAAGAAGGACATTTCCCTACAAAATCACAATGAAGTTTTAAAGTGGAGGAAATTTAATGATGCCATTACTACCATTTAGTCCTTAGAGTAAGGTCAAATATCATTAGTTTTCTTAGTAATTTATATACAAGCTGTTCCCCACTCTCCTGAGATGGAATCATTCTTCAACATTACTTTGTGTTTTTGACCTTGACATACTCAAAAGTACAAGTGCAGGTATTTTGTAGCATGTCTCCCAAATGGGATTTGTCTGAGGTTTCCTTATTAATGAATTCTTTTGATTTTTGACTTCTATATGGACATCATAAGGGAATTTTGAAGCAGGTTTTTTAAGTTTACTTAAGTATTCCTTGTATAGCTTACGTGTCTTCATATTTCAAAGGGCCATGGTTAATATACAATGTCTTACATAAGATCATTAGAAGTTTTGTAATACTCAATTATTTGTTAGGACTGTAGGTTTTATTTTAACATTTCCTCCCACTTCCTTTTTATTTATTTATTTGCTTAAAATATTTTTTATTGATATCAGAGAGGAAGGGAGAATCATTGATTGGTTTCTCCCTACATGCCCCCTACTAGGAATTGAGTCTCAACCTGGGCATGTGCCCTAACTAGGAATCTAACTGAGATCTCATGGTTCACAGGTCCATGCCTAACCACAGAGCCATATCAGCTGGGCCCTCCTACCTCCCTTTTAAAACAACAACAAACCAATGAACTGACAGAGAATGCTTTTCAAAGAAAATATGAAAAGTTAATGGAGACTGAGTTTCTTAATTAGATATTGCCTTTTATGAAGAGATTAAAATCTGCTTCCTCTTAATCTCTTAATTAAGCTGCTTTCTAGATCTAATATAGCAAAACAAACAGCATAAATATTACTCACAATTTATAGAAATTATATCATGGAAAATTTATCTGACATTTCATTTGTGTATTTGCTCTAATTAAATCCCACATTGTTTCAAACTCTATTAAATATGTCTATATTTTCAGACTTTCCTGAATCTTTATAAAAATAGCCTAAACATTTTTATATCTATTTGGTTATTATCTTACTAAAATTTACATAGATTAATTTTTAAGGATGTTTCCTCCTCTGTCCTTACACTCTCAATATTTTACTTTCTTCTAATATTTATTGCTTAAAATAAGACAGATGAAGTCTTTCGAGATATTCTGAGACAGCAATAATACTCTTTTCCTTTCTTGTTTTTTGTAACAGCCTGTGAATAAACGTAAGCACTTGATGTATCTTTCCATCATACTTAGCATGAAAATACTAAGGTTTTAAAAAATAATGTCTTCATTCAATAGACAAGTACTTGGCTGTATTCTGTGTGCTCAGAAGTATTTGAAATGCTGGTGATACAGTGGTGACCAAAACACGCAGAATCCATTTCCTCATGGAGGTTCTATTCTAAATGGAGGCACAAAACAACAAAAAGGCAAGATATTATAGATAAATGTCTTAATAATAAAATACAAGACAAAACAAGGTTATGGGGAAAAGAGTACATCCTGGGCTGCTTCAAATTCCAAGGAAAGAAAGTCCTTCCAAGGATGGGACACCTCAGAGGAGACCTGACTGTCCAGAAAGATCTGGAGGGAGAGCTTGGCAAGGCACAAGGGCTCTGAGCTGGGAGTCAGCTTGATTGATTCCAGGAACTAAAAGATAGTAAAGGTGGTTGGAGCAGATGAGCAATGTGAAAACTGGCATGAGGAGAAGTCAGAGGGGTGAAGGGGTCGCCTTTTCACTAGATGATTGCATTGCACCGACAGGAAGTAGCAGGATTTGATTAAAAAGCAGAGCCTATATTTATATGAAAGCAATAATTTAGTAATCTTAAACTGTATATAACAAGAACAAAAAAATAGAAACACTTTTTTTCATTGAGTATATTTAAAAGTGAGTGACCCTAGTGTGTTGGACATGAATACAGTTTAGATTTCCACTTTTTATTGTATTGATGCAAACACCCACCTCAACCCCACGTCCTCCAAAACACACACACACACACACACACACACACACACACACACACACAGACACACACACACACACACACACACACACACACACACACACACACACACACAATACGTGCACACGCACTCACTTCGCAGCAGTCCTCTGACAAGAATTTGCTTATCTCATTTAGTTTCTCCTTCTTCCCGCTCCTGTAGTCTCAGCAGGGATGGTTGGGGTGGAGGAATGGGAGATGAGAAATTAGAAAATTAGAAGCTTTCTAATTTCCATCAAAGTTTCAACTTTCAGCTTGGGACTCACAATAATTACTGTCCCACCTTCCTTGGATCAGATGTACTCATTGTTGCCCTCCTTGCTTCAAATGAGGTGGATTTTCACTACCAACAAGGAACACAAGATTTGCCTTGTCATTAATAACATTTACCTCACCCAACACATTCCTGAGAACAGGTTACCTCTAACTCCTGCTCCTTTTGCTTCTCCCAGGAGAGAGAGCACTGCTAGAGGCAAACAGCATAGCAGATTTGGCTCATTAGAACTGGATGCCTTCAAACTTCAATCTGCTCTCTGCTGCTATTTGGCAGTCTGTTTAATTGTCTTTTCTGTACTCCCAGGCTCTCTCCCCATGGGAGCTATTTTAGACCTTGTTTCTCTTCCCCATGCCCCCAGTCCCAGGTGTCCTATCCCTTCCTTGGCATATCATCTCTCCACCTAGTCTATCAAAAATGTAACACTTCAACTCATATATTTATTTCTCTTATTAATCCTTTTCTCATAGTTTTTTTTTTCTTTCCCAATGTTTGTGGGGAAAACATCTTTATTCTCTAAAACCATTTCCTTTATAACTAGTTATGTTGTGACTCAAGCTCCAACATTTACCAATACATACCTAATACTTAAAATCCCATCCACTCTATTTGCTTTCAGACATTTCCGTGTTTTGTTTTTTGTATGAAAAAATTACAAAATCTCATTGTTTGTCACTTATTTCTCAAGGTTGTTCCTGGGATTCAGAAACACCACATTATCCCTCCCCCTTTATAGTTCCCAATCTTTCCTTATATATGATATCACTGCCCCTTCCTAATCATCCTCTCTGTTGTTTCCTGCATCTGCCTTTGTCTTCTTTTTCTTAGTATCTAGATACTTGCCTTTTTCTCTTTAAAAATATTTTTGTTTGATTTCAGAGAGAAGAAGGGAGAGGGAGAGAGAGAGAGAAATATCAGTGATGAGAGAGAATCATAGACTGGCCACTTCCTGCAGGCCTCTTCCCCCAACCCCCAATGGGGATTGAGCCTGCAGCCCAGGCATGTTCCCTGACTCAGGTTCAAACCATGACCTCCTGAGCAGCACTGGCTGGATGCCTTTTGCTTTTCTAAATGATTTCTCAAAGTGCTCACACATTCACCGTTCCTGTGGAAAACGCTACCAGCTATGGTCTTATAGTTGCTAATTCATTTTCAGGGCATTTTAATTCAGAGTCCGTTTGTCCAAATGCCAAGTCATCATTTAACCTTCAAATTACACCCTCATTTGGAAAGTTGGTCTCTATTAGAGATTGCAGTTTGAACCCAGACTTCTCCTCACACCACTTCCAATTAGTCTGTTCATTCCACAGATACATACGGAGCGCCTTTTACAGGATACACACTATTCTTGACCATAGGGGACACATTAGCTAACAAAGCAAAATTCCTGCCCTTGTGGGTACATATATTCTTTTTTTCTCACTTTTTAAAATTAAATTTATTGGGGTAACATTGAGTAACATTATATTATTTTCAGATGTATACGATTATGTAATTTGACATTTGTGTCCTCTTTTTCATGTTACCCACCTGAAGTCTAGTTTCCTTCAGTTACCGTATACTTGACTCCCTTTTACCCACTTCACCCTCCCTCTACCTTGTTTCCTTTCTGGGTACATATATTCCTTATGGAGGAAGCAGACAACAGAATGAGGTAGTGCTTCATCTAGAATGTGAGAAAGTGATGCATGCTGTGGGAAAAAATAAGGAAAGTCAAGAGAGAGACTGGGAGTGTAGGGAGATCAGGAGAGGCTGCAGTGAGAAGGGGCATCTGAACTCAAACACAGTGAAGAAAATACCCAGGAAAAGGGCATTCTAGGAAGTATCAGTAAATGCTCCAAAGGAACGAGCTACACGTCCATAATGGGAAAAATAGAAATATGCAAAATAAAACCTGACTATTAATTTCAACTGCTATTAAGATATTTGGTCATTAATAGTTTGACATCTGCATTCAAATATATTGTTATTATGTCACATGTGTTGTTTTATAACTTGCTTTATTGTATAATATATTGTTAATACCTTTCATGTCAAATGATTATTCTACACCATTAGTTTTAATGTCCTTATTGTGTGCTAATCTAGGTCTTTATTGTATGCTAATATAGGTATATATCTCAATTCTCATTACCTATCTCCTAGTCTGAGATTTTCTGTCATTTCCTTTTTTAATAATGTAAATAGTATGACAGATTTGACATATATGCCTCCTTTACAAATTTACTATTTTATATAAATGTCTAGAGATGGAATTTCTGGGTACAGGGCATGTGAAGCTGTTGGTTTTTAATATATATTTCAGTTACTAACTAGAAAATTGTACCATTTTACAATTATATAGGAAATTGCCCATTTCCTCATACCCTTATAATTATTTTTATTGTGGCCAATTTGACATATATATTTTTTGATTTTCAATTATTAGTGAGATTGAAATTATTGTATCTATCATCTATGGGCTTTATTTAATAAATTATTAGTTAATATTACTTGTTTTGCTTGCAATTCTTTGTATGCATAAATTGCTTGTATAATTACACACTGTTGTGATAAACCATGTTCCTGGGAATCTGTATACTTTGTCAAAATATTTTCTTTATGAAGATATATATGTGGAATTTTATCACATTATTTTGTATGTGCTTTATGATAGCTTCAGATAAACTTGAAATTTCTGGGATTGATTGGGGACTTTGTTTCATGACTTTTTAAAAAAATATGTTGTAGAATTCAGAAAGTAACTGATCCCAGTAAATGCTTCTGATGTTTGTTGTTATTTTTTATTAATTTTAATATAGTTGA
This sequence comes from Antrozous pallidus, assembly GCA_027563665.1. Lineage (NCBI taxonomy): Eukaryota > Metazoa > Chordata > Mammalia > Chiroptera > Vespertilionidae > Antrozous > Antrozous pallidus. Next base: position 63,194,622 of record CM050508.1, on the reverse strand, counting down.
ATTCTATTTTATAAGTTTGCTTTCAAAGTCATCAGTTGTTTATTATAGGAAATAAATAAATAAATGCTTGCTGATTATCTGTTATATTAGTTGTGAGATAATACAGAGATGATAAAGGAGAAAGTCTAGAGTTAAGAGGGAGACAAAAGTTGAACTAAAATGAGTGTTAGCAATATGTACTCAAAAAGACATACGCAAGTCTACCATCAGAGTCTAAAATAGTGGTACCTGGTGGATTTGCTTTTGTTTTTTATTTAAGCTTTAGTGTTTGGAGTATTAGATATCCCCCTTATCCCTGCATTGCCGCCCTCTACCTCTCTGCCTTAGGCCTTCACCAGCCTGTTGTCTGTTTTCAAAGGAACGCATAAGTACATATAAGATCTTTGGTTAATCTCTTCCTGCACCCCCTTACCCCTTCCCTGTGAGATTCATCAGTCTGTTCCATGTTTCCAGGCCTCTGATTCTATTTTTTATTCATCAGTTTATTTTGTTCATTAGATTTCTTGTTCATTTATTTTTATTTTTATATCTCTGATAGATATGTATTTATTGCCATTTTATCCTTCATATTTTTAAATCATCTTTCTTGTTCTTCTTCTTGTTCTTGTTCTTCTTAAAGAATACCCTTCAACATTTCATGTAATACTGGTTTTGTGGTGATGAACTCCTTTAACTTTTTCTTGTCTGTGAAGCTCTTTATCTGACCTTCAATTCTGAATGATAGCTTTGTTGTGTAAAATTTTGGTTGTAGGTCCTTGCTATTTTTCATTTTGAATATTTCTTGCTACTCCCTTCTGGCCTGCAAAGTTTCTTTTGGAAAATCATCTGATAGGTAACTAACTGCTTTTCTTTTGCTGCTTTTAAGATTTTCTCTTTTTCTTTAAACTTCGGAATTTTAATTATGATGTGTCTTAGTGTATGAGCCTCTTTGGATTTCTCTTGTTTGGGACTCTCTGCTTTCCTGGACTTGTAAGTCTATTTCTTTCACTAGGTAGGGGAAGATTTTCTGTCATTTTTTCTTCAAATAGGTTTTTAGTATCTTACACTCTCTCTCCTCCTTCTGGAACCCCCATAAATGTGAATGTAGCTATGCTTGAAGTTATCCCAAAAGCTCCTTACACTATCTTCATATTTTTGGATTCTTTTTTCTTTTTGCTCCTTTGATTGGGTCTTTTCTGCTTCCTCATATTCTAAATTGTTTATTTGATTCTCAGAATCCTCTACTCTACTGTTGAATCCCTGTAAATTATACTTTATTTTAGTTATTGTATGTTTAATTTCTTTTCCCTTTTCATGTCTTCAACATTCTCACTAAGATCCTTGAAAGTCTCATTAAGTTTCTTGAAGTTATCATTTATTTCCTTAAAGCTCTCATTAAGATCCTTGAGTAACCTTATAACCATTGTTTTGAACTCTATATCCAGTAGGTTGCTTGCTTCCATTTCTTTCATTTGTGATGTATTTCTTTGTCTCCACATTCTGGCTGCTTCCCTGTGTTTGTTTCTATGTATTAGGTAGAGCTGTTATATCTCCTGGAATTGGTAGAGGAGACTTGCACATTAGGTGTTCTGTAGGGCCCAGTGGCTCAGCTTCCCCACTATCAGCTGTGCCTCTATGTGGGCTGTGTGCACAGTCTTGTTGTAGTTGAGCCTTATTGCTGTTGGTGTCCAGGCTAATTGGTTGTGAAGAACAGCTGAGTCTAGAATGGAAGAGCTGCTGTGCAAGAAATAACCCAATGGAGCAGGACTTGTTTCGCGGGGGGGGGGGGGGGGGGGCGCGGGGGGGGGGCTTTGGTGCTTACTGAGTCCGTCTCTTGAGTGTTTTGCTTCTGGATACGTAGATTTATAATCTGGCTTGGTCTGAAGCTGTCTGTTGGGTTCCTACATGGCTCTGAAACCTCTAGGGAGTTGCAAAGTCAGCCACTGCCTGGGGTCACCTGGCAGGAGCTGCAAAGAGCTCTGCAGATGGCTGCTACTTGTATTAGGCTAGGAAGTGTCCAGGTGAGGCCCATGTGTGCATCAAGGTGGGCTGGTGCTGATGCTGGTCTTGAGCCTTTTATTGATAGGTTTGATGCCAGCTGCTGCCCATTTGAGAGATTTTAGCAAAGTCTGAAGCCTGAGCCAGGACAGGTCATTCATATGGAAAAGCTGCTACAAACAGCTTGGGAGGGGCTGCAAATTGGATGGGCTGGGGCCTCAAGGAATCACCAGGGTGGAGCAAACAGTGTGGGCCATGCTGATGGAAACTCAGATTTGACTGCCAGTCAGCTCTGTGACAGGGACATTCTAGTGCACGAATAATGACCCCTGGGAGTACTATTGTCTGGGAGAAAGCCATCCCCGTGTTCCTGCCGCAATGTCAAGCAGTCCAGTTCCTCCCTGTGTGTCCCCAGATTACCCCCAAACCACTGCCTGCAGAGGAAGCAGGACCATGTAAGTTTGTCAGGCCCTTTAAGAGTAATATCTGGGACTCCAGCAACTTCCATGTCACTCAGCCACAATCCCCTCTGGTTTTTATAGCCTGAAGTTATGGCAACTTCTCTTCCCAGCTCTGGACCCTTGTGGCTTAGAGATCTGGTATGGGGCTGGTGCCTCCTGCTTCTCAAAGGATGCATTAGAGATATTCCTCCCAATTAAATAAATGCCACATGTGAATGTTGGGTCAGCCTGTTCCAAGCTTCTGCCCCTCCTACCAGTCTTAATGTGCTTTCTTCATTACTTCTCTAGTTGTGGGACTTCCATTCAGCCAGATTTCAGGAGGTTCTGAATGATGGTTGTTCTGTATTTTAATTGTAACTTTAATGTGGTTGTGGGAGATGGCAAGTGCTGGTGGTTACCTACACTGCCATCTTGGATTCCCTCTAGATTTGTTCTTAAGGAGTGTGAGAAGGCCACTTAAAGGACATAACAGGAGCTGATACAGAAAGGCGAAGCAGAAGCTCATCAGCAGAGGGAGGGGAGCTGGGCATGCTGGCCAAAGAAACAGTAAGTTAGAGGAATCACAGGATTTGGCACAGTCAGAGCATAGAAGAGGGAAGTGGAAGTGGCTGGAGATGAGCCTATCCCTGAATCATAATTATACCTAATTCTCCAAGCAATAATACCCTTGAATGATTTTAAGCAGGAGAATGCCATGATCAAATTTGTTTGATAGAAAGATTCCTCTGGCTGCAGGTGGAGGATGGATTGAGTGGGGCTGAGACCGGAGACAGACCAGTTATTAGGCCATTGCAATCGGCCAGACCAGAGGTAATTGGGTCTTGCATGGAATTGTCTGGCTCAGGCAACTATGTGATTTTTGAAAATAATGAAAAAAGCCTCTGGTTTAAAATTGTTACTTATGATTAACCAGGAGTAGGAAAAAGAGCCACAGAATCCTTCCCACTGAGGTTCCACAGGCTATTTAAAAGAAGCCAAGACACCCAAAAATCAAAAGGTAAATTGAGAAAAATAAATAAAACAGCACAATAAAGTATTGATTCTTATTATTAATGAAAAACACTTTCAAATTTTCTAATGAATAAAGCACAGAGGAGAAGCTCAACTTGTGAATAATTGAGATGTGGTAATAATTTTCCTCTTGAATGGTTCTACAGTATTTAGCTTTATTAACTGTAATGAGTCATTACTCCTTAGTGATCTGTCAGAAGGTAGTGATCAGAAAACCCCCTAGTGTTATTGTAAATGAGGTAGCACTCTCCTGACCATTGGAAATATTATTCACCCCTCCTCCTTGCACTTCTGAGTCATTAGCCTGTGAGCTCTTCATACTTGTGGTAGCCAGGCCCTAAATCAGGGGCATCAATGAGTTGTCTCTCTGGTTGCCCTTTTTTTTTGCCCAGATTGATGTTACTTTTTAAAGTAATTGCTGCTCTTGTAGAAGACATCCCACCTTATCAGATAAAAGTTCATGATATATGGATATGTATATATTAGAAATCTCAAAGTGCCTTCCAGTAATTTTTATTATTATACATTGATTAAATATTCATTGCTTTCTCTTTTAGAGATCCTCTTCAATAACTCTTTGAATCAAAAGAAAACGAAAAAAAATATTTTGGGAGGTGTATTGATATTTTTTAATCTAAGGCAACTTTTTATGACCAATTTATAATAATAAAAAGGGTAATATGTTAATTAGAACAAATGTTCTTACAGGCATCATTCCGGGCATCATTCTAGACATTCTTCCAGATGAAGCCAAGGCTGAAGCAAAGCCTAGGTCCTAGGTGCCAGAGGAAAGCTGGTACAGGCAACCAGGGGAAGGAAGGCCTACTCTTGCATGAATTTTTATGCATCGGACCTTTAGTTCATAAATAATATCCTACCCTTCCATACTCTTTTAATAGGTCATTGTAGAAATTTTCAACAAATTTTTAAAATTAATGCCTAAATATGGAGACATGAAATAGGGTCGCTGGCCATCTTGGTTGCCCTGGGACTAAAAAATTTTCTGGGCTGAGGGCTTTCAGGGCTAAAATCAAACAGGGATGGCTGGTCAGTTAAACCTTCCTACAGTCCAGTTTCAGTTTATTTGAGAAATTTGAATTATTAATAGTAGAATAGATCCTTTCAAACTCATGATGGGTGTTATTCCACTAATTCTCTTACTGTTTTCGTCAACATTGTCTCAAAATACATAAAAAGAATATTTTCACTTATGTTTTTTTCTCTATAATTTTATAGCTATCTTTTATAGAATATTTAATTAATGAAACGTAGAATTTTGGGTGCAGACTTTTCCTGGGTTCTTGTCCAATGAAGTTGAAGATTAAATAAAGGAGACCCCTTAGGGTGCAGCCCCCAAATGGGAAAAGCCTGCTCTTTGTCTAATGGTAAAAAATAAAAATAAAATCTATGATTTGCTGAGTCTCTTTGTCTCTGGGCTTATAAAGGCTGTAGCTCCTTGTCTGAACTTGACCTCTCCTAATTGGACCCTCCTGCTTTCCTTATTGGTCACTCTGCCACATAGTATTAGTTTCAAAGCTCAAAGCACACATCTCTCTCTTCCCCTTATCTTCCTGGTTGGAGTTGCTTTTGATCTCCCTTATGAATCTCTCTCAGGTGTCCTGTTGAGGATGTTTTATTACCCCTCTGGTTCTTCCAGCTGCTCAGGTCGAGGCTGCTTTAATTGCTCAGGCCAGAGATACCTCTGTCCTTGGTTTATGGCTATTTTATTTGCTCAGGCCAGAAATGTCTCCTGGACCCCTACTTCCTGTGTACCTAATTAAGTTAGCTAGCTAACCCTTATCATTAATACCATCCTTAGCATCTTAGGATGGAAGTTCCTCCTTTTTCTTGAGTAGGAGGTTGGATGGGTAAATTACTGTGAGTGAGGTGGGTTGGACAGTATTGACACTGTATTTGTCACAATCTTGCCTACGGCTGATATGAATAAAAGATGTCAGCAAACCTTATGAATAACCTAGTTAATTTTTAAATGTAGGAATAGGGGAATTGTAATTGGGGAAAAGAGTTTTGGTGAAGATGTGCAATAATTCAATGACAAGGAACTTCACATTTTAGACATTAACGCATTTTCAGAGATTTTCAAGGTGACATCCTGGGACGACCTACGCTAAGACCATATAGGATGCTTATTAAAAATTTGAGTTCTGGATCCTGCTTAGACTTACATTGTTAAAATATCTGATGCCTGTGGCCCAGGAAATTTGCATTTTTAGGAAGTATCCAGGTGATTCTTATTAAGAAAATGAAGTTTGATAACTTTATTGAATTAACTACTCAACTGCAATATTTTGGCCTACTCTATCACACTGACATTTGATAAAAATGAAAGACAACATAGTTTTTTAAATTTCTGAAGTCTTCAGAGATGAAGTTTTATTTCACTTCAGACTGTGTAGCCAAATGCAAATGAAGGTGGGTAGAAAAGGGTGAAAATCAGGAGTATGAATTAAAATGCATTGCTATTCATCATCATAACTAAGAACAAGATGTTACAGCTATTGTGGAACATTGTGTGAAGATGTAATAGAAATGCCAAATAAGGATGTTAGTGCCATTCATTGATGGAGAGAATTCTGATCATTGAAATTGCTGCACATGCTTTATTACAGAATACTATGTGTGGTTATTTACTGTTTCATAGGAGGGGATGTCATTATGCTTACTGAAAAGTTTCAAAGTACAATTTTCATAATTTTATACTAAGACTGACACTGGCTACTAGACAATATAGCTAAACTATTTGAGGGCTTTTCTTTTTTGTGGAGATTGCAGAGATTAAATAGAAATATGCTTTTAACGGAGGACATGATAAGACTTAAGACTTAAACAGAGTGAGTTTATCTTGACAAATAAAGATTCTAGGCCCAATTTAACAGTGCTTGCTTTGATTAATTATTACATTGTTACTTATATGCCTTAGGGTCTGTCTGAAGAAGAGCTAGGATCATTAACCCATTCAGCTCAGAGAAGAGTGCTTAGAACTGAAATTCAAGTGGGAAATCATTGCTGTTGTTGTTATTCTTGCTTTTGAAAATAAATGTCGAATGAGATCAATAAGAAGTAATTTTATAAACTGTGGCATTTTAATATTTACTAATGATGGTGATGGAGAATCACAGCATGAGGAGATCTTGTCTTGGGGCATGGGAGGAGAGAACAATCAATTCCTTGTTGTCCAAGGACACCTTAATCTTGGAGCATCACCCTGTGGTAATTATACATGGGGTGCACTTGCTGAACCACTTGTGCCAAAAATATCCTCATAAGCCTGAGAGTAACTCTAGTTATGATCTATCCCTGCTGCTACCTTCAGAGAAGAGCAATGTCTAGACCAGGTAAGAGGGATGATCAGATCTTAAGGGCTTGTGGAGAAAGGGTTTCTTAGTTTCCCTGAAATTACTGTCAAGCAATTTCCCCCTGTGTCTCTAAGTTAATTTGTAATATGATTTAAGCCCTTTATTTTTCCTAATTTTATTTTTGTTTTAAACTTTTTATTGTTATTTGAATTAGAAAACGTTCTGCCATTAGTTTTTAGAGACATCTTTAGAGACATCCCAGGTAGTATCTAGTGTGTGCTTTACCTCCACATTTAGACACAGACAAACTCTGGTCCCTTGGAGGAATCACTTTCTTCCAAATGCACTTAATATGAGGGGATGAGTTTGGGAAGGGAAGTGTGCCTGGGGCCTTTGTGACTAGAGAAGGCTTGGACCTGCTGAACTGAATGCATGTCTGTTTGTGGATGAGGTATCAGCACTTTTCCAAGTACTTTTTCTGTGCAAAGGGTTTACTTTCTGACTCATGCTCCTGATTCAGCAGTTTCCCCGAAATGGCTCCAATCCTCCCATATTTGGCAGCACCACTTAGAGAATGTGGAGAGAAAATGATAGTCTCTTTATATGTGTGTATTTATTCAGATTAGCATTATCAGTTCCAAAAATGTTTTAACATGTGTTATCTGTTTCTTTCTGCTTTTGCTTTGCTCTGCAGTTTCTCCCAGTGGTCTTTTCTCAAATGTGCTTCATTACCATCCATTTTAATTTTTATACATTAACTGGAAAATGTGGAGGTTTATTAAACTTATATGGCTATTCTCTTCATTTAGTTATGATTTTGATGTTTTATAAACTGTAAATTGTACAATGGTTGTGCAGCACAATCATTCTTTATAAAGAAGTTCAAGGTTCTTAAGTTTTTGAGGCTAAGATTGAAGACACCTTTTGATCATGAACTTTTTATGTCTATCTGATGTTTTTAATTCAGTTATTGAATATTATCTAAAAGCTGAATTAAGCTTATCCCTAAAATGTGTCTGAATTGTCAGTAAAGGAACGGACCTGACCTTTGTGGAGTGCCTTCCTATATTTCAGGTTCAACTAGACCAGCAGTACAGATACCAGTTAAAATATCTGCTATTATTGAAGCTGTCATTTAATTGATATATCTTCCCTTGCTTGCAAATGCTTGATACAATCTGATATGCTAATTTCACCTTTAAGGGAACATGTTTCTTCATTTTCTTTGTAGTAGAAGCCATAACATTATCAGAACCAGAAAAAGTTGATAGAAAGAAAAAAAGGCCACATTTATGATTTTTGAATCTTAGTTGTCACCTAATTCAATGATAGAATTGGAATGATAGAATTATAAATACACTTTAGTGATAATCTAATCAAAATGTCTATTTGCTGGAAATGGAAACTATGATTCTCTGAGATAAAACAACTTGCCCATTTTTTTTTCCAAAACCAGTTGGCAAAATTGTCTGGAATATGTTTGAGTGCTTTGAGTGTTATTCTGGTATTCTTCTTATTACCAACAACGTTTCATTTACTTAACTGCATTTCTTACTTACCTACTACTACACAATTTATGGTCACAGAGACTGTATTTTGTTAAGAAATGTCAATGATCTTTTTTCTCTCTGTTAGTTGGTTCTAAGTTTTAGAACAGATCATCTAGTTGCCTAGCTCAGCAGAGGGAAGGTCAGTCAAGAGATTAACTCCTTATAGACTGTATCTTGAACAACTTTAAAAGTTCTTTTCTGAGCAAATACATTAAGAGTGGTGGGTATTGAGATATTCATATTTTCACTAACTGTGAATTAAGCAACCTTTAGATATAAAGCACTAACCCAGGCACTGGGTACACAATGTTCAATAAGAAACTCAGTGGTTCTCAGCCTGCAAAACCCAAAATCCAATAAGAGAGAAAAACATTTACACAAGCAGTGATGAATGGTGTAAATTAGGATGCATGCTAGAAGATGGAGGGAAGTGTGAAGGCCACAATCTAGGCTCAGGAAGGTAAATGGGAGTTAGCCAGGCAAAGAGAAATGCAAAGAGGATTATTGAAACAGTGTACAAAGTTAGAAGGCCTGAAGTGCAGGAGGAAGAGAAAACTTGCTATCTTTAAGGTACTGAATGATACTCATAGGGTTAGAGGTAGAGTATGTGTGAGGTCACAGGGAAAAGAGGGAGTTGCAGCAGATGGTAGTGGGAGAAGACAGGAAAACGTCTTCTAGTCATGTATGTGTTTGCACTTAATTGTGATGGATAATGGAGGATCACAGATTTTAAGCATGAAAATGCATGATCACAATTATATTTCTGAATAAAAAGGTTACACTGGTTGACCTTGGAGAAGGAGGAATTTAGATGAGAGGTTGCTAGTGGAAATTTGAAGATTCAGCTACCACTTTTGGCTAGGCTGTTGGAGAAAACTTGTTGAAAACTGGAATTAAAATATGATTTCATTGACGAGAGAGAGAGAGAGAAGAGAGAGAGAGAGAGAGAGAGAGAGAGAGAGAGAGAGAGAGAGAGAGAGAGAGAGATGGAGAGAGAGAGATGGAGAGATGGAGAGATGGGTTGGCTGTTTCCTGCACACCCCTATCAGGGGGATCGGCGGGCAACCCAGGTATTTGTCCTGACCAGGAATCCAACAGGTGACCTTTGCTTGGGGTGACGCTCAATCAACGGAACCACACTGGCCAGGGCAAAAGCTTGAATTAAATAAAATTTGATGTTGCCCTTAATAAAGTTTGAAGCCTGAAGTTGAAGGAGAGACATTTAATATCTTAAAAGTGCAGGCTTAGGGTTGCAAAAATGAAGGGAATAGATAGAGGAGTTTCTAAATTAAGATTTGGATCGAAGAGTGTGATATATAAAGTGAAGAAGGCTGGAAAGATATTGGACAGCCTAGGGTGCTAGAACTTCAATTATTAGGGAAAAAAATTCTACAGGTCTTTAAGCAGGCTAATGCTATATTCTGATTTGTACTTAAGTCTATGTAAAATAGCAATACTGTGTATTTATCATTTTGTTGTGTTCTGTGTTCATTTTGTCTTTCCTGGGAAAGGAAACATAGGTTAAATGGATATAACTTAAATTCATTTAGCTTTTGAAACATGCTTTATATCAATGTGATTAGCACATTTATAAATCAGAAGATATATGCTTAGTGATTTAGTAAAAATAGTCTGAAATTATTATTTTAATACAAAATTTGTTGCTAAAATTAATTTTAAAGAGTATTAACTATTTAGAATATTTGTTTTCAGAACACATTTTTTTAAAGATACAGTTATATGAAGATACAATTAAAATTGGAATTTAAAACCTTTTCTAGAAGAAATATGTGAAGGTATTTAAAATCACTCAATTATACATGTGTACTTTATAATTTAAAATTAAATTCTAGAGAGCACTTTTGAATCATGCCACACTTGTCTTTCAGAATTGTTTAAGAAATAAAATTATAATTGAAGAAGAAGTAAGATCTTAGACATTTGATACGTTAAAATTAGATGACAAATTTTATAGTTATGTAGATTATGCTATTAATGACACTATCCTATCTAATAAAAGAGTAATATGCAAATTTGACCATACCTTTGCCATACCCACAAGCTACGCCAACTACCACACCCACCAGCCAATCAGGAGCAGATTATGCAAATAAACCCTAACCAAGATGGCTGCCACCACTGAGAGCAGGAGGAAGGCTTGGGTTTCCCTGACAACAGAGGAAGCCAAGCTTTCCACCTGCCTTTGCCTGCTCCACTCAATGTTATAAAGTTTCAATTATAAAAGATACAGAAATGGCGGCAGCCACTGAGCTGGAGAGAACAGAGGCTTGGGTTTCCTTGGCAATGGAGGAAGCCAAGCTTTCAGCTTGATGTTGCTCACCTAGGCCTCCACTCTAGGCTATAAAGTTTCTATCCCAAAGCGAGCAGAAGGCTCGGTTCTGCTCCAGACTACAAAGTTTCAATTGTAGACATAGATTAATCCCATATACCAGGGCCTCTGCTTGGGTCGCTGGGGGGCATGGCTGGCCTGCAAACCTCCACAGGCCCCTCGCCCAGGTTGCCCCTAACCCCAAGGGAACCCCCACTCTGATCTGGGACACTCTTCAGGGCAAAACAGCTGGCCCCCACCATGCACCAGGCATCTATCTTATCTAATAAAAGAGTAATTCGCAGGCTGACCATGTCTCCAACACACAAGAGGGCTGCCCCTATGTGGCCAAAGATCCTGCTCCCATGTGGACACAAGATAGCCGCCACAAGATGGCCAGCAGGGGAGGGCCGTTGGGAGGTTCCAGGCCCTGCAAGGGAGAGCAGTAGTGGGCAAACAGGCCAGCAGAGGAGGGCAGTTGGGAGGGACCAGGCCTACAAGGGAGGGCAGTTGGGGGCGATCAAGCCTGCAGGGGAAGGCAGTTAGAAGTGACCAGGACGGCAGAGGAGGGATGTTGGGGGCAAACAGGCTGGCATGGGAGCGATTAGACATCAATTAGGCTTCCAGGGTAGTGGTTAGGGGGTGATCAGGCTGGCAGGCAAAAGTGGATAGGTACAATCAGGGAGGCAGGCAGGCAAGCATTTTGGAGCCAGCAGTCCTGGATTGTGAGAAGGTTGTCTGACTGGATCGGGCCTAACCAGGCAGTCAGATATCCTTTGAGGAGTCCCAGATTGGAGAGGGTACAGGCTGGGCTAAGGGATATGCTTTGCCCCTTGTCCACGAATTTTGTGCACCCGGCCTCTAGTCCATTTAATAAGATGCTATGAGTATCTTAATTGCAAAATGTCAATATGTATATGTCTTCTCATGAGCATACTGAAAGTTGTTGATAAAGAGTTGCTATTTATTTGATTTGTACAATTATGGGAATAACTTACTTCAATAAATGCTAAGCATAGATAAATTCTGCCCCACGTTTAGTTAAAATGTATTTCAAACATTTAGGAAAAAAGTTATAGATAAATCAATTATTCATTTTTTAATGTATTTTTGTTGATTTCAGAGAGGAAGGGAGAGGGAGATAAAAATATCAACGATGAAACAGAATCATTGATCAACTGCCTCCTGCACTCCCCACCTGCAACCCAGACATGTGCCTTCACTGGGAATCCAACTGTGATCTCTTAATTCAACCACTGAGCCATGCCAGCCCAACTAAATCAATTATTTTTATGGTCCAAGGACTTTCTTTTGATGTGTCTCCAAGGTCATTCTAAGTTGTTACACATTTCGTGCTTGTGCAGTAGTTCTTACTCTGCACACAAAAGTGAGAATAGAGCATAATCTGTTGAAAAATGCCTTCCCTGACACATTTCACTCTCTGGAACTGTGACAGCTGTTATGTGCCATAGGCATGGGGGTATTGCCTTACTGCATGCATTTTGCCATGCTCCAATATAAAGTGGTTTCACTGTGGAAAATGAGGATCTTACATGACAGGGAGAATAAAATCTGATGTTTGGATACAAGAAATTCTGTATTACCATTACATTATACATGTAAGATTTGAAATATTATTTGACACTAAAGAGTTTTTAATGGCTCATCTGGGCTTTTGATGTTTCCTTTGGGATATTATTCTGCTGCTTAATGGTCCAAGTTTTAAAATAATTTCCTTAGCCATTCAAAAATCTTAAAGAAATATAACTTCATTTGTAATAATCTCAACTACAGCCATTTGTTTTTTTAAAAAATCAAATCCTTCAAATTGTTACAGGTTTTGATTACATTCTCCCACTCTCATTTACTAGGCAGGTAATAAGTAGTTATTATCTCTTTTTCCCCCTCTCTCTCTTCAAAATTCTCTTTTGGAGATTTGTGTTCAGTTACTTTCTACTTTTTATATCTCTACCAACTACTTGGGTGTTTTGGGAATATAGTTTTCTTTGGAAGTTTTTTTTTTTTGAAAATAGTAATATACCTCCTCCACTTATCTCTCAAATAATTCAAATAACATATGAAACATGTGTTGCAGAAGAGAATTCCTGTGTAGCAAAATGTCTGCAAACTCATGTCTTTTATTTTTACCCCCTTCACCTCCATTCCCACAGTACTTATTTAAAAACATGAACTTCCAAGGTTCTACTTCAAGTATTTTTTTCTTAAAGATACTTGACTAATATTTTTTTGTGTCAAACTTTATTTCACTAGTTCTTGACAATATTCTTAACATTTCATTAACTATTTGGAATAATCTACAGAGATCTATTAGCAACTTTAAAACAGGTTGATTATAGACTTTAGAGTCAGACTACCTGGTTTTAAAGTCTATAGATCATGTATTATTTGCATGATTCTGGGATAGTTGACTAACTTTCCTCTACCTTGGTATTCTCATATGGAAAATGGAGATAGACATTTTACCTATCTCTTTTTTTTTTGAGGAAGGGAAATAAAATTAATTATATCAAAATAATCTGATAGAGTGAGCATATTGTCTAGTGCTTAAGTACCAACCAGTATATATTACTAACTAGAGGCCTGGTGCATGGATTTGTGCATGGGGTGTGTGTCCCTTAGCTTGGCAGTCAAACATTCTTCTCGCGGTCTGGGACCCATCACTGTTTACCGCTCCCCTGCAGCAGAGACTGGGATCCCAGCTTCTGGCTGAGCAGCACCCCCCTATGGGGGTACACTGACCACCAGGGGGCAGCTCCTGCATTGAGCATCTGCCCCCTGGTGGTCAGTGCACATCATAGTGACTGGTCATTCTGCTGTTCAATCTATTTGCATATTAGGGTTTTATTACATAGGATTGTTATTGTTATAATCAAAATCATCAGTGTTCCAGAATTCTTAATTTAGCTCATTTTTGAAGATTAATAACATATGTAATATGCATTAATTTCCTTGGACTAATTTTTTAAAAAATTACTGGGGAAGGATGAATGCCAATGTGAAATCATAATGAAATTATATTAATGAATACCAGAAATGAAGGCTTCATCTGTGTCAGCAGGCTTTTCATTGATAAGTGTAAGCATGATTAGAATGAATTGAAAATTATATTTATGTCAATTTGGAGGGATTAGCTTCAAAATTTATAATGTTTACAATTACCTTTGCCAGCCAGACAGGGGAATTCACCTATTCTTTCATTTCTAATGTTATTAAATGTCATAAATTATAATAAGAGTAAGGGGCTTTTCTATAACTGAGTAAGCCACAGTAATTTAATTAAGTTTCTTTTGAACTGGTCTATAATTCAAATGTAATATTCACTGTTCAGAATATTGGTCTTACATCTCATTCTATCATCTTTATATTTAACTCCAAAATGAGCTAGGCCTTTCTTTTTCCATTTTGTTATGTTATATTTTTGAAAGCATTTTCAGTAGTTTAATCATTTTCTAAATCATCACCAGTAAGGCATTACATTGGTGTACAATGACTACCAAAAAAAATTAATTATTGAGACTTTTCATAGTCAATGAGAAGCAAGGACTGATGACTAATATGCTATATATATAGAACAGAACACACTTATAAATCCATTTTTTAAAATCGAATGAATAGGAATCATTAATATTTTATTATAAAACAAGCTGTAATAAAATATTGTTAAATAAGGCTAAATTTAAATCAGAAAGCTTGATTTAAATTTGCAATATATTGTATGAATTAGGCATGCATGTGGTTGTAAATAGTGGAAAATCCAGCCAGTGGCTTCAGGAGCTAGAGATTTATTTTTCATCTGTAACAACATGTTCAGAAACAGGCCGTCAGGCTGGTCCAGCTGCTCAAGGATGTAATCAAAGACCAGACTCCTCCTGCCTTCCTGCTTTGGTGTCTTTAACATTTATCTTTCCTGTTGGTTGTCATGTGGCTGCTACACCTTTAGGCATCATTTCCGAGTTACAAGCAGCAAGTAGGGGGAAGAAGCCCCATGAGGCTTTCTCCTAGAGAGGCTTTGGTGTTGCATTCAGGAAAGGGCATTTCCTAGGATATTTTCTACTGTATTGGTCAGAACCTCCTCCTTCTCCCTTGTCCCAACTGGAAGAGTTTTAGGAATTGAGTATTTTTAGCTGTGCATAATTTCTTGAGTTAAATAGGATTTTTTTTTTGGTAAGAATAACAGGATGGGGAATAATTATTGTCATGGGGAAAAAAGGAAAATGTAGGCAAGTTTTAAAAGTTATTTTGATAAAACAATATAATGAGAAGTATTGTTTTAAATGAAATTTCTCCTACTTAAAAGGCAAATAATCAAATACAAGACAAATAAGCAAACATGCATTACTTTATTCTATTAAACTAGAGGCCCAGTGCACAAATTGGTCTATGGGTGGGGTCCCTCAGCCTGGCCTGCCATTGGGGCCAATTGGGGCCATCTCATCCTGTCCCTATGGGGGCTCATGGGGCCATCCAGCCAGCGGGGGAGGGACTGCAGGAAGGCTCCAGGGAGTGTTCAGCCCTCTTGCTCAGTCATGATTGGCTGGACTCCAGCAGCAAGCTAACCTACTGGTCGGAGTGTCTGTTCCCTGGTGGTCAGTATGCGTCATAGCAACTGGTCAAGTGGACAGCTGATTGGTTGAACACTTAACATATTAGCTCTTATTATATAGGATAAGGCTGAGGAATGAAGAAAGAAAAACAGCACAGACTTTTCATTGCCTCATTAATTTTGCTCCTATAAATACTAAAGTCCATATAAATATTATACAAATACTCAATTTTATTTTACCCTTAATTATACATTCATATAAAGGGCTTTTTTTCTCCTAAACATATTCTTGTTTGAATCTCATCACAGATTTAAATGTTCTCCCAGTAGATTTTTTTAAAAATATATTTTATTGATTTTTTACAGAGTGGAAGGGAGAGGGATAGAAAGTCAGAAACATCGATGAGAGAGAGACATCTATCAGCTGCCTCTTGCATGCCCCCTACTGGGGATGTGCCCGCAGCCAAGGTACATGCCCCTGCCGGAATCGAACCCGGGACCTTTCAGTCCGCAGTCCGACGCTCTATCCACTGAGCCAAACCGGTCTCGGCTCCTAGTAGATTTTTAAAAAATCTACAATGAGCCCTAATCAGTATGGTTCAGTGGATAGAGCATCAGCAAGCATACTGAAGGGTCCCAGGTTCGATTCCGGTCAGAGGCATGTACCTTGGTTGTGGGCACATCCCTAGTAGGACGTGTACAGGAGAGAGCTAATCGATGTTTCTCTCTCATTGATGTTTCTAACTCTCTCTCCCTCTCTCTTCCTCTCTGTAAAAAATCAATAAAATATATTTAAAAAAATAAAATCTACAATATAATGTAAATCACACCTTCCAGTAAGTTACAATTATTCCCTATGTAAGCTATGGTACAATGAGCTTACCAAAAATTGAAATCACATTTCAAAATTAATTTAGCATTTTTTTTTAAAAAGGAAGAAGTATGCAATTCATTTAAATTCTATCTTGTGATTCATATAATGTTAGAGGGATATGAAATAAAAATGTACTTTTAGAGGATGGTATAATAAAAATTCCTCTTGAGTCTGAGGTCAAGGCAGCCTATAGAGATGAAGTGTTTACTGTACTGTAATTTTAAGAGATTACCAGAACTTACCCAGCACGGAGAGCAAAGATTGAAGAAGTGATGCAGTGTGGTGTGACTTAGGAAGTTATGTGTGTGCCCTTCTATCTGAGACACAAGGTAAGAGATGGGGTTGCCAGATCATGAAGATATTTAGATAGCTGGTTTGGGATTAACAGAATTCTTGACAGCCTTGAAAATTCAAATTTATAGAGTAAACTTTTCTGTTAGTTTCCATTTTCTTTCAAATTTATAGGGTAAACTTTTCTGTTAGTTTTCCACTTTTTCTTTTTAGTAATTTTTGCCACAATACTTATAGATTACTTTTTTTGATATTGTTACTTAAAATATTTTCTTATTTATTTCAGAAAGGAAGACAGAGGGAGAGAGAGATAGAAATATTAACGATAAGAGAGAATTATTAATCGGCTGCTTCTTGCATTCCCCACACTAGGGATCAAGCCCACAATCTGGGCATGTGCCCTGACCAGGAACCGTGACCTCTTGGCTCATAAGTTGACCCTCAACTGAGCCATGCCAGCTGGGCCGGTTGTTGTTTTGTAATAAGAGAAGTTACCTAGTTAATTGAAGGGAAATCATTTTCTAAAATACAAATGTTATATATATATATACATATATATATATATATATATATATATATATATATATATATATATATATATATACTTGAGTTATGATAGGCCAGATAACTTCTTTTTAATTTAAGTAACTAAGTATTTTACAAAATTAATGAATATATATATATATATATAGTATATCCTATCTAATAAAAGAGTAATATGCAAATTGACCATACCTTTGATCAAGCCACGCTCACAGCTATGCCCACCAGTCAATCAGGAACAAATTATGCAAATAAACTCCAACCAAGATGGCTGCTGCCACTGAGAGCAGGAGGGAAGCTTGGGTTTCCCTGGCAACAGAGGAAGCTTTCTGCCTGCCATTGCTGGCCTAGGCCCCACTCAATGCTACAAAGTTTCAATTATAGAAGATACATAATCCCACCAGAAATGGCGGCAGCCACGGAGCTGAAGAGAGAAGAGGCTAGGGTTGCCAGGGTGATGGAGGAAGCCAAACTTCTGCAGCCCTAGCCTAGGCCTCTACTCTAGGCTACAAAGTTTTAAACAAAAATGGCTGTCACCAAGAAGCGAGCAGAAGGCTTGGCTCTGCTCCAGACTACAAAGTTTCAATTGTAGAACGTAAATTAATCCCAGATCGCAGGGCCTCCACTTGGGTTGCTGGGTCGGGGGGCATGGATGGCCTGCAAACCACCATAGGCCCCTCTCCCAGGCTGCTGCACACCCCAAGGGAACCCCCACCCTGATCTGGGACACCCTTCAGGGCAAACCAGCCAGCCCCCACCCATGCACCAGGCCTCTATCCTATCTAATAAAAGAGTAATACGCAGATTGACCATCACTCCAACACACAAGAGGGCTGCCCCCATGTGGACACAAGGTGGCCACCACAAGATGGCCAGCAGGGGAGGACAGTGGGATGTTTCAGGGCTGCAAGGGAGGGCAGTTGTGGACCATCAGGCCAGCAGGGGAGGACAGTTGAGAGGTACCAGGCTTGCAAGGGAGGGCAGTTGGGGCCAATCAAGCCTGCATGGGAGGGCAGTTAGGGGTGACCAGCCAGTAGAGGAGGGAAGTTGCGGGCAAACAGGCTGGCAGGGACATAGTTAGACATCAATTAGACTGGCAGGGTAGTGGTTAGGGGGTGATCAGGCTGGCAGGCAGAAGCGGACACAGCAATCAGGAAGGCAGGCAGGCTAGCAGTTTGGAGGTAGTAGTCCTGGATTGTGAGATGGATGTCTCACTGCCTCAATGGCCAGTTAAACATCCCTTGAAGGGTCCCAGATTGGAGAGGGTATAGGCTGGGCTGAGGGACACCCCCGTCCCATGCACAAATTTTGTGCAACGGGCCTCTAGTATACATATATATATATATATATATATATATACTGTGTGTGTGTATTGTGTGTGTGTGTGTGTGTGTATACACACACACACACACACGCAAACATATATATGTGTATATATATGTATAGCTATATATATATGTATATATTACTGTCTTAAATAGTTGTTGTCATATGAAATCACCTTTTTAAAAATAGATGATGGGTGAACAGATCTTGCTTTGGAAAAAGAAAGAAGAAAGTATTTGCTTGTCAGTACTTTTTTAACTGAAATAATTCAAGTCACATATTTTTCTACCTATTAAATTTATCAAGATGAAAAATGCTAATTCATTTTAGTGGGTCTTTATAAAACAAAATAGTTATTATAATGCTCTACTGACATATTTCTAGTACAGTTAGTATAAATTGTACTGTTACTATAAAATGTTTAGTCATAATCTTTCCATGAGTTAAGCAGTATTTTCTCATATATGTAGATTAGGAAACAATCTGACAGTAATTGCCTTTTACATGCCAAAGTCTTCATTTAAATCTTGTAAGGTAAGCTAAGGCACCTACCTAATAGGTAAAAACATGCTAGTTGTACAATTCATTTTTTCTGCCATTATGAAACTCTATAGAGGTATAGCCTGGTAAAAAATGAGTTTTGTTTCCTGTCTGATTGTGCATGTCTAAGTACTTTAAATTTCTAAGGGTCCTAGATATCCCAGGACTCTTTTGGTGCTATGGAAGTTGTCATTTTTTGCTAATTAGCATAGCATTTATGGTTTTTTTCTACTTTATAAACCTCACTTCCTTTTCTTCATGACAGTCCATACTTTTCTTATCTATTGTTACTCAGATAAATGAAAGACAATTGCAGACTTCAATGGACTCTTTAGAAACATAAAAAAAAAATCTTATAGAATCATATTTTGGAATAGGATTCAAAAGATTTGTGACTTTAATCATTTCCCCCCTTTGTATTACCACTTGGTTTGAAGTTTTCCCAGGCTGGAATCCTGAGTGGCTCATTAGCTGTCCATTCCGGCCGCCTTTGCGTGTCTCACTAACTGCCCATCAAAACTCCGTGTGTAGCTCTGGGCCTGCTGCGAACAAGCTGGCAAGACATCATGTAAAAGCATGCAGTATTCACCGATCACTTGAAAGTACTAGGGATTAATCAAGGTAGGAAAGTATAAAAACACATTTAGCTTTTATCAGTGATTTATTTTAAAAGTGGAAAATAAATCAGATATTTATTGGCTTCTGAGAAACAGAAACCAAGTCTTTCCAGCACAACATAAGAAAATGCAAACAAAAACTCTAGTATTGATTTCTGATTTAACCTGTTCTTATGTATACATTTTGGTTTTCAAAATCTACATTCTTTTTCTATAGACTTAAAGATTAAACCAGTCATTTTATTGATGATAAAAACTAGTTTTGAATATTGAAATAGATTTTTCTCTCACAGATTTCATTTAACCTTTTTAAAAATTGCAAAATTAAATTGTTATTTTTTAAATTACTATGTTTGGATTAGCTACCGATTCTTAAATCTAATTTGCAAGGTTTTTTTTTCTTATTCTATATGAATTATAAATTTAAATTTATGATTAAACATACAAATGTTTACCTTCTGCAAATTTAATTTCTAGAATTTTGCTTTTCATTGAGATATAATAAACATTTTAGGAAATGGTCAGTTTTATTTCCATGTTGCCTTGAAGGAAAACAATGTTTTTTTCTTAGTAAAATGAAATATAAAATAAATTTATCTTCCTGAGTATTTTAATCATTTTTGTTTTGAGTTTGTCTTTGGATGAAGGAAGAATCTTGAGTCAGTGATATACACCTGTGTTGTCCTGGGTGAATGCTTTTATTTTATAACTAGAAAATACATGCACTGGAGGAGGGTCCTTCAGCCTGGCCTGCCCCTTCTCACAGTCTGGGAGCCCGCAGGGGTAGGAGGTGACCCTGAAATCAGGGGAAGGCAACACCCCATCACACTCTGCTGCTGCAACAGCTAGCATGCAAGCCTCAGCCAGCCCTGGTTACCTGAGCCTCAGGCCGGTCCTGGGTGTCTGGGCAGCTGCCATCCAAGGCTTGCCTGCACCCCGGGCCAGACCTGGGCAGCTGGGGGGATGAGGGAACTGGAGCACTCTGGAGGCAGGCACACAGTGTAGCTGGACCTGCCTGGGGTGGTCCCAGCCTTGCCAAGTGCTTTCTGCCTTAGCAGGGTTGAAGGGATTGGGTGCCACCATCTTGTGGCTGTGGGCGCTGCCATCTTTGAGGGTGAGGCAGTCAATTAGCATATTCCCTCCTTATTGGCTGTGAGTGCCATCATCTTTGCAACAGTGTGAGGGTCAATTAGCATATTCCTTCTTTATTACATAGGATAGAAAGTCACAAGCAACTCCTTGTTATATTGAATTTTGAGGGTGGGGCTCCAAAGCTGATTTTACCAAGTAATAAAGGCCTCAAATTATAAGGACATACTAGATATGTTCATATAGGGCTTTCAAAAAGAAAGCCAAACTGGTTCAATGCCTCTCAACCTCATTGCTCACTTCCATTTGAAAGGTCATGTGGAGATTTATTAATGTAGAGTGTGTCTGCATACTGGAGAGTTTGCTGTCCTTTGGCATTCCTCCATCCTCTTTCATAAAAGATTGAAGAGGAGAAATCCTAGTGAGAGTCCCTATGAGAAGTTGGTATGTTTGTTCCTCTTGAAGTGTGGTGAACGTAACTTCGTATAGAGAATGTCTGGAGAAGTCCCAAGTTTTGTGGGCCTTAAAGCTTATGTAATATGGGTTTCATTACATTAAACTTCATATTACTTTTCAAATTTTACAAACAATCTGATTATATGAAGACATTGCTTAGGCCCTTCCAGAGATTCGGGGAAATTTGGGTATCCCTTTCTCCACTGAGTGCTGGGGGTGGAGTCCTTACGATTTCTCAAGAAAAATAATTTTCTGAGCCTCACGTGGGAGGATGAGTGGTTTTATTTATGTGGAATTACAACCATGGGTTTCCTAAGTCCCAGTCCAATCACAGAAGTGTAGTTGGGATTTTAGTAAGGCTAAAAGAAATGCCAGTGTCCAGAGTTTCAATTCCATGTTGCAGCTGAGTCCAGTTCAGCATCTGGCTAGTGATAGTCCTTTAGTCCATTGTAAGTGGGGATCCCCATTGCCGTGAGCCATGTGAGTGAATGCAGGGGAGCCATGAGAGTGTACCACCTGCAGCAAGAGTCCCAAGAGAAAGCCAGAGAGTGAATTTCTTTGTTTAGGGGATTAAATATTCCAAATTCTGTGCCTTTGCAGTGGTCATGCCCATTCTGTCCAATGATCTGTTTCCGGGTTTGACTGATAGACAGGTACTTACCTGATGTCACCCCAACTTTCTTGGGCATGTGTTTATCTTCCCCTGGCTTCTTTCCTTTTATTAATAACTAGGTTAGTTATAACATCCTGAACTTACCACTTCTTATCTTTATGATTAATCTATCTCTAATATAAACTATTATTTGCTCCCTATTTGTTGAATTCATGGAAATTCACTAGATATGCTTGAGGTAACAGAATTTTACAGGCCTGAAAGAGGTAATGCAGCTAGCATTTGGCATGGCCAGGATGTCTTACTTGCCATAAGCTAACTGAATGCCAGAGCAAGAAGCTGGCTTCATGTGTCCTAAGGGGAATCCTGCCTGCTGGAAGGTAGGACATTTTAAATTAAGAAAATCTAGGATGATTTTCTATGGTCAGGATCTGAGCAAGCATTCATAGCATCTCACCTTCAAAAAGTAAATTACTGAAGTACTAAGGGTGAGAAATTGTAGCTGCCTCAACACACACACACACACACACACACACACACACACACACGCATGCATCCTATAAAAGAACCAGCAGTTAATGATGGCTAGAACAGATTATAAGACAACCTCTTTGTGTTAAGAAAGAGAGGTACTAGATTTTACTCATCTACCTCTCATCTCTACTTTCACTGCCCTTTCCAGTTTTGCAGAAGAGCAGATGGGAAGAAGGGTGAGGGGATAAACGAGGAGAATGAAAGTGCAGACCACCGAAATGGAGTGGGGAAAAAATTGAGATAGGTGTTCTATTTTATGGAAGTTTGAGCCATTAATTATAAACGTGAATTGTAATTATCATTTAAGGGACTATTCTATACCTAAAAGTTGAGATGTTATCATTCATTGAAGAATGAAGATCTAGCAAAGTGAACAAAAAGACAGAAAGCAAAGAAAAGGGGCCCTGGAGTGTTATTAGTTGGTTGGAGCATTGTCCGTGCACCAAAAGGTTGCATGTTTGATTTCCAATCAGAGCACATACCTAGACTGAGGGTTTGGGGCAATGTCAAAACAGCCATTCTTACTATTATGGAGTGTTGGACTTACCGGTAGCTCATTGGTGTCACACATATTTATAAATAAATAATGCTTTTAAAAAAAACAACACTTGCCTAACTTGGAGATTTCAAATAGAAGTTTAAGGTTTCTCTTGAAAAATGAGATTTAACAATACCAGGCTCGCTTTTTAGCTGAAGAGCATCTGTGCCCTCTACCTGGGGCATTCTCTCCCCAGGTTCCTGCAGGCTCACAGCCATCTTCGCTCATCCACGTTACCTGTGTGGCACACTGTGAGTCTGCAGTCTCTCCCTTGGGAATTAAAGCTGTATTCAGCAAGCACATTTTCAGACTCAGCCTGGTTGTGAAATAGCTGAAGACTCTGAAATCTTTTTATTTTTATTTTTTTCTTTATTGTTCAGTTTATTAATTACATTGTTTCCCCTTTTTTATCCCCCTATATCTCCCCTCCACCCTGTACCTATCCCACCCTCCACCCTCACCTCCCCCTCCCCAATGTCCTCTCCCATTGTTGCAGGATTTTTGTCCAATCTCTTGCTGTACTTCCCACAACCCTTTTCTCCCCAAGAATTGTCAGTCCATTCCCTCTCTATGTCCATGTTTCTGTTATAGTCACCAGTTTATCTTGTTCATCAGCCTATCAATTCACTTGATTTTTATGTTCATTTGTTGATAGATGTGTATTTGTTGTTCATAATTTATATTTTTACCTTTTTCTTCTTCCTCTTCTTAAAGAATATCTTTCAGCATTTCATATAATACTGGTTTGGTGGTGATGAACTCCTTTAGCTTTTTCTTATCTGCGAAGCACTTTATCTGATCCTCAATTCTGAATGATAGCTTTGCTGGATAGAGTAATCTTGGTTGTAGATTCTTGCTATTCATTATTTTGAATATTTCTTGCCACTCGCATCTGGCCTGCATCGTTTCTGTTGAGAAATCCGCTGACAATCGTATGGGTGCTCCCCTGTAGGTAACCAACTGTTTTTCTCTTGCTGCTTTTAATATTCTCTCTTTATCTTTTGCTCTTGGCATTTTAATTATGATATGTCTTGGTGTGGTCCTCTTTAGATTCCTATATTTTGGGGTTATGTGTACTTCTTGGGCTTTTAAGTCAATTTCTTTCACCAGGTGGGGGAAGTTTTCAGTCACTATTTCTTCAAGTAGGTTTTCATTAACTTGCCCTCTCTCTTTTTCTGGCACCCCAATAATTCGGATGTTGGCATGCTTGAGGTTGTCCCAGAGGCCCCTTACGCTATCTTCAATTATCTGAATTCTTTTTGTTTCTTGCTTTTCCAGCTGAGTGGATTTTGCTTCTTTGTGTCTCAAATCTTTGACTTGGTTCTTGTGGCCCTCTGGACTGCTTTTAGGACTTTGTGTAATATTTTTTATTTCAGTCTGTGTAAGCTTGATTTCTAGTTGGTCCTTTTTTTTATCCATGAGGGTCTGGTTTGTATCCTCAGAGGTCTTGTTTGTTTCCTTGAGGGTCTCATTCATTTCCTTGAGGTTCTCATTCATTTCCTTATAATTCTCATTCATTTCCTGGTTGGTCTTGTTTATTTCCTGGTAATTCTCATTAAGTTGATCGGCCTTTTGTAGGAGCCTCTTGAAAAGCCTTATAACCGTGGTTTTGAACTCTATGTCTTGTCGTCTTTTCTCCTCCATTTCTTTCACACCTGATTTCTTTCCATATCTCTGCATGGTGGCTGCTTTATGTGGTAGATATCCTCAAAGGGACAGTGGCTCAGCCTCCCCAGTTTCCTGAGGTGGGAACTCTTACTGCAATCCTTTATGGGTTGTATTCAGTATTTTTGAATTTAAACCCAGCTTGTTGTTGTTAGCCCTAGGAGGGTTTGACCTCCAGGCCAATTGGCTGTGAAGGGAGACTGTGTTCAGGTTGGATGGGCGGAGTCTCTGAGCTGCGCAGGCAGGGTCAGCGTCAGCTGTGTCCTATGCGGCGCTCGCGTGCGCGGGTCTGTGTTGGATGGGGATGGCTGCAGAGACCTCCAAGAGAAAGCCGCTAGTCTCTTCCCCTTGCCAGACAACTCCGCCTTTCCCCAAATGTGCCTGCACACCAAAAGTCTAGCCCAAGGTTGTAAAATAGATGGTTTCCTGTACCAGGAGACAAGTTTCCAGGGGACAAGTTGCTGGTTTGTGCGACCCTTGTGACTAGGAGCCTCTGCCGCGCCTCGCTTCCAGGGTGCGTCCCCCGGACCTTGGACCTCGCCTGGCACTGGGGAGTCCGTGTAGTGGGACATCTCCGCCCTCCCCGTAGGAGAAATCTGGCCAGGGTTGCTGCTCCAGCCCCAGCCCACGCGCGCGACCAGGACGGCTCCTAACCTGTTTCCGTCTGAAAGGCTGCGCTCCCGTCGCTCCTAAATCTCAGTGTCCCACCTTTACTCTTATTAGTGGAGTTTTCATTCAGCCAGCTTTCTGGTGATTCTGGGTGCTGTCTGTTCTGCTGTTATGTTGTAGTTCTTAAATCGTTGCGCGGGGCAGAACAATAGGTGTTTACCTATGCCGCCATCTTGGTGCTCCCCTGAAGACTCTGAAATCTTAAAAGTCATATCTCTTCTCTGATATGTGGGAAAAATCTAATAGGAGTAAAAATCCAAATTCAAAACATTCTTTAATGAGTGTGAGTGTGAAGTGCATTCTACTAGAGGATATCTCTGCTTCTGCACAATAGAACCACTCCCCCCCCCGGATTGGCATTAATTATAGATTGCTTTTCATTTTTAATGCTGAATGTTATTTTTTTGTTGATAGTTTTCATAATCAGATCTTTGTCAGAGTGTTGTTAAAAGAGGGGAGAGCCTTATTGTTTTTCTTCAACTCTGTGCTGTCATTGGAAACTGTTTTCAGTAATGGCTGCTGTTATTACTTTCTTGATTGTTCATATGTTCCCTGTTGTTGTTGCCAATGATTTAAAAAAAAAGCTGCCTGGTCACTTGGCAACCAGCTCAATACAGATTTTGCTTCCCATCGTACAATATGTTCATTTTTGTTAATAGAATTTTACTCGTATAACTATCTAATGGAAGCCATTCTTCATTAGGGAGGTTGCTTTTGTTTTCTCCTTAGTACTTTGTTGCCATTCTGGTGACTGATGCTTTTTGAGAGAGAAATTATAAAACTCTGATGTCACGCCCCAGAAGAGACTTCCCAATTTTAGCATCTGTCCCCTTGGCACATTTCCTGGTGTTGACAGTTGGGTAAAAGACACCCCTGGGTTTTATAAAGTCCTCCTGCTACAGATGGTAGGATTTTGCTTTTAAACAGTCAGTTTTAGCCTTGACTTTAAAAAATCTCTTTCCTATATAATTTTTGGTGAAAAGTTTTATATAATAAAACAATGCTATTTTATTTATTTCTCAAATAAAACTCATATGTAATCATTTTACCATAGCACATGATATGAAATCCAAACCACAAGTTTTGTCTTGGCAGAATCGATGAGTTCTGGCTCTGCATCCTGCCAGACAGAAAACAATACAAATTGCAAATAAGACCAAGACAAAGCACGTTAGTCATTTTTTCCTGAGCTTTTGTACTAAGTACCAAACAGCTTCCTATTTCACTCACTACAGTGTAGCTTTCCAGGGAATCTTAGAACTGATATTAATATTGAGAGGATATTTGGTCTGTATCTTTGGGCAATACTACATCCATACTTTCTGAGAAACACTGCTTCTAATAACCTTAGAAAATCTTTTTTGAGTAATCGCTATCTTAGTTCAGGTAAATTTTTTTGGAGTAATTATTGTGTCTTAGTTCTTATTTGAAGTGTTTTCATATATTATTAAACCTCTCATTACCTTATGAGGAAGGCACTTTCATGGCATTTTACAGATGATGAACCTGATTGTCAGAGAGGTTAAGTAACCACTGTGGAGCCACACAGCTACCTAATGGTGCATCTGAGATATAAACTCTTTCAGTATGATTTCAGGCCATTATGATGTACTGTTTGATTATCTCCGGGATATATTACAAAGCCATTTGGTGCCACATTTCCCTGATACATTGAATTTAAACTACCTTACAGAGAAAAAAAGTGTTTTGTCTAGCTGATACTGGGATATGGTAACTTCTTTAAAATCTCCTGCTTGTGGAAGTAGGCAGACTTGAATGAAAATCTGAGTAAAAAAATCCAATATGTATATGGACAATTTTAGCTGAAAATAGAACTTAAAAGTATTGACTTGAAGTTTAAGATGGCAGGTGAAACATATGAGTTTGGCTTCCTTCTATCCCCAAATTTCATTGAAATGACAGAAAAAAAAATGTATGTGCAAAGAAATGAGTTTATAAGAATCCTGTGAAGCAGCAAAGGATACAATCAGTAGATAAGACATTTTGCTAAATTTTCAGTATGTGTTAAACCAATAAAATGCACTCATGGAGGTAGCAGAGCAGAGAAATTTGAAACACAAAAATTGGACCTGAAATTTGCTTCAGAGCAAACTGATGTCACCCTTTCTGGAAGTAACCAAAAAAAAAATCTTCCTCTTACAGAAGGAGCTATGCAGGGATACTTGAAGACAGACTGATGAAGAGTTGGTCCACTTGGACTTCTCTGCCCCTCTGCCAGCTTCCATGTTTATAAGCCTGGAAGCTGGGAGAGCAGTTGTTTAGCAGAGGAGAGAATTCGAGAATTCGCTGGTGTGGAGCTGGGGAAAGGTGATATCAGCGTGGGCTGAAAGACAAGCAAAATAAAGGCCACTGAGGCTTCAGGACTTCACATGCCTAAATCTGAGGTACATTTTCTGCTTGGAAGGGGCATTTAGGTTGCTTGATAAAACCAAGCTCCATGACCCTTAAAATGACTAAGGTCAGTTAGGGAGACCTAGTAAAAGGACAGGCAGAGATATACCAGCCTATATGAACTAAATGATTTTTTAAAAATCAGGTAACATGTAATTTAGAGACTAATGCAGTAAATAAAAAATAATTGTTAAAATGTGCAGTGTGCTGGAAGCTTGTGCTGACATAATTTAGTCAGTAGATAGAAGAGACTCAAAAGCAAACTAATTAATTTAAAAAGTTATGTAAATACAATGATAATTTAGCAAATCTACAGTGGTTCCATATTTCACTCAAAGGTAATTATCAACAACAACAAAATAGAAGTGGGATATAATTCACAAACATTAGTTAATTTGCTTTATTAGATATATTGAACAGTGACTGCTGTACTGAGAATAACTTTTATAGATTTACTAGAGGCCTGATTAATGGAATTCCTGCAAGAGTGGGCCTTCCTTGTCCTGGCTGCCAACACCGGCTTCCCACTGGCACCCGGATCCCAGGCTTCCCTTGAGCCCTGGCTTCCTCCAGAAGAACCTCTGGTCTAATTAGCATATTATGTTTTTATTATTGTAGGAAGGATATTTGCAAATGTTAAATATACATAAATGTACATGGTTAAACATAAATTTTATCCATGGATGATATCCCCAAATATTTCAAAATTCATGCTCATGTTAGTCAGATTATTTATAATAAAACTTGCCTTTGTAATTGCATTCTTAATACACTTTAATACGCTACAAAACAGATTTTTTGCATTGTATATCCAAAGTATTAAATATATTTGCTGGGCCCTCTATAAATATTAGTTGATTTCTTATCCAGATTTGGGTGAGTTGGGGAGAGAATGCAGAAAGAGCTTTTTAATGTAGAAGATAACCTTTGAGCCAGTGAAATTTTCCCATGCTTTCTAGCTTTACTTTACTCAGACAGAAAACTGAAAATTTAGGGTCTACATTTAGTTAAGATCTATTATTCTTCACCTTGGATTTTTCTTCTGATTGATCTTCCTATTTTATTTTTTTAATTTAATAAATCTTTATTGTTCAGATTATTACAATTGTTCCTCTTTTTCCGCCCATAGCTCCCATGCACCTGGCTCTCACCCCACCCTCCACCCTTACCTCCCCCTCACTGTCCTCATCCATACGTGTACGATTTTTGTCCTGTCTCTTCCCGCACCCCCCATACCTTTTACCCCCTGAGGATTGTCAGTCAACTCCCTTTCTATGCTGCTGATTCTATTATATTTACCAGATTATTTTGTTCACCAGAGTTTTTATTCAGTTGATTTTTAGATTCACTTGTTGACTGATATGTATTTGTTGTTCATAATTTTATCTTTACCTTTTTTTTTTCTTCCTCTTCTTAAAGAATACCTCTTAGTATTTCATATAATACTGGTTTGGTATTGATGAACTCCTTTAGCTTTTTCTTGTCTGTGAAGCTCTTTATCTGCCCTTCAATTCTGAATGATAGCTTTGCTGGGTAGAGTAATCTTGGTTGTAGGTTCTTGCTACTCATCACTTTGAATATTTCTTGCTGCTCCCATCTGGCCTGCATAATTTCTGTTGAGAAATCAGATGACAGTCATATGGGTGCTCCCTTGTAGGTAACTAACTGTTTTTCTCTTGCTGCTTTTAATATTCTCTCTTTGTCTTTTGCAGTTGGCATCTTAATTATGATGTGTCTTGGTGTGGTCCTCTTTGGATTCCTTTGGTTTGGGGTTCTCTGTGCTTCCTGGACTGATAAGTCTATTTATTTCACCAGGTGGGGGAAGTTTTCTGTCATTATTTCTTCAAATAGGTGTTTAGTATCTTTCTCTTTCTCTTTTTCTGGCACCCCCTAATTTGGATGATAGTATGCTTGAGGTTGTCCCAGAGGCTCCTTATGCTATCTTCAAATTTTTGAATTCTTTTTTCTTTTTGCTTTCCAGTTGAGTGTTTTTTGCTTCTTTGTATTTTAAATCTTTGACTTGATTCTTGCGGTCCTCTAGTCTGCTGATAAGTCTCTGTATACTATTTTTTATTTCAGTAGTGTATGTCTAATTTCTAGTTGGTCCTTTTTCATATCCTCGAGGGTCTTGCTAAATTTATCGGCCTTTTCTAGGAAATTCTTGGAAAACCATATAACTGTGGTTTTGAATTCTATATCTAGTAGTTTGCTTTAATTTGTGATCTGTTTCTTTATCTCTACATTTTTGCTTCTTCCCTGAGTTGATAGAGTATCTTTGTGTGCTAGATGTTCTATAGATCCCAATGGCTCAGCCTCCCCAGTTACCTAAGGTGGACACTCTTGGTGCACCCCTTTGTTGGCTGTGTTCACAGTCTTGTTGTAATTAAGCCTTGATTGTTGTTGATATCATTGGGAGGAATTGGCCTCCAGGCCAATTGGTTGTGAGGATCAGCTGTGTCTAAGCTGGGAGAACTTCTGTGCTGGAGACACCCTTATGAGACCAGACTTGCAAAAGCCTCTGTGCTCAGCTTGGATGGGGCGGAGTCTCAGAGCTGAGAAGACAGCCTTGGCTTCCTGTTAATCTGGCCCTAAGAGACACCTGGGTCTCAGTGTCCTTAGGTAATTGCTGCAAGCACCTCTGAGAGAAAGCCACCCTAGAGGTTCACGTGCTGCTAGACAATACAGTTTTTCTCTAAAAAAGACACTGGGTTCCCAGAGTCTTTCCCAG
Source organism: Antrozous pallidus (assembly GCA_027563665.1). Classification (NCBI taxonomy): domain Eukaryota; kingdom Metazoa; phylum Chordata; class Mammalia; order Chiroptera; family Vespertilionidae; genus Antrozous; species Antrozous pallidus. The sequence goes on along the minus strand of CM050508.1, from coordinate 63,164,518 downwards.
AACTGGAGTTCAGTGCAGTTGGGAGCTTCAGTCTTCCTCCTGCTTGAGAAAGCCAGCTGTGCACTCAGCAGTCAGTCCTCTTTGCCTGCACATCTCCATACCTCAGCCTTTTTTTGTAGCTGCTCTGAGTCTCATTGTGCTTTTCTCTTTACTTCTAGTTGTAGAATTTCCACTCAGCCAGCTTTCCTGTGGTTCTGGATGGTATCCATTTTGTCTTTGAGTTGTAGTATTGAAATTGCTGTGCGAAGCAGCAGTTTAGGTGTTTACCTATGCCACCATCTTGGTTTCTCCAGATCTTCCTGTTTTAGAACCAGTCAGCCCTTGCTTTCTGATTACTGCACATTAATTTAAAGTTTTTGTTTTGATACTACTATATTCTACTTCTGATTAACTTGGGCAAAGTGACTCAGAAGAAAGCTCTGGGATAGTTCTTGCAAATTTCAGTGTTAACAGTTTTGGGCCTTAATATTATTCATTAAACTTTTTATTTTGGGATGTTTATTCACATCCACTTTTGAGGGATCATAGAGATTCCCTGTACTCTTTACCTCATTTCCTCTAATTGTAACCCTCTTGTAAAATTTCATACGGTGAAATATCACAACCAGGGCCCTGACAGTCAAGACAATATTTCCATCACTACATGGATTGCTTAAGCTGCTTTTATAGAGGAATGCCTACTTCTCCCCCTTGCTCAGCCTTTCCTCAACACTTGGCAACTACTAACATGTTCTCTAATTCTGTTATTTCAAGAATATCACATAAATTGAATCTTTATAGTTTGTGACATTTGGGAATTTATTTTTCACTCAGCATAGTTCTGGATATTCATTCAGATTGTTGCATATATCAATAGTTCATTTTTAACTGTACATGTTGCTCAGTGGTTCAAGTGAGGATTTGATTCCCAGTCAGGACACATGTCCAGATTTTGGCCCATCAGTGATTCTCTCTGATCATTGATGTCTCTATTTCTTTCTCCCTCTCCCTCCCTTTCTTAAATCAATAAAAATATTTAAAAACATGTTTGTTTTTAAAATATATATTTATTGATTTCAGAGAGGAAAGGAAAGGGAGAGACAGAAACATCAATGATGAGAGAGAATCATTGGTTGGCTGCCTCTTGCACTCCCCCTACTGGGGATTGAGCCGGCAACCTGAGCATGTGCCCTGACGAGGAATGGAACCATGACTTCTTGCTGCATAAGTCAATGCTCAACCACTCAGGCACACTGGCCAGGTAATAGTGTTTTTTGTAAAAATTTCTTTTTGATTAAGGTATTACATATGTGTCCTTATAACCCATTACCCCTTCCAATCCCCTCCTCCCCACATCACCACTTATACCCTCACCCCCTTGGTGTCCGTGTCCATTGATTAGGCTTATATGCATGCATAAAAGTCCTTTGGTTGATCTCTTCCCCTTACTTCTGCCCTCCCCTTCTATATCTCTTAGGTTTAATTGTCAATGATTTTCTTTCTCTGGATCTGTTTTTCTTAATCAGTTTATGTTGTTCATTGTATTCTATAAATGAATGAGTTCATGTGATACTTATCTTTCATTGACTGGCTTATTTCACTTAGCATAATGTTCTCCAGTTCCATCCATGCTCTAGTTTGAAGCAGACACCTTTTTCTTCTTCTTAAAGAATATCTTTCAGCATTTCATATAATACTGGTTTGGTGTTGATGAACTCCTTTAGCTGCTTCTTATCTGTAAAGCTCTTTATCTGACCTTCAATTCTGAATGATAGCTTTGCTGGGTAGAGTAATCTTGGTTGTAGGTTCTTGCTGTTCATCACTTTGAAAATTTCTTCCTACTCCCATCTGGCTTGCATAGTTTCTGTTGAGAAGTCAGCTGACAAGCGTATGGGTGCTCCCTTGTAGGTAATTAAGTGTTTTTCTCTTGCTGCTTTTAATATTCTCTCTTTGTCCTTAGCTCTTGGCATTTTAATTATGGTGTGTCTTGTTGTGGTCTCCTTTGAATTCCTTTTGCTTGGGTTCTGTGTGCTTCCTGGATTTGTAAGTCTATTTCTTTCACCAGGTGGGGGAAGTTTTCAGTCATTATTTCTTCAAATATGTTTTTCGTATATTGCTCTCTCTCTTCTTCTGGCACCGCCATAATTCGGATATTGGTACGTTTGAAGTTTTTCCAGAGGCTTTTTACACTATCCTCAAATTTTTGGTTTCTTTTTTTCTTTTTCAATTGAGTGTTTTTGGCCTCTTGGTATTTCAAATCTTTGACTTGATTCTTGCATTTCTTTAGTCTGCTGTTGGGTTTCTGTAGAATATTTTTTATTTCAGTCAGTGTATGTTTAGTTTCTAGTTGGTCTTTTTTCATATCCTTGAGGTTCTCACTGAGCTTATTGGCTTCTTCTAGGAGCCTCCTGAAATACCCTTATCACTGGTTTTGAACTCTATATCCAGTCATTTGTTTTCCTCCATTTCTTTTGTTTTTGATATTTTTCTTTCTCTCCCCATTTTCACTGCTTCCCTGAGTTGGTTGGGTAGCTTTGGGTGCTAGGTGTCTCGGCCTCCTCTATTACATGAGGGGTACACTCTTGTTGCACCCCTTTGTGGACTGTGTATACAGCCTTGTTGCAGATAAGTCTTGTTTGTTGTTGGTATCACTGGGAGGAATTGACCTCCAGGCCAATTGACTGTGAGGATCAGCTGTGTCTACTCTAGGAGACAGCCTTCTGTGTCTGGACTTGCAAACTTGCCAAAGTCTCTGTGCTGGGTTTGCATGGGGCAGAGTTTCTGGGTGGGGTGGAGCCAACAGCCTTGGCTTCCAGTCAGCCCCCTCCCAGGAGGTTGCCGGGTCCTAGCATCTGCAGGCAATTGCCGCAGGCACCTCTGTGAGAAAGGTGCTCTTGCGCTCTGCCTGCCACCAGAATGTCCAGTCCCCAATAGATCCAGAATCTCAGATTTTCACCTATCACCTGGGTTCAGTGCAATTGGAACTCCTTTTTCCTTCCACCAGATGCCAGCCACACAGTCAACAGAATGTTCTCACTGTGAGCACCCGTGCGCACCCCGGAGTTCTGCCTCTGCCTGGAGCTTCCCTCTCCTAACAGATGAAGCCAGCTACCTGTTTGTCCTCTCTGTGCGCACTCAACTGCACGCCTATAGAGGTCTGCCTCTGGCTCTTCCCCTGGGATTCTGCCTGCAATCCAGGTTCTCCCCGTAAGGGCTTGGTTCCCCTGGGTTTTGAGTGCAAACCAAACTGGGTTCAGCACAGTCTGGAGCACCTGTCTCCTTTCCTCCAGAGCACCCCTGCCAGGCTCAGACACCCTGTCCTCTGCAAGTGTGAATCTCCACCTTACTTGGGATTTGCAGAGGCTCTGAGAAGTGTGCACTTCTCTGTCCCTCCAGTTTCAGATCTTCCAGTCAGCCAGCCTTCCTGTGGTTCTGGGCAGTGTCCGTCTGTCCTTCAGTTCTGTTCTCGTAATTGTTGTGTGGGGAAAAGCCTAGGTGTTTACCTGTGCCGCCATCTTGGTTTTTCCCACAATAGTGTTTTTTTTTTATATTGCTGAGTACAATTCTGTGATATCAATTTAGCATAGTTTCTTTAACCAGTCACCTTTTCAACGATATCTGAATTATTCTAGTTTTTGCCTCTTACACATAAAACATTTATAAACATCATGCACAAGATTATGTGTGAATGTAAGTTTCAAATTCTCTGAATGAACAAGAGTGCAATTACTGGGATATATGATAACTGTATGCTTGGTTTTTAAAGAAAATGCCAACCTGTTTTCCAAAATGTACCATTTACATTCCCACCAGCAACGTGTGAGTGATCAATATCTGCCTCTGTGCTATAGCATTGGTGTCTACACAATTTTTATTTCAACCATTCCTATATGTCTCTCATTGTGGTTTTAATGTGCATTTCTCTAATAACTAATGGTAACTTATTTTCTTGGACATATTTGCCATTTGTGTATTTTCAGTAAAATATATATTAATTTCTTCTACCTATGATCTACTTATATTTTTTAATTGTTGAGTTTTGAAAGTTATTTATATATTCTAAACAGTTTTTTGTTATTTTAGATATGTGGTTCTCAGATATTCTCATTCAGTCTGTAGCTCATCTTTTTTATCCTTTTCATGGAATCTTTTATAAAGCATTAGTTTTGATAAGGCTTAATTTATCAGTTTTTTGAATTTGTGTTCTTGGTGTAAAAGATAAGAAGTCTCCCTACCTAGGTCCCAAAGAATTTCTACTTTTTTCTAACAGCTTTTTAGTTTTACTTTTATGTTTAAGGCTGTGAACAATTTTGAGTTATTTTTTATAAGATGTTAGACTTAGGTCAAGATTAAATTTTTTCTCTGTGCCAGTAGATGTCAAATTTCTCTAACACTTGTTGAAAGCTCCATCCTTGCTCCATAGAATTGCTTTTGTACCTTCATCAAAAATAAGTTAAACATACTGGTGTGGATCTATTTCTGCAATACTCTGTTCTGTTCCATTAATTTATGTGTCTATTCCTTTGACAATACCACTCTTGTTACTATCGCTGAATAATAAGTCTTGAAATGAGGTAGATTCTTCTACCTTATTTAGTGATTTTTATTTCTTATATGTGAATTAAACAATAATATTGTCTATATCTACAATCTTGTTTGATTTTTTATATGTATTTCTTAAACCTATATATCGATATGGAGGAGAATTGGCATCTTTACTATTTAAAGTCTTCCAGTCAAGGAACAATGTATGCCTTTATATATTTTTAATTTGATTTGATTTCTTTCATCAACGTTTTGTCATTTTCAGCATAGAAATTTTATTTAGGTTTTGTTAGGCTTACTCCTAAGTATTTATTTTTTAGTTGTTGCAAATGGTGCTAGTATATAGAAATAAAATGGGTATTTGATATTTATATTCTATTTTGCTATAGACTGAAAGTTTGTGCCTGCCCCCTCCCACATTCATATGTTGAAACTTAATCCCAGTATGATGGTATTTGGAGCTGGAGTCTTTGCAAGGTGATGAGGTCAGGAATGTGGAGTCCTCATGAATTGGATTAATGGCCTTATAAAAGAGACCCCAGAGAGCTTCCTTGCTTTCTACCATGTGAGGACATGGTGAAAAAACATTCATAAATGAATTCAGAAAGAAGGTTCTCACCATACAGTGAGTGCATTTGCTGGTGCCTTAATCATAGACCAGAACTATGAGAAATACATTTCTGTTTGTTTATGAGCCACCCGGTCTCTGGGAATTCTGGTTTAGCAGGCTGAATGGACTTAGACATACCTGTAACCTTGCTAAATTTACTTATTAATGATAGCAGAGTTTTATTATTTTTTTTGAAAATTTCTACTTATTTTTCAAATGTTTTTAATATGAATGGGTATTGAATTTAATTAAATGCTTTTTCTGCATCAATTGATATGATAGTGATTTTTCTCTTTAGATAATGTTGTAGATTATATTGATTGATTTCTGAATGTTGAACCAGCTTTCCATACTTGGAATAAACCTCACTTGGTCATGGATTAGAATTCTTTTCATATGCTGTTGAATTGCTTACATTTGTTAGAGATTTTGACATCTGTATTTCTGGGGGATACTGTTCTGTAATTTTATTTTTTGTACTGTTTTTATTTTGGTATTGGATTCATTCTAGCTTTATAAAATTAATTTTAGACTCTTTTTCCATTTCTAATATTTATTTTTTTATTATTGTTTCTTTATATTTTAATCTTTATTGTTCAGTTTATTAATTACATTGTTCCCCCTTTTTCCCCCTATAGTTCTCCACCCCCTGCTACACATCCCACCCACTGCCCTCACCTCCCCCGCACTGTCCTCTCCCATATGTGCATGATTTTTGTCCAGTCTCTTGCTATACCTCCCACACCCCTCCCACATTCCCTCTCTATGCCCATGATTCTATTATATTCACCAATTGATCCTGTTCATCAGATTTTTAATTCACTTGATTTTTAGATTCATTTGTTGATAGATGTGTATTTGTTGTTCATAATTTTTATTTTTACCTTTTTCTTCTTTCTTTTCTTAAAGAATATCTTTCAGCATTTCATATAATATTGGTTTGGTGGTGATGAATTCCTTTAGCTTTTTCTTAGCTGCGAAGCACTTTATCTGACCCTCAATTCTGCATGATAGCTTTGCTGGGTAGAGTAATCTGGGTTGTAGATTCTTGCTATTCATCACTTTGAATATTTCTCGCCACTCCCGTCTGGCCTGCATCATTTCTGTTGAGAAATCTGCTGATAATTGTATGGGTGCTTCCTTATAGGTAACTAACTTTTTCTCTTGCTGTTTTTAATATTCTCTCTTTGTCTTTTGCTCTTGGCATTTTAATTATGATGTGCCTTGGTGTGGACCTCTTAGGATTCCTATATTTTGGGGTTCGGTGCACTTCTTGGGCTTTTAAGTCAATTTCTATCACCAGGTGTGGGAAGTTTTCGGTCACTATTTCTTCAAATAGGTTTTCATTGTCTTGCTCTCTCTCTTTTTCTGGCACCCCTATAATTTGGATGTTGGTATGCTTGAGGTTATCCCAGAGGCCCCTTACACTATCTTCAATTTTTTGGATTCTTTCGGCTTCTTGCTTTTCTAGCTGAGTGGATTTTACCTCCTTGTATTTCACATCTTTAACTTGGTTCTTGCAGTCCTCTAGAGTACTTTCAGGTCTTTGTATAATATTTTTTATTTCAGTCAGTGTATGCTTAATTTCTAGTTGGTCCTTTTTCATATCCTCGTAGGTTTTGTTCATTTCCTCATAGGTCTTGTTCATTTCTTTGTAGGTCTCGGCCTTTTCTAGGAGCCTCTTGAGAAGCCCTATAACCGTGGTTTTAAACTCTATGTCCAGTCATTTTTTCCTCCATTTCTTTCACATCTGATTTCTTTCCATGTCTCTGCATGGTGGCTGCTTTCCTGATTTGGTCGATTAGCTTTGTGTTGTAGATGTCCTCTAAGGGACAGTTGCTCAGCCTCCCCAGTTACCTGAGGTGGATATGGGTTGCACAGTCTTATTGAAGTTAAGCCTAGATTATTGCTGCCAGGACTAGTTGGGTTTTACCTCCAGGCCAATTGGCTCTGAGGTTCTGCTGTGCTCAGGTTTGATGGGCGGAGTATCCGGGCTGAGCAGGCAGTGTCAGCTCTACCCTATGCAGCACCTGGGACTCTGTTCCAGGTGGCAATGGCTACAAGCACCTCTAAGAGAGAGCTGCTGCCGAGCTCCACCCCTGCCGGACAATTCAGCCTCTCCCCAAATGAGTCTGCACACCCAACATCTCACTCAGGGTCGTAAAACAATGCAGTCTGGTGGTTTCCCAAACGAGAGAGTAAGTCACAAGTTCTCTCTGAGTGGTCACGCAGCTCTGCTGTTCCCAAGTTCACACGCACTCTGCACAAACTTGTCCCCTCCACAACCTTGCAGAGCCTTGCAGCGCCTGAGTTTCAGTGTGCCTTCCCACTGTCCAGTTGTTCCCCATATGATTGTGGGTTCCCTAGACTTCGCCAGGAGCTGGGGAATCAGTGAAGTGGGACGTCTTTGTCTCCCCCATCGAGAAAACTGGCTGGCTTTGCAGCCACCTGCCCTATCCGCTCGTGCACGCACGGCCCCAAACCTCTGACATTGGGCGTATCTTCAACGCTGTCCTCCACCACTGCTCTGAGTCACAGTGTCCTATCTTCACTTTTATTTGTGGAATTTTCACTCAGCCAGCTTTCCAGTGATTCTGGATGATATTTGTTCTTTTGTTAAGTTGTAGGTTTGAAATTGCTGTGTATGGCAGCAAGATAGGTGTTTACCTATGCTGCCATCTTGGTTCCTCCTTCCATTTCTAATTTTTTAAAAGGATTGTATGTAATTGGTATTAATTCTTCTTTAAGTAGTTGGTAGAATTTTCCAATGAAACCAACCAGAAGATTTCTATTTGAGAAGTTAGTAATGAGAAATTCAATTTCTTTATGCTATCAGGCTATTCAAATATTTGTATGCACTACTTCATTTGTGTTTTTTTAAAGGAATTAGTTTATTTTATTGATGTTGTCAGTCTTTTGTAGAGCTGTTCATAGTATTCCCTGATCAAACTTCTGATGTCTGCAGAATCTATAATGACATTGATTATATATATATATATATACACACACACACATATATATTTGTTACACTTTTGCTAAAGGTTGGTCAGTTTTATTGATCATGTCACGCAACCAACCATTTGTAACACTGATTTTTTTTAAGTTGTTTTTCTGTTTTCAATTTCATTGGTTTATGCTCTTATTTTCTTATTTCTGCTCACTTTGGGCTTAGTTTGCTCTTAGATTATTCATTTGAAACCTTTCTGTTTTTCTAATATATACATTTAATGAAATAAATTTCCCTCTCAGCATTGCTTTAGCTGTACTGTACTAACTTAAGTATGTTAAAATTTTATTTTTATACAGTTCATTGTACTGTTTGATTTCCTTTTATCCATTCTCCTTAACTTGTGGATTATTTAAAAATATGCTATTTGATTTCCCAGTGTCTGGAGAGTTTCCTATTATCTTTTTGTGACTGACTTCTGCTTTGCTTCTATTATGTTCAGTGAAAACATGTTGCTTTATTTCAAATCTCTTAAATTCGATGAGGTTTGTTTTATGGCCCAGGATATGGTCTGATGATGATTGGTGGAATGTTTTTCAAATGTTGATTAGATCCTGTTGGTTAGTAGTATTTCTAGTTTTCTGTAAATAGTCTATCAATTTTCAAATGAAGGGTTTTGGTCTTCAATTATAGCTATTGACTTATGCATTTTCCTTTCATTTCTCTAAGATTTTGATTCACCTATTTTTTATCTGTCTATGCTTTTTGATACATACACATTTAGGATTGTTATTAGTTCTTATTTAATGTCCTGACTTGTCCCTGGTTATTTTATTTCAGTTATAGCGTTTTTACTTCTAAAATTTACATTTTGTTTACTTTATATCTTTTACTTTGCTGAGACCATAGTTTTTATTTGTTTCAAGCATACTTATAATTGTAGGATGATGTGTCTGCTTTAAATTCTTTAACATATTAGTCTAATATTTTTGTCATCTCAGTTTTGGTATATATAGGTTATCGTTTATTGCTCAGTTTGATATTTTTCTGAATCTTGGAATGACTAGTGCACATTTTGAGACTCTGGCCCTTGTCTAACTTCTCATTTAGCTGGCTTCCTCTAACTGCTTGGGTACCGTGAAAGTGAGGTATGAGTGGGAGTCCTGGTTCCCACGTAGCCTCCTTGACATTGGAGTCTCCTCCTTACTACTAAGCAGGTGTGGGGATTCTGCCCCCAAGTAGGCCAGCATGGATATTGCTCCCCAAGTGGCCTCCACTGAGTCAATGGATGGAAGGGAGTGGCATGGTTACTGGAGAAAGTCCTATCTCTTTGTCCTCTGACACTATCACAGCAGAAATGGGGAGGGCAACCAGTTACTACCCATTGGGAGGGAAGTCCAGACTTCTCACATGGTCTTCATTGACAAAGCAGGGATGGGGCTGGGTAGCCCCTATTCAGTCTTCTCTGAGACCTCTCTGGTGAAGAGTTAGAGTGCCCCAGGTGAAGGTGAATTGCCCACTTGACACTTGGCCTGTGCCTGGGGTAGAACCAAATATTTTCTGTTGTGATTGACTAGAGCAGAGAGATCATTGTTTAAAGCTTTCTATACTTCTGTCCTGCCCTTTGTCTTTTTCTTTGGCAAGGAGAGCAGGCTTTTCATGGGACTTTTTTGGATCTTTGTCACGAAAATAATTTTATGTTTGGGGGTCACCACAACATGAGGAACTGTATTAAAGGGTCGTAGCATTAAAAAGGTGGAGAACCACTGGTCTAGAGAGAGCAGGTGAGGGACCAATTCTATATGATGTTTCTAAGATGCCTGGTGCCCTTTGTCCTATGCCTTTGAACCAAACCCATCCAATGGTAAGATCTAGTTTAGAATAAATGTGAGTGAACTGAAAATTATCAGTCATACAGTGATCAGTAAGTTCAGATATATTAGGAAATTAGACTAGGTAATAGGTACCTGCTCAAGAAGCAGTAATAAAATCTAGATTTTTCTTTTATTTTTAACTAAAACTGTCAGGGAGAATACTGATAGACATACTAGGAAACATAAATTGTTTCATGTGATCTCAGGAGATTAGACATTTGGTAAATGTACTGCAAATATGGATATGGTAACAATTATCTGTCAGTTACCTGTCTTTTCCTTAGCATGATGGTGATAAATGAAGTGGATTGCAAAGCACTTTGCAAAATTCAGCTGACTAGACTCATTGCAATAAAGAACTTTTAATATTTTCATTATTTGATACTAGAGGCCCAGTATGCGAATTCATGCAAAGGTGGGGACTCTCAGCCTAGTCAGGGCCTATCATGGCCGTTTCTCCCAGTCCTGATGGGAGCCTGCCAGCCAGAGAGGGACTGTTGGAGGACCCCAGGGCATGTTTGGCCCTCTCACCCAGTCCCAATCAGCCAGACCCCAGCAGCAAGCTAACCTATTCGTTAGAGCACCTGTCTCCTGGTAGTCAGTGCACATCATAGGAACTGGTCAAGTGGCTGTCACTTAGCATATTATGCTTTTGTTATATAGGACTAGAGGCCTGGTGCATGAAATTCATACACTGAGGGTGGGGGCAGGACTGTGCCCTTTTGCAGTCTAGGACCCCTTGCTCCTTACCTTCCACCTGCCATGGAAGCAGGAGAAACTTATGCAACCTCCACTGTGCCTCACCTGCTCCCAGATCACCTTCCCCACCAGTGGGCAAGGGACAGGGCCAGCACTAAGAAGAGGAGAGAGAACCTGGCTTTTGGCTGAACATGGGGTGCGGTGGGGGAGGGGGATAATTGTAGCTGAACCAGAAGCTGGGCTCACTGCTTCTTAGTGCTGGCCCTGTCCCTTGCCCACTGGAGGGGGCCAGGCTGACTGGGGGAGAAGCTGGGGGAGGTTGAGGCACCACAGTCGCACCCTGTCCAGCCTCTGCAGAGGTTCTTGGGCCTCACTGCCGCCTGTCCCCCTGCCTCTGTGGAAGATGTGGCACCGGAGCCAGGACCAGGCTTGCACCACTACCTTTGCAGCTGCCTCTGCAGAAGGGGTGGCACTGGGCCCAGGACCAGGCCCTCACCATGGCCTCCCCTGCCACCTCTGCTGAAGGGGTGGCACTGGAACTGGCAGTGTCTCAGCCTCTTCCGCTGCCTCTGCAGAAGGACTAGGACTGGGTCTGCACAGCAGTCTCTCCCATTGCCTCTTTGGAAGGGATTGCGATGGCTGGTTTGGAGGTGCAGGCTCACTGGCCCCACCCCCTACCCACTGGTTGTTTCAGAAGGTCGTCTGGAAGGTCATTTGGCTATCCAGTCTAATTAGCATATTATTCTTTTATTAATATAGACTAGAGGCCCAGCCTGCACCCTCTCCAATCTGGGACCCCTAGAGGAATGTCTGACTGCCTGTTTAGGCCCTATCTTACCAGGATCAGGCCTAAACAGGCAGTCAGACATCCCTCTCACAATCCATGACTGCTGACTCCCAACAGCTTGCCTGCCTGTCTTCCTGACTGCCCCTAACCGCTTCTGCCTGCCAGCGTAATCACCCCCTAACCACTACCCTGCCAGTCTGATTGATGCCTAACTGCTCCCCTGCCAGCCTGTTTGCCCCTAACTGCCCTCTCTGGAAGGACTGGTCACCCCTAACTTCCCTCCCCTGCAGGCCATCTTGTGGTGGCCATCTTGTGTCCACAAGGGGACATCCATCTTTGACCACATGGGGGAAGCCATCTTGTGTGTTGGAGTCATGGTCAATTTGCATATTACCCTTTCATTAGATAGTATTAGCAGGGACCATTCTCATTTCATTTTAAAAGTTACCAGATGTGCTACATAAAAAGGATTGCTGCTTTTATTTTTGGTTGGAATAGGGAGTTTGGAGTGAATTTTGTCAACACAGAGGTCAAGCAGTTCTTATAGAGGCTGACAATTTTGTATAAATTGTCATTTGGAAATTTAGCCACTGAACACTAAATAATAGATTCACTGACAAGTAAGAGACCTTTCAGATGTATGTAGTTGAAACTGAAAATTAATTTTCTCAGATATCTTTTTGTAAAAGCCTCATGTACATATCCATGAAAAAGCTGGATTTGCTCAAAAGTTTCAGGAGACCTGCTTTATCGTGGTTATGAAGGTAGTTAGCTTGCTAATCCCTAGTATGGTATCCCATTTCCCTGTCATTTTCAACATTCTATAGGCTTATTGTGAGTACATAAGCAAAACCTCCTTTGGTTGCATCTGATTGTCATAATATTACCCAGACAGAACTTCTGATCATTGAACTCTATAAGAATTTAAGTCATCTTAGAGGTTTGAAATCCAAGATATTTTGTCTTTTGATCTCCTGTACTTTAAACTATGCATGAATTACTGGTTTTATCACTTCATTTTATAGTGTTGGACAAGTAACATGACTACTCTGATATTTATCTCTCTCATCTGTGAAATGCGAACAGGTTGTTTTTGAGAAAGTGGTGGTAGTATATATTAACACTAAATAAATATTCATTCACTTACCTCTATACAGACATAAAATTGTGAAAATTATGCTTTTCAACAATTAAGATGTTACATTTTTAGAAGTCATCTTTTACTCACATTTTCCCTTTACAATATTAAACAATAGAATTATATAAAGATTATGGGAAACATATGAATTGGATAGTTCCATGTAAATAAATCCTTTATATTTTATTTAAAAACAATTATGTTTAATTAATTAATCTAGTAATTAATTAGCAAAACCTTTATTTTAGCTCCAATACCTACAAGGTTTGATCATAAACTTTGCTAATTCACTATAGCATTTTAGTAATAATTATTGATAATATAACTAAAACATCTACACTGAACAGACTTTTAGGTAAGAAAAATTTATATAAATTATGGAACTTTTACAAATTTAATGTTTTGTTGCTACTTATTACAGTGGTAACTTATTTTAAACTGATTAGAATTCTTTATATGACTTTCCATAAGTTCTTATCTTGAAATTATACCAATTATTGGAATAGGTTTTGAATCATGGTATAATCCCTTTATTTCATATCAGCCTGGGATAAACAAATAGACAAGCACATAAAGCAATAACAACAAAAAAGTATTTAGCCAAGTTATCTTCAATCTTATAGCTGCTTTTGCCTCTTATACAACTTTATTATAAGAAAGAACTAAACACATGGCTTTAATTTATCCTTGTGTATTTGTATAAGGCTTTTGCAAGCTTCTCCATCACTTTTCTTTTATTTATAGAACATGGATAAAATAAAAAAGGTCTAAGTATATCTAGAGTGATAACAGAAATTATTATTGCATATATTTTCTAGTCAGAAATAACTTTTTTTATTATTACTTGAGTGATAAGGAGTTATTTTTCATCAAACAAATTTGAAAATCTGTATTTGAGAATTGGCAAATTGAGATTTGCTTATATGATCATTACTAGAGGCCCAAAGCATGAAATTTGTGCAAGAGTAGGACTTTCTTCCCCTGGCTGCTGGCACCAGCTTCCCTCTGGCATCTGGGACCCAGGCTTCTCTCATAGCTCTGGCTTCGTCTGGAAGGTCATCTGTTCTAATTAGCATATTATGCTTTTATTAATATAGATAATGGCTAAAAACTTCATTATTTGGATGAATATTTTTTTCTATTTTTTTGAGATAAAAGGTTAGCCTGTTGACATTCAATCATTTTTCTTATTAGATATATACTATAAATTTTCCTCTAAGGTACAAACTTCCTGCTAAGAAAAGCTATCCCCTATCTCACAAATTTGGATAATACAGTTTTCATTAAATATAAAATATTTCCTAATTACCATTTTTTAGCTAGTACTGGTATTTAAAACTTTATTTTACAACTTCCCAAATATGTGACATTTCAATTTAAGCTTTACTATTAATACGTTCCTTGACTGTTTTTCAGGCATAGAACACTTTGGTATACTCAAATTGAGATTGCTTTAACTGAAAACATTCCTCTACTTTTCTCATGTTTTTTATATCCTTCTATAACGATTCATACTTTTTGTGTATCTTCCATATTCCTTCTTATATTTATTCATATGAATTTTGTAGTTTATATGGTAATTTATGTTGTGATGACTAAATTGGTTTTTTCCCATCACATTTCCTAATTGGTTATTGCAAAGAGAAATTGCTGATTTTTGTTGTAATACTTTTATAATGACAATAGTACACTTTAAAAGCAAAGCAACCTCAATTTGAGTACAACAAATGTTTTTTCTGTATTCCAAAATATTTTTTTTATTCTGCACTTAAAATAACATCAAGGCATTTCACTTGTATGGGTCCTTATAAGAAGGAATTAATTGAAATACAAGAACCTACATTTCTTTAAATGAGTACAAAGTAATTTTAATAGATGTCATAGGTTGACATCTCCTTCCCTCAATTCATATGTTGAAGTCCTAATTAACCCACAACACCTCAGAACATGACTGTATTTGATATAGGGTCTTTAAAGGGGTGAGTAAGTTAAACATGAGATCATGGCTGGAACCTGCTCCTCCATGACTTATGTCACAAAAAGAGGAAATAGGGCAGGCAGTCATAGGAGGAAGGTCATGTGAGGCCAAAAAAAGAAAATGTACAAGTTATTTTCCTCAGAGAGCAATCTTACTTGTTTGGTATTGTTATTGACCTCAAGTGATGATCCTAAATGCTCTCTTACTGGAAACAAATTTTGTCTAATGAATTATAATGTAATGACCATTTTGTGTGGTGTGTGTGTGTGTGTGTGTGTGTGTGTGTGTGTGTGTGTGTGTGTGTTTAGCAAGCCTTTTTGAACTATTTAAATATTTATTTGTCACGGACTGCTAAAACTGTAATTATGAGGTCAAACGACAACAATAAGACCATCTCCCCATTGGTTTCAATGCAGGTTAAATCAATCATACTCCTCTATAAATGAACTTAGTAATGTTGACTAATAGTAGCATAAAGCCATTTTGAAACAACATGGCATGGTGCAATTAAAATTGAGCTGATATGACAAAGCAATCTGCAGATGACTGCTACGTGTGCTGGGTTTGGAAATGCCCAGCAAAGGTCAAGCTGTAAACCAAGGCCAACTACTGCTAGTGCTGAGCCTGTGGCCACTGAGTAAGAGTTATATTGCAGATGCCATTTATCTGAGAGATTTTGGTAAAGTCCTAATCATAAGCCATGACAGACCATTTGAAGGGAAAGCCACTGAAAACAGCTTGGGTGGGCTTGCAAGTTGGTGGTGCTTCTTCTCCGAGAATCATTGGGTTCACTGCTTCAATTTCATCAGTAGTTATTGGCCTAGAAAAAGACAACCTTCCAAAACTTAATCAAGAAGAATCAGAAAACCTGAAGAGGCTGATAACTACTGATGAAGTTGAAGCAGTAACAAAACAAAACAAAACAAACAAACAAACAAAAAACCACACCCCAAAACCTCCCAGCAAACAAAAGCCCTGGTTTGGAGTCACAAGAGAGTTTTACCAAATATTCAAAGAACTGACACCCCTATTCCTCAAACTGTTCCAAAAAACGCAAGAGGAAAGAACATTCCTATGAAGCCAGCATCACCCCAATTCTTCTGTGTTTTAAATATACTATTGTCCTTCCAAACCATTTGCCCCAAAAGATGTCACTTTTATTCTGATGGTCTGCAGCATTTTTTACATTATAGTTCCTAGATTTTCAGGAAGATTTATATTTTTATATAGAATTTATGTTTAGATAGAGATGCTAGGTATACTATACTTTTTGTTCATTTTTCACTTTGTAAACATACAATAAGACTTAATACCAGTGCCAAAGAGAGTTAGCTACCACCTATGTATATAAGTAGTAATGATGATGATTATAGCAATTGTCATATAGTATATTAATAACTTTCTATATTCAAAGTTCTATATTAACCACTTTATCCGTTATTTTATTTTAAAAACATCATCATTTTATGTATTTAAGCACTAATATCCTCTAGCCTAATTATAACTCCTGCTCTATCCAGTGAGCCAAACCAGTTCTGGCAAGAATTGTTTTTAATGTGGTGAAAATGACACAGAAATTCTACCAATGATGGACTTCCAGAGAAGTGGCATATTAAATGCGATTCTATGCAAAGTAAAAACATAAAGTATACAAGGTCTTAATGTAAGAGCTATGTCTAAACCAGGTACATTTGCATACTAATGTTGGATGTCTCTGGGTGAATTGGAACCTTGGACAAAAGATACAATGTGCTAAGGGAGAAAG
This sequence comes from Antrozous pallidus, assembly GCA_027563665.1. NCBI lineage: Eukaryota > Metazoa > Chordata > Mammalia > Chiroptera > Vespertilionidae > Antrozous > Antrozous pallidus. The sequence goes on along the minus strand of CM050508.1, from coordinate 63,148,196 downwards.
CTTATTTCTTAACCTGAAACAAATACTGATCCCTTTTTTGGATTAAATAAAAACTTAATATACATGAGGACAGTTTAATTATATGGGAGTCTAATTTAAAGAAATTGGGTGCTTTTCAAGTATTTGTCTTAACAGCTCTTTTTTTAGCTTTTCTTTTAAGGGCATTATGCTTAGTGATTTCAAGTTTGCAGCTTCCACTGATGATTGGACTTCTGCGTTTGCCCTAGAAACCTCTGACAACAGTAAAACAAGTTTCATAAGCAAAGGATTCTAATGGATGATGGAAATTTTCTGGTTTTGCTGACTCATGAACAGATGGTGCTTCTAATCCTCCCATGAAATGCCCTTTTGTAATGTTCGTGTCTGTAGCCAACCCAGAGTGCATCTCACAGCTGTAAAGTACAGGTTTATGTGGAATTGAACTGAACCTTGGAACAAACTCACAATGCTGGGTAATGTCAATTCTTGGTACTTTGTACAGTTGAATGGACATCTCAGTAGTGTTTGAACTAAGTATCTCAGACACACCAGAAGGATGTTGCACTTTTTATATCAATGCAGTTCTAGAAGCTTACTTATTTTCCTTTAAGTTGGTTCTTTTTGCAATATAACTAAAAGGCCTTCTTTGTTTGGATTTTAATGCAATTTTATTTTATTTATAAAACGTCTGGGTAAGCAGAAACATTTGTGTACCCATTTTTGTAAAATTTAAGAGTTGTTTATATTTGGGAATATTTATTTCATATTTTGTGTTTTAAAAACACAAATCACTAAGATATAACTAATTTTCTTTTCACTTTTTTCCTCCTCAGAGACATTTTTATTTTGAAATGACATGTATTAATACCTTGCACAGTTTTTATTTTTATACTAGAGGCCTGGTGCATGAAATTGTGCACTTGAGGAAAGGGGGGAGTCCCTCAGCCCGGCCTGTACCCTCTTGCAGTCCAGAAGCCCTCAGAGGATGTTGCACTGATGGCTTAGGCCAGCTCCTTGCCTAAGCCATCAGTCAGACATCCTCAGTACTGGTGCAGAGGTGGGAAAGGCTGCTGTGGAGGCAGGAGAGGCTCCCGTCATCACCGCTGTGCTCGCCAGCAATGAGCCCGACTTCTGGCTGAGTGACACTCCCCCTGTGGGAGCGTACTGACCACCAGAGGGCATTTTCTTTGTTGAGTGTCTGCTCCCTGGTGGTCAGTGTGTGTCATAGCGACTGGTCATTGTACTGTCAGGCCAAAACCGACTATCTGACATCCTCCATAGGGGTCCCAGATTGTGGGAAGATGCAGGCCAGGTTGAGGGACCCCACTTATGCAAGATCAGGGCCAGGAGGGACATGGGATGTTGGCCACCTGGGGGAGAGGCTGGGGGAGGACTCCAGGGCATGTCTGACCTGTCTCGCTCAATCCTACTAGGCCAGATCCAAGCAGCAAGCTAATCTACCAGTCAGAGCATCTGCTCCCTGTGGTCAGTGCATGTCATAGTGATTAGTTGGCCATTCTTCTGTCCCCTGGTGGTCAGTGCATGTCATAACGAGCAGTTGAATGGCCTTAGCATATCATTAGCATATTATACTTTGATTGGTTGAACAGCCAACTGGATGACCAGACACTTAGCATATTAGGTTTTTATTATATAGGATTTGCATTGTATTCATTCATAAAAATGAATGTTGATTTTTCTCTTTTAAAAATGTAGGTAAATTATATAATTTTTAATCTGTTTTTATTGTTAACTTTATTGCATGTTTTGGAAACTTAGATTTTATTTTTATACTTAACAGCTCTAAAGTCTTTCATGGTATAAAAAATATTCATTTATCAGTATTTTACTGGTAGATTGTTTGCTGCCAATTGTAAGTATGATAAGCTCTTGCTGAACTGAATAGCATTTTAGAAACTTCTCTCTCTCTCTGCTTTTTAATTGCTTTTGTTACTCAAAAGAAGTTTCTTTTTAAATTTAATTTAGATTTTTCACTTTGTGCTTGTGCCTTCAATATTTCAATAATGATTTTCTGCTCCCCAATAAAGAAAGCACACTTGATCCTGTTAGACACATTTTGCACAAGTGGATCTACCATTGGTCCTGCTGACATGTTTTTTTCGTTTTAGACATCCTCATTAAAACGTTAGGTTTCACAGCACAAACTCCAAGAAGTAGGCCTGGGCACATGCCACATGTAGATTTTGGTGCTTTCCCAATCATCTTGGTATAAAGGTAAGCAATTCTATTATCAGAAGTTCAGAACAGCCTAGCTTTGTTAGAGATTGTGTTGCAGGAGAGCTTCTGACAGTATGTCAAATCCTGCACCATAGTGAATGCCTGAATTCACCGTCCCCAGAAGAGGAAAAGGTAGAAATTTCTTTAGATAAGATAGGGTTTTGCAATACTACAGAACTGTTAGAAGTAATTCTGGATGGTAGAGAATGCATAGTGACATATTTTCTATGTACTGTAACACATTGCCAAATTCCTCTCTGAAGCACTACTTCAGTTTGTACTCTTACCAAGCATATTCTTGAACTCTATAAAAACCATATCCTAAATTATACTCAGTATAATTAGTCTCTTAAATGTTTGGCCAGTCTAGTGACTTAGAACTGTCACTGTCATTATTTTAATTTAGGTTTTCCCAATTCTAGGCAAATTTAACCTTTTCTCATAATATTATTACTTGATTTTCTATTTGAGTCCCTATTATTTGTTGATTTGTAGGCATTCTTTGATTATTTTGGATATAAGCTTTTATGAGATATGCCTTTTGTAAGAATTTTCTTTTAGTTTGTGGCTTTAAACATTTGTGGAGGACTTTTTGTTATATAGTAGATTTCATTGGGAATACTTTAATCATTTAAATGATTTTATCATTCGTTGTGAGTCAGATTATTTCTTTTAACTACTTGCAATGACTTTATCAGAGAGAGCCTGTGACAATGATGTAAAATGTGATTATTTATACTTTCATTTTGGTTTTAAGTTTTGTGGTAGGCAGAAAAATGGCCTCTCAAAGTTGTCCTAGTTATAATCCTCAGAACCTGTGAATATGTTACCTTACCTAACAAAAACATGCTGATGTATAAATTAAAGATTTTGAGATGAAGAGATTACCCTGGATTATCCAAATGGACCCAGTGTCATCATGAGGATTTATAAGTGAAAGATGTAAGTGGGAGGCGAGGAAGAGTCTTAACTGATTGAAATAGAAGCTACATACATGTGGCCACAATCCAAGGTAATTTCTACAGGCTTGAAAAGCCAAACAATGTATTCTCCCCAAAAGCCCTCAGAAAAAACTCAGACCTTCCAATATCTTGGTTTTATACTCCTGACCTTCAGACATGTAAGATGAATTTGTGTTGATTTAAGCCACTACATTTATGGTAATTTATTATAGCAAAAATTAGAAATGAATATATGCTCTGACAAAATTGCTTTGTGAGGCACTGTTGTATTTTTCAGTGTGAGGTAGAAAGTGTCTTTAATATTATATACCAAGTAGCAAATATTTTATTTAGTTAAAATATTTTGTTACTTTAGTAATGGTGCATCTAGGGGTAGGGGCATTTAGGAGAGGATCAGTTTTACCAATTGTGTATAAATAATGGATTCTATAGAGTGGACCAGAAATTAAGGTTGGTTGAAGATTAAGGGATGCAGTCATTTATATTAAGGGAGTTCTATATTACATATTAGAAGACCCAATAGTTATTTATTTTAAAAAGTGCTTCCAGCAAAAGCCTGTTCACCTCTTCAGAACTTGGTTTCCTTTTTTTTAAATCAGAAAATATATCCAGGAGTTGTTGGTAGAAACAAATTAGGTCTTATATATAAATTATCAAGTAGTATTCAGAGGAAAATAGTAGGAAGGACTTCACTCTCTAGGCTTATACTGGGAAAATCATCTCAGAAAAAGAAAGTCAGTTGGTAGTCAAATTGGATAAGATCCTTTCTGAATCTGGCCATTACATCACTATGGATATTGCCTTGAATATACTACAAGTAACTTCCACTGCTTATTCAAAAGGCCAGAAGCTTTAAGCTATTTGGTTTAGAGAAAGAATGGGGTGAGTACGGGATGGGGTAGAGTGGGTAGGGGATGGGGGACAGTGTCTTGCAGGTGGTCTGCTTGAAATTTCTGATGATTCTCCATTTTACTATGAATTATTGGCTCAGGCCAGTTATTTAATTTCTCCAAGCCGTAGTCTCTTCATCTGTAACATGAGCACAATTCCAAGGCTTTGCAGAGCAGTAGTGATGATAAAATAAAGTCACATAATGAAAATACCCATCCTGTCTCCTGCCCCCATACTTATATTTGTAACTTTGGAATTCAGATGTCTGATAATTGATTTTGTGAGAAATTTGCCTAGTTATTAAAAGCTTAAATGTGTTAGAGTAGACCTTTATAATTTGTTTCATATTCTGCTACCAGGATGAATGTAGTCTCTTTCCTGTGGCTGCCTAATAAAGCTTAGAACCTAGTGCAGTTTGGAGAAGAAGATGGAATCTTTAACTCCCCACTAGATTTCCTCTTTGAGTCCCTGTGCTTTTGACCTTTTCAAGTGGTTTCTGACCCACATAAATATGTGTTCATTTCAGCTATGTATTCTGCAGTTGGTAGTCTGAAGAATCTGAGGTAATCATGACATTCTGTAGCCATGAGTTGCCTATTTTGGGACCTAGAGTGGCATAGACTTTCCTTACAAGAGGAAGAGCTGAAGATGAGAAAGTAGGCGCTCAGCCAACCCCTGGGTCTGCCCAGCTGCTATGGAGAACACCAAGGAGTTGAAACACAGAAGGAGAATCAGTTACAGAGAAGAGAGAAGCTAGTGTTTCTAGTTTGTTTGTTTTTACAAACTTTAGGAAGTGTGGCATGGTAGGGGTTTGCATAGGGTGGAGCAAAAGTAGATTTACTGTAGTGAGTACATGAAACAGAGTTTATTCTTGTATCATTATTTATTCATTGTTTAATTATTTTTCCATATGAACAACTGTAAACCTATGTTTTCTCCATGCCATATATTGGGAAACTATGAGAATAAAACCTTGGCTGTAGCTTTTCATTTTTAAGTACTGAATTTGAAAAAGTGACTTTTTCTTGTACGGCCTCACTTTCTCTGCCTTAAAATGAGAACATTTGAGTCTGTATAGAAACAAGTGAAAATATTTAGCTTGAAACTTAGTGTATACAAACTAGGTGTTTAACAAAAGCCATATTCCTCTTTTTCGTCCCCTTTGTTGTGCATTTGCTACTACGAGGAGACATTTTATAAGAGAGTATAGCCTCTGTCTAATGATTCATAAATAAGAGTATAACTGGTGTGCAGGTGTCCCTACTGAATTATCCAGAAGTATCACTCAGGTAATGAGCTATTCTCTCTGCCCTTGGTTGTGACGTCAATGTTTATTGTCAGCTTACTGCATCATGGACTTGCTTAAGTATGAAAAACGCTTGAACTATCTCAGTTATATGCTGGGCTGAAGGAAATGTTCATGTGAAGAACAATGAAAGTCATTATTTATAATGGAAACCAAGGGGTGAAAATGTCTCTGACTATAAAATACCTTTCTCTCTTTTCAGCTTTTGTTTTTTTGGTTTGATCAAATTATGCTTATCCAACCTGCAGAATCTCACAGCTGCTCAGTGGCCAACACAAGCCACCATGCAGTCATTCATAGGCCTTTGTATACATCACGAACTTTCCCTGCTGTGTCACATTTTATAGTAAAAGCAAAAGTTTAAACTTCATATAGTCTGGCATGTACTTGAATAAATAAAATAACAACCATCTTCCTTTTATCCTGATGATTATTTAGGCAGAATCTTCTTCTAATTTACGCTTGCATTTTGAGGATTATTACAATTGTCTGCACTTCCCTCCATGTACAATGGCCCTCTCTTGGTTCATTGGGTACACCATAGTCTTCTTTAAGATTTTTGCACATGCTGTTCCCTTTTCCTGGAATGTGCACTGATGCCCTCTCACTTTCAAACACACACCCACATACACACCTATTTAAATCAGTCTCAGCACTATTAACATTTGGGTCAGATAATTCTTTGTTGGGGGGCGGGGGTGCATTGAGACTGCCCTATGCATTGTAGGATGTTAGCAGCATTCTTGGCCTCTACCTACAGCATTCTTGGCCCATATCCTCTAATCCCTCTCGGTCATAACAACCCAAATATCTCTAAACTCTGCCCTCCATTGCTCCTCTGATGGCCCTGGGACAAACTCACCCTCAGTTAAGAATCACTATTTTGAAGCTTGTTGCAAATGTGATATCCTTCTTGAGGAAGACTTCTTTCATCCCCTAAAATAAGTTGATTCCTTCTGCCCTTTATCTATTCTCAATCAGCCTATCATATTTGTCTATTAGCTTCCTTTACAGAGCTTATCACACAAAAATGACTGTATGAATATTTATTTTTATATTTTTCATTATTTCTGCTAGAATGTAAATTCCAAGAAGGAAATGGCTTTTCCTGCCTGGTTTTGCACTAAAATCCTAGTGCCTACCACACTGTCTTGCATATAGCTGGCACTCAATATGCATTTGTAAAATTAATGAACTGTGATTTGGTTCTGTTTATTTTATATTATATAAAACTATAGGCCAGTGCACAGATTTGTGCACCAGTGGAGTCCCTCAGCCTGGCCTGCAAGAATTGGGCCAAAACTGGTTCTCCGACATTCACTGAGAGGTCCTGTATTGCAAGAGGGTGGTTCTCAGGTGATGTACCCCCGAATTGGGCTCTTTCCTGGTTTGAGTGCATACCCAGGAACTGCAGCTGCCAACTCACTGCAGCTCAGCAGTGGTCATTGTGTGTAACACCTACCAGTCAGATGGTCAGGCCATTGGACAGACAGTCACTTAGGCTTTTATATATATATATAGATTAATATATTTTAAGTTAGTGATTCTTTGCCGTCATTAGAGTCCTCAGAACGTCTTGTTGTTGTGTTTTCTTTTTTAAAAATATATTTTATTGATTTTTTACAGAGCGGAAGGGAGAGGGATAGGAAGTCAGAAACATCGATGAGAGAGAAACATCAATCAGCAGCCTCTTGAATGCCCCCTACTGGGGATGTGCCCACAGCCAAGGTACATGCCCTTGACTGGAATTGAACCTGGGACCCTTCAGTCCGCAGTCCTACGCTCTATCCACTGAGACAAACCGGTTTCAGCTATTGTGTTTTCTTATCCAGTCTGTTAGCCTATGTCTTTTGATTGGAGTATTTAATCCATTTACATTTAAAGATATTATTGATAGGTACTTATTTGTCACCATTTTTATTCTTTATCCCTGTGTTCCTTCTTAGATCCCTATTTCTTTTTATACCAGACCCTTTAGCATTCCTTGCATTGCTGTTTTGGTGGTAATAAATTCCCTTAGTCCTTTTTTTGTCTGTGAAGCTTCTGATTTCACCTTCATTTTGATTGATAGCCTTGCTGGGGATAGTATTCTTGGATTCAGCCCCTTCCTTTGCATGACTTTGCATATTTGATTCCATTCCCTTCTGGCCTGATGAGTTTCTGTTGAGAAACCAGTCACTAGTCTGATGGGGGTTCCCTTGTAGATCACATTCTGTCTCTGGCTGCTTTTAAGATTCTTACTTTGTCATTGGTGTTTGCCAATTTAATTATAATGAGCCTTGGCATTAGTTCATTTTGTTTGGGACTCTGTGAGCTTCTTGGATTTGTGTGGGTTTTTTTTTCTTTCCTATATCAGGGAAGTTTTCTGTCATTATTTTTTCAAACAGGTTTTCTATTCTTTGCTCAGTTTCTTGTCCTTTTGGAAGCCCTAATATGTGGACATTGGTTTTATTTTATGTTTTCCCAAAGTTACCTTAGGCTCTTCTCCTGCTTTTCAATTTTTTTTCTAGAAGCTGCTCTACTTGGGTATTTTCCCTACCTTGTCTTCTAGCTCACTGATGCAGTCCTCTGCTTCTTCTAGCCTACTCTTGATGCTTTCTATTGAGTTCTTTACAGCAGTGAGGTCACTTTTCATTTCTTCTTGGCTCTTCTTCATTTCCTCTTGTTTCTTAGTCTATATTGCCAAATTGTCTTCCATTCTTTTCAGCCACCTTATGACCATTTCTCTGTATTCTTTCTCTGACAGGCTGCTTGCCTCCATTTCGTTTACTTCCTTTTCTGATGAGGCTTGATTTTTTTTTCCATATGCGGGCTGTTTCTTTGTCTCCCTATGGTCTCTCTTCTCTGGGTTCTGGTTATGCAATTCTCTCTCCTGGTTTGATTTAAAGGCACAAAATATAACACAACCAGGTGTAACACATCAGGCACTGAACAGGAATGTATTCATGATATTGATAACCCCAAATAAAGGTGATCACCAGAGAAAGGCAAATTAGGGGATAGGTGAGAAAGAAGAGAGAGAGAAAGAAAACACATACAAACACACACACACACACACACACACACACACACACACACACACACAGAAAGAGAGAGAGAGAAAGAAAGGAATGCCAAATGAAATTGGAAGAAGGGAAAAAAAGAAAGTAAGAGAGAAAAGAAAGAGAATAAGAAAGAAAAGGGGAGTAAACTGTATATATGGGGAGTAAACTGCAATAGGACAGCCAGTAATCCCAACAAATGCCAGCAACAAATACCTGGAGATTAATACAAACTACAAACAACAACTAATATTAAGCCAGGTGAGGGAAAACAGAAACAAAAAACAAAGCAAACAAAAAAAAAAACAAAAAAACACATAACAAACAAAAAGAAAAGAATAAGCAAAACAACCTCACAAACAAGCAAAAGCGATTTAATCAACAGTCAATCAAACAACAACGAAAGGTCAGAGAGAAAAAAAATTAGGATAGTTGAAGACAGAGAAGAGAGAGATGTGTATGGACTTGAAGCAAGGGGTTGCAGATTAGATATATAAGTTGGGTGAAATTTTAACAGTGGATAAAAAGAAAGACTAAGGAAAATTTAAAGCAGGAAAAGGGTAAGAGAAACAGGACACCAAATGGGGAAAAGTTAGCAAGAGAGTGATGGCACCAAGGTGAGGTTGAAATAGAGTAAAAAGATGCCAAAGGAAAGATGAAAATAGACTATAGAACACTAATCCCCAAGAAGAATAAAGAGAAAATGAATTGACACTTAAAAAACACCCACAAATGATCTTTCATGTCCTTCCCTCAGTTCATATCTATGTATTTCATTGCTCTCTCAACACCCTCTTTGAAGTTCCAGATATTGTGCACATATTACACATAGTAATTTGTTAAGAATTTGTGCTGCTGAGACTTCTTGGAAAGATGAGTAGAATTCACTTTGGAAGAAATCTTCCCACTCCTAAAATCTGATCTAGCACAGCCCTTGAAAATGGAAAGCAACATATTTGGAAGATTTAAATAACTGAGAAATAGATTTTTTTGGCTTTTTGTTTTGTTTTTCTTTCTTGCCTACAGTATTTTAAAGATGTATCATCACATAGTACCTTGATCATTTTGTGCCATTGCAAATTAGATGATTTTCTCATTCAATATTTGAAAATATTGTTTTTGTTCTTAAGTATGGATTATTAAGAAGGGAGTGAAATAGGTGGAGGTTAGGAATCATAAGGACCCATAATGATGCTGTAATTTTCATTAACTTCTTTGCCAGAAGTGCTTTTGTTACCCCTACTCTAATTTCTGCCTGGCAGCTCTCTTAGGAAAAACACTGAACCCCTCATTTTGAAAGTGCCACTAGAATTTGATTTATGTGATAGAATTGTGATAGTTAAAGTATTAAATATTCTCCCATAAACAGTAAGCCTCGAGAAGATAATTTTGAAGGTTGTTGTTAGGAGCAATTTGTTGAGAAGATGAAAAAATAATAAAAAAAACTAGTGATTTTACTCCCCACAAAATATAGGACTTTTGATAAATGCTTTTAGGCAAAGTAAATAGTTATATCTGAAAAGTAAAATAAATTTGGTTCTATAGTTCACATGCATGAGATGAATGGTAAGCATTTCAAGTATTTAGCTATTAAAAATGAAAGCATAAAAGTACTGATAACAATATTGGAAAATTACTTTATAAGTATGGAGTGGTACTATAAAAACTAATGGCAGTGAGAAGGAATCTCTAGGAAAATTTGGACCTACTCAGGAGGAATAGTTGAAAAGGTAAAGGTGAAGGGGACAGAATAAGACGCAACCAACCATGGGAGTGGGAAGGCAGTATATTAAAAAAGGTAAAACTCATTATATCTTGAGCCAATAAGCAAGCAAATGGTCTTTATTACAGTTGCTATCAGCTTTCCAGCAGGGTTGGAATGTTCTGGAAAAAAAAACAAACACTGTTCAAAAGACAAATAGACTGACTCTAGGTTCTAGTTTTATGTTGACAGATGAGGGGACCATCTCCTTACATGACATCAAGGGCTCAATTTCTCTAATCATTAGAAGAATTGAGCAAAGTGGGCTATACAATGTACTAGATAAGGAACTTAAAGTTCAACATTAGTGGTAGCTTCGCATAAAGGGTGACTTGTTACTAAGCATTGAAGTAACTTATTGAATTATTCTGGCTTAGATTTGGGATTAATCAGAGAAATCTCATGAGGTTGTGGACATTTAGTTTCACATGTGCTAAAACCTTTTACTGAGACTGAAATGAAATATTGGGCATTTCAAGGGCTGAAAATATATAAATTGATACTGAGAGAGAGGACTGGTTTTGAATGAGGCCCTAAGGCAACATTGATATTAACCAAACATTGACATCCAAACAGACATTTTTATAATTGTTTGAAAAGATGCAGGATTTTTAAATTTTATTTTATGCACTGAATAATCAATATCTCCTTGCATTTAAGTTCTCCTTGGGATAGAGTATATTGGATAAAAGGGAGAGAGAACAAGAGTTAAAAGCTGAGATAACTATAGCTAATAATTTCTCTATCAAAATTCATTATTTTCACTTAGATCCATACTGCTGAAATAAAGAACATTCTAATATGCAGTTGGTATATATTAAGAATGCATCATGTAAATTGGAAAGATTAGAGCACAAATAATATAAAATCTGCATTAACGGTATTGCTCTTGAAATATGATTTGTGACAGAATGATGATGATCTTAATCTTTTACTTTCATTGGTACTTGCCCTGATTAGTAGGAAAGAAATGTACTTCAGCAAGTAAAAGCATGTCTAATAAAATTTTGATTTAAAAAACTCAATCAGAGATACTGAAGACTAAGATTTTCAATTATTGTCTTTAAACTTCTGTTTGCAGAGGTTATTTTTTGTAAGCCTGATTCTGATGCCAGTGACAATCTTTTAAGGATTTTTTTGCCTTTATCATTTGCAGTGTCAAAAGAGTGTAGAAAACTTTTAATCATTCAAGCTTAATCAAGTATAATGATTTTCCCCTAAAAATGCTTCTACTAACTCAATATCCTATATAATAAAGAGCTAATATGCTAATTAGACCAGATGGTGGAACGACCTTCTGAAATGACCAGTGGGCTGAGGGCAGGGCTCTGAGGCATGAATTTCATGCATTGGGCCTCTAGTTATATTATAATAATATAATTTTAAATTTCAAGTTTAAATTTTCCTTATTATCAATCTGTGAAAATCCTTAAGAAATAGGGAGGTAAATTCCAGTGAATACATTGGGACAAAGCAGCTAATTGAATTAAACATGGGCCTAAGAAGAGACCCTCAATTAAGAGATATAACATTTAATATAGGTAGAACAACATATTTTAATTATTCAAATTAGTTTATAATGTATATTAACTGCTTTAATTGTTATTATTGTTTATTTATTTATTTATTTTATTGTTGACAGAATTACAGATGTCCTGTTTCATCCCTCTTGGCACCTCTTCTGTATTTAGTCTTCATTTTTACACTAAAGATACCTCCTTGAATGGTTTACTGCATTTCCCCAAATCATGACACCATAGAATTGCTTTTTTAGAAAAACATATATATTTTTATTTATTTCAGAGAGGAAGGGAGAGGAAGAGAGAAATCGAAACATCAATGATGAGAGAGAATAATTGATCGGCTGCTCCTTCGTTTTTATAAATGTCATTATGTAATTTTAGCTGCCAATCTGGGCATGTGCCCTGACCGGGAATCCAACTGTGATTTCCTGATTCATAGGTCGATGCTCAACCACTGAGCCATGTTGGCTGGGCTGGGCTTGTTTTTTTTTTTTTTTTTTTTTTTAGAGAGCTGCTGAGATTAGCAGCAGCCTATGAATTTAAGAGTGTGTGCTTGAGGGATGGTTATTTATTCTGACATATCTTTGAACCATGGGCCATTTTGCTAATTGGTTGGCTTAAGTGCGATTATGCAAACAGGAATTTGAAGGTAGTTTAGGGGAGCATTAGGATATTAGTTACCTAAGGTTTGGGGAGAGATTTTATGGTCCAGAGATGAACCTAACCTTTGGAATAGTTTCCAGTTTTGTGCAGAATGACAGTGCTGTCAAATTCACCTTCTCTTCCACGTGTCAATAATTATCATGCTAGAGTAATGTGAAATCACATTTCAATTAATACCTTTTATTTTTGACTTAGATATCACTAATATACTGTATTTCACTCTTATTTTAATAATTCAGGCCTATCCCATTTTTGGTTGCACATTTTTTTCTTTCTGTACTTTTAGAAGTTTTGAAAAGTTATTGAAGTGATTGAATGTCTAATATTCACATTTAGAGCATGTATTAATATGTAAATTTTACCTGCTAAAAATATTTGTGTAGCCATTATGAGATGTTATATTATTTCTTTTTTTTTTTTATTTTTTATTTTTTTATTTTATTTTATTTTTTTTTACATTTTTTTTTATTTATTTTTTTTTGCAGTATAATAGTAGTACATGTTTTCCTTTCCCCCTCCCCCTTATCCTCCCCCCAGCCTCCCCCACCCCCCAGCACATATCCCCAGCTTCCCCCCTCCCCGCCCCAGTGTCTTTCATTCATTGGTTATGTTCATATGCATGCATACAAGTCCTTCCGTTGATCTCCCCCCGCATCTGCCTCCCATCCACCCAAGCCTCCCCCTGTAGCTTGACAGCCTGTTCAAGGCCATCCTGCCTCTATATCAATCACTCTCCCCTGTTTCTTTTCTTCAAAAATATCTTGCCTCTGCATACTAGAAATAAATGTATAAGAACAAAAAGTGTTTCAGTCTCGGTTTCAATGTCCAACTTTTCTGAGTCCCAGTTTCAGTGTCAAATTATTCATTTTGTGTATAAGTCAGCAATGGTATCCAGATGGTGGACATATCGTGTCAATGCATGATCCATCCTCTCTGGTTTGGTCCTGGGCTGCCTGCAGACATGCACAGCTGCTGACTGCTAGTATGGCAAGGTGTCGTCAGTGTCCCCCATCTCTGGACCGTCCTCATGACTGGAACAGATCCATCAGTTCCTCACCATCTCAGGAACCCACATGGTCTTGGAGTTGTTCTCTGAAAACACACAAACACATTCTCGACCAAAAGTTAACAAAGGGATCCTCTATGCAAAATAGACTTGGGATTCTTTTTAATTTTTGCCTAAATGATTTTCCTTTGGCTTATTTTGACACCATGTGTGTTTTTTCATGGGTGTCCTGCTATTGTTTTTACAAATGGAATTTACTTTACTGGAGTAAGAATTTTCTAGATGTATTTTACTTACTCGATATTTTTTTTTTGTCCCTTTCATGATATTACCCCGCTGTCCCCTCCCCTTTTTTGATTAATGGGGACTTTTGGAAATTTTCTATTGCAGTCTTGATAATTTTAAATTTTAATTTTTGCACACAAAGTGACTGCTTTAGGTTCTTTGGATGTTAGGCAATTTTACAGAGAGATGAACTACTAATAGATTTTTCAGTTAATGTTTTAGGAAAAGCTTTTTGTCCAGTACACTATAATTTTCTTGAGTATTCTCGTATTTCACTTGGCCAATTTAAATTAATCTGAAAACTTGATTACTATTTTCCTGTCAATTTTAATACTCAAGCAGAAATCTTAGTTTACCCTGTGAATACTAGTGGAAAGGAATATTTGCAATTTTGAGTAGGTCCCGAGCATTCCTGGTAATAGACTGAATTTAGATATAGAGCAGCTATTGCTGGCCGAGTCTCTGTCTGCCGCCTGGGTCCCCGTATGAGTTGTGTGTGGGAGGCGAAGCAGCCGTGGGGGTAGGAGACCTCCCTTAGGAGGGTTGAGAATTCAAACCCCTGCAAGGTTTGTGGATGAGGGTCTGTGCCCCACCTCTGTTGACCTTTTAGTTCTCTCCTGTTGGCCCCTCTGCGACTGTGCCTGTCTTAGGTTGTTCCTTCCCTGAGGAATCTTACCCGTCTCTGGCTAACCAGCCATCCTCCGGGGCCAAACAGGGTGATGTGAGGTTCAGTTCTGTCTCCTTTGTAGTCTATGCCCCCCTGTGGCCTCCACGTCCAGTACCTGCCTTGGGGTCCCCTCGCCTGCTGGCGGGGTCCCGGTACTGATCACATATCTCGGGGGACCCAGGTTTCTTCTCCAGAGAGGGCCCAGCTCACACCATTGGTCGAGATACAGATCCATGGTGCCAGCTGCCCAAAGGCTTCAGCCACAGCTCGAACTGAAAACTCTGGCCTCAGCTGTGTGTATTTGGATAGTAACAAGAAGGTCCCTCTTGGCAGAAAGGGCAAGAAGGGCCAATATAGAATGCTCGGATGCCTTCCCAGTGCCTTAATTCCTTCTGAAAGGGATTAATTTCTTTCCTATTCTTTTTTAAGTTGCTGCCCAACATTCAAAGAATTAGTTTGTAAGTTTATTTGGGATAATTGTATAATATGCTGTTGTCAAATATCCAATATTATAATGACATTGTAGAATAATATCATGTAAGGGTATTATGGTGTCATGGGAGGTTAAGCAGGGCCTAGCCTAAGGACTGGTCTCCATAGGATATGACAAGCTCTAGGCCATGTCAATTCAATGTCAGACTAGCTGCCATTTTTTTATGATTTTATATAAACTTTGTCAGGGATGTAAAAACACAAATCACTTACCTCAGTTCAAGAGTTCAAGTATATTGACTTTTCCACTTACTCTCACCACCTGCCACTTACCCTGAGGTTTGACATTCTGATGGACTTTTCTCAGTCTCTGGATCTATTCTTGTTCATCAGTCTATGTCATTGATTGTATTCCTCAAATGAGTGAGATCATGTGATATTTGTCTTTCTCTGCCTGGCTAATTTCACTTAGCATAATGCTCTCCAAATCCATCCATGTTGTTACAAATGGTAGGAGCTCCTTCTTTTTTTCCGCGGCGTAGTATTCCATTGTGTAAATGTACCATAGTTTTTTGATCCACTCATCTGCTGATGGGCACTTCGGCTGTTTCCAAATCTTAGCTATGGTAAATTGTGCTGCTATGAACATAGGGGTACATATATCCTTTCTAATTCGCCTTTCTAATTTCTTGGGGTATATTCCTAGAAGTGGGATCACTGGGTCGAATGGGAGCTCCATTTTTAGTTTTTTGAGGAATCTCCATACTGTTCTCCACAGTGGCTGTACTAGTCTACAATCCCACCAGCAGTGCACAAGAGTTCCTTTTTCTCCGCATCCTCGCCAGCACTTGTCGTTTGTTGATTTGTTGATGTAAGCCATTCTGATAGGTGTGAGATGGTACCGCATAGTCGTTTTGATTTGCATCTCTCGGATAATTAGTGACTTTGAGCAAGTTTTCATGTGTCTCTGGGCCTTCCTTTTGTCTTCTTTCGTGAAGATTCTATTTAGGTCTGTTGCCCATTTTTTTATTGGATCATTTGTCCTCCTTTTATTGAGTTGGGTGAGTTGCCTGTAGATGCTTGAGATTAAACCTTTATCACTAATAACATTTGCAAATATGTTCTCCCATACAGTGGGTTTTCTTGTTGTTTTGTTGATGGTTTCTTTAGCTGTGCAAAAGCTTTTGATTTTGATGTAGTCCCATTTGTTTATTTTCTCTTTAGCTTCCATTGCCCTCGGAGCGGTATCATCAAAGAAGTTCTTTTGGCATATGTCTGAGATTTTTCTTCCTGTAGATTCCTCTAATATTTTTATGGTTTCCTGTCTTACGTTTAAGTCCTGTATCCATTTTGAGTTTATTTTTGTGTATGGTGTAAGTTGGTGCTCCAGTTTCATTTTTTTGCATGTATCTGTCCAATTTTCCCAACACCATTTGTTGAAGAGACTGTCTTGACTCCATTTTATGTTCCTGCCTCCTTTGTCAAATATTAATTGAGCATAGTGGATTGGGTTGATATCCGGATTCTCTATTCTATTCCATTGATCTATATGTCTGTTCTTGTGCCAGTACCAGGCTGTTTTAAGAACAGTAGCCTTGTAATACAGCTTGAAATCTGGTATGGAAATCCCACCGACTTTGTGCTTCTTTCTTAGGATTGCTGTGGCTATCCGGGGCCTTTTTTTGTTCCAGATGAATTTTTGGAGAGTTCTTTCTAGGTCTGTGAAATATGCCATTGGTATTTTAATGGGGAGTGCATTAAATTTATAGTTTGCTTTGGGTAGTATGGACATTTTAATTATGTTGATTCTCCCAATCCATGAACATGGAATGTTCTTCCACCTGTTTACATCTTCCTCTATATCTTTTTTCAGTGTCCTGTAGTTTTCCACAAATAGATCTTTTACCTCCTTAGTTAAGTTTATTCCTAGGTATCTTAATTTTTTTGGTGTGATGGTAAATGGGATTGCTTTTTTAGTCTCTCTTTCTGTAAGTTCACTATTAGTGTATAGAAATGCCATAGATTTCTTGGCATTAATTTTGTAGCCTGCTACATTGCTGAACTCATTTATTAAGTCTACTAACTTTTTTATGGAGTCTTTCGGGTTTTTTATGTACAATATCATGTCATCTGCAAATAAGGATAGCTTAACTTCTTCTTTTCCAATTTGGATGCCTTTTATTTCTTCTTCTTGTCTAATTGCAATGGCTAATACTTCCAGTACTATGTTGAACAGGAGTGGTGAAAGTGGGCAACCCTGTCTTGTTCCTGTTCTTAGGGGAAATGTTTGTAGTTTTTGCCCATTGAGTATGATGTATGCTGTGGGTTTATCGTATATGGCTTTTATTATGTTGAGGTATGATCCTTCTATTCCTACCTTATTGAGAGTTTTTATTAAGAAAGGATGTTGGATTTTGTCAAATGCTTTTTCTGCATCAATTGATATGACTATGTGATTTTTATCTCTCAATTTGTTTATGTGATGTATCACATTTATTGATTTGCGGATATTGTACCATCCTTGCATTCCTGGGATAAATCCTACTTGGTCGTGGTGTATGATCTTTCTGATGTACTGCTGGATCCGATTTGCTAGAATTTTATTGAGGATTTTGGCATCTATATTCATGAGGGATATTGGCCTGTAATTCTCTTTCATTGTGTCGTCTTTATCTGGTTTTGGTATTAGGGTGATGCTAGCTTCATAGAAGGAGTTTGGAAGTGTTCCATCCTCTTGAATTTTCTGGAATAGTCTGAGGAGTATAGGTTTTATTTCTTCCTTGAATGTTCGGTAAAACTCCCCTGTGAAGCCGTCTGGCCCTGGACTTTTGTTTGCTGGAAGCTTTATGATGACTGCTTCAATTTCTTCCACAGTTATTGGTCTATTGAGTTGTTTAGATTCTTCTTGACTGAGTTTTGGGAGGTTATATTTTTCTAGAAACATATCCATTTCCTCCAGGTTGTCCAGTTTGTTGGAGTAGAGTTGTTCATAGTATTTTTTAACAATCCTTTGTATTTCAATGGGGTCTGTTGTTATTTCACCTCTTTCATTTCTGATTTTATTTATTAGGGTCCTCTCTCTTTGCTTCTTGGTGAGTCTAGCTAGAGGTCCATCAATCTTGTTTATCCTTTCAAAGAACCAGCTCTTGGTTTCATTGATTTTCTGTATTGTTTCTTTGGTCTCTATGTCATTTATTTCTGCTCTGATCTTTACTATTTCCTTCCTTCTGCTTACACTGGGCTTTTCTTGTTGCTTTCTTTCTAACTCTTTGAGTTGTTGGGTTAGATAATTTATTGCCGCTGTTCCTAGTTTTTTGCAGTAGGATTGTAGAGCTATGAACTTCCCTCTCAGAACTGCTTTCACTGTGTCCCATAGATTTTGGATTGTTGTGCTATCATTGTCATTTGTTTCCATGATGTTTTCTATCTCTTCCTTAATCTCTCTAGTAACCCAGTCATAGTTTAATAGCATGCTGTTTAGTCTCCATGTGTTCGATTTCTTTGGATTGTTTCTATTGTAGTCGATTTCCAGCTTTATGCCACTGTGATCTGAGAATATACTTGATATGATTTCTATCTTCTTGAATTTGGAGAGACTTTGCCTATGACCCAACACATGGTCTATCTTTGAGAATGACCCATGGGCACTTGAAAAGAATGTATATTCTGTGGCTTTGGGGTGAAATGATCTGAAGATGTCAATTAATTCCATCTGGTCCAGTGAGTCATTGAGAATTGATGTTTCTTTACTGATTTTTTGTTTAGAGGATCTGTCCAATGGTGATAATGGAGTATTAAAGTCTCCTACTATGATTGTATTGCTGTCTATCTCT
The DNA here is from genome assembly GCA_027563665.1 of Antrozous pallidus. NCBI lineage: Eukaryota > Metazoa > Chordata > Mammalia > Chiroptera > Vespertilionidae > Antrozous > Antrozous pallidus. The sequence goes on along the minus strand of CM050508.1, from coordinate 63,129,608 downwards.
CCCTTGATGTCCTCTAGGAGTTTTTGTATATATTTGGGTGCTCCTGTATTGGGTGCGTATATGTTTACAAGAGTTATTTCTTCTTGTTGAATTGCTCCCTTTAGTATTATGAAGTGGCCTTCTTTATCTCTTGTTATGTCCTTCACTTTGAGATCTAATTTGTCAGATATAAGTATGGCTACCCCAGCTTTTTTTTCATTTCCATTCGCCTGAATAACTTTTTTCCAACCTTTCATCCTCAGTCTGTGTGCGTCTTTTTTTCGGAGGTGGGTTTCTTGTAGACAGCAGATACATGGGTTGTGTTTTCTTATCCAGTCTATTACCCTATGTCTTTTGATTGGAGCATTTAACCCGTTTACATTTAAAGTTATTATTGATAGGTGCTTATATGTTGCCATTTTTGTTCTTTGCCCCTGTGTTCCTTCTTCGCTTCCTATTTCTTTTTACAGCAGATCCTTTAGCATTTCTTGCATTGCTGGTTTGGTGGTGACGAATTCCCTTAGTCCTTTTTTATCTGTGAAGCTCCTGATTTGACCTTCAATTTTGATTGAGAGCCTTGCTGGGTACAGTATTCTAGGATTCAGACCCTTCCTTTGCATGACTCTGTAGATTTCATTCCACTGCCTTCTGGCCTGATAGGTTTCTGTTGAGAGATCACTTGTTAGTCTGATGGGTGTTCCTTTGTAGGTGACTTTCTGTCTCTCTCTGGCAGCTTTTAAGATTCTTACTTTGTCATTGGTGTTTGCCAATTTAATTATAATGTGCCTTGGCGTAGGTCTTTTGGGGTTTATTTTGCTTGGGACTCTGTGAGCTTCTTGGATTTGTGTGGGTTTTTCCTTTCCTATACCAGGAAAGTTTTCTGTCATTATTTCTTCCAACAGGTTTTCTATTCCTTGCTCAGTTTCCTGTCCTTCTGGAAGCCCAATTATACGGATGTTGTTTTGTTTCATGTTGTCCCATAGTTCTCTTAGGCTCTCCTCCTGCTTTTTAATTTTTTTTTCTAGAAGGTGCTCTACTTGGTTATTTTTTCCTACCTGGTCTTCTAGCTCACTGATGCGATCCTCTGCTTCTTCTAGTCTGCTCTTAATACTTTCTATTGAGTTCTTTACTTCAGCAATGTCATTTTTCATTTCTTCTTGGCTCCTCTTCATTTCTTCGTGGCTTCTCTTTATTTCTTCATGGCTCTTCATCATTTCTTCCTGGGTCTTCCTCATTTCCTCTTGGGTCTTACTCATATTATCAAATTTATCTTCCATTCTTTTCAGCCACCTTATGACCATTTCTCTGAATTCTTTCTCTGACAGATTGTTAACTTCCATTTCGTTTACCTCCTTTTCTGGCGAGCCTTGCTTTTCTTTCATATGTGGGCTATTTCTTTGTCTTCCCATGGTCTTTCTTCTCTGTGTATGTGGTTATGTAGTTCTCACTCTCCTGTGTTGATTTAAAGGCACAAAATACAACACAACCAGGTGCAACGCACCAGGCACTGAACCGGAATGTAGTCAAACTAATTGTAATTCCAAATAAAGGTGACCGCCAGAGAAAGGCAAATTTGGTGATAGGTGGGAAAAAAGAAAGAGAACCTCCCCCAGACCCACACAGACACTCACACACCCACACTCACACAAAAAAGAAAGAGACCCCCCAAACACATACACTCACAAAAAAGAAAGACAGGAATGCCAAAATGATAATGGGAAAAGGGGGAGAAGAAAAAAAGAAATAAAAGGAGTAAATTATAAATGTGGGGTGAAAACTCCTATAGGATAGCCCCTAATCTGAACCAAAACCTGCAACAAGTACTTGGAGATTGATACAAATTACATACAACTACTAATATCAAGAGAGGTGAGGGAACACAGAAGGAAAAATCTATCTCAAAAACAATGCAGATGAGGACAACAAAACAAGAAACAACACCAAAAATAAAAATAACCCCCCTACAAGACAAACCAAAATAACAGAATAAGCAAATCAATCTCATAAACCTGCTTAAAAAATCAATATAATCAACAGTCAAGTAAACAACAACAACAGGACAGGGCTAAAAACACTTTAAGATAGTGAAGTCAGAGAAGCTAGAGGTATATATGCACTTGGATTAGGTGGTTAGAGATTAGATATATCAGTGGGGTGAAATTTTAACAGGGGGTAAGGGGAAAGAATTAGGTAAATCTAAAGCGGGAAAAGTGTAAGGGAAACAAGGCACTAAATAGGGAAAGGTTAGCCAGAGAGTGGTGGTATAAAGGTGAAGTTGAGGTAGAGTAAAAGATACTAAAGTGTAGATGAAAATAGACTGTATTCCCAAGGTTGAAGAGAAGATATAATCAATTCCCTGTCACATAAGAGTCAATTTGTGATTTGGCCTCTGGGTGGCAGTGTTTCTAGATTGACTTCTGGGTCTATTGGTCCTCTTTATCCTGAACTAAACAATACTGCCTCTCTAATGGTGACTGCTGTTTTAGCAGCCAGAACCCTCCCAAAATCTTTCGGGCTTCCCCCCTCTGTCAGGTCCAAACTGATTGCGCTCCAGGGATCAACTCTGCCACTAGCTCCAAAGGCCCTCTCCCACGTTCACCAGCTTCAACAGCCACAGATTCTATTTCAGGTGCAGATCTCCAGGTTTTGAGTTCCGAGGTGCAGATCTCCCAGACTGCCAGCCCCCTCAGTTTCGCGCCCAAAGTACCCCCAGGGAAGTCTGACCTTTCCGAGCTGGAGTTTAGAGCTCCCTGGGCTCTGCACGCCACCTGGTCGCAGGTGCTCCGGGAGCCCCAGAGGTCCCGCCGGTACCGCGAACGGCAGCGGTATATGTTTTCCGGCTCCTCTCGTTCAAGATGTCGTGGTCCGCCTCCGCGCGCCTCCTCGCGCAGTTGGCTCAGGGAGAGAACCCAGCAGTACTGGGGCTGCTCAGGCTAGGGAGGCCAGCCCAGCAGTCCTCTATCTTCTCCTGGAGCACAGCTGTCCCCCTAGTCGCCGACAAATGCTCCCTGCGCGACTCTCAGCTGCTCCCTCCCTCTACCCTGTGAGCAGATTCAGATCAAATCCCTCCGTTCCGCCGCCATTTTTTTTCCCCCTATATTATTTCTTTAACACTTTGTCAGGGAATGGTTTTCTTAGATACAAATTTATTAGTCTTCAGCTATTCATAGACTTACTATACAAATATTAATACCACCAATGCACAAAAGTGTTTTTCTTTAATTGTCTACATTCTTAAGAGTTCACATTTCATTTATGGCATCCGGGTGAGCTGTAAAGAAAATAAATCATTAAATGTAGTTTTGACATGTTGGCCACAGATGGATATTGGGCTCTTATTTTATTAAAATAAAAAAATTAGTCGGTGATACTTTAATATTTTAGTCACTTTCAAGTAGACCTACTATCATTTGCCAATCATAATTTACTTCCAGCACATAATTTTTGAAATGATAAGTATTCTCAAAATGAAAACAAAAGCAAAAAAATCTATCCAGGACAAATGCTTTAAAGAATTTTATAGAGTAAAACTAGTTTCCTCAAATAGAAACTAATTTCTATGCCTGTAAATTCCGCTTCATTTCATTTCCAGGACTGGTTTGACAGCATTTGGATAAAGAAGGCTACACTTATTTATACCTCTTGATCACTTGCATTACTTCAGTGCTTTAATATAGTACTATATAGTTTTAGGCATCAGTTTAACATTTACATCAAATATTTATTTACATTACATCTTTATTATACTCCAATTATACAGATTAAAAATAGTTAAAACTGGCTTTGTATTTTATATTTAGAACCGAAGTTACAATTTCTTACATCTTGACTTACTTTAACATCAACAACAATCAAATAATGCTATTTCATTAAGCATGCTAATTAAATTTTGAAAACATTTTTATAAATGTCACTATGTAACAGCATTAATTTTAGAATCAAAGAAATGCAACATATTGCCATTTGAACTTTTATAGAACTTCTCTCCTAAACAATTTGGACATATGTAATTATGTAGATAATTGGAAGTACGAGAACTTAGACCAGGACAACCTGAGGGGATGGAAAAAATACTAAGAGGGAGGGAGACAAAGTTTAGATAAACTTGATTTGTCTATGAGGCAGGCAAAAATTCCTTCCAACATACTGAGCTTGCTTTTTAAATTTTTTTATTTATTTTGTTGTTCATATCAACATCATTATTTTTCAGGCTATGAGCATTGATTTCAGAGAGGAAGAGAGAGAGGAGAGACAGATAGAAACATCAATGATGTAAGAAAATAATTGATCAGCGGCCTCCTGTACACCCCACACTGGGGCTCAAGCCCACACAATCTGAGCACATTGGGAATTGAATTGTGACCTCCTGGTTCTTAGGTCAGTGCTCAACCACTGAGCCATGCCAACTGGGCAGACCATGAGCATTTTTAAAAGGAATTCTGGAGAAGGGAGTTTTAGTGCCTCTGCTCTTCCCTGTCATGGTTTGCTTTCTCATCCTCCCTTTCTGTCTGGAAGTTTGGAGACGGCAAAGGAGTTTGAACAAAAGTAGTTGTTCCTTATGGTCATGATAAAGACATATAAGCACAATACTATACTGATATAAATATAATGAAGTAATTTATAAACTAATTAAATATCTTTATTTTTATTGATTTTATGAAGGAAGGAAAAGAGAGATATATAGAAACATCAATGATGAGAGAGAATCATTGATTGGCTGCCTCCTGCAAGCTCTCTACGGGGGTCGGGCCTGCAACCCAGGCGTGTGCCCTTGACCAGAATTGAATCTGGGATCCTTCAGTCCGCAGGCTTTCTCTCTATCCACTGAGCCAAGCTGGCTAGGGCTAACCTGTCTAATTAAATGTAGTGCATTTAAAGCTGAAGATTTAAGCCATTTCAAGGTCAGTTTAAAAGCATAATATTTAGTGTAACGGGTCCATCCATTCCATTCTTTAAATTATCTAATACATAATATAAGAAGCATTCTCTTAATTGAATTACCATGTCTATACAGTATGATTTAGTAAGGATAGTTAAGCACTTAAAAAAACTTATCCTTGCCGAAACCGGTTTGGTTCAGTGGATAGAGCGTCGGACTGCGGACTGAAGGGTCCCGGGTTCGAGTCTGGTCAAGGGCATGTACCTTAGCTGCAGGCACATCCCCAGTAGGGGGCGTGCAAGAGGCAACTTATTGATGTTTCTCATTGGTGTTTCTGACTTTCTATCCCTCTCCCTTCTGCTCTGTAAAAAATCAATAAAATATATTAAAAAAACTTATCCTTGATTATATTGAATTAATATCTTAGTTTCAGTGAAGACAAGGTACTAGTATATATCTACAATGTCAGTAAAAAGAAATTACTATAGTTCAATTATGATAATCCAAGATAAGAATGATAGTATTAAACATTTAACAATGTTTTCCAAGTTTATTGAAAACGCATTATCTTTTGTCTTGCATTTCCATTTTCTTAGCAATGTATTGACAATAAATAGAAAAAACACCCTACATATTTGACACTGAGAATTTCTGTAAAGTGGAATTATGCTCTAGTGTTCTATTTTTACATGGTATCACACACATCATCACTCAGTTTCTAAATGTTCCAAAGGAATTTTTCCAGCAGTGTCTTCAACTAATTTTCAAATACACACACTCAAAAAAAGTCATGAATTGGAAAGAGGCAGTTGGGGCATGAGCTAAATTTGCCTGATGGATAAAAATAGTAAATCCAGCCTGAAACACCTCTTTATACATAACACAGATGAATAAAAACATTTTATATAAGTGGGGTCTTTTCAAACAGTTTTCATTGAGAATGTGTGGATTGAATTGCAATAGGCCTTGCTGTTTTCCTGTGATTGCATCATGTTCCTTGTTTTTTGAGTGTGTGTGTCTGTGTGTGTGTGTGTGTGTATGAAACTTAAGAAAATTATTTTAAAAAATGTTTCTTTTTAATGGGCATCATGTACATATCTCGGTTTAGCCAGGTTGACTTTGTCTGCTGTCAAAAATTACTGAACCAGTGCAAGATATGTAGCCAGCAACAATCCTGTGACCTTCCTGACATTGAAGTATGTAAAAGTATTATTTTACTAGGGGCCTGGTGCATGAATTTCTGCACCAGTGAGGTCCCTTGGCCTGGCCTGTGGGATGGGAGCTAAAACCAGCTCTTTTACATTCCCCTAGGGGTCCCAGATTGTAACAGGGTATAGGTCAGGCTGAGCAACCCCACTGGTGCCCAATTGGAGCCAGGGAGAGACATGGGAGGTTGGTCAGCCAGGGAGGTACTGCTTAAGGCTCCAGGGAGTGTCCAGCCCATCTCACTCAGTCCCCATCGGCTAAACCCCAGTAGCAAGCTAATCTACCAGTTGGAGTGTCTGCCCCCTGGTGGTCAGTGTATATCATAGCGACTGGTTGACTGGTCTGTTTTCCCCCGGCGATCAGTGCATGTCATAGCAAGTGGTTGAACGACCTTCACATATCATTAGCATATTACACTTTGATTGGTTGAATGGACAACTGGATGACCAGACACTTAGCATATTAGGCTTTTATTATATGAGATTGGTGCTGTTTTAAGAGCTCCATCTTGCTCATGTGCATCATGATTATTGGGAAGAATTCTTTGATGAGGTCATTTAAAGATACACTTGGTACTTGAGAAGAACTACTGGTTAAATGTAGTTCTGGGCAAGCTCCTTTTCCTTTCTATGCCTGTTTCTCTGTGTGTAAAATGGGGCTAATAATAATGCCTACCTCATAAGAATGCCGAAATGATAAATGAGTTAATGTATTTAAAGTACTCAGAACAGTGACAAGTTCATAGTAGGTGCTAAATAAATGTTAACTATAATTACTTAACATGATTAAAAATTGGTGAAACATCCATTTTAAACTGTTATAATACATGGCATGCATAATAGCATAGGTATTTGTTTTTATACAAAGCACACAGGCACACAGACACATACACACTTACATCTTCAAATGCATTTTATAGATCAGAAAATGGAGGAAAATAATGATAAAATGTCTACTAATAAAAACAGGTCATCAGCTGCTTGTCTGGTGTCATGCATGAGAACTAATAAAGTGTTCCTTTCTAATCTGCCTTCATGAAAAGATTTGGAAGAGAGATAGGGTTTCTTGGTAGTGTTCTACTCAGATCAAAGCGCAGAGAATCCCATCCCTACTTTATTTTCTTATTTGAACAGGGTGTGTATGAATACAAAAGAAAACTAAGGGTTAAAGTTACATTACTTGAGACAAAATTTAATATTTTCTTGGAATGAAGAGAACATTTCATGAAAGAACATTTTTAGTATATTTTGGTGGGGAAACACACAGAGTAGATATTGGAACAACAAAAACTGGCTTAGAATTTCATAGTGTTGGAATAATCAAGGATGTTAAAATTTTTTATCTGCATGCCCAAGTGCATTATGCATGATTCAGGGTTTTTTTTAAACTGAACATTATAGTAATGTTCACAGATAGGTTCCTTGTTGAATTTTTGCTTTGCTTGGAATGAGCCAGAGACAAGGAAACATGGTGATAGAGGTCAAATGACATAGTAAGAGAAGTCTCCTTAGTACATATATTTCTGCCACCACAAACTTCCTGGATTACCAAATGGTAATCCTGTCATGTCTTTTATTTATTTATTTTTTAATCTTCACATGAGAATATTTTTCCCATTATTTTTTTACAGAGAGTGGAAAAGATAGGGGGGTGGAGAGAGAGAGAGAGAGAGAGAGAGAGAGAGAGAGAGAGAGAGTGAGAGAGAGGTAAGAGAGATACATTGATTGGTTGCCTCCCACACGTTCCTCCACTGGGGCCCAGGTAGGTGCCCTTGACCAGGAATCGAATCTGAGACTCTTGGATATCCAGGCCAGCATTCCAGTCATTGAGCAACACCAGCCAGGGCTCTTTCATGTCTTTTAAAAATGCATATATAGAATATACTATTACCAAATCACAGTTTTAGGTGACCTGTAAATATTAACTTGTTAAATCCTCATAAAACTCTGAGGTAGGTGTTAGAATAATCCCCATAGAGAAGATTAAGGTGCCCAAAGGTTATATAATTTGCCCAAGAATTTACAGCTATAAAGTGGTAGAGCCAAATCTGAACCCAGCGAACCTTATACTCTACCTTTCCGAACTAAAGAGACAGTGTTTCTCCTATATGCAAGAAACTAAATGGTGACTATTTCCATTATTCTATTTTCTCAGAGAAGACCATTTAAATACTATGCATGCTGGAACTTAGGATATATTTGGATTACTGCTCTTTGATTGAATTAGATACAGAAAACAATTTCAAAAACACATATAAAAATAAGACTCAACATTTATTCATGAAAGAATTATGGAAGACTATGGTACTTATAAACTTTAAATAAAAATCAAGTCTTTACTATTTTGTTGCTGGGAAATAAAATTTGAGGTTTATAATATACCTCATTTAGATTTGAAGGTATTACAGTAATTATATAGCAATAATTGTTTCAAGGATAAATTTGGTTTTCCAATTGATAATGTTACGAAGAATTTTCAAATACTGTTTAATCGTTAAAAGTTCTCATTTATTACAGATTTATTATTGTGACTGTTTCAAAACTGGACAAAATTTAGGTTAACTGAATCTAACTAAAAAACTATTGGCATTATATAAAAGAGAAAAAGCCTGTGAGCAGAAAGTGGAGATGACTTTTGTAATAAAGATTCAGGTTGTTCTGGTCTGGCGTAGCTCAGCTGGTTTGGATCATCATCCTGTACATCCCGGTTAGGACACACACCCAGGTTTCAGGTTTGATTGGGGAGTGTGGGAGGCAACTGATCATATTTCTCTCACACACTGGTATTTCTCTCTTTCTCTCTCCCTTCTTTTATCTAGACTAAACTAAAAAAAAAAAGATTCAGTTTAACCAAAAGTAACTGAACCAAAATGGAAGAGAGTTTCACTTTGTAAGAATCAGAATAGTGTTTAAAACCTTGTAAGATAATGGTTAAAGAATGGTTCCAGGTTGTAGCTTCTGGGGTTTGTGGCCTAACTCTGTCTTTGGCTATCTTACCTAACTTTTTGAGTCTGTTTCCCAATTGATAAAATGAGCACAGTACTAGTAGCTGCCTTATAATATCATGAGAATAAATTATTTACTTTGTAAAGCATTTATAATAGTTTCTGCAACATCCAGTGTATTCAATAAGAGTTAGATGTTGCTGTTGTTGGTATGATAGTGGTAGAGAGGGAAAAAAGGAGGAAGAGGAGGAAGAGCAAGAAGAGAAGGAGAAAGAGGAGGAGGTGGAGGAGGAGGAGGAGGAGGAGGCATTTTACTGCCTTGTAATCTAAATGTTCTAATAGTAGCCAAGACAGGGCAACCAATTATAATAAAATATTACCCTAAATTTGCTGCTATCAACTGTTCTCTCATGGAGAATATAGGATAACTATACACACACACACACACACACACACACACACACACATATATGGTGTATATATAGATGCATATATATATGTGTGTGTGTGTGTATCATAGTGACTGGTCATTATATAGGAAATTATATAGGCGATTTATTATATATTCTATATAATAAAAGCATAATATGCAAATCCACTGAATAGCAGAATGACCAGTCACTATGATACACACTGACCACCAGGGGGCAGACATTCAATGCAGGAGCTGCCCCTGGTGGTCAGTGTGCTCCTACAGGGGATAGCTTCTCAGCCAGAAGCCCAGCTCATGGCTGGCGATCGCAGTGGTGGTAGCGGGAGTCTCTCCTGCCTCCACTGCAAGGGGGTGGTAAGGAGCAAGGGGTCCCAGTCTGCCAGAGCTGTGGACTGCAAGAGGGATGTCTGAACGCCAGCTTAGGCCCTATACCCAGGGGGTCAGGCCTAAGCTATCAGGCAAACATCCCCCGAGGCGTCCCAGACTGGGAGAGGGTGCAGGTTGGCTGAGGGACCCTCCCTCCCCATTGCATAAATGTCATGCACCGGGCCTCTAGTATCTATATAGTTTTATATGAATGATAAGATGTGTATAGCAAAAACATTATATTAGTTTCCTATGGCTGTCATAAAATGGCAGTCTGTGTATTTTAAACCACAGTGATTTATTTTCTTTTGGAGACTAGAGATCTAAGACCAAGGTATGATCATGTTGTATTTCCCCGGAGGTCTTTCTCTTTGGCTTGCAGGTGGCTGCTTTCTCACAATGTTCTCACATAGTGTTTCCTCTGCCTTCATCCTGGTATCTCTCTCTGTCCAATTTCCCTTCCACATGGAGACATGAGTCAGGTTGGATTTGGGCCTACTCTAAATACCTCAGCTTAACTTAATTATTATTTAAGATCTTTCATATAGTCTATTCTCAGGTACTGGTATCAGGGCTTCAACATATGAATTATGGGAAAACACAGATCAGCCCATAACTGTCATAATTGTGACAAACGAATTTAAGAGCAGTGAATAAATGTCTGAACCAACCAAGAAATATTGTCATCTCTTTTTGATGTCTCAGTTTTGAAACTGATGGGCCTCTTTTGAGGATTGTCTGTTGTGTTATGAATATCATCTCCTAAGGAAATGGGTTAACTATAAAAAGCACTGTGCTCCCTCAGACCAAAGCTATTATAAAAAGTTTCAAATTTGATGGAGACTGTTGCAATAGAGTTTTTACTCTGTTTAGTCTGAAATTACCACCAGTTAGAAAAGTTGGTGTTATATTTTTACCTCAATTAATTCCTGATGATGTTTTTATCCCCTCACTTTGAGTACTGAGGGTAGAAGGTTATAAAAAGTTTCCCTGGATAGACCTCTGGGAACATAGGCGACATCGAAAGCCAGGAATTTCCTGAAAAACACATACTCAAATGTATAAATACTTCACTCATCTCTAGGGTGTTAGACAATAGGCATGCGAAGTATGTTTTAAGATCAATAGTGTTATCCACCCAAGCTCTACAGTTAACACTTGGTTATTGGATACCCTTTGTGAAAGGAATAAAATGTCATTGCAATGCTACTTTTAGTCAGTTCAATTGTTTCTTAGTACTAGATGCTATTTGTATTTCTCATTGTGATGCAGATACATGTACATTTCCTTTTCAATACTTATCTGGTACTTATTACCCCTACTCAAATAAAACAAATCAAAACATTTTTATGACATCAGGATAGCTGTGTATCATTAATAAAAGGTCTATGAAAAGAAGTTCATTTTAGTCAACTGAGAAAAACAAGAAAGTATATATATTTCTTGGTTTAGGATAATATTTGTCAAAACTAAATGATGACATTCATTATTTTTAGCTGAAGAGCTAAAAAATAATGATTTAGCCATGACGTATCAGAGCATAATGTCCACATTACAGGGAACTCAGAAGATTTAACAGTTATGTTTATAAATATGAACCAGAGAATATTAAATTTATTTTAAAATTTATATTACTATGCAACTTAGGGGAATCTCTGAGGTATTGAGAAAATATTAATGGATGATATTGTTTGGCATTTGTGTTGGAATCATTCAATCAATAAATCTTTTTCTTCTGCCACTAGAAAGAATGTAGGTCAATTTAAAAACAATGTAAAAGTATATTGAAATGAAAAGGATTTTTTTATAACTGAGAAAGGAAGGAAAACTTTTTATATTTGGTTTTGGAATTAAGCTTCCCATTTCATCCCCTTTGTATTTTCTGTAACTTAGGTATTTCTGACATTACATGGTCTTCCTCTCCATTCACTAATGGTTCTTTCTCCTAGCATTGTTTCTAAAAAAATGATTTTCTTTATATCTCTTTTGCTATTTTTACCCTATTATTTGGAATAAAATCTTTGGTAGAATTTCAACAAATCTTTATGGAGCTGCTCTGCACCAGGGATTGAGTCAACCCTGTGTGTTCTTCCCTCTCATCCCTCCTCCCCTCCACAGCAACCATGGAGAGTCTCTTCGAAACACTAGGGAACGAAGAGCAAGCTATGAATATGCCTACTGCTACTATTACAAGCATGCTTATATGCCTCTTCTTATTGTTCCTGTTTTCTTAAACTTCCTCAAGTCCAGTTCTCATAACAAGAAGCAGTTAATAAATGGGAAAGCCATAGGAGGGTGTAGTATATCTTACCCACTATTCAACCTGTACTGTTTAGGTTCCTTGAACCTATTCTCTGCCCTTCTGCATTCATGCATTTTTTCCCATGATTTTTCTTTAGGTGGAATACAACTTCTTCCATCTCTGGCTTTTGAAAAGCAATGCATTGTTTTATATCATCTCAAGTATTCTAAGTACCATTTCTTAGTGCTTTCCAACTAAATGAGATTCAGTGTTTATTTTTATGACAATAATTGTAACCTTTCTTGGAATATACTTTAACATTCACTTGTGCTAATTGGACAGAAATTCCTTGAGAAGAGGGGAGAATATTCAGGACGAGAATAGGCATTCATCCACATTAATTTCATCAATTTGGAAACTTAAAGAATGGAGTGGCTGATGTTGCCACAGAATTCATGAAAACTGAGATGAGAATAATTGTTTTAACAGAGCCTTGAAGATAACCAATATTTAAGATACAGAAACAAAGGCCAGTTAGAGTCAGAGAAGCAGCACTCATGTATTTTTATTGATATATAAGGTACTAGGAAGCGTACTAGTATACTACTGCAATTGAGAAAAATGTCAGCCTTTTTTATTTTGCAGGAGAAGCCACTTATTGGATAGAGTCTTCTTGTGTTTTGTCATTTGCTCTTATTCCTTTATACTACTGCTTGTCTGCTACAAAACTAGTCTTTTAAATAAGCATTGATGGAAAATTTTGAAATGGCTAATAACGTTATCATATACATTTTTTTGCGTGGGCACACATTCTTTCAAAATTTTTAAAAAATATTGACTTCAAATATATTTATGTTTTCTGCTATTAATATTTCTATAATTTTTAAATGGGTGAAAAAAATCACTGTGTGAGTTTGGGGTGTGTTCTAACTCAAGTGTAAGATCTACTAATCAAATGTATTTGAAAGGATAATATTTAAGATGTAAGGTAGCATGCTGCACAAAAAAAGGAGGTCATGGAAGATAAAAAACCACATTACCCCAAATTGGCCTTGGTGTAGATATGAGAGTTCTAAAGAAAACTATGTTATCTGGGATTGATTCAGAATTACTTCTGAGTCTCACTCTGAAGTTCCGTTTTAATGTTTGAAAACCTTTATCAGTTGGTCAAGAATTTGTTGATATTTATGTTAACTTTTGCTATTACTGGTTCCTCTGTGTTATGTAAATTTCATAGCCCTTAATTTGCTAAAGGCTCATATCTTTGAGAGCTGATGTTTTTCTTAGCTGTATAATATTGTACAAAAAAGCACAAAGATCTTTGTGAATTAGATTTTTTATTTTGTCTCACCAACAAGCCCAAGAAGTTACCATGTATCTAGGGCCTAATAGTAATCAAGCTAAACTTAAAGTGAAGAAGACAGTGGCCTCCGGGGAAATTAAACCCACTATCTCTGAATTTGCTCTGTTGGTTGAAGTATCATGGGGAAAACACTAAGGATATTTATTTTATCTAGGAATCTGAATTGTGTAAGTTTATGGAAAACTTTATTAAGAGCTAACTAGAGGAGCTAAGGAAACTTGGCAATGAGTTACTTACTTTGGAAAATACTAACTCTCCATTTTATGCTCCTTTTTAAACATATTTTATTGATTTTTTTTTTACAGAGAGGAAGGGAGAGGGATATAAAGTTAGATCGATAAGAGAGAAACATCGATCAGCTGCCTCCTGCACCCCCGCCCCCCACTGGGGATGCGCCCGTAACCAAGGCACATACCCTTGACTAGAATCGAACCTGGGATCCCTCATTCTGCAGGCTGAAGCTCTATCCACTGAGCCAAACCAGTTTCGGCTCCATTTTATGCTCTTAATATACATAACAAAATAGAAGTAGAAGTCTATTTGACTACTGAAATAATGCATGCAAAAGTGACTTGAAATATATAAAGCATATGGTTATATGTTTCAAATGATAGATATAATTAATTTGTTAAAACATAAACTCTTCTTGACCAGATAAAAATGTAGCCATAAAATATATATAGAGAAATTAATTTCCTTTATCCTCTGTCCTCAACATTAGAGATCTGTATTTTCACCCATATATTTCATATTGTCATTTAACATCTAATCTTTATTGACATTCTGTGGAGAAATGTGTAATTTTGTTACTAAAGTATCCAAACAGGACAGGCATTGGATATTCAAATGTAAGTAGTTGTTGGAAAAAGAAAGTTTAAAGAAGATATGGTGGAAGGAATAAGATTTGGACCAAAATAAAGGAATGCAAAATTGACACTAATGTGATTGTGGATCTCTAAGAAGAATATTATGAATAATCCTATCTAATAAAAAAGTAATATGCAAATTTGATCATACCTTCACTACATCCACTAACCACACCCACAGCCATGCCTACCAGCCAATCAGGAGCAGATTATGCAAATAAGCCCCAACCAAGATGGCTGCCACCATTGAGAGCAGGAGGAAGGCTTGGGTTTCCATGGCAATAGAGGAAGCTAAGCTTTCTGCCTGCCATTGCTGGCCTAGGCATCTATTCAATGCTACAAAGTTTCAATTATAAAAGATACAGAAATGGCAGCAGCCACTGAGCTGGTGAGAACAGAGGCTTGGGTTTCCCTGGCAATGGAGGAAGCCAAGCTTTCCATCTGCTGTTGCCAGTCTAGGCCTCCGCTCCAGGCTACAAAGTTTCATTTGCAGACATAAATTAATCCTAGATCCCAGGGCCTCCACTTGGGTCACTGGGGTCATGGCTAGCCTCTAAATCTCCACAGGCCCCTCACCCAGGCTGCCCCATGCCCCAAGGGAACCCCCACCCTGATCTGGGACACTCTTCAGGGCAAACCAGCTGGCCCCCACCCATGCACAAGGCCTCTATCCTATCTAATAAAAAGAGAAATTTGCAGATTGACCATCACTCCCAATACACAAGAGGGCTGCCCTCATGTGGTCAAAGATCCTGTCCCCATGTGAACACAAGATGGCCACCACAAGATGGCCAGCAGGGGAGGGCTGTTGGGAAGTTCCAGGCCTGCAAGGGAGGGCAGTTGTGGGCAATCAGGCCAGCAGGGGAGGGCATTTGGGAGGGACCAGGCCTGCAAGGGAGGGCAGTTGGGAGCGATCAAGCCTGCAGAGGAGGGAAGTTAGGGGTTACCAGGCCCACAGAGGAGAGAAGTTGGGGGTAAACAGGCTGTCAGGGGAACAGTTAGACATTAAGTAGGCTGGCAGGTAGTGGTTAGCAGATGATCAAGCTGGAAGGCAGAAGAGGTTAAGGGCAATCAGGGAGGCAGGCAGGTGAGCAGTTTGGAGCCAGCAGTCCTGGATTGTGAGAAGGATGTGGATTGGGCCTAAAGGGCAGTTGGACATCCCTTGAGAGTTCCCAGATTGGAGAGGGTGCAGGCTTGGCAAAAGGACATCCCCTGGCCCCCGTGCATGAATTCCGTGTACGGAAGTGTTATGAATAATACTTTATAACAGGTGGGGGAACGTCTGGGCTGCAGGTCCTTTAAGGCTCACAAAATCCTTTGATATGGTCCTGCCAAGGTATGAGGAGTGAGTTTATTAAATGTTTGATCAAATATAGCAGGCTAATTTTAAGTGGCTAATTTTGTATGACCTGGAAATGATATTATAAATATCCAAATGGCCCTTGGCAGAAATAAGATTCCCCAGCCCTGCTGTATAATATTTAAAAAATTCACAGAAATCAAGTTGTATCAAGTGTGATCAGTAACAAGGTGCTGTTTTAGTATATGTAGGGAAATCTGTAGACAACTGATGATATATTTCATAAATACCAGTCTCACTGAGCGGGGCATGTCCTTGGCTCCCACCTTCATGACGGCAAGTATCAAATATTATTTTAACAGAAGTCCCAAAAAATAGCACAACTTTCAACACAAGTTGAGCAAATTATTCACCATACAGGGAAATAAAAATAATATTCTTGGATATCTATGTTGCTGTCACCAGTAATGCAGTCATGTGTACAACAAACTTTAACTTGAGTGAATCTTACATTGACAGCCAAATTACTATAGAAATAGAGCCGCAGATGCCAAACAGAACATGTACCCTCTTTTGACATTTTTGATGATTTCCTAATTACATTGTTATACGAACTTCAATTATCTCCTCTGCTTGCTTTCATTACTCCTTTTACATACTTGTCCTGAATCTGACACTCTTAAATTCTTCGGAGGTTTACTGAATGAATGATTAGTAATGATGATAGTAAACCAATAATTTTTAAGTATTTTGCTTGTCTGTTACTTTCTACTGTAGTTTTTTTAGGTTAAATGCTTTGAAGAAAGTTTCCTTTGTTCTTAATAACATCAAACATATTTCTAAGATTTATCATAAGATGTAAGAGTGTTTCCTTATTTTTGATGACTAAGATATTAGAGTTTTTGTGGATGAGTTTCCAATTAAAAGGCATATGTTTTCAAATCTGTGTGCCTCCAATGGTTGCAGTAATCATAGCAGAAATAAGTTGTATGGAATGTACAGCAGGGGCTGGGGGAGGGTCCTGAGGGGTCAGCCAGAGAGGTTTTGACCGTTCTGTGGGTGAATGGGGTAATGTAATCCTCCTCAGTGAGCATAGAAAGTGATCTTGATTAATTCAAGAAATTATCCCAATAGAGATGACTAGCATTTGGATTTCAAAAGCCTTCGTTAAATAAGATTTTATCTCATCCTCATGTTTTATCTTCTCCCCTACTTTCTGGGGAGCTGGGCGATGTATAGTGATAGAGGTTAAGAGGAGAATGCATTACTTAGAGGAAGAGGAGGCGATTAGAGAAGGAGAAAATACCAGAATAAAAAGGTAAATCCTGCTCCCATTGTTCACCTTTGGAATGTGTTGGTTGTACTTGAGCTAGAGAAGTTTTGAAACGTAAATTGCTTAAAATTAAAATTTTGGTAGCTTAAATACATACTATAAGAGCTACTTGTTAATTTCTAAAAGTGGTTAAAATCTAAAAGGGTATGCCCCATTTTTTTCCAGGGAAGGAGAGAAAGGATGCTTTAAAGTTGATTTGGAGGGCTATAATGTTTTTTTTAAAAAATAATGTTTTTAATTCCTCCTCAAACTCTTCTGAGACCAGCTGGTTCTGCAAACTAGTTTCACATGCATTATCTCATTTAATTCTTATGCGGTGGGTTCTATTGTTATTACCATTTTAAAGAATGTGAGTTCAAGAGAGATTATGAAACCTATCTGAGCTCACACAGCTAGCAGATGGCTAAACCAGATTTTGAAACTAGACTGTGACCAAGAAATTTGCCCTTTCAACCAATGTGGACAAGTATCAGAACCAGCAGGAAAGGTGATAAGGATGCAGGACTGTGGAGAGCAGAGTTAGGCTCCTAATATAATTGCTTTGAGGTAATTAAAGGGCAGGCAGTTAAAGCCAAGGCCTGGGAACCAGGCTGTCAAACAGAGACTAGAAATCTTTAGTAAGTTTACAAGAACATTACATATATAATGTTGTTGTTCTTTACAACCAAGAAAAGGCAATTCAAGCACAAAAGACACTAGATCCAAACTGTTAATCAGCAAGATGCCTAATAGAATGGGACAAGTGCACAGGCAAACAGAATTCATTCATTCTAGAAAAATATAGTAACCCTTATTATGGTCCAGGCTCTGTATTAGGTTATGAGATTATATTAGGTCAAAAAACAAACAAAAGCAAGTCCTCATGCAGCTTCTTCAAAAGGCAAAGAAGTAGAGTGGATCGTTTGTTCTTTATCTGGTTTTGTTTGTTTGTTTGTTTGTTTGTTTCTAGTTAAGAGCTTCCCAACTTTGGGTACATACCAAACAGTTTTCAGATATGCTGCCAGACAGTCTGCCATAGTTCACTTGTGCTCCTATAAGTCTTTCAGAGGGTGCCGAATCATTCCTTTATCTATGCCCTTTTGCAAGATTGTTTATGCAGCAGGTGATTCAAAAAAGTGAGGAAATGCATCTCAGGAATGCATCATTTAAACCTGGCCCTTAATAAATATTGGTTGGTTGAAAAATGGCTATGGATTTAACACAGGACATTGAATGTAATATCTCTAGACATTCATATGGCCAGTTCTGAGCCCAAATATTATGGTAGTTCTCTTTTTTAATTTTTTTCCCCTGAAATAAGTCCCTTGCTATTTTCAGGGACTGTTGTATGTTCACTTTCAGCAATGTAAAGTGTTTGGAAATTCTCAAAGCCAACCTGTGAGGAAAGATTGGTTTAGCTTAATTGGTAGTGGGCATTTGAAATGTAACTAGAGGAATGATATTAATATGTTCTGTAATTCTATATCTTCAGCTATTGAGCAAGAATTTCTATTGCTTTATTATTAGGAAGCTGCTGTTCAGATACAGTTGTTTTGTCAGAGAGGAAATCATATATATTTTGTCATGTCTCTTTCATGTTTTTATTTCCTTTAAGAGCTGAGTGTACTTATGAAATTTTTGTTCTTGTGGACTATTTCCTTCCAATGTTCTTTAAAACATATCTGCCAAGAAAATAGTTCACCTCCTTTCAAAATGTTAACATTTTCAATTTTAAGTAAAAGCCACCTTGCAAACAGTGTTATTTCAAAACGTTTGATTTGTCATGATATGTTCAGTCTATTTTTAATGTTCTGCAAATTGAATTTTGAAGATGGTGTTTGTTCCAAGTTAAAGCAGTGTGAAATATGTTGCGTTATGACTGAGTGGAAGAGAAAGAGAGATCCAGGAATAAATAGATCTAGAAAATAACTCACAGCTAAATTCTCTCTTTTCATTTCCCCAGCAAAGGGGATTAACCCACCAAATGGCATCTTGCCCTCAAAGTCAGACTGAATTTTATTTATGAACAAGTGGGATCATTAACTTTTGTTGAATTTTTCTATCTTTGTGAAGCACTAAATATTGTTGAATAACAAATAAATCACAAGCCCTAATTTTTTTCAATGAAAGTTTAATTTAGTATCTATTGATGTAAGTATGTGCACAATGCTTGGCAGATGGTAGGTATTCAGTAAATGTAACTAATAAAGTTTGCTGGTGCTTTCCCTATCAGAGGATGATTACCATGTATTGTTTCTTTTCTAAAAGCCAGGCTATATATCAATCCCTGTGTAATGGGTTATAAAAATGGGTGTAAACACCCAGCCGGCATGGCTCAGTGGTTGAGCATTGATCTATGAACCAGAAGGTCATGGTTGGATTCCCGGTCAGGGCCTATGCCCGGGTTTCGGACTCGATCCCCAGTAGGGGGCATGCAGGAGGCAGCTGATTCTCTTTCATCGTTGGTGTTTTTATCTCTCTCTCCTTCTCCTTCCTCTCTCTGAAATAAACTTTTTTTAAAAAAGGGTATAAACAATGCTGCAGCTATTAGAAAATTCATAGTAAGTGGAGGGATACAGTGTGTAACACTAAGGGAGAAATACTAAGGCCACTAAAGAAGCTTCATGAAAGAACATTTGCAAGTATCTTGGGATAATCTGATAGAAAATACCATTTTGAAGAATTCACTTTTTGAACAACTATAATTCTTTTTTCTTCTCTAGGGAGCCTGTGTTTTAAGTCTAGCAAGTGAGACTGCATTGTTGAACAGCCACATGTATGTCCCTGTCACAAGTAATGCCCTTCAGTAAATAACTTTGACTTCATGAGTGTTTGCAAGATTTAAATTCAGACTTATAATATACTAATGGCCCAATGCATGGATTTATGCACATTGAAAGGAAATTAATTAGAAGAAATATTTTAATATCGCTATTCACCCTTTCTCTATAAAAGTGTCAACCAAATTCACAATGGACGATGACAGATCAAAACACATGTGTGCAATTGGCACTAGCAAGAGCTTAGCCTTTTATATTAGAGTAAACTTGCTTAATTAGATCTGCTTTCTGATGTAGCTAAACTTTCTCCAGCTCAGTGAAGCACCCCAACTTCTCTTTCAGGTAATTGTCAGCAACACAGCAGTATACTAGTGTATCAACACAAAGCAGATTATTATTGTGGATCACGCATTGAGAACAAAGGCTAAAATATTTAACTGCAGCAGTGTTTGACTATATTCTGCACAGTGAGAAAACCTGAAATCATTTTCAAGTTCTAACATTTCTTACTTGTTTTCAGTTAGGTCAAGTTTCTAAGCTTTCTATAAAGGAAAACAGGGTTCCACAAAGTCCTATTTGCCTATTCTAGGACTTCTGTGAGGATCAAAGGAAATGAGAAACCAGAAAATGCTTCACAGACATCTGGTTAAAGTGTGAAATGTTTGCACTTACTATAAAGCAGGTTGTGTTTCTGGGCTGAAGAAACTGTAAGGAGGCTAATTGTCCCTAGGGAGGGGCATTTCTATGTGATGTCATTACCTAGTGCCCACAGCAACTGTATCTAGGCTGGGCTGGGCTGTGAGCTGTATTTTGCACCATGGGGTCTTGACAACGTTGACTGTGATTTGGTGGGCTGTCGCTCTGGGGTGGTGGTAGAGCCTGTGTCCCACTTGGGAGAAGCCGAGTGTTGCTTTGTGGGCATCAGGTCCTTAGTACCAATGTGTGTTACAGCAGCTGCTGCATTGATAGTCTGCGCCCTAGTGGTCAGTGCGATTCATAGTGACTGGTCAGAGGGTCGGACACTTTGCATATTAGCCTTTTATATAGAGAGATTTTTTAAAATGTTGATTTCATCTATGCAAACCTGTTTCCATGTTGTTAATTTTCTTCTTATGTCCTATGCCTATTATGTAGACTTTCTTGTACCTCCTTTAAATAGATTTAGTGTACGAATATGATCTATTTTGCAAAGTTTTAAAAGGATAAAGAGTTTTATAAAATTAAAAATCATAAACCCTTAGCCTTTTACCTAGAAAATCAGAAATCAAGTAAAATGATCACTTTGAGGCTAAAATTATGTTTTACTGGCTATAGTAAATATGTATGTATGTATTCATATATAAATATATACATCTATATTTCCATATATATGTGTATATTTTATATATACATAGTACTTCACATTTAGTGGGCCATTAGTACTTAAAATTTAATTCCTTGTGGCTCTTTTACTACTGGAATATAATACTATTCTTTAATATAATTTTTATATGTTTTTCAGAAACTTTAAATGCTAAAACTCATTTTTTTTACTATTGCCATGCATAACTTTTTCATAATTAAATATTTAAGTATTTTTACTAATTAAGTACATTTTTATTTAGAATTTCAGAGCCATCCTAATAGGCTAGAAGACTTTATTTATTTATTTATTTATTTATTTATTTATTTATTATTTTATTGATTTTTCACAGAGAGGAAGGGAGAAGGATAGAAAGTCAGAAACACTGATGAAAGAAAAACATCGATCAGCTGCCTCTTGCACACCCCCTGCTGGGGATGTGCCCACAGCCACAGTACATGCCCTTGACCGGAATTGAACCTGGGACCTTTCAGTCCACAGGCCAATGCTCTATCCACTGAGCCAAACCGGTTTCGGCTAGAAGACTTTATTTTTAATGTTTCATTTGATTAGTTTTCTAACTGTCTAGAGGAAATAATTTACACATGGTATTTTTCTCTTTTATACACTTGAAATCAGGCCTTTTGGACATAAAAAATCTTGTGTTTTATTTTTATTTCTTTGTGAAGTGCTTTCCTTTTTATCCTCCTTGCTAAATCAGTGTAGAGCGCAAAGCATCATTACAGAGTAAGGAAAGACCTAGAGAATTGGATTTCTACCTGGGAAATTGGATTTTGGGGAATTTGATTTTCCCATTGGAGTGTGAATGACAGTAACTCAAACTGTAAGAGAAAGACATCTTTTAAAATGTCCTTGCAGACAAATTTACAAAACACTAGACCAGCAATTTTCAACCTTTCCATCTCCTGGTACACAAAAACTAATTACTAAAATTTTGCTGCACACCAGAAAATATATTTTTTGCCAATCTGACAAAAAATAGGTATAATTTATAATTTTGATTCACACTGGTCACCTATTGTTGTGTTGACTGTTGTCATTTCTTTTATTTGAAAATTTAAGAAGAAATAGGTCAGTGCTCCTGACTAAATAGTCAGGTTCTGCATGTTTTAAAAAGTCTTGGAAGTTGCTGCCTTTGACCAGTGTTCTTTGTTATTAAATCACAATTTTTCCCCCCTATTGGCCTTTCTCTTTCTAGCACTTGCATAACCTGGTTCATGGGTTAAACAGCAAGTTATGTTAGGAGTCAACCAAGGTTCTGATGCAGTGCTAAATCACATAATTGTTTGAGGTTATCTAAAGGAATTTAAGTCTGTCTTTAAAGTACAAGATCTACAATAGAGGGACTCATCCTAGAAGTGGCACTCAACCAATAGTCAGGAAAAAGAGACGTCAAGCCAGATAGACACACACTAAAAACAGTTATGTATGAAGACAGTAAAAAAATGAGTTTTAGTATTTAAGTTTCCGAAATGTTTATAAAACATATTAAAAACATCTTATTACATTAGAATAGTGAAATAGCTTACAGACATTATATATTTACTAGAGTCCTGATGCATGAAATTTGTGCAAGAGTAGGTGTTCCTTCCCCCAGCTGCCTGCATCTATTTCCCTCCAGCCACCTGCATCTACCTGGAACCCTGGCTTCTCTCCGGCTGCCAAGCAGGGACCCAGGACCAGGACTTCCCTCACATCCCCGGCTTCTTCCAGATGGTCGTCTGAAAGGACATCTGGCCTAATTAACATGTTACCCTTTTATTATTATAGATATGTAGAAATCCTGCAGAGGATTTCTACATATCATACAAAAGTGAAAAAGGCAGTTTTTTTTCAATTATGTGATCTAGACAATGTTTAAGTATCCCAATTACCTGTCTTTATCATTTTCTCTCTGTGACCTCTCTGATATATTGACATAATTATTTGTTTTGTATCTTTTAAACACTAATCACCTTATTCAATTAAGTGACACCTTTTAGTAATTACTGAGTTGATGATTTTGGACTATGCTTTTCCATCAATGCAGGCAAAACATTCACTATTTAAAAAGCTAACATAGTGGTCTGTGGTGCTCATTAATTTTTGAGCCACTGAATTTAAATTATGCTTTGAAGTTTCCTTTGTGATAATACTTATGTAAAAAGATACTACATAACCATTGAATGGCTTGATGCAGACAGATTGTAGAGTGAACCCCTTGTTAGTTTTAATGCTGTTTATTATTTTCAATCTGCATACGAACTTGAGTCACAGACTTGATATTTATTAGGAAGAGCTATAAATCCAGTTGTGCAAGCCATTCTTTTAAAATTAGAAGGTGTTTTCAAAATACTTGCTTCAGAAGTTGTGACTATACCTGGCTAAGTCTATTTTATTCTAGACTCTTTCCCAAGCCCCATTCTATTGAAGATTTGCTGACCAAAAGGCTGTGGCTCAAACCTGCTGAGTATTGTCTAGCAAAGAGCTCACCTGTGCAAGTTGTGAGACAAGAAGAGCCTCAAACTAGATGTTTGTTTTCCTGGCCTCTAGAAACAATCTTACTGCTGTTCAAGTTATTGAGCATTAACCAAGATATACAAAATTATCCCCTAATCACCTAGTGCTCTAGTTGCTGGTCATATAAAGGCAGCTGTCAATTTTTTAATGTTTTAGCATTTCAATTACATTTCTATGGATCAATCAACTTTTGTCTTCTTTTCTCATTTCTAACATTGAACACAAAGTTGTTATGAGACATTGTATATTTTCTACTAGCCTGAAATTTGGTACTGTGATGAATGCATTTAATTACAAAAGTAAAACATGAAATATGTAAAAAAATTTTAATAACACAGAACACTGCTATATAAAAAAAATACAATCCTTTCTTCCCAAACCTCAATGTTCACAGTTTAGTGTGCTGATGTTTTTAGTAAATACATTTAGTTTTGTTATTATTGCTGGTTTTAGTGTTATTATTTTATAAAATAGGTTCATATTGCACATATATTACATACATGCATCAATATTATATGTATATGTATGTATATACATATACACATACATGTGTATGTATATATATATGTGTGTGTGTGTCACACTATACTTTATTTATCCAGAAATTAATATTGTATGCATTCTTTCTTATGCATATTTATGGCATATAAAATTATTTAGTTAACCATTCCCCTTAGATGAACATGTAAATTGTCTCTATTTAAAAAAATAGTAAATGGCCGAGACCGGTTTTGCTCAGTGGATAGAGTGTCAGCCTGTGGACTGAAGGGTCCCAGGTTTGATTTCGGTCAAGGGCATATGCTTTGGCTGCAGGCACATCCCCAGTAGGGGGTGTGCAAGAGGCAGCTGATCGATGTTTCTCTCTCTCATTGATATTTCTGACTTTCTATCCCTCTCCCTTCCTCTGTGTAAAAAAAATCAATAAAATATATTTAAAAAAATAAAAAATACTAAATGAAGTTCTAACAGATGTCATGGTTCACTCATCTAATGCCCGGGTTTCAATATTTACAGATTTTATTCTTTTTAATTGATTTATTATTGCACTGTATTAATCACTGCAACCTTTCATATGTGTTGATATCAATAAAAGTTAGTTCTCTCTTATCTTATTTTCTTTAAAATACCTTGGCTAATACTCTGGTTTCTCTTCAGACCGCATAAATCTTTCGCCTTTTACTGAAATACCTTGGCTATTCTTGCATTTTTTCTTCTAGATGATTTTAGGATCAACTTGACAAGTTATAAAATAATTAAAAACTTGAGATTTTTATTGCACTGAATTTTAGATGTATTTGGGAAGAGCTGACATATTAAAATATTGAAACTTTGAGGTGTAATCATGTATCTGACGTTTGACATTTTAATGGTGGGTAGGATTACTGTAGCTGAAGAACAGACTGTGTGTGTGTGTGTGTGTGTGTGTGTGTGTGTGTGTGTGTGTGTGTGAGTGTGCGCGCGCATGCACGCACAGGTTTGAATACATAAGATAGAGAATTTTCAAGGATTTTATATATAACTAGAGGCCTGATGCACAAAATTTGTGCATGGATATAGTCCCTAGGCCTGGCCTGCCATCAAAGGGCGAGCATCTAGTGTGGAAGGGCAGATCCCAGATGACTTCTGGGCCCTGGCAGAATGTAGGCCCCCAGTCTCCTATGTGCCCCCTTCTGCCAGCGCTACATCACCAATTCCCACCATGTTCCATGCCACTCCCTGTTGGTCAGCACATGTCTTGTGAGCAGTTGAACTTCTGGTTGAACAATTTGCATATTATACTTTTATTATATTGGATTCCATGAATTTGTGGGAGAGTGGTGGAGTGGGGAGGAGGAAGGGAGAAGCCAATGTTTGAATGTATTCAAATATCTTCTCTTACCTTGGGCAGTTCAAAAGCTAGAACACTGGCTTCTTCTTTCTTTTCCCTTGGGAAAGACCGGAAATGTGGTTGGAATTGGAGACTGGTGTCAGTGAAGGAGAGGCCTTTCTTCTAACTTAGAGATCGTTCTAGAGACAATAGGATTTAGATTTGGGGCTGTCCATGCCTCTGCCTGTTGGATTGAAAATGGTATTTGTTCCCAGTATATCAATCCATCCACATTTTTTATCCTTCTCCAACTATAGGTTCTTGGGGCCTATTTTTTTCTGTGTTTTTAACCTGTCCTCTCCTCTCTCCCTGGTCACTTCACTCTGTAACAAAACTAGCACTTCATTGATACCTGTTATGTGCCAGGAACTCTCCTGTTCTTGGCATTCATTTATCACTGGACTAGTTCCATCTTTTGTGGAAATTACATTCTAGTCATAATCATAATTTATAAGAAACTAGAGTACTTTAGCAGGTATTAAGTGCTAAGAATTTATAAAAATAGAGCACAGTGGGATCAAGTTGGGAGTAGATTATAATTCTAAATAAGGTGGTTAGTACAGAGAAATGAGAAAGTGACATTTGTGGCAAGTGTTGAAAGAAGATGGAGGATTGGATTAGCAGTGAATATATCTGGACTCTAGAGTAAAAAGTTTATTTGTATTACCCTTGAAATAAAAAAAGTCAAAAGTCTATGTCCCTATTCATTTATTGTGTATGTTTGTCCAGTCTTCAGTAATTTAATGTGATCTAGAGGTTAGCTTCTCCCTTCTCTTAGTTCTGGAAAGTTTCCCATCAATATCTTGGAACTTTTTGTTCTAATTTCCTCTATAGGAATACTTGGAATTCCACTAAAATTAAAACAAAATGAGGGTCAGAGGTCAGCTTTTTTCAGTTTATGAATTCTATACAAATATGGACATGAGTTTAGAGGCAAGAGGTTTTGTGTTTAAGCAGTCCTGGGGTGGTAGGAAGAGGAGGAATATTTGCTGAATGAAGAAATGGAATAGATGTATAGATGTGCCCTCCATTCTCTTTCCCCTACATGTATTGTGTTTTTGTTTTTTCATTTTTAAAAATTTCAGAGCTCCTTTTATGTTTTTCCTCTACATTACTAATTTTCAGTTAATTCTGCTTTTTATGCCTTCCAGCATGGACTTTAATTAACCTTCAGCATTGGGAAATTTTTGCATCTTTTACTTATTTCTTCCAACGTCTTTGTAATAACTTACTCATTCTAGCTTGTCTTTTCCTTATAGTTCATTTTCTTGTTTTGTAGAGCATGTCATTCTTTGATGTCACCAAATAATTATTTTCAAAAAATATTTTTAATCCTGCTGTGCCTTTTGATAGTGCATTTACAGGAAACATTGCCTTGTTATGTACATTATGTTTTAAGTAAAATATATGAAAGCCTAATTGGCAGATGGCTGTGGAATGTATTATCTTGGTAGTATTATTCCTCTGAGGAATAAACCCCCATGACCTTCGTGTCCCCAAGAGCCTCCTGCCTGTCAGGCTTCCCACGTGGCTTGAAGAAGGACGCAGCAGGTGTTGTAGAATCTTACTAATAAACATTCTTACTTTTTTAAAGCCTCAGATATAGAAGATATGATGTGGTACTAAGCCTTTGTCTATAACCCAATACAAGAGTTTAAGTTCTACTTTTCCCCACTGATGTCAGTTGCATGCCACAGGGCAAGTTATTTATTTACCTTAATCTAGTTACGTGGGCTTCAATTTTCAGATCTGTAAAGTGGAAATAAATGTTGGTGGATGTATTTTAAATATCTTAAAGAATGGTTGGCAAATAATAAGAAATAGGTATTATCAAATTTCCTCTTCATTTTATTTACTATTATTTATAGACCCCATAGTTCTTATTCATTTTATACTGGTCTCTGTCTTAACTTGGTTCTGCTATCTCACATATAGTTTGGGTTATATGTGAGGTATATCTCACTATCTTCATAGTGTTTTAAGCCAAAGGAGAGCTTCAGCAAAGGACTAAGAAAATTTTAATTGTCCCTCACTGGTTTTGCTTAGTGGATAGAGCATCATCCCACATATTAACAGGTCCGGGGTTTGATTCCAGTCAAGGGCACAAACCATTTGCAGGCTCAAGCCCCAGTCCTGGTGGGGCATGTGCAGGAGGTAATCAATCCATGTGTCTCTCTCACATAGATGTTCCTCTCTGTCTCTCCCCATTCCCTTCCATCTCTCTCTCTCTCAAAAAAAAAAAATCAATGGAAATATGTCCTCAGGTAAGGATTACCAAAAACTAAACCAAACAAAAAACAACAACGAACAAACAAAAAAAAGAAAATTTCATTTGCATGTTCTGAATAATGAATTTATCTTTCATCCCTGAATTAAGTTAGTTTCTAATCATAACTTTCCAAACCTAGGACTTAAATTCTGGCTACTATCATAATACTTGTACATGGAGATATGCTAATATTTCCCCCTCTGTCATGGATTTGAAATAACATGAAAAAAAGTTAATTAAAACTTCTTGTTGACAAGATGCATATAAAAATAAAGATATCTTGTGGTATGAAAATGAAATATAGTCTAGATTAAACTGAATTTGATCTAAAGTGTATTGCAAAAGGAATTAATAATGCTAATTAGGTGGTAGGTGAGTAATAATAATGTCCTTGCTACAAAAAATTATTTGTATTTAAATATTATTTTTTTAACTAATGGAAAAATAAAAAGAGCATAAGAAAGGTAATAAAATGTAAGAGTTGTGATAGTATATTGCTATTTAAATGCATTGTATATTAAGGTATTCAGACTTATTTTGCAAAAAAAAACATTTTATATTTCTAAGAAATACAACTAAGATTTTTCTCAAGATGTTTTATTTTTGGGCATTGGTTTCATTTTTACAATAGTAAAAATAATGCCTACTTCAAAGGGTAGTTTTTCAGACACCGTGAAAAATAATGAATGAAAAATAACACAGCACAGTGAGCACAGAAGATGCCCAGTGAAGGCTTGTAAGCAGTTAACTCAGGGAAAGGCATGTGGCTTGTCTCTAAGGAAATATTGAGAAGGGTTTTAACAAAAAAGGGCCAGTTTTTGCTAAAAATCTAATGGAGTAAATTTATTGTAGAGCTGTTGCAGATACTATATTATTTGCTTTCTTTGTCAGTCACACATACTTTTTTCTCCATTGTCTATATCTGAAAAAAAATCTATCTTTCTCAATTGTCTGGCAGATTTTTCACATTATTTTAATGTGGAGAAGTGTTCAAGTGAGTAAAAATAAAGGATAACTCATATTCCATCATATTCTCATGATACATTTTCTGCTAAATTTTTCATCATGACAATAGCTCAGATTTACTCCACCCCTTGTGACAAGTAAATGTCAGGTACCATGCCGGGTGCCATTGATATAGCATCCAACCCTGTGAAGTAGGTGTTACCACATTTTATTGATTAGTAACCCAAGTCAGAGGGAGTGAAGTAGTTCATCTGAGTTCAAACTAATGATATTGAGGTTGAAGGATGGATCAGTTTGGCTCAAAGCCATGTTCTCAACTTGAAGAATGCTTGCCAATATTTGACATGTTCCTCATCATTTTGAATACTAGACTTAATAATTTGTACTATGGAATATTACACATTACCCATTTTCATTATTATATCCTTTGTGTTTTTCTATATCTTAATATAGAACATGAGGATAAGAAATACAATTTAAAATTATCTTGAAAGTTGACAAAAAGCAAGTATAATTGTAAGGAAATAAAGAGACAGATCAAGATGTATTCAACTCTAACTAGGGTTTTTAGTATTTTGAAGGACTAACAAATGAAATCCTTTGGATTCCTATAGTTTGGGGTTCTGTGCGCTTCTTGGACTTTTAAGTCAATTTCTTTCACCAGGTGTGAGAAGTTTTTGGTCACTATTTCTTCATATAGGTTTTCATTATCTTGCTCTCTCTCGTTTTTCTGGCACCCCTAGAATTCTGATGTTGGCATGCTTGAGGTTGTCCCAGAGGCTCCTTACACTATCTTAAATTTTTTGGATTCTTTTTGCTTCTTGCTTTTCTGGCTGAGTGGATTTTGCTTCTTTGTATCTCAAATCTTTGACTTGATTCTTGCAGTCCTCTAGACTGCTTTTAGGTCTTTGTATAATATTTTTTATTTCAGTCAGTGTATGCTTAATTTCTAGTTGGTCCTTTTTCATATCCTAGAGGGTCTCGTTCATATCCTCGAGGGTCTTGTTCATATCCTCGAAGGTCTCATTAAGTTCACCAGCCTTTTCTAGGAGCCTCTTGAAAAAACTTATAACTGTGGTTTTGAACTCTATGTCCAGTTGTTTGTTTTCTTCCATTTCTTTCACATCTGATTCCTTTGCATGTCTCTGCATTTTGGCTGCTTCCCTGCATTAGTTGATTAGCTTTGTGTGGTAGATGTCCTCTAAGGGACAGTGGCTCAGCATCCCCAGTTACCTGAGGTGGATAAGCTTAGTGCAGCCCTTTTTGGGTTGCACAGTCTTCCTGAAGTTAAACCTAGATTATTGTTGTTAGCACTAGGAGGGTTTGACCACCAGGCCAGTTGGCTGTGAGGAGCAGCTGTGCTCATGTTGGATGGGTGGAGTCTCTGGGCTGAGCAGGCAGCCTTGATTTTCCATCAGCTCTGCCCTATGTGACACCTGGGTCTCTGTGCCTGGTGGTAATGGCTGCACACACCTCTGAGAGAAAGCTGTCGCTGAGCTCTACCTGCTGCTGGACAATTCAGCCTCTCCGCAAATGAGTCTGCACATTCAAAATCTCACCCATGGTTGTAAAATAATGCAGTTCAGTGGTTTCCCTTCTTTCTTTTTTTTCCTCCCGAATGAGAGAGTAAGTCACGAGTTCTCTCTGCACACCTGCATGCTGCTGCAGCTCCCAAGTTTATGCGCCCTTTCTGCAAGCACACAGACCTCTTCAGTACCTGAGCTTCAGTGTGCTTGCTCCTTACTGTCCAGTTTTACCTTGTATGGGTGTGGTTTCCCTGGCCCTGGCATGGAACTGGGGAATCAGTGCAGTGGGATGCCGTTGTCTGCCTCCCTGTTTGAGAAAACCAGCCAGGTATGCAGCAGCCCACCCTATCCACTCGCATGTACATGACTCTACACCTCTGACTCCATGCGTATACTCAACTCTGCCCTCCACCACTCCTCTGAGTCACCGTGTCCTATCTTTACTTTTATTTGTGGAATTTCCACTCAGTCAGCTTTCTGGTGATTCTGGATGATGTTGATGTTCATTCTGTCATTATGTTGTAGTTTTGAAATTGTTGTGTGGGGCAGCAAGATAGATGTTTACCTATGCCGCCATCTTGGTTCCTACAATCTCTGAATTCTTTCTATATCATTTATTTCTGCTTTGATTTTCATTATCTCCTTCCTTTTACTCACTCTGGGCTTTTTTTATTGCTCTCTTTCTAATTCTTTAAGTTGTCGAGTTAGATGATTTATTACTATTTTTTCTTGTTTTTTGTTTTGTTTTTGTTTTTGTTTTTATATTTGTTTTTTGAGATCATTATGTAGAGCTATAAACTTCCCTCTCAGAACTGCTTTCACTGTGTCCCATAGATTTTGGATTGTTGTGTTTTCATTGTCATTCATTTCCAGGATGTTTTAAATTTCTTCTTTGATCTCTTTGGGAACCCAATCATTGTTTAATAGCATACTATTCAGCTTCCAAGTGTTTGAATATTTGATTGTTTTTATTGTAGTTTATTTTTAATATTATGCCATTGTGGTCTGAGAAGATGCTTGATGTTGTTTCAATCTTCTTGAATTTGGAGAGACTTTGCCTGTGACCCCATATTTGGTCCCCATTTCTAAAATGGGGATAAATGTGTAGTATTTTGTACAAACCCTTCATTAACAACTAATGAGAAGGCTGAAAGGAAGTGATGGGAATTGGGGGCTGATATCCTTCCTTTGTTCATGACCTTGTGCAGTATGTCTGGCAAAGCTCTGATTTTAAAATGGTGAAAATCACTGGGTAGGATCAAAAACCAGAAAAAGAGAGAACAATCTTGGAATAAGGTGAAATAAAAGCTTTGTAAATTTGACTCACTTTGTACTTATACATAGGATCTGTTTCCTTTTATGTTTTAGAAAACATTTCAGTAATACTTTGAAATAATTTTACATTTGTCTTTTTCTGTTTCAGGTTAATTAATACATGGTAGTACAGGGATGATTTTTAAGTCAGTATATCCTATGAATTATTATTTGGAACAAAGTAATATAAAGATTGTATTTTTAATTTGTAAACTCTTGCCTCTAGATTTCTGGAACTTTCTGATTAAAGGGCTATGATGTAACTGGCTTTAAATTATTTTTAATACTATATTAAACTTTTAAATGTTATATTCAGAATTTAGATTATGATGTGAAATATGAACATATTTCAATCCAATTGTTTTCCTTAAAAATATTTAATTCATATGCAAATTAAAAAATTTGTCAAATTTAGATAAAGCAATTATTAATTTAGAAAATAAGACTGAAAATGTGATGTCTAATGAGTTAAACAGAATCACATAAAATAGACTATGAAAACATACTAAATAAAATGCAATGTTCCAGTTCTTTTAAACTATATCAATATATAGTATATGAGAGTGTTTAAAAATATTCTTTGTATGTATGTTGGCTAGTTCAAATCATAATCCAGCTATTTTCTAGCTAGTTTGCCTTTTATTAATTTTTAAGGTACATTAAAAAATGTTTAGACAGTGGTTAAGGTATACTTAAATAGAATACAAGTACATCCCATTCAAAATGAATCTTGATTTTTCCAAAGAACTATGAAGGTTCTGAGTTTTAATTTTACCCTATTTTCAAGCCAAGAAGTCAACTGACCAAAATCACAAGCATACTGGTGGAAGACACAAGACTCCTGGGTCAGAGACAAAGGAATTTATTACTCGTAGCACAGCAAGCAACATGAGTATCAGCATATTTCTCTGTATTCCTTGCCTCCCAAGTGCCACTGGGGCACAGGTAGATGCTGCACAGGCAGTGGGTTTGGTTCACTGCTGAGGAGCCCAGGGCCAGGCACTTTTGAGCAAACAGCAAACATTATATATAGCACAGGGGAAAAGCAGATTTCCTCTTTCACTGGAGTGGAAGCAGTTATGTGGTTGTCACACTCTGGTGGACTTGGCCTCCTCAGCTGCTTATGTCACTATTTAGAAATATTGCTTAGTGTCAGGAGATGAATGACCTTTGTAGTCTAGCACACTCAGCTAGAATATGCAGGGATGCTCAGAGCTCAGGTGGACTGTTTATTAATAAAACAAACTACACCTTAGCTCTCTATAGGTTCTTAATTGGCCCCTATGATTAATCTTATCTCTAGAGACTAGAACTGTATCAGTTCATCATTTACCTCATACATTTAATTAAGGCTACCCTTAACAGGACTCCACAGCAAATGGAGCCAACCTGCAAAATTGACTTCAGTTTTGATCCCATGGTCCTAGACTCAGCTGATCAAGCTCCATAAACATCAGGGCATATACTTTAGAAACACCCCTGACTTTCTTTGACCTTTCTACTTTTTTAGAGGAAATAATTTAGGTACAGTAATGAGACATCACATTTTCTAAGTCCTGTTTTCTAAATTGATAATTGCTTTGTCTAAATTTGACAGATCTGATCATCATTATCTTTAATTTGCATATGAATTAATTTTTTTAAGGAAAATACAAGTTTCACCTTGGTCTGAAAGAGAAATGTATAGTGCAATACTATGTTCTACAACAGTTCTGTAAATTGTTGCTCACTCCAAATATGACCTACATTAGTCAGGGGACACGGGTGAACAGTGCCTCCAATGTGGCTTCCAGGCCAGCTGGCAGATCTCAGGTTCCCAAATTCTAGTTTAGCCTGTGTATTCAGAGGGATTGCCTGAGGGCAGTCAGTCGGACTTACTGCTATTTGTCTACACACTTGCAAGACGGAACTCATCCATCCTATGGAGTGACCCAATGACAGAGATGAGAATGAAAATAAAGAAGATATAGAGAGATGCTCTCAGGCATTTTGCTTGGAAGTTGCTGCAGGAGCTGAGGCCACCCCCTAAAGTTTCTCATTGACTTCTAGATAAAGTTATTGAGATTGGTGATAAAGTCATGGTCTCTCCCATTTTGTGTGGAATGACAGCTTTAGGAGTCATTTACATTTAAGCAACATGCTACTCTTTGGTAATGTGCACTTCATGTTGTTCTCCATAGTGTTTAAAAGACAAAGGATCATTGACTTCTCTTTATGTTCTATACCTCCTTGGTTTTAAGGTGTTCCCTTGTCAGATGTTGTTGTTGTTACTCTCCCTACACTCCCACAAAATCAGTGTATTCTATTCCAGTAGCTGTAAGTTCATGTTTTCTCCAATCAGCATCTCCATGCATCCAGAACTTTCATCTATAATGTCAGATGCAAGAAGGATAAGAATATTTTAGTAAAATTTATTGAAATGCGTACGTTATGCCCATTACTGTGCCTCAATTGGGTCTCTGTCATGGACTCAGCAGTCGGTGCATTCAACCAAGTGATTATTATCTTTGTGACATCAGGATCATGTCAACCCAACTCAAGGTTCAGATGGCTGAATTAAATTTGAGTTTCATAGGCTACCTTTTTGCCAGGCTGCTATGCAAACAGTACCTGCCAAGCTGGCCAGAAGCTGACATTAGAGGAAAAAAAGAAGCTTCATGGCCAGAATGGAGTGGTAGAAACCATGAGGTTTCAAAACAGGTGTATCTAACTCCTCAACTCTGTGATCCTGGTCATCAACTCTGTGATCCTGGTCATAGGAGATGGACAAAAACAAGATCAACTATTTTAGGAAACAGCTATCGGTAGTGATCAAACTGCTTTTACTAAGGTGTGTAGATGAGGGCAAGGTAAGAAAGGCGGAATCAGAAATCTTTATTTCACATATCTTTTTAAAGATCAGGCTACTTAATATGCCAACACTTCAGGATAAAAAGAGGCATGAACTGTCCATTGGATATCTTGACTGTTGGCCAAAGTCTGAGTAGCCTTTGTGACAAAAGTGTATCATTGCCAGAGGGTAAATGAGTACATTGTCAGCCCGTAGGGTTGGCTGTTCAGATTGGTCTAGCAATAGCTTCATGCTATCCAGCTAGCCTACTTCCCAAGATAAAAGCAGCGTTAGACACTACAGGTAGCCCTGTCCAGGGGTGGACACCTTACCACAGAGTAGAGGAGGTCAGCAAGAAGAAAACCTGCAACTCCTAATAAGTCACTTAGTTCTTTTTCCTGATCTCACGAGTCAGGTAAGTGAGACCAGTGAGAGGGATTTCCCCAGTACCTCTGAGGCATGGAAACTTCATTTCAACAGACAGCATGCCAGAAAGAGGAGGGAATGATCTCACCTGCAGTAGTGTTTGCAATGACTAGTCTAGAGAGTGAGCTAATTACATAAGATAATCAGGTTAATTACTGAATTGAGAGGCAAAATGAATTGTTTACAAATGCGTTATCAGAAACACTCATACAAGGCTGGGACTAAGTGATGTTGGATCAACAAAGAGTACTAGGGTTAGTTCTTTTTTACCCCAGAAGCAACTTTTACCTTGGAAAGCCTTGAGATTTTTCTTTAATTCACTGTTTTTCCATTAGAATCAGATGGGACAATTGTGTATGCTCATTCATGAACTTAAAACTGGAACACAAAGTCATTTTGACAATGAACTCATATACAGCAACATATTTTGTAGTGTCTTATCCATAATATTTTATGTCTAATAAACAAAGAGCCAGAATTACATACCTAGTTTATGAAAGTTTTTATACCTTTGTATTAATCTTTTTAAGGAAATAATATCACCTATTTCACATAATGCATATAAAATTCTACATCACTAAAAATATGTATATATCTGGATATATGCACATACATGCATACACACACTGATTTTACTTACATTTTCCAAAAGTTTACTTCAGTATCACATACATAGAGTATTTATATGCTCAGGGCACTAAATATGATTTTAAAGATGGTTAATACTTGTTTTTTACCTTAAGGTCAGAGTATATAAAAACAGGCAAGATAGGGGCACATTAAAAACATATTCTACTAGGTAAGATACTATAAGGGGCAATTGTTAAAACAATGTATGAAATTAATCCTATTTAATAAAAGAGTAATATACAAATTAACCATCACTCTGCTACACCCACAAGTCACATCCACCAGCCAATCAGGAGCGAGTATACAAATTAACCCCAACCAAGATGGCTGCAGCCATGGAGCTAACAGGAGGCTTGAGTTTCCTCAACAATGGAGGAAGCCAAGCTTTCTACACACCCTAGTGGGCCTAGGCCTCCAGTCCAGGCTACACAGTTTCAATTGTAGAACATAAATAAATCCCAGATCCCAGGACCTTCACTTGGGTTGCCAGGGGACATGGCCAGTCTGCAAACAACCACAGACTCCTTGCCTAGGCCACCCCATGCCCCAAAGGAACCCCCACTCTGATCCAGAACACCCTTCAGGGCAAACCAGCTGGCCTCTACCCATGCACCAGGCCTCAATTCTATCTAATCAGAGTAATATTCAAATTGACTGTCACTCCAACACACAAATGCCTCTATGTGGTCAAAGATCCTGTCCCCATGTGGACACAAGATGGCTGCCACAAGATGGCCATCAGGGGAGTGCATTTGGGAGGGACCAGGCCTGCAGGGAAGGGTAGTTGGGGGGTACCCAGGCCTGCAGGAGAGAGCAGTTGGGCAGGACCAGGCCTACAGGGGAGGGAAGTTAGGGGCAAACAGGCTGGCAGGGAAACAGGCATCAAAGAGGCTGGCAGGGGAGTAATTAGCGGACGATCAGGCTGACAGGTAGAAGCAGTTAGGAACAATCAGGAAGGTAAGAAGGTGAGCAGTCCTGGGATGTGAGAGGGATGTCTGACTGCCCATTTAGGCCTGGTCCTACTGTGATTGGGCTAATTGAGCAGTTGAACATCCCTCAAAGGGTCCCAGATTGGAGAGGGTTCAGGCTGGACTTAGGTACTCCCTCCCCACCGAAGTGCATGAATTTCATGTACCAGGGCTCTAGTATTTATATATGCATAACCCATGAACATAGATAATAGTGTGGTGAAAGTTTAGGGAGGTGGTGAGTATGGGGAGGAGTGGGGGAGTCAATGGATAGGGGCGAAAGGGGACATCTACAATACTTTCAACAACAAATATGATTAAAAAAAATAAGAACAATGTATTCCACTCGTACTAAGTGAGTGATAAGTGTATTGTTCCTATAATACTATGTTCCAAAGAAGGGTTTACATTCCCCAGATAAATATGCACAACTTGTAGCTTTTTAAAATGTGTATATTAATTAACTGGGTATGCTTTCTACATATTTGCCACTTACTGAGCAATTTCTACATGTCCTTTTAAACAGTGTCATAACTTCTACTTTTACCATATTCTTTCCTACTCTATCATTAGTTCTTCAAAACTTCTATCCAGATTATTGTCTAAGACCCATTTTGTAAAATACGTCACTTTCTTTTTTTACCTATATCTAATGATTTCTCCTATTCTTTACATGTGTGATTTTCAACAGAAAAGAACACAGCTCCATTCCGAGGGACAGAGGTAGTGCTATGAATGATGAGCAGAATTTCAAATACATAGTGCCTCATAAAAGCTATACACGTTTTAGTAGCATAAGACACAGTGTTGTTGTAAAATTTAAAAATAAAATACAT
The DNA here is from genome assembly GCA_027563665.1 of Antrozous pallidus. NCBI lineage: Eukaryota > Metazoa > Chordata > Mammalia > Chiroptera > Vespertilionidae > Antrozous > Antrozous pallidus. The sequence goes on along the minus strand of CM050508.1, from coordinate 63,092,444 downwards.
TAAGAGAGAAAATCTTTCAGTATATTAAGTTGGTAAAATTACTTCTGCTCCCTTTTCAATCCCTTTCTTTTATAATTATCTCAGTAGAGATGCTCAGGGAAAAAAATAATCAGTGATATATTATGTGCACTATCGTGAAAGTTGGCCACCAAGGAACATCTTAAAATCTTTCTTATATCTTAAGAATAAGGTAACAAAAGGCTTTATTGTGAGATGGTTAACTTAAAAAAATACTCTCAGAGCCAGGGAGCAGTTCTGGAAAAGATCACAGCCATAAATAGGTGAGACAGTTAGAGCAGGCACCGTGACTTACACAGAAGCAAACCTTGTCTATTTATGGCTTGTAGGATGTGCAGAAATAGTTGCTGCTCCCCCTCCCCCCAAGTTAGGCAGATATGAAAGTATTACTTGCCTAATTTGTTTGACTTCTATTCAATACAAATATTCCCTCTAAGCCATATTTCTATGTAATTATTTTTCTTTTGTTTTTTTGTTTGTTTTTGCTTCTCAGCTCCTTCAATATATGTTTTCAATTTAACTAAGTCCTAAAAAGGTGAACATACATGCTTATTAACTCTGCTGTAGGGAAAACACAGGGGTTTAAAAATTCTTGACAGTTAATTCTGTCCTCAAAAGAATATGTATATATTTCCGTTGATTTTTTTAGAGAGTGGAAGATGAAGGGAAAGAGAGAAACATCAACGTGAGAGAAACACATGGATTGGTTGCCTCCTGTATGCACCCTGATTAGGATCCAGCCGGGAGCCTGCAACTGCGGAACTCTTGACTGGCATTGACCCCCGGAGCCCTTCAGTCTCCAGGCCACTGCTCTATCCACTGAGCCAAACTGGCTAGGGCCTAAAAGCTATATTAATACTTGCTAATAGCAAACAACCTTTACTATATTTTATTCAGTCTTTTATTTTACTTAAAAAAATAACAACATTGCATTAGACATTCACATAGATTGTAAAATCAGCTTTCAATAGTGTCCTTCTTTGTAATTTATTTAGGGGTTTGTTACACATGCACACATTCACCAGAGAGAATCAAATGCTGGTAAATGGGAAGTGTATGAGTCACCCCAGCATTGACCTCATGTACACTGATGCATCAGCTTATCCATGAAAAGCTCAAACATTTTGACTGGAGAGAGATCCCCTTCATGTCTCCCTTATACCCTATATCTCCTTCTTTCAGCTACAAGGCCCATGGGAGCAGACTCCCCGACTCAATTCTTAATGTTCATTGGCTCACTTCCTGTGGTTGCTGCTACTTGCCATGCTTGCAGTCACCTCAGGGCCTTTGCATTTACTGTCCTGTTTCTGAAACCCTATTCTGACAGATATTTTCAGTGTCCTTTGCTCACTTTACTTACACATTTGCCCATAATGGAGGTGTTTCTTGACACCACTATGTGGTGCATGCCCCATCACACTGCTTTATTGTTCTTCAGAGAGTTTATCACTGCCAAAAATGATGTTATTCAATTAGTTGTTTACTTTTTTATCTTTCCATAAAATATATGTTTCATGAGGGTGTTTCTTTGCTTGGCATGTGGTAGATTCTCAGTATTATTTGTAAGTGAAATAATTGTAAATAATTGAAAAAATTCTTTATGAGAAATTCTGAATACTTTTTAATGTGAATTAGTTAACATAATCAAACAAAACATTTTCTTAGAAAAGTAACTACAGCGAATAAAAATTGTGATACATAATCCTGTGAGAAAGGGAATACTGATTGCTGTGACTTAAAGTTTTAAAAAATTCTTACATTAAAAAATAGTTATCATACTACAGTAGGGTTAACAGTGATTTAAAAAAATCATAGTTTGTTTTTGGTTTGACTTTGCTTTTGTTCCCTGGCAAATCCAGTGTACCTGAGGCATTTGTATTCATAGCAGTCCTCATTTGAAAAAGTGATGGATGTGAGGAAATAAGAAAGTAGCACAGGCATTTAGTGCACACATTACATTCAACATGCAATCTTTTCTTCCCCTTGATCATAAGAGCCTATGTTCGGTTTTCTTCCCATTAATTTCATATTCCTATTTCATTCTAATAATACCTGCAACCATAATCATCACTTTATCTCATCACAGTGTTGGATAAACACTTCTGATTTAAACGTGAATAATTCTGTATTAACAGTGCTGATGTGAGCCATAGATGTCTGATGGAAATGGTGCACAGGGATTACTTAGTAATTATTGGTTTCATTGAGGCTTCTGTGAGAGCTGCAGTTAGTGCTGTGCCAGAAATACAAGCCCTAGAGATCAAGCCTGGCCAAGCTTTCATGATGACTGCTGTTCACCTATTAGATACATCATAAAAATTAAATTAACGTCTCTCCACTGGGTGATCAAACTGTCTGAAAATCTCATAGAACATTAGAATCATGGAATTTAAAGGAGTGCTCTATTAGATTATCTCATCAACCTCCTACCCCTATCTTTCTCATGAGGGTCTCTTTTCTTAATGCCATTTTTTTTATCATTTTTATCACGTCTATTTGGAATGACTGTGTCCATAAGACTTCTATACTTCCCCTGGGAGAACTTACCCTTGCTCTAATAGATTTCGTTGTTGGAAAGTGCTTTTTAATTGCTAGACCTTTCCCCCATTAATTTTATGCTTTCCTCTTATTTTAACCTTTGTTTTACAGTCCACTTGTTTCTATATATTATATACAATCCATATCATGTATAAATTTTACAGTGATACAACTGAGATTCAAAATGTGGGTAACACGGTTATTTAAGTGTTTTGATTTACAAGGACAACCCAATCTAGGCTGTTTTATTTTATATATCCTATATAATAAAAGAGAAACATGCAAATGTGACCGTATCATCCCTACGCTACCAGCCAATCAGGGGCGGGGCCGAGGGACATAATCAGAGGGCCAAGGGCGGAGAGGCAAACTGACTATTGTACATTGACAGCATCCGAGCCGCCATGGCTAAGCGAGGGTGGCTGTAAGCACCGCGAGCGAGGAGGGTCCTGGGAGCAGTGTTGTGGCCTTGCCCGAGTGTATGGCGGCGGAGGCCCTGGGAGTGCCAGGGAGCTAGTGGTGGCAGCTCGTGAGCAGGAGCCACTCCAGTGGGGCTGGGCTGCCAGGAGAACCTCAAAGGGGAGATGGGAGGGAGGAGGAATGGAAAGATGGGGCAAGGGAAGGGGAGAGGCATGGCTGTGGGTGGGGGGGGCGGGGAAGGAAACTGCTGGAGCAACAACCCTGAGTGATCTCAATAACTTCCAATTTCAAGAGGGAAATAGCGAGCTGTAAAAGTACAGGCACTGCACTTTGGCAGAGGCACAGGAAGAGGCGCCTAAGGGGTCCTGGTTCTGCAGTGGAGCATCTCTGGGTATGGCAGGGAAGGCGGACACTCAGCCCAAATGTCCAGAAGGTGAGAGACCCCCACGCCCTCCTCCCGAGTCCCGCTGATCTCTGTAATCAAGGTTGGGACTGGCAGAGTAAGATCTGCATTTTAGAAAGTTCACGTGGGGCAGCTGCAGTGCTGAGCATGGGCCACCAACAGGTTGGAGAAAAAGAGGAATTGGAGTCTGTGCCCTGGTGGAGCCTGACACCCTGGCACACACCCTGGCACACAGCCTGGCACAGAGGGGGCCTCGAAAGAGGAGGGACAACGACAGAGGATGCTCAAGCTGTCCTGAGGAGGACCATGGAGCACGCCGCTCTGCAGGGAAAGATGTTGTCACAGTTTGGCTCTTTCCAACTTCTAATTCAGTCCACCACAAACAACGCAACAGCCACACCTTGGCCGGACCCTGAATGCCTGGAAGCCCTCCCAGCTGCAGTCCCTGGCTCCCAGGCAAGGGGTCCCTCCCTCAGTCTTGCCTTCCCTTCCCTCTCTCCAGGGGCCCCATGGCCACGCTTCCTGGCTGCCCCAGAAACAGCCCTCGATGCACCTCCGGGTGCATTGCCTACTGTGTCGCTCCATCCCCACCTGGGTTCCCGCCTGGGTCCCTGATCTATGACAATGTGAATAATTCAGATGTGTACAATAAAAACACATGAATATATGAATTCACCAATGTTAATGTTAAAATTCATGGAAAAAATAGTCTTTTGAATCTTTGATGGTTAGAAATTAAAGACCTCAAATTATGTGCAAAAAACAGTAAATAAAGTTACACTGAATGGCAAAAAAATAAAAATAAAAATAAATAATTAGGGGACAGGAAATGTTCAAAGACCTGGGAACCATTCCCAGATCAGGAAGGGAAGTCACAGGGTGTATATTGCTACAAATACTGTATTTCCTGCTACTTCCAACATATACAACATAATGTATTAGATGCCTTCCTATCTCATGAAATATGTATTCTCATAGGTAATATTGGTAGATATGTTATAGTTATGGCAGTATGTCATATTCTATCTATATTAATAAAAGGGTAATATGCTAATTAGACCATGAGACATTCCAGATGTCCTTCCGGACAAAGCCATGGTGGCGGGGACAAGGTAGAGGCCGTTATGGATGATCAGGCCAGTAGGGGAGGGCAGTTGGGGGTGATCAGGTTGGCAGGGGGTGCAGTTGGGGGCAAGCAGGCCAGCAGGCAGAGTGGTTAGGGAATATCAAGGAGGCAGACAGGTGAGCAGTTAGGAGCCAGTAGTCCTGGATTGCGAGGGGGTTGTCCAACTGCCAGTTTAGGCCCTATCCCACAGGGGTCTCAGATTATAGAGGACGCAGACCAGGCTAAGGGACACACCCCCCTCCACCCCTCCCCAGTGCACAAATTTTGTGCATTGGGCCACTAGTGTGTGTGTGTGCGTGTGTGTGTGTGTGTGTGTGTGTGTGTGTGTGTGTGTGTTTGTCTGTGTGTGTCTGTGTGTGTGTGTGTGTGTGTGTGTGTGTATATATATATATATATATATATATATATATAATTGATTTATTTACAGAATAGGATAGTTAGAGTTAGAAACATCAATTCAGCTGCCTCCTGCACACTGCCTACTGGGGATGTGTCCACAGCCAATGTACATGCCCTTGACCGGAATCGAACTTGGGACCCTCAGTCCACAGGCCAACACTCTAGTCTCTGAGCCAAACTGGTTAGGGCAACAAAATTATTTAGAAAGATAAAATCTTGGACAAACAACGCATACTTATTAATCAACTAAGAAATTTTCTTATTTCATGTCAGAAAGTGAGATAATCATTTTTGTATAATTGTTCCCCTCATGTTCTAACGGAAATCTCTGTGCAGAATTTTTATTAAAATATTGATCCAGCCCTGACCAGTTTGGCTCAGTGGAGAAAGCATTGGACTGCAGACTGAAGGGTCCCAAGTTTGATTCCAGTCAAGGGCATGTACCTTGGTTGCGGGTATATTCCCAGTAGAGGATTTGCAGGAGGCAGCTGATCGATGTTTCTCATCAATGTTTCTAATTCTCTATCCCTCTTCCTTCCTCTCTGTAAAAACTCAATATATTTTAAGAAAATAATGACCCAGACTTTGTCATTTGGGATGTTTGTACCTCCCCTTGTTGGGGGGTGTGATGTTATAACAAATATTCCATTGTCATATGCTATGGACTGAATTATGCCCCTCCCCTTACATTCATTCATATGTTGAAGTCCAAAAGCTTAATATGATTATTTGGAGATAGGGTCTTTAGGAGATAATTAAGGTTAAATGATGTTATAAGGGTGGGGCCCTAGACTAATAGGATTGCTGGCTATCAAAGGAAAGGCAAGAGAAGCCTGTCTGCAAGCCAGGAAGAAAGTGCTCTTCAAGAACTGAATTGGCTAATCCTCCAGAATTGAGAGAAAATAAATTTCTGTTGTTTATGCACCTAAGTCTGTGGTTTTCCTTATGGCAGTTGGAACAGACTAAGATAAGAAAAAGAATGTGCTTTTGTGATACCATGTATAACTTTGGGGTTCCCCTAAGTTATGGGGGAACAACATGTTCTTCCTCTATCTCAGAAATGCCTCACAGAACGTAAACTGCTACAATCTCTATGGAAAACAGTAGGATACTTCCTCAAAAAGTTGAGAATAGAGTTTATATGTGATCCAGCAGTAACTCTGCTGAATATCTACCTGAAAATTTTGAAAAAAAATTATTTGTAAAGGTATAAGCATCCTGTGTTCATTGTAGCATTATTCACAGTGGCCAAAACCATGGAGACATCTAATGTGTCCTTCAACAGAGGACTAGATAAAGAAGATATGGTACATATCCTATATAATAAAGAGCTAATATGCTAATGGTCATCATGCCATCACACCATAATGACTGATGAGCAGGAGGCTGCTTGCACAGCAGGTGCACATGGTTGGGTGGGGCTGTGTGCTCAGTGAGGCGCAGATGGGTAGGTGGGGACTTAACACTGCATCCTTCCAGACAAAGTTGCAGTGGCTGCCTGATGCTCAGGCAAACCCTGGATGGCAGTTATCACTGCCCAGGGCCGGCCTGAGAATCAGACAAGCCACTGATGGTGGTTTCTACTGCACAGGGTCAGGCTTAGGTTCAGGCAGCCATGCAGCTGGAAGTGGCAGCAGCAGAGGCATGATGGAGGTATTGCCTTCCCCTGATTGCCAGGTCACCTCCCGCAGAGAAAGGCCCGAGGCAGCAATAGTGAGGGGGTAATGGAGATAGTGCTTTCACCTGATTTGCCTTGGGAGTGGGCCTAACTCATCAGTAGGACATCCCTTGAGGGCTCCAAGACTGTGAGAGGGGGCAGACTGAGCTGAGGGACCCCCCTCAGAGCACAAATTTTCATGTACCAAGCCTCTAGTATATATCTTAGCTAATAAAAGAGTAATATGCAAATTGACTATACCTCTGATCAAGCCATGCCCACAAGCCATCCCCACAAGCCAATCAGGAGCAAATAAACCCCAACCAAGATAGCTGTGGCCACTGAGAGCAGGAGGGAGGCTTGGGTTTCCCTGGCAATGGAGGAAGCCAAGCTTTCCGCCTGCACTTGCTGGCCTATGCCTCCACTCAATACTACAAAGTTTCAATTATAAAAGATACATAAATCCAACAGAAATGGTGGCAGCCACAGAGCTGGAGAAAGCAGAGGCTAGGGTTGTTCGGGCAATATAGGAAGCCAAGCTTCTGCAGCCCTAGCACCTAGGCCTCTACTCTAGGCTACAAAGTTTCAATTATAGAATTTAAATAAACCCAAACAGAAATGGCTGTCTCCATGGAGCAGGCAGAAGGCTTGGCTCCGCTCCAGGCTACAAAGTTTCAATTGTAGAACATAAATTAATCCCAGATCCCAGGACCTCCACTTGGGTCTCTAGGATGCGTGGCCAACCTGCAAACCACCACAGGCCCCTTGCCTAGGCCACCCCACACCCCAAGAGAATCCCCACCCTGATCTAGGACACCCTTCAGGGCAAACCAGCTGGCTCCCACCCATGCACTAGGCCTCTATCCTATCTAATAAAAGAGTAATTTGCACATTGACCATCACTCCAACACACAAGATGGCTGCCCCAATGTGGTCAAAGATCCTGCCCCCATGTGGACACAAGAAGGCCACCACAAGATAACCAGCAGGGGAGAGCCATTGGGAGTTTCCAGGCCTTTAAGAGAGGGCTATTGTGGGCAATCAGGCCAGCTTGGGAGGGCAGTTATGGGTGACCAGGCCAGCAGATGAGGGCAGTTAGGGGTGACCAAACTGGCAGAGGAGGAATGTTGGGGGCAAACAGGCTGCCAGGGGAACAGTTAGGCTGGCAGGGTAGTGGTTAGGGGATGATCAGGCTGGCAAGCAGAAGTGGTTAGGGGCAATCAGGGAGGCAGGCAGGTGAGCAGTTTGGAGCCAGCAGTGAGAAGGATGTCCAACTGCCAGTTTAGGCCCGATCTTGGGTTCCCAGATTGCAAAAGGTGCAGGCTGGGCTGAGGGACATACCCCCGCCCCCCCCCCCCCCGTGCACAAATTTCATGCACCAGGCCTCTAGTATACATATAATGTGGGATACTATTCAGCCCTAAAAAAAGATGAAATATTGTCATTTGCAACAACATTGGTGGACCTTGAGACTATTGCACTAAGTGAAATGAATCAGTCAGAAAAAGCTAAGAACCATATGATTTCACTTATATGTGGGATATAAAACTGAAACTCATAGACACAGATAATAGTATGATGGTTACCAGAGCCAAGGGGAATGAGATGGGGTAATCAAAGGAAAATGAGGCCAAATATATGGTGACGCTTCTTTTATAATATATAAAAAATATATTTTAAAAGTCATTTTATTGTTGAGAGTATTACAGATGTTCTTCATTTCCCCTCAAAACATATATAGTTTTATTAACCAATGTAACCCCAATCAATATAATAAAAAATTCTCCTGGTAGGAGCCAGGTTCTTAACATTGTACATTTTTCCATTAACAGTTCTCTGTATGATTTCAGTATCCATTGGTAATTCTTCCCTGAATCATATATCTCATTTGGAATTTCAAAATGGTGATAATTTTCTAATTTTATTGTTTCTTTTACAATTTAATATCTGGAATCTCAGTGTAAAAATAATTTACATTTAAAGTTTTTTAGTTTCCCTGTGTATTAGTTACCTAGGACTTCTACAACAAATTACTACCCACTGGATGGTTTAAAAACACTCTTGAAAAGTTCTGGAATCTAAAAGTTCAAGACCAAGATGTAGCAGGTTTGGTCTCTTTCCTTGGTGTGAAAATTGCAATCTTGTCAGTGTGGCCATAAATGCTCATGAATCCCTGGTTTTCCTGTCTCTTCTAAGAATAGCATTCATATTGGCTTTGAGTTGCATGATTATGAACTTATTTTATGTTGATTCTCTATTTAAAAGCCCTATCTTCAAATGCAGTCACATTCAAAGTTACTGGATTTTATGTATTTGTTATATACATTTTGAGAGTACAAAATTCAGTCTGTAACATGCTGAAATTTGATTTTCTCCCTTTAACTACCAATTTTTATACACCAAAACGTCGTGGGTTTGATTCCTGGTCAGGACACATACCTAGGTTGCTGACTCAGCCTCCGCTAGAGGCACATAAGGGAGGTAACCATCAATGTTTCTCTCTCACATCAATGTTTTTCTCTCTCTTCCTTCCTTTCTCTAAAAATCAATAAAATAATTTCTTCAGGCGAGGACTTAATGAATGAAAGACACTGGGGTGGGGGGAGCAGGTAGGGACATGTGCTGGGGGATAGGGAAGGCTGGGGGGAGGATGATGGGGAAAAAAACGGAAAACATATGTACTACTATTAAATCTAAGTTACACTGCAAAAATATTAATAATAAAAATAAAATAATAAAAATATACACAGAGATTTTATTTTTCTCTTATTTTGTTTGAACACTTTATTTCTCTATCTATCTATCTATCTATATCTCTATATATCTCTACATCTATGTCTATGTCTATATCTATATCTATATCTATATCTATATCTATATCTATATATCTATATATCTATATCTGTGTCTATATCTATATTTATATCTATCTATATCTATCTCTCTTGGGAAATAAGTTTTAAGTGTCATTTTGAGCTCATAATTTTTTATACATAGCGTTTCTATTAATTGTACTTATTCTTTTGTTGAAGTTTTTTATAGGTTTCTTTTTAGAAAAAGAAGAAGGGAGAAGGAGAGAAATATTGATATGAGAGTGAAACATGAATGGGTTGCCTCTTGCATACCCACTCCTGGGGATTGAGCCAATAATCTGGGTGTATGCCCTACTGGGAATTGAACTGGCCACCTTTTGGTGCATGGAATAACATCTAACCCACTAAACCACACAGGTCAGGGCGTTGTTATGCTTTTTTCATACTGAAATTCCTCATCTTTCATCAGTACTAATCAGATCAGCCTGGGTCCTGTGTTCTTTTTACACAAACCCACTAGACTATAACAGTTTTTCAGCACAAAATGGAAGAGTCTCATTTTGTGCTTTATTATCTAGGATCTGGTATGAGCCTATTCTTCATAAAGCCTAATTTACCACAAGGAACAGTTAATGTTGATACAGAATTAGAACATAGAAGTGGAAGAAAGTTCAGGTTAAACTGAAGAGGAGTGAGATGCCATAGAAACTCCCCATATTCTCTCTTCCCATATCTTGTCAATGGTCAAAGTCCAACAGTAACACATGGTTTTATTATGTGTGTGTGTGTGTGTGTGTGTGTGTGTGTGTGTGTGTGTGTGAAAATGTATTAAGTCATAGCCTGAACACAGGAATGAAAAACATTGACAATGTACATTTCCTTGAGATACATTATTTTCATGGGTAGATTAGTAGGCAGTTGATTATTCAAAAATAATCTACTGTAAAACTTTAGAAGTCGGGAATTGTTTTAAAAATTTTACCAGATTTTCTAAATCTACTTATCTATAAATCATTTTCTGCATAGTAATATAAAAATTTTTATTAATTATATTTTCACCTTCCTAGGAATGGCTTTCTCATTTAAAGAAAGCAAAACAAGAGAGAACTCATGGACTTGGGCAACAGTCTGGTGATTGCTGGGAATGATGGATAGAGATAGAACAGGGCATAAAGGGGATAAATGGTGATGGAAAAATGAAGTAAATAAAATAAGATAAATTTTTTAAAAAAGCTTACAGTAACCAGCACCAAAACCTTTCAAAAAATAAAAAGGAAATCTGCATCTGATAGCAGAACCACACCAAAGATGGTACTCTTGCTGTTTTAGAATGGTTATTCTAAAATATTAAATATTGAATTTATTTTCTAATATGAAAGATGTTATTTTAATGAAGTACATAATACCATTATATTCATTTTTAACATCTTGGACTTTAACAGATGTTTCTAATAATTTATATTGAAAAATAATATCGGTCAAGCAGTAACAAAAAATATGGTGTATCAATCATACATATGCAACAGAGTTGACTTTTAGCCATGCCTACATCCTTACATGCAATCTCCTGTCTATAATCTCATTGCCTTCATTAGCTCTTGAATGCATCCATTCATTGTCTTATATTGCCCTTCTCAATCATATAAATTACACATGTATTACAAGACTAATTCATCTATTGCTTCCTTTTGAATAGTGTTTTTCCTCTCATCCACAATGTCCAGTATTGATTAGATTTCCTGTTGTGTCAATAATTATACATACATTTTTGTTTTACTCATGTTGCTTTTTTTGTGAGGTATTTATAATTTTGTCTTCTGTATAAAGCTATGATTTCTTTGGAATAAGGAGGTTTATGTCATTTATTTTTCTCTGCTCTCATTACCTTTTAATGTTTAGCATAAATGATATACTCATCATATAACTGTTTAATTGCATGAGTGAATTTTTAAAAGAGCTACCACCTTCTTGAAGTAAAAGATATTGGTGTGCAGTACTTGGCTTATTCGCCTTGGTTTTTAAAGGGATGTAAATTTGAGAAAAGCCTACTTGGCTTTAAATTATTCTGCACTTGATATTACATCACTGTAATATTATTTTTATTAATATTTATTTATCAAAATACTCATGTCAGTCTCTTTAAACATTAACCATCAGGCCTTCTTTCTAACAAAGGTTTGAGTGCATAAAATCTCCAAATCACACTGAATCAAATTTTAGTCTTTGTAAAGTAATTTAAAAGGAAAGTGTTCATTGAGGGTCTGCCACTGAAACAAAACCAGTGAGTAATCTGTAAAAAGCTTAAGATATTAACCAAAGGACTTATATGTGCATATGCTAACCCAAGAACACATACAATAGTGCAGTTAAGGCCTGAGGAAAGGGCAGGTACACGATAGAGAAGGTCAATGGGGAAAAAAAGATGACATCTGTAATAGTTTAAAAAATAAAGATAAATTAAAAAAATAGAATGAAATCTTGCCATCTTCAATAATATAATGGACCTAAAAAGACTGTTGTACTGAGTGAAATAATTCAGACAGAGAAAGAAAAATCCCATATTATTTTATGTATATATGGAATCTAAAATACAAAATAAATTAATAAGCAGAACAGAAACATACACATAGTCACAGAGAATATTTTGATTTGTTGCCAAATGGGAGGGGATTTGTGGGGATGGGTGAAAAAGGTGAAGGGATTAAGGAGTACAAATCAGTAGTCACAAAATAGTAATTGAGATTAAAAGTACAGAATAAGGGATATAATCAATAATATCATAATAACTATGTATGGTGTCAGGTGGGTACTAGGTATATAAGAGTGATCACTTTGTAAGTTATGTAAATGTCATATCACTCTGTTCAACTAAAACTAATGTGATATTGTACATCAACTATCATTGAAAAATTAAAAATTATTTTAAAAATAAATAAAGTAGAAACATTATCAATGTCCAATAATGGAGAAAAATTTCAGATGGGCCAATTTAAATAAACTTAAGCAAAGCCATCTAGGAATCCCAAGGCAATGAGATAAAGCAGAACAGATGAAGATTCCTATAGACCACAGTCACAAACTTCCAAAAGCTGTATTACTGCAGGTGTGACCCAGACAATGGGTAATTGTGTTAAGTCATATCATGAGAAATACATGGGATCATCATAGCATCAAAGGAACTGAGTGAGTTTTTGGCTTGGGTCATGACATGGCTCATGGTTATGAAAATGAGGTCTAAAAAAAAAGAAGCTTAAGATACAGCTCTTTCTTGCAATGATACTCTTTCTCCTGAAAAAAATGTAAATGCGTTTACAAAATGGGAAAAGAGTGTGTATTTTTAAATCATATGAAATAGACCATAAGTATAAATTGTCATGTATGGAAACCAAGAAGCCAAATGCAGCCACAAGAAAAGGATTTTGCAAGAGCCATATGAAGGATTGTATAACTAGATGGATAGCTTATATAACAAACACATTTCTAGTTAACCTTTCAGGGCATGCAGGCCAAAGCAGCTACTTAACAATAAGGTCTACAGAAAAGGGATCTTGTAAAGCACATGTGAAGATGACCATGTTCAAAGGCTATTAAAGCAAAAAGTTTAGGAGGAAATAAATCCAAAAGTGATCACTTGCCAGATATATGATACGTTTAAAATCCTTCAATGCTTATGTATCTCCCTTACAGTTTAATCTGCTTACGGTGGTTTCATGGTTTCATGGTTTCCCGTGACCTGATCACTGTTTATGTTTTTGGTGTCTCATTCCTTCTATTCTTTCTTTGTCCATAAGTGGTTTTCTTTAATTTATACTTGAGGTGCTTTCTGGTTTCCCCTCTGGTATGCAGATCTCTTGGCCTGTGACAGTCTTCCTTCCAACTTACTCTTTCTTTCCCTGACTTGGAAAGCTTCACTTTCCTGGACTTCTGATGACCATGCTGAATGCATCAGCTCTATGTCCCAAAAGACCCTGGAATAAAATTTATCCAACTTCAGTGAAATGTTGTATTTAAAAATATATTCTTTGCTAGACTCATGATTCCACTAGAATAGAGATGAAACCTGTTTGGCCCACTTACTTATAATCATGAATTTTAGTCAGGGCTGAGTGCTGTCATCATGGAGAAGACAATGAGAACAGAAGTTCATGTAGATCTTAGCTCAGGTGAAAGGCTATTCTGTTCTAATAGGAAGCACAAGGTTATGTGGAGACGTGACAGTTCTCCTTCTGTCAGAAGTGGAAAATCTCTTGTTCTCTCTTCTTGTTCATTCTTTAAGATATGTGAAACCTTACATCCTTTCAAAATCAAGAACTTTTGCTCTAAATTACTAGATAGATTTAGTGGTAAAATTTTTCCTTTAATTTCTTTAAACAAAAGTCAGTGGGAAAGTAGAAATTATTTAACCATTTCATTATAGCAAAAAATGCTCTAGGCTAGGTATGCTTGCCTATATAATAGATTTTATGTAATATTTAGGTCTATATTAATAAACTTAAAAATAACTGTGTAATAGTATGTTTTCATTCACCTTCTTAATTCTGTTACTTGTCTCCTTACCCTAGTTAAGTAGAGGTCAATGTAGCTGGTAGGACCTCAGAATAAGCTGAAGGACTGAAATATAGATACTGTTTTTAAATGGCAGTGGGGAAAGAGTCCACCTGAGCTATTAATTAAAATAAGGGGAATTAAGAATGTAACAAATTACACTGAGAATTAAATTAATCTTGATAACTTAGACAAGATCACAACTCTTCATTTTAAAAACTGGGGATTTAGATTGTATTCACATTATGTGGTCAGTGAACTCATGTTCCCATTTTACTTTTCTGGTGTTGACATCATTTATAAACAAAATTGTGTCATAGGTAAAAATAGTTAATGCTGGCACATATACTGGAGGTTACTCTTCTTACCTCAGTTTCCCTCTTTGATACAATTGGTATTTTAGATGATATTTCCTGAGTTCTCTCTAATTCAAACTATTCTGAGTTTCTTCATTTGCACTGCTCAGGCCATAAGGTTATTCATCTTACAGTAAGCATAATTCTTTGTCTCATCAAAGTCCTTAATAACATACATTTTCTTTTTCTTTTTACTTTCAAAAACATCTTTATTGATTTCAGAGGGGAAGGGCGAGAGAGAGATAGAGAAACATCAATGATGAGAGAGAATCAAGGATCAGCTGCCTCCTGCATGGCCCCTCCTGGGGATTGAGTCTATCACATGGACATGTGCCCTGACCGTGACCTTCTGTTTCATGGGTCAACACTCAACCACTCAGCCACTCTGGCCAGGCTATAAAGTGCATTTTCTTTGCCTATTTTGCTCAGATATTCCTGGAAAAAGAATAGTAAATTATGGCTATGTTCCAACAGATTCCTATTAATTATAGGAAAGTTAATGGCTTCCATTAAAACTATATTTTGACATCAACAGATCACTTGAAGATTATTGATCTCATGTGTTCAGAAAGGAGACTTGGAGAAACAATTGTGTTAAGATGAACATCATGCATTTCTTTAATCTGATTAAAGAAATTTCTTTAATCTGCCAGTGTTCTGTCTGACCAGGAGTAAAACAAAGAAGCTATAATTAATGCCAGATATAGAAATGGAATTTGAGATGACATTTCCATCATAACATTTCTTTTGAGCTTAGCAGAATGAAGAGACAGTTTAGCATGAAGTATTGTTCTTTGTTTAATGATTAGATGAAGATGGTTATTTCTTTTATGCTACTGGCTGCCAGGACTATAAATTGGCAGGCTCCAGGGTACAAAACTGTCTGACAATTTTAATTCTAAAGTTAAGAAAACAAAATGTTATGATTTAATTTACTATTTTAATCTTCACTTTCTTACAAGAAATACAAGTAAAATTTCATGGCATGGCCATTTTCATCATTCTAACAGTAAGAAATGATTGGTTTCCAGTCTTTCTCACCTTCTAAATCCAATCAGTTGTCAAGTCCTGTTAAATTTGCCTTTTAAATAAATATCTTTTTAATG
Organism: Antrozous pallidus; assembly: GCA_027563665.1. NCBI lineage: Eukaryota > Metazoa > Chordata > Mammalia > Chiroptera > Vespertilionidae > Antrozous > Antrozous pallidus. The sequence goes on along the minus strand of CM050508.1, from coordinate 63,077,063 downwards.
CATCTTCACAGATACTTGCTTGGTGGTTGTCTTTTACCAGAGCTTCCCAACTGCTGTACCTGCTTCAGTATTGCCCTGAGCAGTCAAGGTGATTTCTGCAAAACACTATCAGACAGTGTCAAGCCTATGATAAAACACATCACTTACCACCCGCTGAGTGGAGTGACACATTTTTTTCAGGTGTTAAGTACAATTTTCCCTCAATGTAGCGTACCAAAGACTCCTTGTCTACAACATTATCTAGTCCTCCAGGAAAGAGAAGAATGGAAATGTGAGGAAGGTCAAGGTAATTACCAGGTGCTGTGGACTAGCTTTGGGGGGTAGGGATGGGGCATGTGAGATCAGGTTAAGAAAAAGTACTCAGTGGCAAATTTCTATGAATGAGCTATGGACTGGAGGTGAAATGGGAAATGTCTGTAAAAGGTAGACAGAATGTATAATCTCCTTCCAAAGTTAATTTCAAGAACCAGTGAATTATAAAATAATCTCTCAAAGTCATGGCAAATCTTTTTAACTATGTCTGAAATCTAAGTTGTGAACCTGATTTTGATTATGTTATTCCATTCTGCAGGAGCAAATCTAGGCAGGGATGAATGCTTCCATCATTTAGAACATTCTCTTTAAGGGGAAAAACGGATACAACATTATGAAATCAAATTTTTGAAAATGGAAAAGATGCCTGCTAGTGAAAGACCTTGAAGCTTAAGCTTTATAAGTATCATGCATGGTAAATCTGCCTCTAGCAGATTGAAGTTTTGAATGTTTACCTTCTGTTTCTCTTGAAAAATAGTAAATGTACTTTTCCCTTTCTTTTATGATAATAGGAACATTTCTTCATTAAGATCCTAGCATATGCTCTTAACTAGCATAGGCTTAAATCTTGTATAATAGTATTTATCATAAGCTCTACTTTTTCTACCATTTATTAGATATTATATGTACTTAAAGAACTGATGTCATAGAAAGGTTAAGAAAATGATGTCTTATTACTTGAGGAAAGAAGCAGATAAGATTAATTCATATGCTTTTCGTGGATTGATAGCTCATTTCTTTTTATCATTGAATAATATTCTTTTGTATTGATATATACCAGGTTATTTATCCATTGACCCATTGAACGATATTTTAGTCACTTCCAGTTTTGGAAATTATGCAGAAAGTTGCCATAAACATTTGTGTTTAGATTTTTGTGTGGACATTGAATTTTCAACAAATTTGGGTAAATTCTAAAGTGCCTAATTGCTGGATTAGATGGTAATAGCATATTTAGTTTTATAAGAACCCACCAAACTGTCTTCCAAAGTGGCTGTACCATTTTTTATTTCTACCAACAATGAATGAGAATTCCTGATATTCCACATCCTCACCAGCATTTGTTGTTTTTGTTGATTTAATTCTCAATTCATTGATGACATATGATGTCAAGCATCTTTCTATATGAGCAATTTCAATTTGTATACCTTCTTTGATAAAATGGCTGTTCAGATCTTTTGCCCATTTTTTAGCTACACGTTTATCATGTAAAAAAAAGAAGATAGTAACTATTCCACAGGGAATTTGAAAACAAAATAACTCATTTAAATATTGTAGCATAAATTCTAGAATATATGTGTAGTAGATATTATATGATAGTACTGTAATGAATTATCTAAATTACTTTATAATTATATATCTGAAATAAAACTTACTTCTCAACTAGCCTGCCAATTAGCTTTCATTCCTATTTTTAAGAAAATCATTATCTCAAATATTTTTTCTTTTTATTTTCACTTAAAATAGTTCTATTATTCTTGACTCATCCCCCAAATGCAAATTTCTGTCATTTCTTTCTGTAGAAATTTTGTTAAATAAAGACATGAATTAATGAATAAAACATTCCCAGAATAATTTTGGATAATTTCATATCAATATATATGAAAGAGATGCCCAGACATTGTACTCAGTGATTGAGCATCCAACCAGGAATGAGGACATTATGGTTTGACTCAGGTCAAGGCACATGCCTGTGTTGGGGGCTAGATCCCCAGTAGGGGGCATGCAGAAATACAGAAGGCAGCAGAATAAATTATCTCTCTCATCATCGATGTTCCTATCTATATCTCCTGTCTGGAATATCCTATATAATAAAAGAGCAATATGCAAATTTGACCATACCTTCGCTATGCTACCAGCCAATCAGGAGCGGGGGACAGGACCGAGCGGTGCAAGGGGCAGGGCCAAGGTGTGCGCTAGGCAGGGAGGCCTTGGAATGGGAGGCTGGCACAATGCGCAGCACGTGGGACAGAAGGCCAGCACATGTGGTTACAGAGTGCAGAGTGCTCCTGGGGTTGGGCGGTCACCACTGGGGCTAAGGCCTGGGCTGAGGGGGTGGGGCCAAGGCATCTGGCAAGCACAGGGCTCCCAGGGCTGGGTGGTCATTGGGTACTGGGTGGTTGCCAGCAGCTGGGGCAAAGGCCATGGCTCTGGGCAGGGCTGAAGTGGCTGGGGCAGAGCTAGCCATCAGCCCCATTGCAGGGTGATGGCTGGGTGCCCAAGGCTTAAAGCTTCTGTCAGGGGTAAAGGGTCAGTAGGACATCCCCTGAGGGCTTCCAGTATGTGTGAGGGAGCAGGTTGGGTGGAGGGATCACTTACTCTCAGTGTACAAATTTCATGCACTGTGCCCCTAGTACTATTTAATAAAAGATTAATATGCAAATTTGACCATACCTTTACTATGCTACCAGCCAATCAGGAGCAGGGGACGTGGCCGAGCAGCGCGAGGGGCAAGGCCAAGTGATGTGAGGCAGGGCTGAGGTGCACATGAGGCAGAGGGTCGGGCCACAGCGCGCCAGAGGCCAGTGGGGGTTGGGGGTCCCAGATCACAGCCCAGCCCCAGCCCTAGTGGGTGATCTGGCTCCCCTGCAGCCCGCAGCAAAGGCTGGCCATGTGGGCACTTAGCCGCAGGCACACCGTGGGTCCCTGAAAACAGCCCAGCCCCAGAGGACAAAGCCATGGTAGTGGGGTCAAGGCAGAGGTCGTCAGGGGTGATCAGGCCAGGAGAGGAGAGCAGTTGAGAGTGATCAGGCTGGTGGTGGTGGGCAGTTGAAGCTGAGCAGGCTGGCAGAGGGGACCAGTTTGGGCTATCAGGCCAGCAAGTAGAGTGGTTGGGGGTGATCAAGTAGTCAGGCAGGTGAGCCATTAGAAGCGGATTGCGAGGGGGTTGTCCAAGTGCTAGTTTAGGCCTGATCCCACAGGGGTCTCAGATTGGAGAGGATGCAGGCCCGACTGAGAGACAACCTTCCCGGTACCCCCCACGTGCATGAATTTTATGCACTGGGCAACTAGTGTGTGTGTATATATATATATATATATATATATATATATATATATACACACACACACACACATATATATATATATATATATATATATATATATATATTAGAGGGATATGCAAATTAGCTGGGATGACTTAATGTCACGACCCAACAGCAGGGACGTAAGGCTGCATGGTGCCTGGCTGGGGCAAGGGACCTCAGGCCACGTGCCCCACCCAGTGGGGCTTGATGGGGGACTTCAAGCTGCACCCCCAATCCTGGCACAGGGCCAGGAGACCTCATGCCATGTCCCCTGCCCCAGTGCCAGGCCAGGGGACCTCAGGCCATGCCCTCCACCTGGCAGGGCTTGACAGGGGACCTCAGTCTGTGACCCCCTCGTCCCCACCCCACTGCTGGCCCAGGGGACCTCAGGCCATATCCCCTATTGGTGGGGCTTGACAGGGTACCTGAGACTGCTCCACCCACCCAGTACCAGGCTGGAAGACCTGAGGCTGAGCTCCCCACCCAAAGGGGCTTGACAGGGATGGGACTGGCGAGGTCTGGATCTCATCCAATGGGGTTGGGGCCAGCAGGGTCTGGGTCTCCTGTGTTTTCGAAGTGTGTGTGGATGGTGGGCGGGGACTTGACTCTAGGTCTGGTGGTCTGCCCCAGTAGTATGACAGGAGGAAGATTTCATATACATTTTACTAATTTTTTTCATCTCTGATACTTCTATTATAGAGAAAGGGCAAATAGCAATATTAAAATATTTCCTCTAATTAATTCCCTTTTAATGTACACTAATTTTGTGCACCAGACCACTAGTTTCTGTGTGTGTGTGTGTGTGTGTGTGTGTGTGTGTATGGATTTAATCAAATACACTTCAGTATTTGTATTTTTAGGTCAATCAAATGAAATATTAATTTGTTAACTTCTGGAATGTTTATCAGGCAGAGTAAGATATTACTTTAAATAAAATACTTGCATATACTAAGCTATTTTTCCATACTTATTTGCATTTGTTTTTTGAAAAGTCTGTTAAAATTGGTAGACTATATAAATTATCTGATTATGAACAACACAAAATTGATACCTGTGGCCACCAGATAAGTCTGTTCTATAGAAGTTATTAATTCTATCTTATAATTCCCAAGTGGTTATCTAGCCAGGAAGTTTGATTTATAATATTCTGAGTGGATTAACTCATTTGCCTTTCCTCTTTTTTCCTCCCTAACTTCCTTGATTAGAACTTGGCTGCATTGTTTTTGCAACATTAATAAGCCTTTGGATATTAAGCAGTTTTATATGTTCTAAATCTTAGTATGATCTATATGAAATAAACAATTCTGCTAGTAACTTATATGACAAACTGCGAAGATATATGTGATAAAATTTCCCCAGAAAGTCACCAGGCCAGCTGAGAATTTTATCCTTAGACCTTGGTTCTCTACATTAACAGAATGCATGTTGACAGATCATTTGTCATTTAAAACCTGGGAGAATATCTAGGCTGCCTTAGGAGTTGAGCTATATTTTAACATAAACTACAGTGTTTGATTATTTGCTTTCTGCAAATGTCAAATTAAGGAATTCACTGTTCACATTTCATATGATATTTTCCTCAGCATTTTTATATCTTTGCCTTTTTTGAGATATTTTTAATTAAAATACTATCTAAGGAGATGAGACATTATGTAATCTGGGAAACACTTAATAGTTTGACTTTTAAATATTTGTTTATCATGGCAGAAAATAAAATTCTTTCATAAGACTTACATGTGCTAACCATTCATCTTTCTTTTAAATGCACTAAAATATCATGTATTTGTGATTATTGCTGTGACATGGCATTTCCACATCTAAAATAAAAACACTCAGTATAGTTCTCATAAAATTATATGGACTTTATTTTTCACTTAAGCTCAAAAATAACAACAGCAAAATTAGAAGCAATATGCTCTCTCTGACCTTTCTCTGAAAAGCATAGAACCAGAACTGCTGAATTGCAAATATTTATTCAGGCTCCATTCTAAGCCTGCAAGCAAACAAAATGTATGTGAATTTCTGCAAAGAAGATGTTAATGAAGGCGCTTTAGTTATTATTTAAAAAGATGTAGCCACCTATATCAAAAGTAAGCCTGTCCTAGCTGGTTTGGCTCAGCAAAGAGAGTGTTGGCCTGAGGACTAAAGGGCCCAGAGTTCAATTCAAGTCAAGGACATATGCCTGCTTTGCGGGCTCCATCCCCAGTGTGGGGCATGCAGGAGGCAGCCAATCAATGATACCCTTTCATCATTGATGTTTCTATCTCTCTCTCTCACTCTCCCTTACTCTCTGAAATCAATAAAAATAAGTGTTTTTTTTAAAGTGAGTCTATTTCATAAAGTGATCTTTCATAGCTTCATGAAGGATAGAAATTTCTCTAAAATTAGGTTTAACTAGAGATCAAATATGCAAGTATATCATAATATTCAATTATTTTAGTCATCATGTGGTTTAATAGTTAAATCTAACCTCTCCAGTAAATGTATGTAAACAATATATTTATTGCTATATAATTTTACAAAAGTGAAATTATAAACTAACTGGTTATCTTTGAATTCAGCTTACCAGCAAATGTGTCTTGCTTCTTTATGCAAGAGTTATTTATATTTTCTAAAGTGATTATATATCATTTATTTTGAGAATTTCCCACCTACTTATTGATCAAAATAAACATTTAGTATATATATTTCAAAGCCATTTTTGGAGTTCATGGGAAGAACTGATCATCTCCTTGAAAGCATACTATATAATAAAGGCCTAATATGTTAAGTGACCAGTCGTCCAGTCAGTGGTTCAACCAATCAAAGCACAATATGTTAATAATATTCTAAGGCCTCTCAACTGCTCACTATGATGTGCATTGACCACCAAGAGGCAGACAGTCAACTGGTCGACCAGTCACTATGATGTGCACTGACCAGCAGGGGGCAGACACTCCAACTGGTAGGTTAGCTTGCTGCTAGGGTCCGGCCAACCAGGACTGAGCAAGATGGAATGGACATGCCTTGGAGCCCTCCTGTGGTCTCTCCCTGGCTCCAATCATGCATCCAGTGGGGTCCCTCAGTGCTGGGCTGCACCCTCTTGTAATCCGGGACCCTTTGGGGGATGTCAGAGAGCCTATTTCGACCTGATCCTGCAGGCCAGGCCACACAACCCCACTGGTGTATGAATTCATGCACTGGGCATCTAGTAGAAAATAAGATAGACATATTACACATATCTACTTCATTAATAATTATATTCCTTGTCAATGACAATCACTCCTGGTGATAAATAGATTGCTAAAGTGTGTAGAAGTTAACGTCTCATGCACAGGCATTTTTAACCTTTCTATTCTCCCTCTTCTTCCAATCCTCCTACTGTTTCTCCCCAAGACTTCACTGAGTATCTGGTATATGGTACAATGTTGGATACTAGAGATGCCAAGGTGGATAAGAGCTTGTTCTTAATACAATATGATTCTTTAACTGAATGAACAGATAGGAATGTGGTACAACAAAATGTGTGTATGTGTCTTTCCCCACCTCAGAATGTGTTTTTCTCACATTGTGGATATGGACTGTGTGGCTAGCTATTACTCATTTTCAAGACTAGGTTTAAACATGGAGGTTGAAAGGATTTATCCTTTTTCCCCCCATTGTCATAATTTAGCACCCAGGAGAGTGCCTGGCAGAACAAAGATGTTCCATAAATTAATAAATCTTAACTACTACTACTGATTGAATTTAATTGAGTGTATCATTGAGATATGTACAGAACCTAGATAGTGAGGAGTGTGTGTGTGTGTGTGTGCCTGTGCACGTGTATATATGTGCATAGCAGTGATGTATTTAAAAGTCAATAAATTAAAATTAAATCATAGAATTAATAGCATGAGCTCTGAGCTTTGAATATGAATTATTATGTCAATGGGTGGAGAGATGGAAGATAATATTTCAAGCCATTGAAACAGCATAGATCAAGAAATGTGCACGGAAAACAATAATTACTAAATGGAAAGTTGTCCAGGAAATAGAAGCAGAATAGAATAGAGCCCAAAAAAGCTGGCTCTGGAATTGGAGGGCTTGAGTGTATTTCTTGGCTACAATCATTTCTTGTCATATATCATGGGACAAGATAGTTCCCCTCCTGATATGTCAGTATTGTTATATGTCATATGAGCAAAAGAATAGTACATACTTCTTAGAGTGGTGAAGAGAATGATACAATAACATACATAGTTCAAAACATTTAGGACCTAATTGGTATTGTTTACCATGTGTTACGATGATTATTGCTAAGGTTTTTTTTTTTTTTTGAAGAGATAAAATGTAATGATAACTTAGACCCAGATTTTGAAGGAACTAGGAAGACATTGATAGTAATTTTGGGGGTTATTGTTTGTTTCTTGTTTCAATTTATTTTGTTTCAATATTACATAGTTTAAAAGTTACTTAACCTTACCTTCTTATACCATCACAGTAGGGGAGGGTAGGATTTCAACCTATTTCTATCATCACACCACACAAAATAGTTATGAGTTTATACTTTAAAGCAAGTTTTAGGAGTATCTTTTAAAAACAGGGATTATTCTAAACATTTAATTATTGTAATTTACATGTAACATTTTTAAAAGTTTACATGTATGTTATTGCTTCTGACAGTATTTCAAACGGTTTTCTTCTCTATTACTAGGAATCATTTTCTTCAAAAATAAATTAATTCCACTGTCATCTGAAAGATGTCCCCTTGAGTGTGGCTCTTCCACAAAATACCATGGCCTGGGCGAGTCTATTTTGAAAAAGTTGGAATTAGAAGAAGTTTAAGTTTAAAAAATTTGGCTCTCAAAAGAAATTTTAATCATTGTACTATTGGTATTTGGCTCTGTTGACTAACAAATTTGCTGACCACTGGGTTAAGGGAATAAAGGCAGTCAGTCTAAAGTGTTCTGGGAAAGTTTTGTCATTCTTCTATATGAAGGGAGAGTGGAGAGCTATAGGGAGTATAGCAGAAGTTAGTTTATTTCTGAGATGTAGTTGCTACTGTAAAGTTAGCCACATTTATGCAGGGCAGGGCAGGTCGACAATGGTAGACCTGATTCAGTTCATAATGTGTGTAATAACAGACCTTTTTCATACTCCAAATAAGTATAGACAACATGGTCTAGTATATCAAGTTAATAGAATTTAACAAGGTGAAACTTACTTTATCTGTTTAAGTGGATTCTAAGAAATGAAGTGATCACTAAGGGATTGAGATATATCTAAGATGACCTTTTAGTTAATTGGAACCTCAATAATAATGATTGATAATAGCTACCAATTATTGGTAGCTATAACCAGGTAATATAGCATACTCATTAAATAGAATATATCATTTATAACTGTAATAAACCTAAAATACATATTATCATTCCTTATTACTATCCATATTTTACCTCAGTCGGGTTCAGATAACTGAAATAATATATCCAAGGTCTTACTAAAAGTGTGTGGTTAAAACAGCAACAATCTCAAGTTTATATTCAAAGTCCACATCTTTCAAACACATTTTTAGCAGTATGACCATGAATTCCCTGTTGGATTTTCTACTTGCCTTTGACCCTTATCACACCTGAACTTATATTCCTATTTGGGAGCTAATGTGTTCTAGTAGTCATGGTTAAAAATCAGCTTTCCTTTCTTTTGTTCATCTGAGAACTTAGAAACCTAAACTATTCCATTTGAAATATTTGTTACTAAATTTCTTATTGACAGTTGATTTTCTAACAAACATAATCGGGTTTTCCTTCTTGTTTTTATTTATTTTTTATTTTTAGAAATTCTTTAACCTAGCTTGAGCAATAATAGCAAACTGATACATGACAACACATGGTAAGAACAACTGCTTGTGAATGATAGAGGATGATACTGGATTGAGCCTATGCCAGAACTGCTCTAAAAGTCTATTTGAACAGAATACATTGAGCTTAAAAGAGATTTCATTTATTTGGAAAGTAAAGTTTCTGGAAGCAATTATATATTCTTAGCAGCTTTGGAACCTATATCCCTGAGAAGCCTGATGTCACAGTGTTAGTGTTATTGAACAGTGGTGTATACAGTGTCTTTATGTTTTATTTAACAAGATTTCTTTTAAGTATTATTTGTTTCCTCAAAAAGTTTATTCTTTAAATTTGGGTTCAGTTCAGTGCAAGATAGTAGAGATCATGCAGAAAATGCCAAGTAAACATTATAGTTATTATATCTTGGGGGATGGGTGAAATTTTGAAAGTACTTTAGGGAAGAAACAGCTACAGTCCTTGTTCAATAATCTTCACAGCAATATCTAGAACAGTCTAGAAAATTACTTTGTAATATAACTCATACTGTGCATGCTAATCTATTCATCAATTGCCATTTTGAAGAAAAATAAGCAAAATGATACATTTAAGAAATAAAAACAAAACATTATTTGGCTGAATTTTGCAATTGTGTTTGTGGGTGTGAGTGCATGTATTAATTAAATTTGTAGAATAGTAACATAGCCTGTATTTAAGGACTCTTCTGGGAAAAGATAACTAATACTTATTATCAGCCTTTAATTTACAGAGTTGTTCCAAGGATTCAAGATAATATGCAAAAAGTGCTTAGAAAGACACTTGCCCATAGTAAATCCTAAAGGAATATTAACTATTATTATTATTACATGACTTAATTGAGGATTTTTTTCTCCTTTTGTTTACAGCGTACATAATGAAACACAACAACCATTATAGGAGAGTCTTTTCTCTCCTTTCACCTCCATTTTAGGCTCCCCCATCTCCCCACTACCAATCTCTCTCTCACTTCCCATCTTCTGCAGTAAGGTTACAATAAAGCCTCCACTGTGCAGAAGCTATTGGTTGTTTGAGAGTTTGTGTCTCAGCAGTCAGACATCCCCCATGGCCTGGTTATATTGTGTTTAACAATCACCTACTCACCTCATGTAGGCGACATATGTACCCTCCCTGACCAGAATATATTGAGTTAGAAGAATTCTGAAAGATGAATTGAGGATTTTTTAAATAATAACTCACTTTGCCATGTTCTCGTAAAAAGCATCCAGGCTTCTTATTTGAATGAACATTCGATTCAGTTCAATAGATGGACATAATAGCATGATGGAAAGGCAGAATCAGGAAAGGGAAAAGTAAAAAATAAAGGCATTAGCCTACATTGCTCCTGTCCTTTTAGACTAACATATTGATACTGGAATGAATTAGATGAAACAATAACATATAGAGGTTTTATCCATGAATCAGTTCACAGAATAAATTCCCCTTCCCCCGCCAACAAAAAAATGTTTTTCATCTAAGGATTTAAAAGTCCCAGCTATTTCCAGAAGCAACATCTGTTGCTTTGCCAGTTTCCACAGAGATGAGCTCGTGTTGATTTTCATCACATTTGTTCAAATCTGGAATCTGGTTAAAACATGCAAACAGTTGCATTGCCAGTTAAGAGATGCATCATATCATACCCTTTGAATAATGCTATTTTTCTGCATTAATTTTTATTCCAGTGACATTTTCAATTCTGGATCCAAGTATGAATTATTTTTAAAATAATTTAGGTTAGAGTAATAAATAGAAAATAACACATTCTAGATTCTAGAATTTAGAAGGAAGAACACTATGATACATACATGTTCTTAGAAAACAGTTATACGTTAAATCTTCTCAATCACAATTTGTATTTTTTAGCACCATTTTTTGGGATAACTCATAAAACGGAGTAGTCTCTCAATTGCATGTTATGTTAGCACATTGTTTAAACTACAGAGTGATCACCACAGACCTTTTCCTGTTATCCAACTGTTAATGCTTTCATGTCATTATCCAGAGTTTGATTGCATATGAGTATTTTGAACTGAAACCATGTATAAAAACTATGTTTTTAAAGTGGAAATGTCTAATTGGTTGTTTGAGAGTTTGTGTCATCCCCCATGGCCTGGTTAAATTTGTGTTAAGATGTTTGTGTACCTATATCTAATAAAAGTGTAAAAGAAACAGCAGAACCAACAAAGGTTAAAATGTTGGCAAATATTCTTGGGATAATTACCAAAGTATAATAATGGATTTAGTCACTCAGCTTGCTGCAGGCCTTTGCAATACACCGAGTTTACAGTCAGTCTCTCCTGCTATTACGTTATCAGAAATAACAGGTGTGAAATATTGAGAAACTCTAAATGTTGTAAATATAAGTAATGCATTTTTTTCTATATTTTAAAATATTTTGTATATTTAATTGTCCATTTAAAAAAGTTGCTATTTGATATCTAGTGATTTTTAAATTTAATTTTCTGTATTTCTCATATGGGACAAATGACTAATATGTCAGAATTTTTCCTTATGTTAATTCAATATAACTAATTTACAGGAAGAACAGGAATTGCAAGTGATCACTACAGAAGTTAGATAAGCACAGTTGTTATCTCTACTTTGTAAAAGAGAAAACCAAGGTTCAGAGAGCTTTAGGTAATTTTCACAAGCTATTTAGTAGTGGAATTGGTAGTAAAATTCTTATGCTTTTGAATTTAAATTTCGTTCCACTGTTTTCTCTATTGGTAGAAATAACTGAACAAATCCATGATCTAAACTTTTAAAACTAATATTGTTATCTTCATACAGAAATACTAGAGGCCTGGTGCATGCATTCATGTACTGGTGGGGTCCCTCAGTCTGGCCTGCAGGGATCAGGTCGAAACTGGCTCTTCAACATCCCCCAAAGGGGTCCCAGATTGTGAGAGGGTGGTTCTTCGGTGTTGCACCCTGGAATTGGTCTCTCTCCTTTCTGGTTCCAAGTGTCTCAGAGAACCACAGCTGCCAAGTCACCTGAGCACAGCGGTGACCCACAGGTTGAGATCCGCTAGCAACATTGCCTAAGACCATTGGAAAACATAGATATTTACATTACAATTCATTACCAGTAGCAAAATTACAGTTATGAAGGAGCAACAAAAATAATTTTATGGTTGGGGGTCACCACAACATGAGAAACTGTATTGAAGGGTCACAGCATTAGAAAGTTTGACAATCACTGCTCTAAGCTATCAACTTTTATGCACCAGGCCTCTAGTTTTAAATATATGTTTATGAAGAGAATATACTTGAATAAAATGAACTAGCATGAGGTATATGTCCAAGTGATATAATAAATAAATAGCAAAATTTGGCATTTGATATCCAGCATTGGTTTCAGAGATTCTTATAGCAGGAATAGAACTTGAAACATTACATGGCCCAGATTCATGATTTTAGCATGTAGATTTCTAACTTGACCAAAAGTTTATCTGATCTTAAAGGTCCAAAATAATGGAACCACCACAATGACTTCCCATTATCTAACAAATAAATATTTCCCAACTTGTATTTGTTTAGGAAATATTTGGGTTAGTTATTTTTGCTGTCATTTATAAGAACAAACTGTGGGTAGACATACAACATATTTTATATTTCTGTACATGTTATTTATTATATTTCAATCTCAGAGCTATCCTGTGGACTGGTGTTATTTTCCATCTTTTATTCAACATAAGTGATGCTCAGTTAAATATCTTTTATAAGTTTACACGATGGTGATGTCTGGATTCAAAGGCAGGTTTGTTTCATATATCATATTGTTTCTTGAAAAATGGACAATTATTATATAGTTTCTACACTTATCTCCTTATAAAGACAAATATGTTGCTATTGTTGCTATTATTCAATGCCCTTTTATTTTGACGTATGGATAAATAAACAAGTACGCTATTGGTGAATTCCCCTTTAAATATGAAAGTGCCCCATGTTTTTCTTCAGAAGAAAATATCTGCCTCTAAGCTATCAACCTTTATGAAAACTTTTAACGTATTCTGTTACTTATTCTACTCAGGTGGACATTCCAAAGCTTAAATACAAAACCAAGATAAATTCCTTAATTTAAACTAGCTTCACTTGTGCTTTCCCTATGCATAAAATTTTATCAAGAACTATTTCATTTTTTAATTTTGTTTTGCTTGCAGGGATGACTTGTCAAGCTCGAACATCATACACTGAAGATGAAGTTCTTTGGGGACATCGTTTTTTCCCTGTAATTTCCTTAGAAGAAGGGTTCTTTAAAGTTGATTACTCCCAGTTCCACGCAACATTTGAAGTCCCGACTACACCTTACAGTGTGAAAGAACAGGAAGAAATGCTTCTTATGTCATCCCCCTTAATAGCACCAGCCATAACTAACAGCAAAGAAAGACATAATTCTGTGGATTGCTTAGATGGCCTAGATGACATTAGTACAAAACTTCCATCTAAGCTGCAGAAAATGACTGGAAGAGAAGACTTTCCCAGAAAACTCTTGAGGATGAGTTCCACAACCTCAGAAAAAGCCTACAGCTTGGGAGATTTGCCCATGAAACTTCAACGAATAAGCTCAGTTCCTGGCAACTCAGAAGAAAAACTGGTATCTAAAGCCACCAAGATGTTGTCTGATCCCATGAGCCAGTCAGTGGCTGACCTGCCACCAAAGCTTCAAAGGATGGCTGGGGGAGGAGCCAGGATGGAGGGGAATCTCCCAGCCAAATTAAGAAAAATGAACTCTGATCGGTTCACATAACAAATACCCTCTTAGACATTATTTACTGTTTGATTTAGTCATAATCTAATATTTGGCTGATGAGGGAATCCTCTCTAAGGAATCCGAAAGGTACATTTCCTCCCCAGTCAGATATGCTTATTTGAGAAGCCTTATTTCCCAAGTACTGCTAATGTGCAGAAAGCAAACGGTGTGAAGGGAGGGCATCATAAGGAAATTCTTACTAACGGGCATGTATTATCACATCATGCATGCAATAATGTGCAAATTTTGCATTTAGTTTTATGGCATGATTTATATATGGTATATTTATATTGTATATTCTGGAAAAAATATATATATATATTTAAAGGGGTGGTATTCTCCATGACATTTCTAACATGTAAATTAAGCCGAACATAAATAGATATCTTTCAGGGCGATAAAACTATATATATGTATGTATATGTATATACACATATATACATATATATATGAACACACATTTGCATACATACATATATATCTGATAAAATTGTGATGTTTTGTTCAAAGTTGTAGTTCTTGTGCATGTTTACTTTATTAGGCTAGGAAGGCTACTGGCATTAATTATTAATACCAAATATTTTAGCCTTAAATTATTTGTCATTTTAAAAATCTAATTTCATGTTTTCTGATGTTTAAGGTCCTGAAAGGTTTTCAATTGTACTTTCTATGAGGGAGTCACCCAAGTCTGTGCTATTTATGGCCCTGCCAAAATATAACCATTATATATTTAACTTGTAAATTTTAGAACATATCAATATGTTGAAGATTTTTTACAATTTTTAAAACTTGCTAGCAATGGGGGGAAATAAAGATAAATTAATTTGAGAATTGGTCCTCTCCTGGACTAATTAAAATCTGGACACCTGTTTTGTGTATGATTTAACACAACTGTGAGCTCTGAACAAATGCTGAATCATTGTGATAGTCAGTAGCCAAGTTATACTGAATGCAGAGAATGTGTGAAATTACATAATTAATGGTCTCTGTTTCAAACTGAGTCAATTTTCACTTTGTTTCTGAAACTTCTGTCATTTCAAAAACCAGTAATTTTTCCTTGCAGAGACACAATACACTGAAAGAGATGATAAATATTTATGCTTTAAATATATATGTCTAATTGAGTGTCTTCGTTTTTTCAGAGCTTTCTTTTAATTTAAAAATTTAAATACATTTTTATTGATTTCAGAGAGGAAGGGAAAGGGAGAGAAAGAAACATCAATGATGAAATAGAATCACTGATCAGCTGCCTTCTGCATGCCTCACACTGGGGATCGAACCCACAACCTGGGTATGTGCCCTCACTGGGAATCAAAACCATGATCTCCTGATTTCTAAGTCAACCACTGAGCCGCAAAACTCAGGCTAATTTTATTTTTTTATTATGTTTTCCATTCAACATTTTTGTGTGTGTGTTAGTTTCAGCAGATAGACATTGATACAGTTTACAGAGTGTTCCCTCCAATTCTCTTTCCTTATGCCTTTCTTTTAAAAAATATTAATTTTTTACAGAGAGGAAGGGAGAGGGATAGAGAGTTAGAAACACCAATGAGAGAAAAACATTGATCAACTGCTTCTTGTACACCCCCTACTGGGGATGTGCCTGCAACAAAGTACATGCCCTTGACCAGAATCAAACCTAGGACCCTCAGTCCACAGGACGACGCTCTATCCACTGAGCAAAACCAGTTAGGGCTTCTTAGCCTTTCTTTTGTTAATGGCATCTGTTGTAATAGGACAGACTTTGTTTTTTCACCTGGGGAACCTATCCTATCCAGCACCTATCACTCAGTTTGTAACAAGTGTTTTGTATATACTTGAGGGAATTTAAAATGTGATGAATTTAAAGTATTTTACGCATTTTTTAATTAAATTTTTTGGTGTTATTGTTTGTTGGTTAAATATTGATTTCATTGGTATATTAGATCCCTGGCCTACCAAAATAAGTTTAGTAGTACAATTTCTTAACCTTAAGGTTTTATATTATAATTCATTACAGAAACAAACTATTGCTCAGCAGAACACCTACAAAATAAAGATTTGGAATGCAGATATTTTAATGAAAATTTATAAGTATTCCTTATTAGAATATAATGGATTTTCCTATAAAACTTTTTGAACATTGCAGTGTAACTCTGCCCATAATTAATCTATTTGTCTTATTAACATGCAAATCCTTAATGGTTGGTTTGGCACTCATCATTTGCTGTTTTTATCAATCTTGTGATAATTCCCTTATTGGAAAATTATTACATCAACAATTCAATCATTGACTACAAGAATACCTTCTGGCTACCTCTGTATCAACCACATTCTGTAGGTGCAAACATATACCAGGGAATTGTTACTGGCAAAATGATCAACCTTTAGCATCCATCCACTGTGAATAGAGCTGGTTGCCCTACCCCTTAATCTCTGAACTTTCCTTTTCGCTGGATATAGGAAATGAAATAGTAGCAGAAAGAGGAGGTGGGGAGGGGGAGAGGGAAGTATATTTATTTCCAGTGGAAGAAACTGCATAGATCATTTAGCCCAAACACTTAAAACTAAATAGAGCCATAATTTAATTTGGAGGGTTATTTTGTCTTTGGTACCAAGTAGAATATGGGCCCCAGAATAAACTCTCTAAAGGTTTTCATTAATTCATTTAACTTTTTATTTTTTGCATGTTTTTTTTTATGTGCCAGGCATTTCTTATTCCTGGGGGATTTGGATATGACTAAGCCAGAGGAAGTCCCTGCCCATTTGACTCCTAATGCATCGACTCCTAACTGCTCCCCTCCCGGGAGAGGCACTGTGAGACAGACAAAAAACAGATGAGATGATTTCAGATAGTAACATTACTTGAGGAAAGGAAAACAGGATACAATTTAAAAAATGGGTGAAATAGTAATTATTTTAGAAGAGGTTACTGGTTTAGGGAAGGAATGGTACTTAAACAGAGACTTGGATGATGAGAAAGAACAACCACTCTTGCCAAAATTAACATTTCTTAGTGAATGCTATTTCTTTATTTTTACCACATATGTATGGGGAAAATATGATTTCTGCATGTAATTGCAGTTTAACCCCTATTGCTAAGTTGATCACAGGTCCCAGTTTCCCTTCGAGAGTCCCAGCTTGTCCTGTTGTACCTGTGTAATTATTAATAGTTCTCCCTTTCATTCTCTGAGTGTCTTGGTTTGGATGATATATTACATGGTGACTCTACATTTTTGTTGAAACTAAATTATAAAGTCTAATATATTTGGATAAAATAAAGAATTGCTTTTATTCTCCTTTTGTTGATTTTTTGACACTGATCATTCCACACAAAATCATTGCAGTTTCACATGTGAAGAAATGACTAGGTGAAATAACTATTTTAAAAGAGGTGACTTCTTATCAAAGTTATTTTATGTAACATTTGTTTATTCTGCAAATAACAGGTTTTCTCAACAGTGAAATGTTATGCATTTTATTGACTGAATAAAAAATAAACCTCTGGTGTTTCCATTTCAGGAAGTTGTATGAACTCAAATCAAAGAGAGTAAAAGTCAACTTGAGCCAAGAAAGTTTTCAGCCTACCAAAATATAATGTGTCCATTAAATTGAATAATTATTTAACAACTGCAAACTAATCCCCTTTTATGGAATTTTTATGGTGTATGTAGCTCCTGTCATGATAAAATATTTCATTCTATTTATCAAAATGATGTAAATAAAAGAAATACAATTATTTTGATAATGCTTATCTTCATTTTAAATATTACTCATCCTTTTTAGCAATAGGTGAATAGGCTTTTGCAAATACTTACCAAATGAAAAATAAGGATATATCAATTCTGAAAAAGTTCTTATGCTATTCTAAATTCATTTACATATGTATGGCTTTAAATACTATTAAAAAACATTTAGTTGTCTGATTATTCAAGAGCCACTTTTTCTAGACAAGATGGAACCATAATGGATTATTTCTGTGGGAGGAAGAGGGAGATTATGAGAAAGGTGTATTACACATTGTTTGTATTATGAAATTTTCTATCATTCCATACTATGAAGAGAGTTCACCTTGGACACACAGCACATCTGTATTTTTTTTTAATTCTGAGTTTCTTACCTGTAAAAGTCTTAAAATATATAATTAGAGGCCCAGTGCATGAAATTCATGCATGGCTGTGTGTGTGTGTGTGTGTGTGTGTGTGTGTGTGTGTGTGTGTGTTTGTGCGCGCGCTCAGCCCAGCCTGCACCGTCTCCAATCTGTGATCCCTCTCACAATCCAGGACTGCTGACTCCCAACTGCTCACATGCTTGCCTGCCTGACTGTCCCTAATCATTTCTGCCTGCCAGCCTGATCACCTCCTTACCACTCTCCTGCCAGCCTGATCGATGCCTAACTGCTCCCCTGCCACCCCGATTGCCTTTAACTGCTCCCTTTGCCATCCTGGTCACCCCTAACTGCCCTCCCCTTCTGGCCTGGTCCCCCTAACTGCCCTCCCCTGCTGGCCTGGTCTCCCCCATCTGCCCTCCCATGCAGGCCTAGGTTCCCTCCAACTGCCCTCCCTTGTTGGCCATCTTGTGTCCACATGGGGGTGGCCATCTTGTGTGTTGGAGTGATGGACAATTTGCATATAACCTCTTTATTATATAGGAATATATATATATATATATTCAATTACGATCAAACAAATTTCATTGACTGGCATGCAATTTATCATTACTTAAATGAACAAGGTCATTTAGGTTACAAAAATATAAACTCATGTATTTGATACTGCAACTTCAGTTTTATAAAAGCTATTAACTTTCAAATCATGATTGAGTTTAATATTTAAAGTGTGCTCATCATGTTTCTAATTCCCAACATTAATTACTCATATTTCTTGATTCAATGTGTTTATCAGAAGACTCTTAACTCCTAAAAGGTAATAATTTAATCCATCATAATTCAATCATTGGAGTTAATTTTTATTTTGGCTCCTTCTTGGTAATACACATTAGCAATATGGAACCTGAACTTAATGCATATTATTTGAGATCTGCATTTCTTGGAGGTGTCTTCATGAACATCTTCTTTGCTGAGCCAGTGTGCTTCAAAAGCCACAGTAAGTACAACTGACAAATCCTTGTTTTGTTTAAATAAGAAGTCACCTTTTTAAAAAGTGTTCAGTTGCTTCTTTTGAAAGAGTTTCACAGAAAAAGTATATTCCTAACTTTGGATCAGAGGCCAGTTCTGTGATATGTCATATGCCCAACTCCATGGTACCTCTCAAAATTAATTTTAAAAGCTAGGTTCCTACAGCTTCTGGCCTAGAGGAGTTAAAAGAAGATGGATCTCATTATTTAGTAGAATATTTTTTTCTTTTTTCAAATTATGATTTTCTTAGCTGTGAAGTCTTGAAATCTTGACGGTCTCAGAATATTTGGGCTATGTGTAATCCATGAGTGCTGTAGACAGCAAATATGGTAGGCCCATGATCTCTCCACTGCTTACCAAGAATCTCACCCATAACTCCTGCTTATCCTTTCCCAGCTCCGTATGTCAATCATATGCATGGGAATTTTCTCACATTATTTGAATCTTTGCAACAACTATATGGTAGAGATTTTACAATGAAAAAAATTCATTCTCAAGTAGTCCACTTAGTCTGTTTTTAATTAAATTAAATCTACAAACATGAGAAGTCCTTGCCCTCTTGGGTGGTTCAAACTGTTATTTAATTGCAAATCCCTAACCATTCTTAAATTGCTTCTTGATTTTCCATTTGGGATCATTATCTATTTGCTTTTAACTGAAGTAGATGAAAATCCAATTTGGTTTTGTTTTGTTTAACTCTTGCTACCCACACTACACCTCTACCACATCTACCTTATGTTATATTCTCAATGTTGTTACAGCATGCTTTAATTAGATTAACCATGAGTGTTTTCTTTAAGTGCTTTAACAATTGAGCTTATATGTTTTTTCTCTTTATTGACTAAGTTATTACGTATGTGTCCTTACCTCCCCATTGCCTCCCCCGCCCCCACTCATGCATTCACCACTCTGGTGTCTGTGTCCATTGGTTAGGCTTATATGCATGCATACAAGTCCTTTGGTTGATTTCTCCCTATTACCCTCATCCTCCCTACCTTCCCTCTGAGTTTAATGGTCTAATTGATACTTCTCTATCTCTGGATCTGTTTTTGTTCATCAATTTATGTTCATTATATTCCACAAATGAGTGAGATCATACGATATCTTTCTCGGACTGAGCCCATATTTTTGATCATTTTCCCATTGTGTTGGGATCTTCCTTTAGCATCATGCTAGGGAATTCCATTTATGGCATTCTTGGTGTAGAAACCCTGTTTCTTTTCTTGGTTTACTTCTTTGTTTTCATTAAACACATCTTTTTCAGGAGCTTTTCATAAAAATATGATAGTGAACTTTTTGAGACTTTGATTTTTTAAAATAATCAATCTGTACTTCCCAATTAATATTAATAGTTTGGTTGGCTATAGAAATCACTTTCCTTCAACATTTCAGTGACATTGTTTCTTTTTTTTACCTTCTAATGTTGCTGCTGAGATTTCTGACACTACTTTGAATTTTAATTCCTTTTCAATTTAAAACTTTCAGAATATTATAATCTTCCCCACTGTTCTTAACTTGCAAGATGTTCTGTCTATGTGTGAGTCAAGTTTAGTTCATTTGCTCTGTCTTTTCAGTCTGAACAGTTTTCTGAATTTTTTATTTTATTTTCCTCTACTCTGTCATTCTACAATTTTCATTATTTGGCTGTTGGAACTTTTGGCAATGATTTTCTAATGTTATTACATTTTTCTCTTTTGTTATTGTTATGTACTTTTTCTTTTCATTCTTGAAGACCTTCTTAATTTTAAGTTTTATGACTTTCAGTTTCTGTCCTTTATTTGATTTCATTTCTCTTTCAAGATTTTAATTTCTTCTATAAGTTTTATTTTTCAGTAACTTTTGTTCTCTAAATATACCTTTAAAACAGACTTTCAAGTATAATTTTATGTAGATTTAAAAATCAGAGCAGGCATTTTCAAAAATTTAATTATATCCTAGCTTGTGAAGAAACAGCTATAATAATAAAAGCATAATATGCTAATTTGACTGGATGTCCTCACAGATGACCTTCCAGAGTAAGCAGAGGCTGCCCAGGTCCCGGTGCCAGAGGGAAGCTGTTGCTGCAGCCTGGGGAAGGAAGGCCTACTATTGCATGAATTTCGTGCATTGGGCCTCTAGTATTTAATAAGACATTAATTATTCTCTTGGGAATCTATTTTTTCTCATTGTGAACAAATGTCTGACCAGGTTTTATTTTATAGTTCTTTATGGAGAAAACCGACAAACAAAACAAAACAGTGTTTCAAGAAATAGATTGCTAATATCCTAACCTTGTATGCCAAATCCCACTTATTTTTGTTAGTCACCCCACACTTAGGTCTTAAAACTATATCAACCGTGGGTTTAGGCTTCAGTAAATAAGCCTTAAACTGGTACCATTATTTGTTGGCAGAAAAACATTAATGTGCCACATAGACACTTGAAATATATGAAAGTTTATGACCTGAAGTTCTTTTAGCAATACATTTCATTGTATTTTAACCAAATGATCAATGAATTGTATGCAGACACATTGGATGGGCCCGTGGGAGTTGGCACTTAGAGCACATTTGTTTCAGTGGCTGAATGACTGAGAAGGGTAAATCTGAAAATGTCACTTAGATGCAGCTTTTTAAAAAATTACTATTGATTAAGGTATTACATGTGTCCATATCCCTCCATTGCCCCCCCATACATGCCCTCACCATCCCCCCAATGTCTTGAGTCCATTGGTTATGCTCAGATGCATGCATTCAAGTCCTTCAGTTGATCTCTTACCTACTTGCACCCTCCCCAACCTTCCCACTGTACTTTGACAGTCTGTTCGATGCTTCTTTGTCTCTGTATGCAGGTTTATTTTTGTAAGTGAAAGATGATAGCATGTCTTTTACCTAGTATCCCATTGTTATGAAAATGACTTGTTATGTCTAATGAGATTTATGGCTTCTTTTTTACTAAAGACTATCGGCCCAATGCACGAAATTCATGCAAGAGTAGCCAGGCCTTCCTTCCCCCCAGCCATCGGCACTGGCTTCCCCCGGCACCCAGGACCCAGGCTATCCTGGCAGCCCCAGCTTCATCTGAAAGGACGTCCAGTCTAATTAGCATATTATGCTTTTATTATGGGTTCCTAAATAAATTATTTCTTATCAACTTTTTAAAAAATATATTTTTATTGATTTCTTTACAGAAAAGAAGGGAGAGGGATACAGAGTTAGAAACATCAATGAGAGAGAAACATGGATCGGCTGCTTCCTGCACACCACATGCTAGGGATGTGACTGCAACCACGGTACATGCCCTAGATAGGAATCAAACCTGGGACCCTTCAGTCCGCAGGCTGACATTCTATCCACTGAGCCAAACCGGTCAGGGCTTCTTATCAACTTTTATCTCCCTTTCCTACTTACTCTAGAGAGACTTCTCTGTTTTATAAAGCATACATTATAGGAAAAATTGTGCACATAATAATTAATTATGATAGAGACTCATATTTTTGTAACCATATATAGGCTTTACTCACTGGCTCTCACTTTCCCTATATAGAAATTAATAGAATGAAATTATATTGCATTCTTAGATTCATATTTTACATTATTTACAACTTTACTTAAAATATGTAAATTTGGACATGTGAACGAACTCTCTCATCCAACAATAGTTTTTTGACCAAATAAAATTTGGTCTCTTTTCATTCTAGCAGCCTTACAGAGTTGATATTCAGTTTTAATGAAGAGATTGAGTGGAAGATATTTGGTAAATTGAGATTGATACCATGATAGGATTGCACAGTTTCTTAAATAAATTAAAGGAAGGATAAACCATGATCTTTTGATTTATGAATGGAAAAGTCATTACTTTTTTACCATGATTATTTATCACCTTTATGCCTTCTTCCACCTCCACCCCTGCCCCCACAATCACCACACTATCACACTATTGTCCATGTTCATGAGTGTGTTTTCGCTCTCTCTCTCTCTCTCTCTCTCTCTCTCTCTCTCTCTCTCTCTCTCTCTCCTCTCCTCCTTACCTTCCTCCATCCTTTTTATTCAATCCCTCCATAAAGTAATTATTGATGATTAAGTTAGAGGGAAAAAATTGCTTTGGGAAGAATCAAAATATTGGTTACAGTTGAAATAGAACACAAACTGTGAATGACCAGTATTCATGCCAATAATCTATTCTGAACCAGTAAGGTAAGGTAGTTTTAAGTAACTGGTTATATATTTTATTGGTTGCTTTCCCCAGTACCCTACCAATACTTTCCAATTGTCAAACATGAATGCCCTTTATATAGATGGACCTCTTACTTGAGAATGATGGAATCAATTTGTGCCTTGTGTAGACTGTATCACCTATTGTCCTTTGTTGTGTTTTAAATGTATTTATTTAATTTTAATTAAATTTATTGAAGTGATGTTGATTAATAAAATTATATAGGCTTCAGGGGTACAGTTCTGTAATACATCATCTGTATATTGTATTATGTTTTCACTATCTCAAGTCAAGTCTCCTTCCATTACCATTTATCTTCCCTTTATCCTCTCTTACCTTCCCCAACCCCATTTCCCTCTGGCAATCACCATACTGTTGTCTGTGTTTATGAGTTGCTTTTTTGTCTTCATTCACCTTTATCACCTGCTCCCTTACCCCTCTGGAAGCTCATGGTCTGTGTTCTTTGTCTATGAGTCTGTTTCTATTTTGTTAGCTTATTTTGTTCATTAAGTTCAACATATAAATGAAATCATATGGTATTTGTCTTTCTCTGACTGGATTGTTTCACTTAGATACTGCTCTCCAGGTCTATTCATGCTGTTGCAAAGGGTACAACTTCTTTTTTATGGCCTAGTAGTATTCCATTGTGTAAATGTATCACAGCTGTCTTATCCCCTCATCTACTGATGGACTTGGCTGCTTTCAAATATTAATTATTGCAAATAATGCTGCAGTGAACATAGGGGTGTGTATCTTCTTTCAAATCTGTGTTCCTGGTTTCTTGGGGTATATTCCTAGAAGTGAAATTGCTGGATGATAAGTCAGTTCCATTTTATTTATTATTTCTTTAAAAAAAGTTTTATTGATTTCAGAGAGGGAGAGGGAGAAGGAGATAAAATCATCAATGATCAGAGAGAATCATTGATTGGCTGCCTCTTGCATGCTCCCTGCCCCTTCTCCTCGGGACTGAGACCAAAGCCCTGGTGTGGGCCCTGAATGGAAGTCAAATTGTGACCTCATGGTTCCTAGGTCAATGCTCAACCACTGAACCACACCACCTGGGCTCATTTTAATTTATGAGAACTCCATACTGCTACCCACAGTGGCTACACCAATCTGCATTACCACCAATAGTGCACGAGGGTTCCCTTTTATCTACATTCTTGCCAGCACTTGTTATGGATCTATTGATGATAGCCACTCTGACATGTGTGAGGTGATATCTCCTTGTGGTTTTAATTTGCATTTCTCTGAGACTTAGTGACATTGAGCATCTTTTCATAAAGTTTGCTATCTGCATGTCTTCTTTGGAGAAGTGTCTATTCAATTTTTTTCTATCTTTAGATGTTTTTTTTTCCCTTGAAGTTGAGTTTTATAAGTTCTTTATAAATTTTTATATTAACCCCTTATCATATGTATCAGTGAATATATTATCTCATTCAGTGTGTTATCTTTTCATTTTGTTGATGGTTTTCTTTGCTGGGTAAAACCTTTTCAGTTTGAAGTAGTCCCTTTTGTTAATTTTTAATTTTGCTTTCTTTGCCCTAGGACAGTGGTGGGCAAACTCATTAGTCAAAAAAGCCAAATATCAGTAATATAATGATTGAAATTTCTTTTGAGAGCTGAAAACCAACTTTTGCACATGGGCCACGAAGTTTCAATCACACTGCATGTGTGTGCCAGCATGTGGTATTTTGTGGAAGAGCGACAATCAAGGGGCCGAAGAACTATGTGGCTCGCAAGCTGCAGTTTGCCAACCACTGCCCTAGGAGATACATTAAAAAAACAACAACATTGCTACCAGAAATGTCTGAGATCTTACTGGCTGTGTTTTCTTCTAGAATTTTACTGTTTCTAGTCTAAGATTTTAGTCTATAATCCATTTTGTATTATTCTTAGGTAAAGTGTAATAAAGTGGTTTATTTTCATTTTTTGCACCTATCTGTCCATTTTTCTTGACACCATTTATTTAATAAACTGTCTTTACCCCATTAAATATTCTTGCCTCCATTGTCAAATATTAATTGACCTAAAAGTAGTGGACTTATTTCTGGGGTCTCTATTCTATTCCATTGGTCTATATTTCTTTTTTTTTTTTTTTTTACTAGTACCAGTCTGTTTTGATTAGTGTAGCCTTGAAGTATATTTTGATATCAGGTAATATGATTCCTCCAAATTTGGTTTTCAGACTGCTGTAGCGATTTCAAGTCTTTTGTGCTTCCATATAAAATTTTGGAATATTTGTTCTACTTCTGTGAAATATGCAATTGACATCTTGATAGGAATTGCATTGAATCTATAGGTTGCTTTGGGTAGTATGTATCCTATCTAATAAAAGAGAGATATGCAAATTAACCATCACTCCATCACACTCACAAGCCATGCCCACTAGCCAATCAGGAGAAAGTATGCAAATTAACCAGAACCAAAATGGCTACTGTCTTGGAGAGAGCAGGAGAGAGGCTTGGGTTTCCCCAGCGATGGGAGAAACCAAGCTTCCTGCACACCCTAGCCAGCCAGAGCCTCCTCTTGATGCTACAAAGTTTCAATTATAGAAGATAAATAAATCCCAACAAAAATGGTGGCAACTATGGAGCGATCAGGAAGCTTGGCTTCATTCAAGGCTACAAAGCTTCAGTTGTAGAAGATAAAAAAATCCCAGATGCCAGGGCCTCTGCTTGGGTCACTGGAGGATGTGGCCAGCCTGCAAACGACCACAGGCCTGTCGCCACACTGCCCCATGCCCCAAGGGAACTCCCACCCTGATTTGGGACACCTTTCAGGGCAAATCAGCTGGCTCCCACTCATGCACTAGGCCTCTATTTTATCTAATAAAAGAGTAATTTGCAGATTGACCATCACTCCAGGACAGAAGATGGCAAGCCTTATGTGGTCAAAGATCCTGCCCCCATGTTGACACAAGGTGGTCACCACAAGATGGTCAGCAGAGGAGAGCAGTTGGGAGGGACCAGGCCTGAAAGGGAGGGCAGTTGGGGGTGATCATGCCTGCAGGGGGAAGGCAGTTAGGGTGACTAGGCTGGCAGAGAACGGAAGTTGGGGGCAAACAGGCTGGCAGGGGAGCAGTTAGACATCAATCAGGTTGGCAGGGGAGTGATTAGGGAAAATCAGAAAGCCAGGCAGGTGTGCAGTTGGGAGCCAGTATTCCTGGATTGTGAGAGGGATGTCTGACTGCCCATTTAGGCCCGATCCCACCTGGCCTAAACGGGCAGTTGGACATCTCTCGAGGGGTCCCAGATTGAAGAGGGTGCAGCCTGGGCTGAGGAACACCCCCCATCCCCTGTGCATGAATTTTGTGCACTGGGCCTCTAGTATTTTAATAATGTTAATTATTCTTATTCATGAACACAACATATACATCCACTTATTTGTATCTTTTCAACTTCTTTCTTCAGTGTCTTTATAGTTTTTCTAGTGCAGACATTTTATATCCTTGATTAAATTGATTCCCAAGTATTTTATTTTATTTTATTTTTTAGTGCATTTGTATATGAGGTTGTTTTATTGGTCTCCCTTTTTGATAGTTCATTATTTGTGCATAGAAATGCAACTAAAATCTGAATATTTATTTTGTATCCTGCCATTGCTTTTGACATTAACCTTCTGGATATTCATTTCCAGTTTGAATTTGACTGCAGGATTGAAATATCTACAGAAACCCATGAACTTCACATGAATATTCCTTTGTTTAGTTAATTTTGTATGCCTATAATAAGTTATATTAGTAGCCCAGTGCATGAAATTCATGCATGGGGGGAGAGGGGGTGGTCCCTCAGCCCAACCTGCCCCCATCTCACATACTGGGAGCCCTTAGGAAATGTCCAACTGATGGCTCACCCCCAGCCTGCCCAAGGGCACTCAGCCATCTCCTTGGGCACTCAGCCATCTCCCTGCTCAGCTCAGCTCCAGCTGCCTGTGACCACCTAGCCCCAGGGGCTGAGCGCTCACCTCTGCTCCTGATCCCTGGCTGCTTGCTCTGCACCCCCAGCTGCCTCCAAGCTCGGGCAGTGGTACTCCTGTGCTCGCCCACCCCGCGCCCTGGCTGCCTCCAATTTTGGGCAGCCAGGGCACTGTGGCACTCAGGGCAGGTACTGCTTCGTCTCCACCCCAGGGCCCCACCCCTCTACCCCACCCCTGCTCCTGATTGGCTGGTAGCATAGCCAATCAGGAGCCAAGGTATGGTCACATTTGCATGTTACTCTTTTATTAGATAGGATGGTATCCCTGAAGTATACTATCTATATATAAAAAAAGGCAATGTCTGTTATGACCATGATGACTGACACCTTCCCCCAGTCCATAGGGGACTGGCAAGCTGCATAGGCTCATGCTGGGCCAGCCCCTATCTTCCCCATGCCAGTGGCACAGCAGATTCCATATCAGATGGAGACAGGAGAGATCCATTCCACACCTTTTCAGGTTCTCAGACTCCTGTGCCAGCTTAAGGCCTTAGATGCCAGCATTTTGCTATCCACCACAACTCTGTGGCCCTGGCGCTGCCCAGGCAGAAGTTTTGCACACCTCACTTATCCAGCCCAGAGCCAGTTTCTCTGTCTACTCTTGCCACCTGCTTCCTGCCTGCTACTCAGGGTCCCCAGCCAGGGACTTGCTGTGAAGTGAGCCCAGATACTCCTTCCCAACCCCAAGGGTCTGAATGGCCTTGGTAGCACCTGAGCCCATGACCTGATCCTGGGAAGGTGGGTCTGGGCTAGGGATCTGCAGCTCCTCCTCTGCAATGTCCCACTCAGCAGTTGGGGAGGGGGCAGCCTCCCTCTTTCCAGCTCTATCCCAGCTGAGGCTAGGGTACATCTCCAACCCCAACGCACTCCAAAACCCTAAGAAGAAGTATCTGCCTGACGAGGCGGGACTGGCACCTCAGGCTCCCCACTCTTTCAAGCCCACACTCAGCCTGCCAGCATGGGAGGAGAGGAGAGGAGGAAGGAAGCTGTCTGTGTGACTCTGTTGAGTTCAACAGGCCCGCCTGAAAGCTCTCCCTGTGTGCCTCCAAGCTCTGCCTCTGCCAAGGGAACCCAGTCCTTGACACCTGTGTTCCTCAGAGTTGCCACCATCTTGGGAAGGTCAACACCCAGCTGACTGCCAAGGCCTCAGTCAGTAGATGCCCCGTGGTCACCATGACAAAAAAGTCATAAAGGGTCAAAACGCTGCCTCTGGTTGAAGCAGGTGCTGTGGGAACAAAGGGGCCAAAAAAATGGTTATGGCCAACAGCCATTTAACGCCACATATGATGTGTGAATTAGTCATTGTTAGAGCTGAATTTAGTACTGGTGGACCCCATTTTAAGTAGACCTCCCAAATAGACTTACAAGGTTGATAATTCACTTTACTACAGAAAGAATGCATAAAGATTCTTGAAATAAGCAAAATATTTCGCATCTCATAGTACAAAATGTTTAAACATCATTAAAAATAATCTCTATGAGTAAAGGGAGTTGTTATTAGTAAAATCTAATATACCCAATTTAAAATGTCATTCAGAAATGCATCTACTATGTAAAATCAAAGTATGGGATCTAGAGCTTGGAAAAAGCAACTTTACTTGGTTCTACCTGCTCATCCCCTCAGCCTTATGCTTTGCACAAAAGTCTCAATAAAGAGATGGAGCAGAGGGGAAAGTAATGTCTCATGGCCCTGAAATTTATCAGTTTATGCAACAAATATTTATAAAAGTTGTATTAACTTTGTGCCTGTATTATAGAAACACTAGATACAGGTCGGTCCCTAACTTCCCTTCCCTTTAAGGGTTTAAAGTCTCTGTGAGTTCCTGATAAGTTATGCCCATAAACAGCCAAGGAATAGGTTCCAATACAATTCTTATTATAAAAATTACTGAGTAAAAAACTGTCCTCACTCTCCCTCTAGAACAAGAATTAAGAGGAGCAAATAAATATAATGAATGAATCTGAATTTATTTGGGTACTCCAACCCGCAGGGACTAATACAGGTTTTGTGAGGCCTAAAGTTTACTAAACCTGAACAACTAATTTTAGGTTGGGGAGTGGATTTTTAAAAAAATAAAGTTAAAGGAGAACCAAGATGGCGGCATAGGTGAAACACCTATCGTGCCACCATACTCAGCAATTATAATACTACAACTTAACGAAAGAACAAACACCTTCCAGAATCACCAGAAAGCTCGCCGAGTGAAAACTCCACAAATAAAAGTGAAGATAAGACACTGTGACTCAAGGAGCGGCGGTGGACAGCCTTGAAGATTCGCGAGGAGAGAGGTTTGGAGCGCGCGCCGCGGAGAGGGCGGGCTGCTGAAAACTGGCCAGTTTTCTCGAACAGGGAGACAAAGACGTCCCACTGGACTGATTCTTCAGGTCTGGGCGAAGTCCAGAGAACCCACTATCATACGGGGTGAAAACTGGTCAGTGGGAGGGCACGCCGAAGCTCGGGTGCTGCTGGGTCTGCTGGCTTGTGGAGAAGGCAGCTTGCGGGAACAGCTCGGCTGCCTGAAGGCGCAGAGAGCGCTCTGCAACTCGCTCTCTCTGCGGAAAACCTTCAGACTGCTTTGTTTTACCACACTGGGTGAGACATTGAGCATGCACACTCATTTTGGGAGAGTCTGAATTCCCTGCAGCTGGTGGAACTCGGCAGCAGGTCACTCTCAGAGGTGCTGGCAGCCATTGCCCCCAGCACAGAGTCCCCGGGGCCACATAGGGCGGAGCTAACCCTGTCTGCTTGGCCCGGAGACTCCGCCCATCCAACCTGAGCACAGCTGAACTTCACAGACAATTGGCCTGGAGGTCAACCCCTCCAAGTGCTAACAACTATTTACCTGAGCTTAACTTCAGCAAGACTGTGCAACCCATATCCACCTCAGGTAACTGGGGAGGCTGAGCCACTGTCCCTAGTAGGAAGTCTACCATACAAAGCTAATTGACCAACTCAGGGAAGCAGCCACCATGCAGCGACATGGAAAGAAATCAGATGTGAAAGAAATGGAGGAAAAAAAACAACTGGACATGGAATTCAAAACCACGGTTATAGGATTTTTCAAGAGGCTCCAACAAAAGGTCGAGGCCTATAAGGAAATAAGCAAGATCACAAAGGAAATGATCAAGACGAACGTGGAAATGAATGAGTCCTACAAGGAAATGAAGGAGACCCTCAAGGATATAAAGGAGACTCTCAAGGATATGAAAAAGGACCAACCAAAAATTAAGCATACACTGACTGAAATAAAAAATATTATACAAAGACCTAAAAGTGCTCTGGAGCACCCCAAGAACCAAGTTAAAAATTTGAAATACAAAGAGGTAAAATCCACTCAGCTGAAAAAGCAAGAAACCAAAAGAATCCGAAAAATTGAAGTTAGTGTAAGGGGCCTCTGGGACAACCTCAAGCATACCAACATCCGAATGATAGGGGTGCCAGAAAAAGAGAGAGACCAAGACAATGAAAACCTATTTGAAGAAATAGTGACTGAAAACTTCCCACACCTGGTGAAAGAAATTGACTTAGGAGTTCAAGAAGTGCACTGAACCCCAATATATAGGAACCCTAAGAGAACCACACCAAGGCACATCATAATTAAAATGCCAAGAGCAAAAGACAAAGAGAGAATAATAAAAGCAGCAAGAGAGAAACAGTTGGTTACCTATAAGGGAGCACCCATATGATTGTCAGCGGATTTCTCAACAGAAACGATGCAGGCCAGATGGGAGTGGCAAGAAATATTCAAAGTGATGAACAGCAAGAGTCTACAACCAAGATTACTCTATCCAGCAAAGCTATCATTCAGAATTGAAGGTCAGATAAAGTGCTTCGCAGATAAGAAAAGGCTAAAGGAGTTCATCACCACCAAACCAACATTATATGAAATGCTGAAAGATATTCTTTAAGAAGAGGAAGAAGAAAAAGGTAAAAATATAAATTATGAACAACAAATACACATCTATCAACAAATGAACATAAAAATCAAGTGAATTGATAGGCTGTTGAACAGGATAGACTGGTGAATATAACAGAGACATGGACATAGAGAGGGAATGGACTGACAATTCTTGGGGAGAAAAGGGTTGTGGGAAGTGCAGCAAGAGACTGGACAATAATCTTGCAACAATGGGAGAGGACAGTGGGGAGGGGGAGGTGAGGGTGGAGGGTGGTATAGATACAGGGTGGAGGGGAGCTATAGGGGGATAAAAAGGGGAAATAATGTAATTAATAAACTGAACAATAAAGTTTAAAAAAGTTAAAAATGACTTTATTTAGAATAAGAAAATAAATTACAAATAACTATAGGCTTGGCGAATCTGTCTCTTTCTCTTTTAAATCATTTCAGGCAGGTTATCCAATATGCTGTTGGTTGCAAGTTGCTTGCTCTCTCCCCCAGAACAAATTCAGCCTTCACAAGGGCTCTGAAGCTTTCTTAGCTTTACCATAAAAAAAATAAATAAATAAATTAAAAAAAATTTCAACAACACTCCTTTCTGGATAAAATTCTTTCTTGTTAATTTTTTAAATTTTATTAAAGTAGTAAATACACAGTTCATAATATATCTTTTTTTTCCCCCTAATAGGTGTGTAGCGTTTGTTTTGTTTTCTATTGCTGACACTATTATAGATGTCTCTCACCTCCCTCCCCCTTTACCCTCTTCCACCCAGCTCCCCCCACTTCTGGCCATTATCATACTTTTGTCTATGTCCATGTCCATCCCCTCTGACCTCTGTCAGCCCCTCCCATACTATATAATAAAAGGCTAATATGCAAATTAAACTGGTGAAACACCAGTTGCTAATATGCAAATTAAACTGCTGAAACAACCAGTTGCTATGACACACACTGATTACCCAGGGGCAGACACTCAATGCAGGAGCTGTCCCCTGGTGGTTAATGTGCTCCCATAGAGGGAGTGTCACTCAGCCAGAAGCCCTGAGCTGGGCTCATGGCTGACAAGTGCAGCAGCAGTGGTGGAAGCCTCTCCCATCTCCATAGCAGAGCTTTGGTAAGAAACAAATCAGAGTTGCTTTTTTAAAAAAATTTTTATAGTTAATATCCCATATCTATTGAAAGAGGAAAGAAACATAGCTAATTAGTGGTATATAACTTGCTGTCTCCAAACTCATACAGATCATTTATAATATCAATGGAAATTGAATTGAACTGAAGTGAATTGACCACCTTAATCAATACCTGGAACAAGGGGCACAAATAGATTAGTTAGGTTAAGAAATATGCCACACTCCATTCCATCCTACCATAAAACTCTAGTTCCATTGATAGGTGGTGAAAAAAATAAATAATAGAGCAGATATTTTAGCTTTATTATCAGGTTTATTTTCAATGTTCTCTCAGAGAAATTTAATTTTGAGGCTCTTTTGGCAGAAATTCACTCTGGACTTACTTGAGTACCCAGTATGCTTACTGGCCATACTGACTTGGCAAAAACCAAAAAGGGAAACAATACTAAGATGCCTGATTATGAGAAAAATAAAAAGTCAGCCTAACTCAGTCTCAAATTGGCTTTTATAAAAGTCTAAATTGCCAGATCACTAAGCCAAGTACTTCAATTAGTGCTAGAATTCATGCCAATTCAATACATAAAAAATAAGTAGGTCATAGTTCGAAATAACAAATGACCTAAATATATTTGCATATACATATGTTTAAACACATTCCCAGAATGTTTGTAATATGAAAATAATGGATTTGTCTTGAGAGGGAAAAGAGGGCACTTTCAATTATAGAGAACTTTCATATATAAGTGATATCAAAATTATATGTAAGTGTAAGAAACAAATCAGAGTTGCTTTTTTACAATGGAGAAAATTTAGGGACTCGAGTATATACCAGGCCTGTAAACAGTCTGAATGGCTCAAACAGTTTGCTTCACTCTGTGGCTTGATTGCCAATAATTCTTCTCAGTAAACAAATAAAACCTTAAGTATTTGCCAAATCTTTTTCATACTCATCCACCAAACAGTCCCATGCCAGTGAGGATATATTTGCATTGAATTATATTAGATTCTCTTCTAGAACCATGGTACAAGAAAACACATTTCTCATGAAATAATGCTGTGCAATTACTGTTCCAACCATCCTGCAGGAGCTTTTGGATAAAAGCCCATTAAATCTTTCCTTCATGTGCTTTCCATTCATATCCAACACAATGGTGGCTTCTAACATTAAATATGCAATATAGTTGCTGAGTGTTATTTCCTGATAAAGCCTAATTAAATTGACTCTTGTTCTCCTACCCCTAAGTGATAAATATATGAGTCTGCTTATCTTTGAATAATGATTAAGTTGTACATTATAATAACTCTACTGCTCAGGAGCAATATGATTGAGATAAGTAAGAAGTATTCCATTCCTTGTGGCTGTAGGATTCAAAGCAACTTGTTTTCTTAAAGCCAGCAGTAGAAATAGGTGCAAAACTTTTATATATCATATATATATATGTAACTGTCTAAAGCCCATCACCTTTGCACAATCATTCCATGTAAGCAGGCCACAGATCCTGTGGACACTCCAGAGCAGGGATTACATAATGGCATTAATACCAGGAGATGGGGATCATGAGAAAATTTTTTTCTGTCTTTCTTAGACTTTGACAATTCTAAGTAGAATTTAACAATTGGAACAGATAGAGCTAGTCCCCAAATCTATTTCACAGGGAAATTATCAGAATATGTCCCCTGATGCTCTCCGCATCTTTAGAATGTACCAAATATGTAGGATTCCACATAAACCTCCAGGTAAACCACCAGTTACATGATTTAGTCCTACGAAAGTTTTTGTTTTCGTCTTTATTGTTGAGAATATTTCAGATGTCTTCTTTTACCCCCCCAGTGTCCTCCTCCACTTGGATGCCCCCCACCCCAATCCTCCACCACTCCATTGTGTGTGTCTATGGGCAAGCCATATATGCATATAAATTTTTTGGTTAATCTCATCCTTCCCCTCCCCCCTTTCCTCTAAATTCTGTCAGTCTATTCCATGTTTCCAAGCCTCTGGCTCTATTTTATGCATTAGTTTATTGTATTTATTAGATTCCCCATATAAGTGATCTCATAATATGTCTTTCTCTAGTTGCCTTATTTTGCTTAGCATAATACTCTCAAGATCTCTCCCTGCTGTCTTAAAGGGAAATAGATCCTTCTTTTCTTACAGCTGCATAGTATTCCATGGTGTAGATGTACCACAGCTTTTTTACCCACTCATCTGCTGATGGGCACTCTGGCAGTTTCCAGATCTTAGCTATTGTAAGTAATGCTTCTATGAACACAGGGGTGCATACATTCTTTTTGGTTGGTGTTTTGGGATGCTTAGGATATATTCCTAGAAGTGGGATCACTGGATCAAATGGCAGTTCCATTTTTAATTTTTTGAGGAAACGTCATACGTTTTCCATAATGGCTGCACCAATCTGCATTCCCACCAGCAGTGCATGAGGGTTCCTTTTTCTCCGCATCCTTGCCAGAACTTGTGGATTTATTTTATTTATTTTAAAATATATTTTACTGATTTTTTTTTACAGAGAAGAAGGGAGCGGGATAGAGACTTAGAAACATGGGTGAAAGAGAAACATCCATTAGCTGCCTCCTGCACACTCCCTACTGGGTATGTACCTGCAACAAAGGTACATGCTCCTGACTGGAATCGAACCTGGGACCCTTGAGTCTGCAGGCTGACGCTCTATCCACTGAGCCAAACCAGTTAGGGCAACTTGTGGATTTATTGATGGTAATCATTTTGACAGGTGTTAGGTGATACATTATGGTCATTTTGATTTACATCTCTCTGATTAATAACATTGAACATGTTTTCATATGTTTTAAGATTTCTAAAATGACAAAGAAAAGAGTATACCTCTGAACCAGATTTTACCTGTGATATTAAGTGAGACTTTTATGAGGAAAATAAAAATCTATGTAGCAGTAATTAGGAGTAGTTTTCTATTTATGCTTAAATTAATATTTTCTTCCTAATACCTGTTATAAAAATGTACCTCTTCTTTCCTTATGTATTTATTCATTTTTTATTTTCCTCATTTTTATGCTTTTTAGATCCTTATCCACAAAAAAATATGAACTAGCTTTTATTTATTATTTTTAATATATTTTTATTGTTGATAGTATTAAAGGTATCTCCCACTTTCCCCCTTCCCCCCCTCTCCTCCCAGCCCCTTCGCACCCTCCCCAGGTCTTCAAATACAATAAAATTGTAAAATTTAAATAAATTATTTTAAAAGTCAAAGACAAAATCATGGCCAAAAGAAGAAAAGAAAAAAAAGAAAGAAACAAAAAATCAGGGTCAGAAATATATGACTACAAGGATTGTAGATTGTGTTTTAATTGGGCTGAGAATTTGAGTTCACTTTGCAGGCTTCTGGAGCTTTATCTTGTAGCTTCCTCCCCTGTGTAAGTAACAAAACAGAACCACTGCCACCACCACCCCAACATCTCAAACTTCAAACTTCACTTTGAAAATTTCCACATACTTATTTGGATAACAACTTATAAAATGCAGCAAGAAATGTGACATTGCATTTCCCATGAAAACGGCCTATAAGACGATGTTAATTTATATACACACTTGTAAACTATATATTATCCTCTTTCCGAAAGCAAAATGTGTTTTGAATTTTTGACGTATTTCTATGTAAATAATTAGATTATTATAATGCC
Organism: Antrozous pallidus; assembly: GCA_027563665.1. Classification (NCBI taxonomy): domain Eukaryota; kingdom Metazoa; phylum Chordata; class Mammalia; order Chiroptera; family Vespertilionidae; genus Antrozous; species Antrozous pallidus. The sequence continues at coordinate 63,041,153 of CM050508.1, read as the reverse complement.
TTTATTAAAAGGGGAATAATGTAACAACTAATTATTTGTTCTATATTTTAGGCTTTTTGTTTCTCTTAAAAACTTTTTCTACAGAAGTAACTCTAATATGAGTATAAGCCTATGCACTTATAATTAAATTATTTAACCTATGCATATAAGTCCACTCAATCATTGAATTCAATAATTATTTTTAAAAAGGAAGCACTTTTAAAGTGAACTTATCTATAAATATCTTTTTTGTGGTAAGGTCAAAGTACCATTTAAAGTTCAAAGTACACACAGGATCAATGTTTATTTCACTGAAGTTTTTTTGTTTTTGTTTTTTTGTTTTCTTTAAAAGCAAAACAATTGTTTGGCCTTTAAAACCTTAATTTTTCTGGGCAAAAGTAAGGTAATTTTTATTTTTGGGTGTGTGTTCAAATTGTATTGAGTAAAATTGTTGAAAAAATAAGCCATTTACATATTTCAGGTTCTGAAATTAGTTTTTATAATATGTTTTTATTGATTTTTCATAGAGAACAAGGAAAGGAGAGGGAGAGAGAGATAGAAACATCTATGAGAGAGATATATCAATTGGCCACCTCCTGCACAGTCCCCACTGGGGATCTAGCCCACAGTCTGGGCATGCCTTGAACAGGAAACAAACGAGTGACCTCATGGTACATGGGTCAATGCTCAACCAATAAGCAACACTAGCTGGACTGAAGTCAGTTTTTAAATTGACATTGAAAATTTAATTTGCAACATTCAACAGAAAAATTTATATGGGCTCTATCTAAGACAATGCTTTTATGCACCTCAAAATTACTATGATCTTTAGATGAAGCTGATTGCAGAATATTAATACTTAAGTATTTTAATATTTGCATTCTTAAACTTACCTGATGAAATAATAATATCACTAAATTGCTGGTGCAACAGTGTCCAGTTTTCTAACAATGGTGCTGTTGGTAATGCAGCAAAAATGTAAAAATGTGATTGGATGTAACAACAGGAATAAGTAGATATCCTGTATAACAAAATCCTAATATGCAAATCAACCAAACAGTGGAACAACCAGTCGCTATGACAAGCACTGACCATCAGGGGGCAGATGCTCCATTTAGGAGCTGCCCCGTGGTGCTCAGCCAGAAGCCAGGCTCACAGCTGGCTAGTGTAGTGGCCATGGTGGGAACCTCTCCTGCCTCCACTGCAGCACTAAGGACCATTCAGAGGACGTCCACCCAAGGGGTCCCCCGAGGGGTCCTGGACTGTGAGAGGGTACAGGTTGGGCTGAGGGACCACCTTTCCCAGTGCATGAATGTCATGCACCAGACCTCTAGTACATTAAGTAACATCCCAATAATTTAGAAGGGCCAGTGGTTTGTTATTGTTTAAATGGAGAATAGGTATGTAGAAGTTATATTAAAAAGTGAAATTATTTGGTAACAGATGCTAGAGGCTGCAATTACCACAGAGAATTAAAGTATTGGGAAGATCAAATGTTTGCCTGTATGTTTTGAACTGCACAGCTTGAAAAATGAAACAGGTGAAAAGGGAATTCTTTGTTTCAAAAGATTTTTTTTTTTTGCTTTGTAATATATAAACTGAGGAGAATTATAATAAAGCAAAGAAGTAAAACAGAGAAGGAGATTGTAGATATGAAATGGCCTGCCCTGGTGAACACAGGATGGCAAGAAACTACTAATAGACTTCTGAGAATATGAATCTTCTCTGCTAATTAAATTTTAGTTGTCTATGCTCTTTAAAAACTAAGCAGTGAGATTTTTGTTTTGATTTTTGTATTTTAAGAGACCAAATCAAACCAATTATTCCTGAATCACATAGCTAACAATTATCACTTCTCATCATAGTTGTTATTTATGGAACCCTTACTAGGTGCGCAGCATAGGACAATTCTTGAATGTGTATCTTCTTTTTAACTGTCAGAAACATTTAAAGAAATAAATGTAACTATCACCTTTAGATTGAAAATGAAGATATTGACACATTGAGCCAGTGAGTAGCTTGACAAATGCTCTTCTAATTCAGGGATGTACATGCTCAATGAAGAAAATGAATGTATCTCCTTAAAAAAAGGTATATTACATGAAACAAAAACACCCAAAGCAAAAAGAAATATGTTTTCTTGGAGCTAGTATTATAGTGTTGGAAATATAAGAAATAAATAAAACGAATGGGTAAAATGTATGATATGTAGACAGTGACAACTGCTATATAGAGGAAGGATCATAAGTGGTGGTAGAGTGAGGACATGGGAAGGCTTTCCTGAGATAGTAACATTTGAATAATAACCTAAAGGAGCTACCAGAAGCTCTCTGAGAGCAGCCCATTCAGGAAAGTGAGTATATTCTACAGGCACAGACATGTTTAGAAATTTGATTTCAAAAAACAAGAGCAAGTTAGCAAGGGATGATTCAGAAGGGTGTGATGAAATCAAGGAGGTAAAATAGGAGGTGGTGGTGAGTGGAAGATGTGTAAAGATATGTGGAATATTTTAATGATTTTGGACTTCACTGTCAGGGAGTGAGGAATTATTGAGAAAATGTTGAGCTCAAAGAAATGCCATTAATCCCATTTACATTTTCATATGATCACATTGGCTGTTGTGTTGAAAGTAGATAGTATGGATAATAAATGACTCAGGGACACTATTCAGGAGGTGTTTGCAATAACCCAGACAAGATTGCTGACAAAAGAACCAGGGAGAAAGGTATGGGTATAGTGAGAAGTGGTTGTTTCTGAACATTCTCTCAAGTAAATTACAGAGCTTCCTAGGATAATAGAATGAAATTGCCCTTATAATTTTAACACAACCCATGGCAAATCCAAGTGTATATACATATTTTGTAACCCTAACTCACCCACCAAAGCATCATCAAAATGATAAATGCCAAGATACAAAAGAAACATACAAAAAACAAAAACAACAAAAGTTTACTTGCAAAAAGTCAATGAGGTCAGGCAGGTATGAATCAATAGTTAAGCATCAATCTATGAACCAGTAGGTCAGGGTTTCATTCCCTGTCAGAGCTGGGTTGCAAGCTTGATCCCCAGTAGGGGGCATGCAGGAGACAGCCAATCAATGATTCCTTCTCATCATTGATGTTTCTATCTCTCTCTCCCTCTCCCTTGCTCTCTGAAATCAATAAATATATACATCCTATCTAATAAAAGAGCAAATTGACCATACCTCTGATCAAGCCACGTCCACCAGCCATGCCTATCTGCCAATCAGGAGCAAATAAATCCCAACCAAGATAGCTGTGGCCACTGAGAGCAGGAGGAAGGCTTGGGTTTCCCTGGCAATGGAGGAAGCCAAGCTTTCCACCTGCCCTATCTGGCCTAGGCCTCCACTCAATGCTACAAAGTTTCAATTATAGAAGATATATCCCAACAGAAATGGCAGCAGCCACTGAGCTGGAGAGAACAAAGGCTAGGGTTGCCCAGGTGATGGAGGAAGCCAAGCTTCTACAGCCCTAGCACTTTGGCCTCCACTCAATGCTACAAAGTTTCAATTATAGAATTTAAATAAACCCAAACAGAAATGGCTGTTGCCATGGAGCGAGGAGAAGGCTTGGCTCCACTCCAGGCTACAAAGTTTCAATTGTAGACATAAATTAATCCCAGATCCCAGGGCCTCCACTTGGGTCACTGGAGGGTGTGGCCAGCCTGCAAAACTCCACAGGCCCCTCTCCCAGGCCACCCCTCACCCCAAGGGAACCCCCACCCTGATCTGGGACACTCTTAAGGGCAAACCAGCTGGTCCCCACCCATGCACCAGGCCTCTATCCTATCTAATAAAAGAGTAATTTGCAGATTGACCATCATTCCAACACACAAGAGGGCTGCCCCATGTGGTCAAAGATCTTGCCCCCATGTGGACACAAGATGGCCACCACAAGATGGCCAGCAGGAGAGGGCCGTTGGGATGTTCCAGGCCCTACAAGGGAGGGGAGTTGTTGGCAATCAGGTCAGCAGGGGAAGGGCAATTGGGAAGGACCAGACCTGCAAGGGAGGGCAGTTGGGGGTAATCAAGCCTGCAGGGGAGGGCAGTTAGGGGTGACCAGGCTGGCAGAGGAGGGAAGTTGGGGGCAAACAGGCTGGCAGGAGAGCAGTTAGACATCAATTAGGCTGGCAGGATAGTAATTAGGGGGTGATCAGGCTGGCAGGCAGAAGTGGTTAGGGGCAATCAAGGAGGCAGGCAGCTGAGCAGTTTGGAGCCAGCAGGCTTGGATTGTGAGAAGGACATCTGACTGCCCGTTTAGGCCCGATCCTACTAGGATCGGGCCTAAATGGGCAGTCGGACATCCCTGGAGGGGTCCCAGATTGGAGAGGGTGCAGGGTGAGCTGAGGGACATCCCCTGTACCCCCTTCCCAGCATGAATTTTGTGCACTGGGCCTCTAATATATATATATATATATATATATATATATATATATATATATATATATATATGGTCAACAAGGTATTGTCTCACCAAATAAAATATCTCATTGTTTTAAAGGGGAGAAAAACACACAAGAAAAACAAGACTATTGTTGGAAATGTTATTAACATATTAACAAGGCTTGCCATAGGTTTTCAGAGGGAGCTTCCTACATCAGGGGGAAATATTTTTTGTTTTGTTGGGAGAGGGTTAAGGAAAACCTCATGGTGTCATTTATTTAGGGAACTCTAAGTGGAAACAGGGTGAATGTTTTGGAGAGAAGATTATTCATTTATTTGTTTCTTGTTTGTTGGTTTATTTGAAGGACTAAAGTTCTTTTTCTCTAACATGGGTTTGGTGCACTGCTCACTCTAATGGAGGCAGGCCAAGGTGTCATTCTTCTTTGACAGAACTAGCTCTGGCTGACCCCAGGTGGACTGCTTGTTCTGAGCTTAACTTGGATTTGTGTCCACTTTTAGATTGTCCATGGCAGCAGACAACAAAATGAGGACAAACCATAGGAAGTACCACAATGTCAATAAAAGAAGAATGTGTACTTTGTCAGAAATGGAAATACAGTGTAATAACTGAAAATAAAAGAGAAATAGTGGCTAAAGCATTTTACTACATTGCTTTGGATATAAATGGAAAAGATCATATATAAATGTGGTATAAACAAATTTCTTTATTAGTCTCACATTTGTTTGACTTTGTGAATTTGTCCAATTAATATTGGATGTATTTTTCTCTCTCTCTCTCTCTCTCTCTCTCTTTATGCTGGAGGAGGAACTGGAATTGTTGAGAGGGGGTAGACCTTGGAGAATAGGATGGAGCAGTTGTTGAGGAGACAGAGTAATTGTAAAAAGAGAGAGGAAAGAGGCGAGAGTTTGGGGTGTAGGATGGGGACAGGGGTAAAAGAGGTGCGGTGTTGGTGAAGAGATAGTTGGGAGGAAAGAGAAGTTGGGAGAAGAGAGGCCAGTGCTGGTGGTGGGGGAGAGAAACTTGAGGTGGTAAGTTGTATTTGGGGGAAATATTTCCTCCCCTGTCTTTATCAAGACTGGTTCTCTGAAATAGGGAGGTCTGAGCTTCAGGGTGTGGGGAGAGGAGGGCTGGGATGAGACAGAGGTTGTCCGTAGCTGCAAGTCCCCTGGAGCAGTGGGCAGAGGTCAACGCTGGTGTGGGCTTAGGCTGCAGGACTGGGAGGTGGGGCAGGGGCACGGGTTGCGGGTTTTCTGCGGTGGGAGTTGGAGGGAAAGGGCCTGGGGGATGCGGGGAATGGAGGGCGTGCACAGAGGAGGTGTGGGGTCCCTGGCAGCCCCTGGATTTGGCAGGCTGTGATGCAGGTGGTCATGTGTGGAGGCTGATGCCTCTGGACTGTAAAAGGGAGCGCAGGTCAGAGACCCAGGACAGCGCTTGGTAAAGGATGTATTTTTTCTACAAAACTAAAGTCATAATCATCAAACACACACACACACACACACACACACACACACACACACACACACACACACACAAACATGTGAGTGATGAAACCATCAAACATCATGGAGAATATTTCCTAAACTTCTTGGGTAACAAGATCTATGGAACAAGAGTTTTATTTGGCTCAGATTTATTAAGTCAGGAAGACAAATCAACAGCCACGAGGTCTTAGAAACATTTCCTAACCATAGCCCTTACATTTTTAATGGTTTCATTATTTTTTAATCTTCCATTTCTTGAAGAGAGTCAATTCATTACTTATCTTTCAATTTACTCTCACTTATACCTCACTTCCACCTACCTGTCCTCCTACATTATTTTTCTTCTTTCATCTCTCTTATTGTCTTTGAACTGTGATTGTTGGAGAAGGTTCTTTCTGAAGTGAACAATGTTACAGTAGATTAGAATCTCGGCCCTGAAGAGCATCCTTTGGCAACAGAACCAAGGGATAAATGAGGAATGAATGTTGTGTCCTATGGGTTCTCTGAGACAAGGATAACAGTATTAACATTTTATTTTTATTTGTGTTTTTTTTTTTTCTGTGAAAAGAAAGACCGAGGGTCAAGCTGGGACCTGGAACAGGAGATTTTAGATAAAGACTTCAGTAGTGGTGCAGTTCACTCGCCAGCATCCCAGCATGGCGTGTTCTGGTATTCTGACCTGCTTTGTGCAAAAATTCAGCAGTCTAAAATTAGGATTTTTCAAAATAGGCCCAAGGTCAATATCTGTATTGTTCTCTTAATAATGAATTGCTGATGGGAAAGAGGGCACAGAAATATTTATTTAGCGCTTGAGAAATGACCTTCACTTAAATAGTCTAGTACAAGCCCCTATTGTGCTGTCATTTGACTCTGGAAATTATGATATGTTTTCTTTTCTTTTTAGCATCCCTTCTCCCCCCTTCCCCCCGTAACTGTCTTATGGCCTGACATTCTGGCATGGTCTTTTGCATTGTTCTAGCAGTTGAATGTACTCCTTTTCCATTTAGGTCATGGAGGTTAATTGGCATTGTGCCTATTGGACTATTAATAATAGCTTGTATCCAGAGAATGTTTTGCATTAAACCATATGGCATTCAAGTCATGATGCCTGTGGCTCATAACTGTAGGAACAATATATATGATCTTGGTTTAACAAAAGAAAGAGAAAAGATTACCTCATCTCATTGCAATAAAAAATAAGAGAAATCATAGTGAGCCCTCCAAATGCAGGCTTTACAAGACAGTAGTAAATAAAATGATCTCTAAATCAATGCCTTTGCCCAGGAGAAATGATGACTACCTTCTATTTCTGAATTTAACAATAACCAATAACTTTAATTTGGGGTTTTTATACCTCAAAGTATGGTGATATCTCTTAAGACACAGCTCTGTCATTATCTCAGTGATTTAGATGTTTGCTTTTGTGAAATAATTTAAAGTTTATAAAAGGTATGGTTTCATTGATTGTGCTCGCTGATTGCTTGGGGCTGAATTCACACAATGCTGGGCCCACCCAGGCCTACTGGATCAGATCTGCATGTTAACAATGGCACAGGTATATCCTATGTGTGGTAACGTTTTAGAAGCACAGACCTAGTCCATGCTGCGCTCTGTGCAGAAGTGAGATACATGCTAATCTCCCCACTGTCATCTGTAGTTCTGAGAACTGTTTATGCCTCCTGCCTCCTATAAAAACAGCTTTTTATATTCACCCTAGAGCTCCTCTCCCCTTTTGCTGCAGGCACAGTTCATTGCCCTGCTGGAGAATTATTACCCAAGGCAGGCAATACGCTGTGTTCTACAGTCCTTTCTAATTCTCCCAGGCACCTTCACAAAAACCTTTTCCCTAATTTATTTTTTTGGGTTAAAAAAATTTCTCTTGCAAGTAATTCCTGGTGGATTTACCAACTGTTCATCAGACAGGCCTAGAAACAAGCTGAATCAAAAGCCTGTGACAGTCAGCTATAAAGTGATACAGTTGCTGTGGTTGGAAACAGTCCGTTAAAGCTACACTGTCAGGGTTTGAGTCCCTGCCCCTTCACTTACTTTCTGTAACATCTTTGACAACTTACCAAACAATCTTTGTCTCAGTTACCTCACTTGATGATAATTATAGTACCTAAGGATTAATTGAATTAACCCATGTAAAGTTTTTAGAAAATTTTCAAAAACACAGAGTACTAGATAATATTGAGTATTAGAAATACTGTCTTATATAATAAAAGCCTAATATGCTAAGTTTCTGGTTGTCCAATTGTCCACTCAACCAGTCAAAGTGCAATATGCTAATTATATGTTAAAGCAGCTCAACTGCTTGCTATAATATGCACTGACCATTAGGGGGCAGACTCTCTGACTGGTAGGTTAGCTTGCTGTTGGAGACTGGGTGATCGGAATTGAGTGAGACAGGCTGAATACACCCTGGAACCCTCCTGAGGTCTCTCCATGGCTGGCCAACCTCCTGTGTCCCTCTCCAGCCATGATCATGCACCAGGGGCATCCCTCGGCCTGGCCTGCACCCTCTTGCAATCCAGGCTGAGGGACTCCCATCCCTCCCCTCAAGTGCACAGATTTTGTGCACTGGCCCTCTAGAGTATTATATAACATTAAATTATTAAAATTTCTCTTTATTAAATTTATTGTGATAAGTACTAACAAAATGAGCTAGCAAATAGTATATCTAGTCATGATGTGAATGGTAGCCTAGGGCTCTCATGCATTCATATACTCAACAAATTTTTATTGAGCTCCTAATATGTGCTATGACTATGCTAGTACCTAGTAACACAGTGAAGACCATAATTAATCCACATCCTCAAAACATATGTAGTTTAGTTCAAGACATGAACAATAATAAGTAGGATGTATGGCATGATGTGGGGAAATGGCCGACAGTAGAAGGTTGATTTGTAAGAGTAACATAGAGTGTCACAGATCAGGCAAGAATAATCTAAGACCTGAAAGAGGAGTAAGATTGTCGTGGTAAGTCAGGTTGATTACTTTAGAGAAAAGCAAAGCAAATGTGAATTGTGCTCTGGAGACTGCAAATACTTATGAATTTTTGTAGCATAAAGTTTGGTGGTGACAGTGGTGGGAAAAGGGGCCAGATGACAAAGGTCCTGCACAGCATGAAAATTTCTTTCAGGTGATGGGAACCACTGAAGAATTTTGAATGAGGACATGACACAATGTGATTTGCATGATGAATCTTCCTGACCAAAGTGATGGCTATGGCTCAAGTAATGGGACCCGGTGAGGCAGGTATCTTTGAAATAATCTTGAGAGCAAGGCCTTGGAAGCATGAACCATATGAGCCCATTTAGGTCTGGAAGACAGAAGTGTGAGCCCTGACTCATGAAGAGCCACAGGTTCTAATGGAGAGTTTAGGAGGAGGTTAGATAGGCATGAGACTATACAACTGATACATTCATACTATTAAATGATAGGAATACATTGATAATAGATCTAATTATTCAATTAAAACTCAGAAGAAAGCACATGATGGTCAAAGATATCTCAAAATTTTTAAACTTTGATTAGTTTTTTGTGCTGATTATTTAGGCAAGTGAATAGTAAGCAATGTATACTAGTAACAATAGTAATAATATATACCTAATAAACATAAACTAGAACAAAAATTCCATTATATTCTGTAATGTTAATGCACAAATATATAATGTATTCTGTTATAACATACACTACAAAACATAATAAATACATGATAAATCATAGAAAAAAGAGACACAGAATATAGATAGGTTTATGAGAACTAGCTACAATTGGCATCAGCCAACAGCGTTGTATCTGCTTATCAACACAGAGAAATGCAAGGTCAAGGCTGATTTCTTTCCTGTGAGTTTCAATACTCAGGTCATTCTTTTCCTTTCTTCTATACCATATGGAGTTTTAAATATTTTCATTTTACAAATTTTAATATGCAGTTTAGCTTATTCTTGATACATAAGAGGTATTTAAGAAAATTATTGAATTTTTTGAATAAATTTGGCCACACATATACAATTGTATTTAAAAACATTTATCAAACTCTGGCTTAGAAGGCTCCAGGTTACTAATAAGTGCAGAATAAGAACAGGTGGTAAAGAATGAACCATTTGGTTGCATTGATTAGCTTTAAAAAAGCTTTATAAAATTGTAAATCAAATTACATAAAGTTCATATAGGCTATTTTAATTACTTATTTAAACACTTTATTCATATCCTTAACATTAATTATGGTAATTTCTACACCTGGCATAAGGTAGTTTTAGGGACTTTTTTTTTTATTTCCAATTGAACCCAGCAAATATTTATGGAGGAACAACCCTGTGCTAGAGAGCTGCACACAGAGATAAGACATGGCCTCCGTATACAGTGAACTCACAGTACAGTTGGCAGATAGAGATCATGCAGCACATAATTATAATTCGATATGTTAGTTAAAATAACATGTGAGGAACAACGATATGATAGTCACCATAAATATCACAATCATTGATCAGCTCTTTGGTGAAAGGCACTATGTGACATTATCTCTCATTATTACAAAATGTCATTAAGCAGGTTTGCTTTTGCCTTTGCAGATAAGGAAAAGGAAGACTAAAGAGGTAATGGCTTGTTAATGTCTATGCTGCAAAAGGATGGGTGGAGTCAGGATTACATTTCAGAGCGAGCTGACTGTGTTTACAACCTCACTACCTATCACTATCGGTTCCATGATTCTATTTTTTGAAGCATACGGACATAAAGGTAACTTATACGTTTTAAATTTATTTTCTAGGATTATCTAAATTATATCTATAAAACTGATTCATTAAAATAGCCATATCATTCAAAATGAAGACTAACAACAACTTTAGGTTGCTTATGAAAAATTGTCTGTTATAGTTGAGGAATCAAAGGCTTTGTCTTGATGACATTTGGGGGGAAGCAACTGAACTTATTTTGCTGTTTTTCTGTGGTCACTGGGATTTGATGAGCTACAATAAGTCTGTCCCTTTCAAAATCACTTGGCTTTCAGAAAATACCTCCTGTGTAACATGAAGAAAAGCAGGACATAAGCCTTATAGCTACATTGTAGACAGCAAAGGAGGATTAAAGATGGACATGACCAACAAAAACTGGCAACTGAATCATTTGGCACTAAAATTTATAAGAATTTTATTCACCAAACTATGGCTGAAAATTTATAACACATTGCTAATTTGAAACAATAATATCAAGTTTTTTTTGTTTTTTGTTTTATCAATATATTTAAAACTATGTAATCATTGGGTGTTTGCAAAAAGTAAACTATCATAAACTATATTGACTTTACCTCATTTTGGCTTCAATTGCTTCTTAGATGCTTAAACAGAGCAAATTCCCTCTTTCCACCTTTCTGCTTCATTCCATGTTATTCAAACTTGAACAAGTTTTTACTACTTTAATACCCACTAGCCTCTATCACAATAAGAGCTAGCAATTTTGCACTGGCTTCTCAAAGTGGGTTTTTTCTGGCTAGTGACCATTCCTCCAGGTTCACTTAATCTATACATGTAAAAGCCCAGTGACCAGAATGGCAGAACAACCAGAACAACTGGAATGATTGGTGGCTATGACATGCACTGTGGCAGCCAACCAGCTTGATCTGGGCCCCGATTGCCTCCCACACACCCCCTGCCAGCCCAGCCCCCAGTTGTCTCCCAACACTCTGATTGGGGGTAGGGGCAGCCAGCTAACCTCCCTCAGCCCCTCTCCCAGCTGGCCCCACCCCCAATTGGCCCCCAACATCCCAAATGGGGCGGAGTCAGACAGCCTGGGGCCCATCCCCTGCCAGCCCAACCCAATGGGCTCATCCCCTGCCGGCCCAACCCAATGGGTCCCCATCACACCCATGCATGAATTCATGCACCAGGCCTCTAGTATTAGACAAATGGGAACACTCACACATCTTTTGGATAGGAAGGTGTGAAATATTTCCAGAAAGAGAGAAATATTTCAATAAATTATAAAAATTAAAACATACTTATCCTCAAAGCAATTTTCTTTGTGGGAATACATCTAATGAAAAATTGGAAGAAAACATGAATAAATATGGAGAGGGTTATTCATCAAATAAATAACATCAGTAGCAGTAGTTGGAAGAACTAAATGTTTACTAAAACTGAATAGTTATCATTATTAGATATGATACTATTGATAATATTAACAATGCCAAACAAAAGACTAACAATGTAAACATCCAGCACTACAATAACATGAGGCAAATATATTTGCAGATTAATGAAATTTATACTTGGTTCAGTCTGTATTTGTAATGTATATATTAAAATATATCAACATATATATTTCTTTAATAAGTGGATCTTACTAGTATATTTTCAAATGCTTAAAGCAAATTTCATTAATATAGTCAAGATGCAGAACAGAGAGAGAGAGAGAGAGAGAGAGAGAGAGAGAGAGAGAGAGAGAAAGAGAAGCATGGATGCAAGAGACGCATCTGTTGCCTCCTGCACACACCTGACCCAGGCCAAGATTGGGCCTGCAACCCAGGTACATGCCCTTGTCCGGGAATCAAATCCAGACCCTTCGGTCCACAGGCTGATGCTCTAACCATTGAGGAAAAACATCTAGGGGTAGAGTTCTTTATATAAACTAGATAGTAGTCTTTCTTCAAATTGAGGTTTGCAAATATTTTGTATGAAGTTTTCCATCATTTTTCAACAGACTTTTGTATAACAAAAGTTCTTAATTTTCATTAAGTTTAATTTATCAATATTTCTCTCATGAATCCACTTTTATAACAAGTCAATAAACACTGCCTTACATTTGGTCCTGAAAATTTTGTGCTATGTTTTCATCATTTGTCTCCATGATCTATTTGGAATCAGTTAGTATAAGTTGCAGATTGCAGGGGGGTCTTGGTTTGTTTACTTGTTTGTCTACATGTGTATATGTGACCTAAGTAAATGGAGACATGTATGGTATTTGGTGTTTGGAATAAAAATGAGTTTAGATATAAATTTTTTTTCAAAATGAATCAATTCAATCCCAGTGAATCTCCTGATTTTTCAAAATCTCTTCACACCCTCCCACCCCTAACCACTCAATTATAAATTTTATATGGAAAGGCACCAGAACAAGTCAAAGCAATTTTTAAGAAGAACCTGGACTGTTAGATTTCAAGGCATGCTGTATATAAAAAACGTTTTCAAAAAGTCAAAAGCTGAGAGAATTCAAGGCAGTGTGTTTTTTGGGGTGAGGGGAGAAAGACATAAATATCAATGAAACATACTGCAGAGTCCAGTAATAGACTTACCTATATAAATTTATTATTTTTGTAAATGGGGCCAAGTTAATTCAAAGGCTCAAAGAATAATATTTTGAACAAAGGGTGCTGCAATTATTGAACTTTTATATGTAAAATGAAATATATCTTTAACCTTATGTTATGTTATATACAAAATTAACTTGAGGAAATAGATATAAAGATAAACAGAAACTTGAAGAAATAGATATAAAGATAACATGTTTATTTAAAATATTAAAAAAATGTTGTATCTTGGGTTAGGCAAAGAATTATTAGAACAAAATAACATGAGCAATAAATTAAAAATTAATTAAACTTCATCAAATTAAAGTTGTCTGTTTTTCTGAAGATGCTGTAAAAAATAAAAATGTAAGCTATGAACTGGCAGGAAAAATTGCAAAACACATATCTGAATAATAACTTGTATCCAAATTGTATGAAGAGTTTTTACAACTCAATAATGAAGAATAAAAATAATTTACTAAATTATAGCGCTAAGGATGTGAACCAAAGAGCATGTATGGAGAGCAAATATACTTATGAAAAAAAATGCACATGAGTCATGAGGGAAATTTAAGTGAAATTCATGAAGAGGTACCTCTACACACCTGCTATGTTGCTTACATTTAGAAATACTAATAATTCCAAATCTTAATGATGCTGAACAGCTGGAACACTTCTACACTGTTTTGGGAATGCAGTATGAAGTATCATTTTTGTTATTGTTTTAATTTATTTTTATTGTTGAAAGTATTACAGAATCCCCTCTTTTCCCTCCCCCCCCCATTGACCCCTTCTAGCCCTCACCTGCCCCCTGCCCCAGGCCTTCACCACATTATTGTCTATGTTCATGGGTTATGCAAATATGCAAATAAATTATTTGTTTAGACTCTTCACACCCTCCCACCCCCTCACCTTCTCTCTGAGATTCAACAGTCTTTTCAATGCTTCTATGTCTCTGTATCTATTTTGTTTATCAGTTTATTTTGTTCTTTGGATTCCACATATGAGTGAAATTATGTGATACCTGTCTTTCTCTGGCTGGCTTATTTTGAGACAGCAATTTGGAAACAGTTTGGCAATATCTTGTAAAGTTACTTATACAATGAACACATGAACCAATAATTCTACTTCTGGGTATTTACTCAATAGAAATTAAAACATATGTCTACAGAAAGACCTGTACACAAGGAGTTATATGGCAGTTTCCTTCATAATTGCCCCAAACGGTCAACAATTCACATGACTATCAACATGTACATGGCAAAACAAATACGGTGTTTCTATGCAATGGAATAGTTCTCAATAATTGAATGAAATGAGCTACTGATGTATGCAACAAGATAGATGAATTAATAGAACATTATGCCTTGTGAAATGACACAGATTTATGAAGCTATATATTTAATGCTGTCATTTATATGATACTATGGAAAAGAAAAAAAGAACTGTGAAGGCAGACATTAGATCAGTGATTTCCAGGGTCTGGGATTGGTGATGGGAATCAACTACAAAGTGCATGATGCAATTTAAAAAATATCTTATGATGTGGTTTCACTACTGTATTCATTTGTCAAAACCTATTGAGCCATATGCTTACAGAAATATTTTTTTGATTATATGTAAGTTAAACTTCAAGAATATAGCTTAAAATGTATTAAATTAAAATAACCATAGTTCTTGTAAAATTGAGAAAGGTGTTTCTGATCACTGAGTTAGATATAATCTTTCTTGTAATTTATTTATGATTATAGTAAATCACCAATAGTATTTTAGACTGCAGAAAATTCTTAAAATAGTGTATTTACTTTCCTTTGGAAACTCACAATATAACAGATGTCATTGTAACTAAAGGCACTTGATTATTATTAAAGCTTAATATAATATCATGAATAATCAGTATTGTAACAAATGCTTTAAGGTGGTAATGCTATACATATTTGTTATTTAAATTCTTAAATCACTATTTTTATTTCATTCTTAAAATTACTTGTGTAACGCTTTATAATTTTAGACTTATTTTTTAATTTGGGCAACCCAAGGGGTAGAAAGCTTTCCAACATCTTTTACTCTAAAACTTAAATAAAGAACAAAAGGATTTTTTAGAAAATGAATACTCTAAAACCAAATTTAATTTTAAATATTTTTTTCTATTTTGCATTAATCTGCAAATTTCAGGCTTACTATACATTGAAATACAGATCAAATTGAACAAATGAATCACAATGAACTGGTTTTTTTTATAGGAGGAAGGTGAAATGTGATTCTTTTTGAACTCTCAATATTAACTCCACTATATATTCCAAGATTTAAAGCAAAGTGAAAATATTTCTCTCTGCAAGAACATCTGAAAATTGCTGAGGTGATGTTTAAAACCAAGAAAATGTCACATTGTGTAATCTAAAGACTTCTCAAAATTCTTTGAAAAAAATCTGCAATTCATTTTATTACATTTATTACTTGAGGGCTATTAGGAGTTAAAAATGTTTCTAACCTGTACATGTGAAGCAAGGCAATCTGCTTACTGAGTGAGTAAACTGGTACATGTAAGATCACCTTTCTGTTGAATCTTTCCTTCACATATCACTTTGTTGAATCCATTGATTCTCTGTAATTTGGATACATTTTCCATAGATATTTTCTCTCTTCTAGTTTTTTATACTAAAAAGATTTTCCTCTCTCTTATTTTCTAACATGAAATTTAATAATTGTGAAGAGTCCCAGTACTTTATTACTCATGGCTCTGATAACTGAAGATGTTTTTATAAAATTTCAGCTTTTGGTCTCATTAACTACAATGAGACATAAAAGCTTTCTAATAGTTTAAAACAAGAACAATGCCTAATATACCCACTATCACTGAGTGGTGAGAAAATGGCCTCCTTATTCAGGATTGGATATATTCTTTGAGATAGCTAGCCTGCTCCTCAGTAAAAAGCTCTACTTGGTGTTATCATTAGCAAGAGTAGCAATGCTTATTAGCAATCTAACATTCTAACAGCATATAGATTAATGGTGTTCCCTAGAGGTTAGCAGTGAGAAGTTACCAGAAAAGATGTGAGATAATACCAGATAGTAAAACTGCAAGCAGTTAATTATTCTGAACACTTACCATCTGCTAGGCCCTATCTTAAATGCTGAATAAGTGTTAATTCACTTAATATTCAGAAATACACTATGAAATCAATCTTTTACTGTCTTCAGAAAATGAACACTCTAAGAATGTAATGACTTTCCAGAGGATAAATGCATAGTAACAGAACTCATACTCCAAACCAGAGTATGGCTTCAGAGAAAAAGTATTTATAGCTTTTTTAGAAGGTGTAGAGTCAACATTACATGAAAAGAAGAAAATATTTATTTCTAATGTAAACCAGAAAGAGAGTGGGAAGTGGCGGAATTAGAGAAGATTATGTGGAAGGTCTTCTGATAGGAAGAGGGGTGACCAAATCAGATATAAACTCAGAAAATCCCAGGAAAAACAAAAGACCTAAAAATCAAGCACAGCAGGCAACCCCAATTTAACAACTCAGCCATATGTTACCATTTGGGAATAATCTCTAGCTCCATTATTCAGTACATTGTTAAACTCGCATTGAGATACAGAGTTTATTTCTTACTAGAGGCCCAGTGTATGAAATTTGTGCAATGGGGGTGGGTGGTCCCTCAGCCCAACCTACCCCCTCTCACATACTGGGAGCCCTCAGGGGATGTCCAACCGATGGCTCACCCCCAGCCTGCCCAAGGCCTAAAGCCTCTGGCACCCAGCCATCTCCCTGCTGAGCTCAGCCCCAGCTGCCTGCGACCACCTGGCCCCAGGGGCTGGGCCCTCATTGCCAATTCCACTCACAGCGCCCAGGACCACCTGGGGGTCGGGCACTCCCTGCTGTCACCACCACTGCTTTCCCTCACAGTGCCTGGGGGCCGGGAGCTCCCTGCTGCCACTGCCACTTCCCCTTACAGCACCCGGGGCCACCCAGGGGCCACGTGCTCCCTGCTACTTCCACTGCCACCACCACCACTTCCCCTCAGAGTGCCTGGGGGCCAGATGCTCCCTGCCACCACCACTGCCACCACCACCACTTCCACGCTCAGCCCCCCGGGGCTAGGCGCTCCCTGCCACTGCCTCCGCCACCACCACTTCTTTTCCATCCCCAGGTCCCAGCGCTTGCGCCGCTTGGCCCCGCCCCTTGTGCCGCTTGCCCCCCGCCACCCATGCTCCTGATTGGCTGGTAGCGTAGCGAAGGTACAGTCACATTAGCATGTTTCTCTTTTATTATATAGGATGAGAAGAGGGTTAGGAGGTGGAGAGTAAAGCAAAATTTATATCATTTAAGGGTAGAATATCATCATCACTCTGGACCAACCTGAAATCATTCTTCAGCAGTCTGAGCCTGCTAGAGGACAGTAAACTGGTAACAGAATCACTCTCTTTAGGAAATAGCTAAAAATACCCATTATGGGCCAACAAAAATTAATCATAAAGATTAAATTTGTTTCATGTAGGAAATATAAATACATCAACTATTAATGTTTCTGACTCCTTTCAAGGCCTATTATAATTTAATACCATTTTCTAAATCCCTGTTTATCTCTCATTTTTGTCCCCAATATAAAATCTGATTCATTTAGATCATTCACCCTTCAATAGATTCTAATAATATCCACTTTGCTGACCTGCTTTCTTTCCTTGTACTGTATTTGCTTGTTCTTCCCAAATTCTATGATTTTGAGGCCCACTTGAACTTATGAATTTTTTCACTTTTACATTGTCTTTTCTTGTGTCTAGTATTTTTGTTCTAGTACATTTATATTTTATTAGAGGTCCAGTGCATGAATTCATGCACTGGTCAGGAGTGTCACCTGTGGGGATTGGCCCATTGTGTGAGTACTGCTCACCTTGATAATCTGAGCAGTGCTCCCACTATAGGAGCCCCCTGGTGGTCAGTGTACATCATAACAACTGGTCATTCTGCCATTTGATCACTGGGCTTTTATATATATAGATGACACAACAGGTATCACTTATAATTATGTGGTATTACTAGAGAATGGATATTGCATTTTATATGTATGTTTATTTCTTACTAGAGGCCCAGTGTATGAAATTTGTGAACTGGGGGGTGGTTCCCTCAGCCCGGCCTATGCCCTCTCACAGTCTGGGCCACCTTGGGGGATGTCTGACTGCCTGGGGATTGGGCCTAAACTGGCAGTCAAACATCCCTCTCGCAATCCAGGATTCCTCACTCCTTGTCACCCACCTACTCGTTCCTTATTGCTCGGTTTGCTGCTCCTTAGAGTTGCTGCAGAGGCAAAAGAGGCTCCTGCCACCACCACTGCACTCACCAGCCATGAGCCTGGCTTCTTTGTTCAGATGTAATGGTCGCTTATGATTTTAATACATAGAATAGAGGCTCAGTGCACAAACATTCAGCACTTGTGGGGGTTCCTTCAGCCTAGCCTGCACCCTCTCACAGTCTGGGAGCCCTTGGGGGATGTCCAACTGATATCTTAGGCCTGCTCCTGCAGACATCCCCATGGGAGTGTGCTGACCACCACGGGTCAGCTCCAGTCCCTCCTCCCATCACCCTGCTAATGTAGCTGGTTGCTGCTGGCTCCCAATCACTGTCTCCTCTCTTTGTTTGCTGACACCCACCTTGAGTGGCCTGGCACTACCTGCTCACAGATCCCGCACCCTGCCATCCAGTTGTTCTGCCTTTTGGTCTATTTGCATATTAGGTTTTATTATATAGGATAAAGTTGCACAGAACAGACTCTGTACATGTAGTTGTAAATAAAGTAGAAATCATAAAATTTAATACATAAAGGGACATTATTATGAGATGCAGCATGTCTCTCAAAATATTTTGTTTGAACATTTTGAAAATTAATAACAATAAGATGCAGATTAAAAGATTTATCAAATGCTAACATACAATTTTGTTTCAATATTTTAATAAAAATACAACATTACCCATGCATTTAAATTCTATTCTTTTTCTCTTCATAATTATGTTTCTTTTTATTATGAATTATAACTATCCTTTTAGGTCATGAGTATTATAAAAATAAGATTAGTTAACTCACATAATATTCCACTTAAAACTTTACCACGAATGTATGCAATTGCATATATATATATATATATATATATATATATATATATGCCCATAGGGTTATGTTGATCCTACATTTACTTCAACAAAAATAATATACACACATTTACAAATATATATATATAATGATCACAGAAGACATTGAGGATACGGAAGCTGAGAAGTACAAACCTGAAGGTGAAAAACAGCAAGTGGCAAGAATCTTCCAAGAATTATGTGAATCTGACGCATTCAACAGAAAAGGAACTGTTGAAGATGTAAAACTTCAGGGCAAGATAAAGAATGAGGACAAATGGAAGATTCTTGACAAGTGTAATTAAATTGGCCCCTTGCTGCAGTGGATCAAGAATCTGAACATCAGCAGCAAGAGCTGGAAAATCTGCAACCCCAACATTACCAAGCTCCAGCATGCAAGAGGCAGGGGGAAGAAAAACTTGGAAGCTTCCCACTGGTGAGACCCCTACATTTGGTGGTATTCCTTGGGGGCTCACCATTGAGAAGATTGGTTAACTTAACCCTAGCATAGATAAAACATTGCTGCAAGTGATAAAACATTGAAGGAACCAAATTTGTAACAAATGTCATAACTGATATCCTATATCCTATATAATAAAAAGCTAATATGCAAATTATCCACTCAACCAAGAGTTCCGCTGGGAGTTTGACCAGGAGGTGGGGCCGGACAGCCAACTGCCTATTACCCCTCCCCATAGCCATCCCCACCCCTGATCAACTTCCCCACGCTGATCATGGTTGAGACTGGCTGACCCCACCTGTGCATGAATTCATGCACCAGGCCTCTAGTAGTAAATAATTGGGCATTCTCCATACTCAAATATGGAATATGTACACAGGCTAGGGGAATACCATTATACTTTATAAGCACTTTATTGTAACTAGAAAATACAGTGTCTTAAAACTGTATTTACAATTGACATCATATGAAATGTGCACATATATGTACATGTCAGTATACACACATATACATATGTGTGTATGTGCATTATTTCCAAAATTTATTTACTTATGCTTCACAAGTCTTTGCATTTCCAGTTAGAGAATGAGTACAAAAATTGCATTAGTAATATGCATTTCAAATATTTTTCTCAGAGAGTGGATTTCCTCTTATTTAACTCTATAGGGAAATATTGTTTGTCTTATTTTTAATCTCTCACATTGATGTCATAAATTCTTTTATATATTTCCTTATAAATATTGCAATGTTTTGTTTTATACATGTGGTTATTTAACCCATCTGGAATTTATTTTTGAATGCAGTACGAGGTAGAAATCTAATTTGTCATTCTCCATATGGAGAGCCAGTTGTCCTACCATCATTTATAGGAAGAATCCATCCTTCTCTTGCTGATGCTTAGCATTTCTTCTGCCAAAACCACCTTCCAGTATAGTCAGAGATCTGTTTATGCCAAATTTCCATGAAATTTGTGTCTTTTACTAGTTCTTTCTATTTTGTAGCATCTTTAATAATAAAGCCTAAAATGCTAATTAGATCAAATATCCCTCCAGATGTCTTTCTGGATGACCTTCTAGACGAAGCCGGGGGTTTCAAGGGAAGTCTGGGTCCTGGGTACCTGCTGGTGGTAGGAGGGAAGCCTAGTTTCCAGGTGCCAGAGGGAAGCTGATGCCAGCAGCTGGGGGAAGGAAGGCCTACTCTTGCATGAATTTCATACATTGGGCTTCTAGTAAATATATATTTGGCTAACACTACTTTAAAACCACATAGTTTTAATTAGTCAATACATTTTCAAATCTTATTAACAAGTTTCTGTTACCACTTTTCAAAATTGTCATGGCTATTTTTTCATTCCTTTACATGCCTTTTAGATAAGTTGATAATTTTTATTAAAATTGTGTTGATATTTTTTAGCTATAATAAATGTTCAATTTTTCTATGAAACATGGTATTTCTCATTATTGAATCTTCTTTTTTACATTTTGATGTTTTACTAATTTAACCTTTAAAATATTGGATAACATTTGATATGCTACAGCAGTTGAGATATTAATATAGTACTTAACATATTGTATTTTCTAACTAGTCTCCAGTGTATAAAATTACACCAATTTTGACAATATATATTTGAGCTAACAATACTGCTGAAATTTTCATAACTTTTGTTAGTTGATTTTTTGTGTTTAAAATCTGTCATCTAAAAAATTGATCATCTGTGAATAATACTTCTGTTTTTTTCTTTTCAATCCTTAGACCTCATTTTTCTCTACTAATTAATGACATTGACAAAAATATCCTCTTGATTCAGTAATATATAATACTTTGAATTAATTGAGCAAGTGTTTTTCAAATATATTGTATAATATAGTTTATTGTACTTTCTCATAACTTGTTTTTAGTTATATCTTCTTTATTTCTGCATTACTTGTTTTTACCTTTTAATGAAAAAATGACATATACACTAATAATATGTGTATGACTTGATGATTTTTTTTACATATAAACACACCTAATTTCCCAACTGGTTTAATCAATTTAAACTCTTGCCAGAAATGTATGAGAGTCTAGGTGTTTACCTTCTTAGCACACTCTTAGTATTATTTGACCTTTTAATTATAGCCATTGTTATGTGGTATGTTTGTCTTCTGGTTTTATTTTGCATTTCTCTGATGACTAATGATGTTGCACATATTTTTATTATAAGCATGCTGAATAATTTATAGATACATATTTTCAAATATATTTATTGCAAGTCTGTGACTTTCACTTTTTATTACTGTAATTTAATGAACAGAAGCTTCTTTATGGTAGTCCCTCCTATGTCTTATTTATAAAAACCTATTACTATTCAAAGGTTAAGATTTTATTGCCCTAGATTATCCTCTAGCAGCCACTTGTTTATATCTTTTTTCTTCTTCTTCTTTTTTAACCTTCACCAAAGTGAAGGGATTTTTTCCATTGATTTCTACAGAGACTGGAAAGGATGTGTGAGACACATCGATTGGTTGCACTCTGCTATCACCTGGACCCAGGTTGGGGATAGAACCTGCAACCTAGGTTCATGCCCTCTTAGCCAGGCCAGCCAGGGCTATAATTTTAACACTTAGATCTAAAATTCAGATCAAATTAATTTTTATGAGTTATTTAAAATAATGTTCAAAATTTCTTTTTTATGAATATTTACTTGGCTGTGCACTATTGTTTTTTGTTTGTTTGTTTGTTTGTTTGTTTGTTTTTTGGTAAAGAATATCCTTCCCCTATGAATTTAAGTGGATTTCTTTGTTATAAACCAGATCTATGTGTGAGTCTACTTATAGACTCCATTCTGTTCCAATGATTTATTTTTCTAAACTTATGCCAAATTATCCTGCCTTAAATGTAATAATATTGAATAAATCTAAATACCCAGTAGTGTGAGTCTTTAGCATTGATATACTTAACTTTCTAAAATTTTTTAGATTTCTTGTTTTCTTAACCAGTCTTGCTCTACGTTTTTATTTTTCATGGGCATTTTAAAAGAGCCTTGTTTACCCATTTTTGGTCATTTTTTATATTTTTGGTTATTTTCTATTTAAATTATTTCTGCAATTATAATTGTTTCTCTTCTTTTTTATATATACATTCCATTTGATATCTATTACATCTAGAACAAATCATATCTTATAAGTGTGTAGGTCAGATGCCCAGGTAAGCTTAACAATGCCTCTGCTCTTGGTCTCACAATCCCAAAACCAAGGTGCTGGCTACCCAGGGTTCTTACAATTGAGTTTCTTCTGGCTGTAGGGCTGTGGTATTCATTTCTTTGCTGTCTGAGAGCTGAGAGCCTCTTTAATGCCACGTGCATTCTCAAACCAGCAACAGCAAGTAAAGTCCTTTTAATGCCTCAAATCTCTCTGACTTCTCCTTCTGTCATCTCTGTTCTTCTTCCATAAAGCCCTCTACTTTTAGGTGCTCCTACATAAAATACACATGTTGTAAAGTTTCACATCTGAAAGTCTGGAAAACCTAAATCTATATTTTTAGAAAGCGGATCAGTGGTTGCCTGGTTGCCATGGGTAGGGTTTGCAGTGATTGGGCAGCGTGATGGGGGAACAATGAGGGATAACAGAAGTCTGATTATATTAGTGGTTAAAAGGGGTTTACATTTGACAAACTATTGAACACTGCACTCAGAGACGGTTCAATTTAAGTAATGCAATTTATACCTCAATAAAGTATTTTCACAAAAATATGTTTCACTATTGTTTAGGTGACCTATGTAAAGCTTTAAAGTTCAATAATTTGTTTCAGGGGATATTGTCTCAAGATACTAGAAAAGAAATGTAAGCTGCCTAGTATGTTTCAACTTTGTTTCATCCAGATACAAATTAGAAAAATTTTGAGAAAAAATGCTATCAAGAAGAAAAGATTTTTTTAGACTATGAAATAGAGGAATGTTCAGAAAAGAAGTTATTTCATGCTCTTGGGGAGCTGAAGCTGAATCCCAGCAGAGAAAAAAAAACACACAAAAGAAACTTATTCTAGAAATTTGAAATTATAAGAGTTACTAATGACTATACTAGTTTTGCTATGCATTTAACTCTATAAAAAATTTGGTACTGGGTATTTAATGACTTTTATGCCAAGAAATATGTAACATTTTAAAATAAGAATAGCCTCTGAGAGGGTCAATTTTAACTTATTTCTGTTTTGCAACACATTTTCCATTTTGATCTAATTACAATCAAGTTGTCAAGACCAAGAGCAAATCTCATTAACCCTTATGCAACAATTAGAATGTCAGGTTGTAAGAAATACTCTTCTTAAAGAAATCCCCTTGATTTGATGTTTACAATTTTTAGACCACCTTTAAACAGTACTTTGTTTCAATTTTTAAATTTATCAGTAGTTTTTAAAATTATGGTAAGTCATACATAACATAAAATTTACCATGTAATAATTTTAAGTATTTAATTCAGTGACATTAAGTACATTCACATTGACATGCAATCATCACCACCATTTCTATCTTCAGAACTTTTTCATCTTACCAAACTGAAACTCCATTCCTATTAAACAAGAACTAGCCAACTCCCTTCCCCAGCACCTGGCCATCACAATTTTATTTCTATCACTTCTATGAGTTTAGCTATTCTAAGCACCTTATAAAATAGAATTATATAATATTTGTTAGTTTGTGCCTGGCTTATTTCACTTATTATAATGTCTTCAAGATTTAGTTCTTTTGTAGCATGTACCAGAATTTTATTTTATTTTCAAGCTGAACAATATTCCACTATGTATATATACCACATTATTTTATTGCTTCCACATTTTGGTTATTGTGAATAATGCTTCTATCAATATTTGTATAAAATATCTACTCAATGTCTGCTTTTAATTGGTTTCGGTATATACTCAGAAATAGAATTGCTATATCATATAATAATTCTGCTTACTTTTTTGAGAAGCCATCCATTTTCTAGTGTCTGCACTATTTTTCATTTCCATCGGCAAAGCACATGGTTTCAATTTTCCACAGCCTCACAAACACTTGTTAATTTCCATTTAGTTTAACCTTTTTTATACTAGCCATCCTTGTGGGATTAGTCTCATTGTGTGTTATCTCCCCCCCCTTTAGCCTCCCCACCACCTACCTCTTCCTTGACCTTTACCAAACAACTGTCTGTGTCCATGGGGTATGCATATATGTCCTTTAGCTATTTCCTTTACCTTCTTTATACAATCTCCTCCTCCCCCCTCCCCTTGGGCACCAGCCAGTCTGTTCCATGTATCCATGCTTCTGGTTCCACTTTTGTTTGTCCATTTATTTTGTTCATTAGATTCTACATATTAGTGAGACCATATGGTTTTTTTTACTTTCTCTGACTGGCTTATTTCACTCAGTATAATATTCTCCAGGTCCATCCACACTACCACAAAGGTTAAGACATCCTTTTTTATAGACTCATAGTATTCCATTGTGTAAATGTGCCACAGCCTTTTTACTCATTCATCTGCTGATGGGGTTTTGATTTACATTTCACTAATGATTAGTGATACTGATCACCTTTTCATGTAAATGTTAGCTATTTTTATATCTTCTTGGAAACAATGTCTTTTGAAGCCCTTTCCCCATTTTTAAATCAGGTTCTTTGTTGTTAAACTGAAGGAATTTTTAATATATTATATTAATCACATGACATGGTTTGCAAATAGTTTCTCCTAGTCATGGATTGTCTTTTTACTCTGTTGATACCGTCTTTTAATAAAAAAAAGTTTTAATTTTGATGAAATCCAACTTAGCTAGTTTTTTTGTTGTTGTTGTCTGCTTTTTGGTTGTCATAGCCAAGACATCCTAAGCAGATTTTATTTTTATTTTTTTTAAATATATTTTATTGATTTTTTTACAGAGCGGAAGGGAGAGGGATGGAAAGTCAGAAACATCAATGAGAGAGAAACATCTATCAGCTGCCTCTTGCACGCCCCCTACTGGGGATGTGCCCGCAGCCAAGGTACATGCCCTTGCCAGAATCAAACCCAGGACCCTTCAGTCCACAGTCCGATGCTCTATCCACTGAGCCAAACCGGTCTCGGCTTTATTTATTTTTTTAATTTAACTGAAAAATATGTATTGTTATAGAGCATTGTGAAAAACATTTGAATTTCATTTGACATGAATTTAAAACTTAGGAGTTAACTCTCTGAATCCTTTTCTCAACAATTCAGGACAAATAAAGCAGTGCCGTTTGCTCTTAAATCTATCCTAAACGGAGAGGCAGGCATTACACATTGTATTTGATTTGTAGTGCCTGACTAGAATAATTATCAAGGAAGTCCACCATGTGTGTTTTGTGTGTGTGTTAAAATCATGAAAATGTAGAGAAAAAATTAAAAAATCTTAATAGAGAAATAAATACCAGGAATATCTTCATGTTAAAATATCTTATTCTAGTTGACTAATTAAATGTAAAGGAATACCTTAAAGCAAAATTGCAACATATTTGAAAACTGATAGAATAATCTACAGCAAACCTTTGTCACCATTGTCCCTTCCAGAAGAGACTCCTCTGTGTTCAGAGAATGAAAATAATGGGTTGATATGTTCTTTACCTTTCAAATATGCCATGGGGAAGTAATGGTCACTGTGTATTCACCAATCCATTAATCTAAAAGCATGTATGAAGAATCACACATTTTTCCTAAATTCCTTTTAAAAAAAATACTTCTCCAGTCTTTAACTTCTTTAAAATTATTTAATTTAAAAATAAGTCTAATTTAATGACTTACTTAGGTTTTAATTTTCTGTTATGTGCTTATACAGTGTTTAAAGAAATTCATGCAACAATTTCATAACGTTACAAAAAATAAATTTTCTGTGTAAAATTCAAATGTTAATGCAGAACTTATTGAAAGATACTGTGAAAATAATGGTTGCCTCAACTTTTGGCCCATTCATAGGCACATAAGTGATGGTTTTATATAGATATTGTAGCATCCCTGAAATTATGTAGTTTGGTATAAGCATAGCTCACATTTATGATATTTATGTACTATCTAGTAAAGATAATATATTTTTCTAAATATGATCATTTCAGATATTGAATAAAAAACCTACTAGTGACCAGTGAATAAGCATTCTCCTCTAAGGCTATATTTTTCTCTCATTATCATCCATCAGTTATATTAGCTGTACTTATAATTAATGTAATCTCCAATCAAAACCTCCTACACTTAAATAGAAAAATGTATTAAAAACAGAATTTCTTTTGTTAATAAATAGTAAACACTTTAAGTTAAAATGGGGAACAGTCTAAAACACATCATTTCCTTCTTGTGGGTTGCCTAAAAATTATATGAAATGAATCAGAATGGTCTGAATCCTCACCATGCTTGAGGGGTTAGACACTAACGGAAGTGCAATAACTATTGTGTTAATGCTGGCTTCCAGCTCATATCTCCAACTGGCGTCCAGCTTCTTGTCTCTGTGATGATGCTAATGGTAGGGAAGGAAGTCCAAATCCAGGCTGTTTATATTATTTTTTAAGTTTTACAGAGGATAGCAGAAATGCGACTTGTCTGCTCTGAGGTTGCTAACTTCTGGGATTCAATTTCTAGTAGTGAATTCCAGATCACTCATTAGATTAATGTGAATATAAAACCACATGATTTATTATTTATTATCTTCTTCTCTACCAATTACTCTATCATCCAAGGAAATATCAATGATGTTAGAGAATGGAACTATAACATTAATGGCAAATGTTTTACCGAGTTCTCATAGAAGAGACATTATACTCAACAGTTTACCTTCATTATCTCACTTTGACCCAACAAAATTGTAACTTTGAAAGGATAAATGTTAGAACTACTGTATATCTAAATTTAGGAATTAAATAAATATGATTTTGTTAGCCTATCATAAAAATTATGTGGTAACTATGATCAACCAAATAGTACAATAGAAGAATTTATGGTTAACCTCATGTCTTTAAGATCACCTTTCCCAGCTCTTGTGCCCGTATTCTGAGGCAGCATTCTAATAGTAGTATATTTTAGTTTTCCCTATCAATTTATTACATATTATAGACAGCATCGTTGCCTCAACTTCTTAATTTATCAACTTCTGACATTTGACTGTACTTTTAAAAACTAAGGATTTACCTCATTTTATCTTCTCCCTTCTTGTCTTTTCATCTTCTCAATGTTTGATAGTTATTGTATTATTTTATTGGAACTGATTATATAAAACCTTAAATATTACAATGAAAACTTTATTTCTTGTTTCATCTATTTTTGATAGTATTTGAGTCACTGTTTTTGAATATGCAAACAACAGTGAATAATAGTGCCTGTAAATTTTTTTCTTCCTTTTTTTCCATATCCTATCTCTATTTTAATTTTATATTGTTGAAGTAATTAAGATTACATTACATTCTCAATCAAAGATAGATCTTTGCCTATGTCTTGGCTCAAAAATTTGAGAATAATTTTATCATTATTTTGATAAGGCAAATATTGTTTATCCTGGCATGGTCAAGTTCAATTTCATTCTGGTTAATGTCACTGTCACTGACTATTATATAATCCACAGTCAGATCTTCTGTTTACAGCATCTTTATCTCTCACTTTAGACTCCATATATCTGCTGATTTAGAACCTTGATTCTCACCTGTGCTCTCACAGTTACATGGCCCCAACTTGTTAGCAGTCACATAGTAACATCTTCTTTCTATCTTCTAGAACTTATAAAAATCTTGTTCTATTGTGACTACTTTTTTTACATTCTCTTTGCTATTATAAATTCATTCCTTTTGTGTAGTTAGAGTTATTTCATAAGAGTTTTGTAGCTGAAAGAAGGACAATGCATTCATGCAGTCTGTCATCTTCAAGGGGAATTTGTGAAAATTGTAAATCTTCTCAACTAACTCCATGGTCTAGGCTTTTTCTCTTTAAATGAATATGGCAGTGAAAGCTACAACATCTCAACTCTTCTTTAAAATCGTGTCTAGAGAGCACTGGGTCTTTTCTAAGGCCACTCTTCCAGGAAAAGGTAAGGAGGTTGGTTCAGACCTCAAGGTGTCATGTGAAAGTAAAAGACATGTACCATGAAAAGTCTTCCTACAATGTCAATCAATAAATCACATGATGAATCCATAGTCCTCCATTATTTTTCAACATTTTTATTGATTTCAGAGAGGAAGGGAGAGGGAGAGAGAGATAGAAATATAAATTATGAGAGAGAATCATTAACTGGCTGCCTCCTTTATACTCTCTATTGGGATCAAGCCCAAAACCCAGGCACATGCCCTGACCAGGAATTGAACTGTGATCTCCTGGTTCGTGGGTTGATACTCAACCACTGAGCCACACTGGCCAGGCAACAGTTAGACATTATTTCTCCCACTTAATTTTACCTGATCGCTACTGATTTATATCTTTCAAGGTAGGGGGCTGCATTCTTATTATCATATTTACACGTAAGAGTAGTTTTGTGTTTCCAATTATTCTTAGTTTCCCACTTTATCTTGCTTAGCAAGTTAGAGAATAAAAGACCCATACTATTTTATTTAAATATAACTGACAAGTAGAGGCTTATTATTTTTTATTGATAGACTCAAATAAACACAAAACATCACTATCTTTTACTAACCACCCATGGGGGGAAATAATCACAACCAAATCCCATAATTAGTTTTCTCTTAGTAGGTAGGCATGGTGCCAGCTGCAGAGGGTACTGAAATCCATGGGGTAATGGTGGCTTGATGGAAAAGTAAAAGGAAAGAGAGGAAGAAAAAAGCAAGACAGATGATCTTTTTCTGTTTTGGAAGGGAGCTAAGATTTTTTAAAAGATAAGAAAAACTAAAAACAAAATACAACAAAAAATCTGAACAGGCTGGTTTCAGGCCCTTAGAGGCTCTACTTTGACAGGTGAGAGTTCAAGAGTAGGCAAAGGGAAAATGATGTGCTTTTAACAATTTGGGCAGAATTACTTAGAAACACATTTAGGTTATTGTGGTTTACAGGAATAGCTCAATAAGATGAAAAAAATCAGAATATTATCCAACACTATGAAATGTTAAGGAATAAAAAAAAGGTGAAAGAATTTTTGTTTAATTTGATCAACATACAGATTAAAATATTTGAGCCATGGAATTGGGAAAACTTTTGGGCAGAATCTAGTAATCTGAGGCCAGTGTTTTCCATAGTACCTCAGTTCTGTTAAGTTGTAGGTACTCTACGTTAGTTCATAGGATGACAGGGTGCTTCCAAATCCCACTTGTTCATGGCAATGGATTTCTTAAGACTGCAGTCCCATCTTATTTTGATTTATGAGATTAGGCTGTGAGATGTGTGAACTGACAATTTGCCTTTCATCTCTTATGAATCTAAAAACATATGTGATTGTAAAATTCTTCTTTAAATTTTATCTCCCTTCTGTTACTGTTTTATTCCAATTCTTTCATTTTAACCTCTCTGTTGCAAATTCAAAAATCAATCCTTGACCATGCAATCCCTTTCAGCAGGGATCTACAGGACAAGACAGAAACCCCCTCCCATAATGCTCCATGACTACTGCATAAAGATAGACATAAAGGTGAATTTGTCACAAACAAGCCTCTCTCTGATTATCTGTTTTCTTGCAGTTTTTTCACATATCACACTGACAACCAAAAGCACTACCAGAAGATATACAGCACTACAACAACTTGCTTCTTTCCTAGTGTGAGAATCTGTAAGATATAGAATGTTCAGGTTACAAATAGAGGATAATTTCAGTCTAATGAACACAGAAGACAATTGGAATTCAAAAACCAGATCAATCAAAAGTTTAGGAAAAATCACGTGAGTCCCAGCCATGGGTAACTTAGATGTATTATCTGGTGCTATCAGTGAACTTTTAAAGCATCTCCTAAAAGGGTACTTAATTATGATAAAATGGGTTTATCAAATGTAAAATGTCAGATGTAAGCTAAAATTGAAAAATTGTATGGAGCTTGGATAGAACATATGCTACAGGACAAAACACAATGTATTCAAAATGTGAAATATCTACAAATTTTAAAAAAATTTAATTTGACTATTTCCATTCAACTATAGGAGCATATGCTTATGAGAAAAATGAAAAATATTGACAAAGAACATCAATATGTAGAACAAATAAGTTTTTGTTCCTATTTTTTAAAAAATCTACTGACATGCCAAGGGCAAGAACTAGCACAGTGAAATTTTGCAAAGAATTCCATTTCTTGGAAGCAATTTACATCAGAACTAATGTTTAAGAACAGCTTGAATTTTATAGGCAAAGGGTGGCAAAACTACTTTCATAAAGCTCACCCCTGCTGTTCTTATTGATGATACTCCCTGCAATGTCTTAAACCTTCTCTGTGTGCCAAATGTCTTCGGTTTTAATCCACAATCATTTAAACTCTGAGTTTTCAAAATCCCGGTAGCATAGAGCTTATAACTAAGGAATGCAACAGAAGAATAACAGTGTTTCAAATGAGAATCCAGTTATCTCTAAGATCTTCATATAATTGTGTCTAATTGGTTGGCCTGTGAACAAAAACAAAAGCTTTGTTTCTATCAAAGGTAATTTTAAAAAGAAATTTTTCTGAATTGTTTTAACTTTTTAATTTTATAAACATTTGTGGTATATACTTAAATTAGCATGACATTCTGACTTTGCCTATAGCAGACTGCCAGAAATTTCTAAACAGACCATAGGTACTCTAATATTTCCAGGTAAGAAAAAAAAAATCATAACTAGAGAAAGTGTGAGCTGGCCAAATTGGATAGAAAACTCACATTTCATAGTCATCTCACTGTTTCTAATGTAGTCATTCTCACCAGCATGCGATTTTTTCTTATATTTCAACTAATATGGATTGATTATCTGTCACAGTAACATTTTCCCTGTTAGCACAGCCTCATTATAGGGCAATAAACACTATCAGTTTAAATACATACATGTATTTGAAGGCCTTTTTCTAGGATTAGAAAATACAACAGATGTTGTATTTCAATATAAGAGTCATACTATTAATTATCTAGCACTTAAAATGGTTCTAAATTATGATGAATATCATGTAATTCTGTGCCCTTTGATAACCCCAAATATAACTAGACAATGAATCTTTACAGATATTTAATGTGTAAGATTCTTGAGTATAAAATATAATTTTTTAGTAATTTTAACTAACAAATAGTAGATTCATAATCTATTGGTCATTAGGAATATTTTGTGGTTTTTTTCCCCTGAGGTATAGATAAGAAATATTGTGGTAGAGTGTTTTTAATTACCTAGAATACAATTTCTTCTAATCTAAAACTAATTTATATTAATTCCCCATCCTGGAATTCTATATTAATCAGATATCAAAAACAGCTTGAGCTATTCCATCACTAGATGCTCAAAGTTCCCTTATCTCTCACTATAGCTTTGTATTAAAGGGGGAAAGGCAAATATGGGTAAATCAAGCACAAGCACCAAAAGCTTTACATAAAACAAAGGACAAACTCAGATATCACCTATAAATTTCCAGTGATTATGTTCTGAGTGGTAGGAAGAAGCACCACATTTTCACAGTCAGTATCCACTGCTCAAACATATAATCATAAGAGGACCCATCGCTGAGAAGTAGAAAGTAGAGTATTACCTAGCTTGTTTTGCTGAAATATTTGTGTCATAATCTGTTGTTGCCTTTTAAAAAATATTTTATTGATTTTTTTTTACAGAAAGAAAGTGAAAAGGATAAAGAGTTAGAAACATCAATGAGAAACATCAGTCAGCTGCCTCCTGCACACCCCATCCTGGGGATGTGACTGCAACCAAGGTACATGCCCTGGACCGGAATCAAACCTGGGACCATTCAGTCCGCAGGCTGACGCTTTATCCACTGAACCCAATGGGTTTGGGCTTTTGCTTTCCTTTTTTATTTTTTGTTAGCATTATCATTTGAACTTAAGCTATTATTTATCTATAATTTATTTTCTAAAATTAAAGATACTTTTATATTTAACCAGAAGATAGATGATAATACAGAAACATATTTTATTAAGTTTAAGAGGATCTATTCTCTTGAATAGAGGTGGCAGTCTACATTTTAGTGGAGTCTGTGACATCAAGTTATACTTATGGAATATGGGTCTCAGCTATCATGTTTGGTTCTGTTTTGAGTTCTTAAAAATTTGACAAGTCCCCAACATAGAGAATATTATATTTAACTTAAAAATTTCAAAAAAGACAATGCTCATTAATTCTTTAAATGGAAAAGCAATATAAAGTCAAAATAAGTATAAGTCAGTGTAAACAGTGAGATTCTTGATCCAGACTGCATGGATTTATCTACACTATTTTTAAAAATATGTTTTTATCAATTTCAGAGAGGAAGGGAGAGGGAAAGATAGAAACATCAATGATGACTGAGTATCATTGATTGGCTGCCTACTGCACACGCCACACTGGGGATTGAACCCACAACTCAGGTATATGCCCTTGACTGGAATTGAACCCATGAACCTTCAGTCTGAAAGCAGACTCTCTATCCCCTGAGCCAAGCTGGCTATGACTACCTACACTATTTTAATAGCTATGTGACCTTGGACTAATTACTTATGTGCTCTGTGCCTCATCTCTAAAATGGGAATATGACAGTTTTTATTCTGAGTTATTACATGAATTTAATTAATCAATATTTAATTCAAAGATATAAAAGATCTTAAAGTGGGGCTTGGTGTAAGTTAGTATTACATACCTGTTCCTTGTTGTTATTACTATTAATTTGAATAAGAAACTTTTCCATATTGCTATACAAAATGACCCCTACTCAATTATTTTTTTTTCTGTTGGCTGCCTATGACTCTAACTGAAAATAACAAATTGGAAAGTCTGTATTCAAAAAAATTAGCACTGTCTATTATTTAATGCCGGTTCTAATCCAAATGCTTTTGGCACCTGTGTTGCCCTTGCAGTCATTTAATTTTCTGATGTGATGTTATGAAGAGAAACTTGTACCCAGATAAATTTTCTAAAGTAGCAGGAAGCAGAACTTTCACAAAGCTACAAAAAATGAGAAGTTTGCAGTCTCATCCCTCTTTTCCTCGCAAGCCCTCTCATTTGTCAGTGAATATTGAGACTGTGCAGCACCTAATGGTGGGCATTTGAATAATACCTCTCTATTCTAAACTAAAAAAAAATACCTTTATTGTTGACATTGTTAGCTGATTTTTTAGTTCTATATGCAATTCACTTAGGGTCTTCTTGTTATAGACCCAACATTATATTTTATTTAATTTTCATCTCTTTTATTTACATATTTTATAACATACATTTCACCTCAAAAATACGTTTCAATGTATGAGAAGTTAATAATATTTCCAAATATTACTATTGAGACACTATGGAAACCATTAAGAAGGTTACCACCTAGCCAGCATGGCTCAGTGGTTGAGCTTCAGCTTATGAACTAGGAGGTCACAGTTCAATTCCAGGTAAGGGCATGTGGTGGGGTTGCTGGCTCGATCCCTAGTGGAGGGCGTGCACAAAGCAATCAATCGATGACTCTCTCTCATCATTGATGTTTCTATCTCTCTCTCCCTCTCCCTTCCTCTTTAAATGAATAAAAAAATTTAATTAGAAGACTACCTTATATAAAATACTCAGTCTATTGTCTTGGTGCACTCCGTCAAAGAGCTATTCTAAGGAAAATTTTTCTTACAATTTAACAATGATAAAATTTTAGTAACAAATACATTTATTTTGAGTATATTATTGATAGAGAAAAAGTTTACACTCTAAAAATTATAATTTTGTAAATGAATTGAAATGATCTTTATTTGGTCAAAGCACCATTGGATGGAATTACATAAAATTTACAAGTGTTAAGACAAGTTAATGCCCCCTCATAATGGCCAATATTTATTGGTTTGCTTTGTCTTGCTCTTCTATTTCTAGTCAATGAAAAAGTGGTAACAATGTACCCTTGAGAGTCTCTTCTCTATTTGTCTAGAAGCCAATGTTTGAAAAGTACTGACTTAGAGAGAAATATTTAATCAGGAGCCAATTGCTTATGGGATAAAGCAAAATTGACCTTTATTGAGGGTTAGCCTTAAAACAAATCCCAATGAATCAGAATATCTCTGTACTTCCCATTCATGTTTCTGCTTTCAGTAATGCCTCTGCATAAGAGAGCATCCGCTCAAATTCAAGATTAATTTGGACATAAGCTTAACAAAATATTCTGACATCAGATTTTTTCTTGGCTCAAAAATTAGTCAAACTATATCCTTATAAAATAATAATGAGGCAGGCAAAATAAAGGTTTTATAATTATGGGGGCATTAAGAAAATCATTCTGAGGCCTCTGTTTAAATTGGTAAAAACCTAATTTCATTAGTCACAATATCAATAGTCAGACTTTGTGCATAGTCTTTGCCTGTATTTGATCCTTAATAATTGGTATTTATTTAACACTTTTTCTACATAATGGAGAAATCAAAGGCCTGAAGACATTAATAAGTAGGAAAGCAAGCTAATCTACATCAACAACAATATGAGAATTGAATACTTTAGTCAACAGTAAAAAGAGGCATGAACATTAATGCTGCAAATAGAACACGCATTAGGTAGACCTTGTTATAACTAGAATACAGCAGTTCAAATGTTTTCTAGTCCACAGTGCATAGGCTTAAAGATAAAGATAGTGGGAGGGGGAGGGGAGATATTTATTTATTTGTTTGTTTATTTATTTTAAAATGAAAACCCAAATGAAGAAGTATAGAGAGAAAGTAATCAATTGCAAAATTGTATCACAGGGGGAAAAATTCACAGTTAATAAATTAGTGGCTCAGCAGGTAGGAGACACACCAGAGTATGTGGGTTTTAATCCTTGTTCTGCCACCTACTAGCTGGATGCCTCTGGGAAAATTATTTTACACCTTTGTGCTTAATTTTTGTCATCTGTACAAGGGAATGGTAATAATAACAGTACTTTCTGCATAGAACCATTTGAAGATCAAGTGAATTAAAATCTGTAAAGTACTAAAATATCTGGACCTTGTGGTTTATTGTTATTACTGAGTCAAGAATAAATGGGGAACTGGCTAATGAGAAATCAACGAATATATACGGCATTGGCAAAATTTCAGTGACAGGAGGGTCTGACTAAAACCATTGTTTAGCTTCATTGAATAATTGCCTTTATAAATAATAGATTTGGAAGAATTTTTTAAAGTTAGATGCTTGATTAAAGGTGATATTTTTGTTAATGAGGAAGATTAAATGTAGTTCAGTTCTTATACCCTGAAGATCAGTGTTACAGGAAAAATTATTATATAACTTATTTCAAGGTTTCTCAAATTTTGGAAAGTTTATGAATATATATTTCTTCTCCTGTATTTAACTTTCTTATCTGGTTTCTTTGTTTCTCAGTTCATCTTTTATTTTAAAACATTTTAATCTCCTTCAAATTATCTCAATATCTCACAATGAATAAAGTTATATTTTTTCTGTAAATTGCTCTCAAGATATATTTTGTAATAATTATTGTCTAGTAACTTGATTTTTATTTTGCTCTGTCATAGATGAAATCAGAAGTTAACTAGTTTATTATTGTGCCTATTCAAAAAGTATTAGGTAGATGTTACTGCTGGCTTTTAGTTCTCTCTCTCTCTCTCTCTCTCTCTCTCTCTCTCTCTCTCTCTCTCTCTCTCTTTGTGGGAACTGTATTTGCATTAACATTCATTAGTTTTCATACAGAATTATAATTCCCTGGAACAATTTTAATATATTTTTCTATTTTCCTTTATGATTTCACATTATGATCTGCATCATTTATACCAAGTATAAATAAAGCAACTGTTCCGAACAAAACAGACAAAGGAAGCGGTTGCCTAGCAACAGAAATCACAGAACAGATCCTAAACTCCTACTCACATGGAAGCTTGTGCCCCGGCAGAGTAGTGAAAGACTTCCATTCTCTCACCGTGTATGCACCTCACACTGGGAGCAGAGGCAGCTTTTGATCCTGCTATTAAATGGACTTGGAAAGTAATAGGCTTCGGAAGAGTTTGTACCATTTTCTTTGGGGTTCACGAATTGCTATATTGAAAATGATGAATAATTTACACGCCTGGCATGCTCACACTTTTGTTTCAAAGCTTAGTGACTAGGTACCTGAGAATTATTCTGAATGCTCATGGGGTGACCATATGGGCTGAGCTGGAGATTAAAATGCATCTGAATCTGTATGCGAGCAAATCCAAAACAAGCATTGGGACACTGGAAACCAAGTCAGCATGATGTGTCCATGTTGGGAATGCTGTTGCATACTGCTCTGGGAACTGCTATGAGGGTCTGTAAACCCATCCAAGTTACAACTAATTTAGATTTTCACTCATATCATCATTATCGTTTTTTGAGATAAGCATCTTCAAAAATGATAGATTTTGTTGTCTTGCCTTTTATGTGTATTTTACATTTCTATCCAAAATTAATATGTTAAAGAAGACCTGTATAGCTTGTAATTATTATTATTATTATTAATTTCTTTATTGATTAAGGTATTACATATGTGTCCTAATCCCTCAATTACCTTCCTAACACCCCCCAACTCACGCCCTCACCCCCTGTTTTCTGTGTCCATTGGTTAGGCTTATATGCATGCATACAAGTCCTTTGGTGGATCTCTTCTCCCTTCCCCACGCTCCCCTACCTTCCCTCTGAGGTTTGACAGTCTGATCAATGCTTCCCTATCTCTGGATCTGTTTTTGTTCATCAGTTTATGTTGTTCATTATTTCTCATAGATGAGTATTTGTCTTTCTCTGACTGACTTATTTCACTTAGCATAATGCTCTCCAGTTCCATACATGCTGTTGCAAATGGCAAGAGTTCCTTCATTTTATAACAGCATAGTAATCCATTGTGTAGATGTACCATAGTTTTTTAATCCACTCATCTGCTGATGGGCACTTAGACTGTTTCCAAATCTTAACTATGTAAATTGTGCTGTTATGAACATAGGGGTGCATATATCATTTCTGTTTTGTGTTTCTACCTTATAATTATTATCACATTATTTTAAAATTCTAGGTTAAGCTTTTTATTTCTTGGTGGATGTCAGGTGCGTAGAATTGGATCAATTTTAGTTTGTGTCTCTTTGTGTGACAACATAATTGGTATATAGAAGGCTTCCTTCATTTTATTTTATTTTAAATGTAGAATTATATATATACACATATATGTAAATATATATGTATATTTGCATACATCATGTCCTTTTATTCTTAAACAGTTCAATGCTAAGAATAGGAATATTCTCTTACATGTCAACTTCAGTAAATTAACATCAATACAATATTTTGTCTAATCTACCATGCACATTCCAATTTTGACTCTATAATGTTCTTTATAACATTTCTTTTTCTTCCTGCAGTATATGAGCACATGCAAGTCCAAGTATTTTATTTAATTGCCATATCTCTTAGTCCCCTTTCATCTGGAATATTTTGCAGCCTTTTTTTGTCATTTATGACACTTTTGAAGGTATAATCCTGTTTTTCTGTTTAATATAAAGTTCCTCATTTTTGGGGTTTTCTGATGTTTATTCATGGTTAGATTATGCACCCCAGCTTGAATATTATATAAGTGATTCTGTGTCCCTCTCAAGGTTTTACCTCTGGAGGCAACTCATTAATGATATGAGTTGACAATCCAGTCAAGAGGTTGTGTAATCTCTCATATGCACACATCCATATATATATATACATTTATATATACATATATGTATATATGTGTATATATATGTGTATATATATGTGTGTGTGTGTGTATATATATATATATATATATATATATATATATATGAGGGCCAGTGCACAAATTCGTGCACCAGTGGAGTCCCTCAGCCTGTCCTGCAGGATCAGGCTGAAACTGGCTCTCCAATATCCCCTGAGGGGTCCTGGATTGTGAGAGTGTGCAAGCCAGGCTGAGGGACCCCACCAGTGCATGATTGGGGCCAGGAAAGGACTGCGGGAGAGTCCCAGGGCATATCTGACACTGTCTTGCCCAGGCCCAATAGGGGCTGATTAGGGCTGGTCAGCTGGGGAGGGATGTGGGAGGTTGGCCAGCCAGGGAGGGACTGCAGGAGGGCATGTTTGACCTATCTTGCTCAGTCCCAATTGGCCAGACCTCAGCAGCAAGCTAGCCTACTGGTCAGAGCATCTTCCCCATGGTGGTCTGCTCAGTGCATGTCATATTGAGTGGTTGAGCAACCTTAGCATATCATTAGCATATTATACTTTGATTGGTTGAACAGTAGATCAATCGAAAAGACACGTAGCATATTAGGTCTTTAATATATAGGATGTATATACATCCTATATAATAAAAGACCAGGAACTATAAGCATAACAACCAGTCACCACGAGATGCATTGACCACCTCTTGGTCCCTCCCCTCCTCATCTCCTCCACCCCACACCTCGCCCACAGGCAAATGGGGAATCACGGGAAAGTGGGTGGGTGGCAGTGGGGTGGGACTGGGGACTGGTGAGTTGGTGGAATGGCTGACCTCTTGGTCCCTCGCCCA
Organism: Antrozous pallidus; assembly: GCA_027563665.1. NCBI lineage: Eukaryota > Metazoa > Chordata > Mammalia > Chiroptera > Vespertilionidae > Antrozous > Antrozous pallidus. The sequence goes on along the minus strand of CM050508.1, from coordinate 63,001,822 downwards.
GGCCCGCAGGCTCTGATGGATCAGAGATGGTGAACGGGGAACCAGGGTGGTGGCGGGAGGACCAGGTTGGCTGACAGGCCCTTGCGATCCCCAGCTCATCTCTAGCTGCTCAGGGGCTCAGGCTGGTGGAAAAGCAGGCATTGACCACTTCACCTCCATGCACATGCATCAGGCTGGCCACTGATGGAAAGTGCTGCACACTCAGGGCCACTCACAAGGGTGCTGCTGCTACTGGGGCTTGTGGCGCTGACAGAGCTGCAGGGGCACCTGCGAACTACCTGCCCCCCATAGTAGAGGCGGTGTTTGGACTGGGGACTGGCAAATGGGCAGAAGATATCATGAACACAGGCTAGGCCTAGGGTCCAGCATGATTTTGTGCTCTGGGCCTCTAGTATATATATATATTTAATTTCTTTAAGAGAGATAGGGATAAGGAGAGAATCATTGATTGGCTGCCTTCTGAAGGCCTCCTACTAGGGGGTCAAGCCCTCAACATGGACATGTGCCCTGACTGGGAATCGAATTGTGACTGACCTTCTGATCCAATCAAACAAACTTAATCAGATTAAACTTACTTGGTCCAATTAAGTCAAGTTGATCAGATTAAATTTAGCTGAACCAGTGTGATTATTTATTTTAATCAATTCTATATGTACATAACAATATCTGAGCTGAGGTACATATTTAAATGAAAAAAACTAGATGATGGATTTACTGCTGATTCTGTTATTCCCTTTTGATTAGCACAGTAGTACTTTGCTCCTATCTCTTATTTAAATTATCTGTGCTTCAATTTTCTCAATTATAAAATGTAGAGTTAAATGTTTTACTTGGTCTAAGCTATTTGAATTAATATTTTTATATGGAGCAGGTATAAAATACTAACATAAATTATTTATTTAAAAATATTTGTTCTTGTTATTTCATGCTTCTTTTTTAAGGCATCCTTCATTTTAAATATTTACTTAGCTAGCAATATTTTTAAATACCAATAATATGTCTGGTTATGTCTCATGGATATGTTCTAGAAACAGCAGTTCACCAAGCAGATCAGAGGTTCCCAGAAATGTGCCCACAGAGATTTACTATCCACTGCACAGTTCCAAAGTGCTCTTTCATTTCAATAAAGTAGGTTCTTTCTTTAAAGACCTACAGTGACTGCAAAAAGTAACGTAGACTGTAGGATCATTCAGAGGCACCTAACTGTTCATTTCAGTTCTGCAATTGTTTCCACAATTTCAAACTTGCTGTGGAATAGAATTATACATGCAATTAGACTGGAAAAGCTACTGGAACTGGCCGCAGTGCTAAGTATTTCTTTCCCTCTCACCTTTCTAATTTCTTGTGGTGAAATGAATGGAATCTGTGTGGAGATTCATAGTCAGTAGGTGACTCCTCTGTTAGTGTGTCGCAAACTCTGCCTGCATAAGTGAAAGTCTGCACTTTTTCATAGATGGTCCCTGCTTGTACTTTGACCTTTCACATTATTCAGGAATGCAGAGTTCATTTGAATTGAACATTAGGGCATCTTCCTAACCATAATTGTTTCTTCTTAGTGTGTGGCATATCATATTAGAAGGCACCAGAGGCTCTCGGCATAGACTGGAAGTCAAAACTGATACCAGTGACACCAGAAATGATTCCGATGGCTACATAGCACTAATTCTTCCTTGATGGGTAGCAGAGTGGGAAAAAAAAACAGAATAGGAAACTGAAGAATTAAAATGGACATCTTGGATCTATCTTTTACTTACCATATGGCTTTGTTAGGTAGTTGAGGATATAGGAGTTCAATTTCCATTGTTGAAAAAATTAGAGTAATACCTACCTCTCCATTTTTATGTCAGAATGAATTTCAGTAAGCAAATGTAAAGGATCCAGTACTTAGCAATCCCTCAACAAATGTTGGACCCCCTTTATTCAGTTCCCCTATTTGCTTAGCCCTGATGCTGTCAGTCTTAATTCTTCACAGCACTGTGCTGGTTTGAGCATAATCTGTTCAATAATGTTAACTTGTGCTTCTAAGCATTGAGTGCTGTCACACCTCTGCACTAGTGAAAAACTACCTGCTGAAAGATGTGCATCTTGTCATTTTAACTTTTGCGTGGTCTGTGGTCTCTGTGACTGTGGACCTGACATACCCCCAATTTAATGAATTCATTATCCTAATTTCTCAGGCTCCACTCCCATAGCTGGCAGTTGAGGTTTTGTTTGTTTAATTTACAGGAACCTGCAGCCTATGCCTTACATGTCTGTGTAAGATAATTAAACTTAACAGTTAAAATGTTTCTTCCTGCAACATTGTGAGAGGCTGTTGAAACCTAAGAAGAAATGTTTCATATTCACTGATCAGAGAGCATCCATAGTTAGGAATGTGTTGTTTCCTCAATTTTCACAGAGCTGCTTAGCTTCACTCATATTTGTTCATTTTTTTATTCATTAACTCATTTATTATTTATGATCAATTTTGAATGAATGCTTATTCTATTTCAAATGGAATATATTGTATTTGCCAGGCTTTATGTTGCAAAGCAGAGACTATGACTTTTGCTTTCCCATTATAATGTGTTTAGTAAGATGCTTTACATCAATGATTACTCAATTCTATTCAAATGATTCTTGGAAAAGAATTGCTGCATTACATTTACTGGCTCCCCATGATATGATTGATAAAAAAAAATGGGAAAGAAGGTGGTCAGTGAATTTTACTAATATAAAGTCAATACTTTATTTTTCTATGTATAGGTACTGATCTTTTATTACTAGAAATCAATCACATGTATTACATCATACTCATGCCACATCTTTGCCAATTTCATATTCCATTGACATTCTTTAAAAAATAGCAGCCCTGGCCAGTGTTTCCAGCGGTTAGAGGAGGTTCAACCTACACACCATAGGTGGTTCCTTGTCAAGGGCTCACACCTGGGTTGTGGGTTTGAGTCTCATATTGATGAGCCACTCTCTCTTATTCTCCCTCCCTCCTTTCCTTCTACTCTATTTAAAATAAACATATAAATAAATAAATAAATAAATAAATAAATAGCGAAGTTCAGTAATTGACTTTAGAATGCAAAGCCAGAAAGCTTTAGATTTTAGACATTTGGAAATAATATCAGTAAGAACCAAATTACAAGAGGATCAATATTTGACCATCATAGGAATAATGTAAAATAAAATATAACACACATAATCTCTCTTTCTCGCTCTCTCTCTCTCTCTCTTTCTCTTTCTCTCTTTCGCTCTGATCTATCTATTGAAAGAGAGAAAGCATTTCACTCTAAAGTAATACATTTAAAAATATCAAATTATTTTTCATTTTTTAAAAGGTGTCCTATGTATGGTTTGAATCAGAGAAAAAAATGTCAGAATGATGATTAATTTCTAACTTAGATAGTTAATATATTTTCCTATAGTGAAGGTTTCAGATTGGATCTTACCAGATATTCATGAATTAAATTATTGTATACAAAAGTTTAAAGAATTAAAAACAATATTTTATAGCATTTACTAGCATTTTAAATAATTCTGCTTCATTTTACAGGTAATAACATTTAATTTTAAATAACTATTAAAACATTTTTTTACAATTCCAGGGATCAGAAATTTATTAATCTATCCCCAAACATTCCATTTCTGATTAGTTTATATTTCCTAATATGAATGATTCATGGTGGGGCTATATAAAAATCTATATCATTTTGCAAACAATACATAAAATCAAACCTGGTTCTGACCATTTATATCTTTACCATTTGCTGGGACATTTATGTCCTCTATCCCCAAATGCATACAAAGCCCTTTCTCTAGAGAAATGTTTCTGAGAGGGTGGTCTACAGGCTACATACATTAGAATCACCTGGGAAGTCTGACAAAATGAACATTTGCCTACTATTCAAATTGCCTGAAGAAAGCTCAACAGAAATAGAAACCTGGGGATTCATAATTTTAACAATCTTCCTTCAACGTTGTTCTGTACACAAAAGTGTGAGAATAGCTGCTAAACTTTTAATATGACGTCCCTCCTTCAATATGAAAATGCGACTCCAGACACTTTGATTATCTGGAGAAACTCTCCAGCCATTCAGAGATCCAGGTATGAAGAGTTTTTAAGTACAAATAATATCCACAAAAAAAGATGATACTTGATAGTATAGCACAGAGGGAAAAAAAAGAAATTTATATAGAGCATACATACAATGTGATGTTTCCCCAGAATGAACTTGGGAAGCACAATCTTGGTAAAAGTGAATTTTCTTTAACTGTGATTAGCTTTACTGGGACATGTAAAAACAATCATATATTTTAGCTTGAGTCTGAAATCCCAATTCACTTTTAAGAAAAGTGTTTTACTTCTCTTAAAAAGACAGTAGGTAATCAACTTTCCTACACAATTTTCCTATACAGATATAGACAGTATAGTCTAAGACAATGCTATCTGATATAAATATAACATGAGCCAAAATGTAAGCCACATATGAAATTTTAAATTATCTAGTATCCACATTATTCTATTTAATAAAAGAGTAATATGCCCACAAGACACGACTACCAGCCAATTAGGAGTGAATATGCAAATAAACCTAACCATAGAGAGAGGCTTGAGTTTCCCTGGCAATGGAGAAAGCCAAGCTTTCCACCTGCCCTTGGTGGCCTAGGCCTCCACTCAATGCTACAAAGTTTCAATGATAGAAGATAAATAAATCCAACAAAAATGATAGCAGCCACAGAGCTAGAGAAAGCAAGAGGCTTGAGTTGCTCCCAGAGATGGAGGAAGCCAAGTTTTCCACCTGTCCTGGCTGGCCCAAGCCTCCACTCCAGGCTACAAAGTTTTAATTATAGAAGATAAATAAATCCCAACAAAAAATGGCTGTGGCCATGGAGTGAGCAGGAGGCTTGGCTCCACTCAAGGCTACAAAATTGCAATTATAGAAGATAAATAAATCCCAGATACCAGGGCCTCTGCTTGGGTCACCAGGGGGCATGGCCAGCCTGCAAACCACCACAGGCTCCTCACCCAGGCTACCCCACAGTCCAAGGGACCCCCCCACCTTGATCCAGGACACCCTTTAAGGCAAATTAGTTGGCCCCCACCCATGCACCAGACCGCTATCCTATCTAATAAAATAATATGCAAATTGTCCATCACTCTAACACACAATATGGCTTCCCCCATGTGGACACAAAATGGCCAGCAAGGGACGGCAGTTGGGAGTGACCAGGCTGGCAAGGGAGAGCCATTGGGGGCAATCAAGCTTGCAGGGGAGGGCAGTTAAGGGTGACCAGACCAGCAGAGGGGGGAAGTTGGAGGTAACCAGGCCTGTAGGGAAGGGCAGTTGGGGGGGCAACCCAGACCTGCCAGGGAGAGCTGTGGGAGGGGGGGACCTGGGATTCAGGGGAGGACAGTTAGGGGCTAACAGACTGGCAGGAGAGCAGTTAGACATCAATCAGGATGGCAGGGGAGTGGTTAGGGGGTGATCAGGTTGGCAGGCAGAAGCCATTAGAGGCAATCAGGAAGGTAGGCAAGCAAGCATTTGAGAGCCAGCAGTCCTGGATTGTGAGAGGGCTGTCTGACTGCCTGTTCATGCCTGATAGGATCAGGCCTATATGGGCAGTCGGACATCCCTCAAGGGGTCCCAGATTGGAGATGGTGTAGGCTGGCTGAGGAACACCGCACACCCCCTATGCACAAATTTTGTGCACTGGGTCTCTAGTTTAAAATAATAAACAGGTGAAATAAATGTTAATAATATATTTATCTAACATAATGTAAAATATTAACATTTCAAAATGCAAGCAATGTATAAGCTATCAATAAGATAGTTTACATCTTTTATTTCATCTCAAGTTTTCAAAATCTGATGTTTCATATATATACATCTATATCTATATCTATATCTATATCTATATCTATATCTATATCTATATATCTATATCTATATATCAATTAGAACTAACCACATATCAAGTGCTCCTGAGTTACATGTGGCTCATGGCTATGGTATTGGACTATATAGATCTAGTAGAAACACAGAAGTTTTTTTTTTTTTTTTTCAAATCTTGTGCTTAACATTGCTATGCTTGGTGACATCTATCAAGTCACATAAGTTTGAGGTATAGTTTTTTTCTCATCTGAACAAATGAAAATCAGCAATAATACTCTAGCAGTATTACACAGTGGATAGAGCATCCTGGGTTCGATTGGGGTCAAGGGCACTACCTTTGTTGCAGGCTTCTCCCTGGCCTCCGCCCTGGTTAGGGCCTGTGCAGGAGGCAACCAATTGATGTGTTTCTCCCACATTGATGTTTCTCTCTGTCTTTCCCTTTCTTTTCTACTCTTCTCCAAAATAAATGGAAAATATCCTTGGTGAGGATTAACAACAACAACAAAATAATAATAATAATAATAATAATAATAATAATATAATAATAATAATATATTCCTTACAGGACTGTTGTATCAGTTATCCTGCAATCTGCAAGGTACCAGTTATATGTATTCATATACAGGATGGGGAAAAAAGTAGTTTGCAGTGTGAATACTCCAAACACAGAATTTATTCTTAGATTATTATTTATTAACTCCTGAATTATTTTCCATATGAACAACTGTGAAGCTACGTTTGCCCCACCTTGTATATGATGGTATGCAGGTTATGAAAAATGACTAGAAAAGGAAATTTTCATCACCTTAAGTTTCATAAAAAGATGACCTTTGTTAAGGTTGTCTAAGAGTTAATGGCTCAGCAATGTTCCTAGCCAGGTGCAGAGATGACAGTTATAAACCTAATACCAGGATCAGGATTTCAGTCTTGGTTTATTGTTCACAAAGATCCTTTGTTCCCTCAGACAATGGGATGTAATAATATTACAACAGTATCTGTTGCACACAAACACACAATTTACCTGTGCTTTTCTTCTTGAAGGAAGATAAGAATAGCCCAGAATAACCTGCTGTTTAGTGACTTTGAAGGCAGATGAGTTATTTTTTTTAATTTTATTTACAATATAACTTATATTTAATAGTAGTACATATGTTTCCCTCCCCCCCAATATCCTCCCCCCAGCCTCCCTTACCCCCCAGCACATGTCCCCACCTGCCCCCCTCCCCACCCCAGAGTCTTTCATTCATTGGTTATGCTCATATGTATGCATACAAGTCCTTCGGTTGATCTCCCCCAGCATCTGCCTCCCCTCCACTCCAGCCTTCCCCCTGTAGCTTGACAGCCTGTTCGAGGCCACCCTGCCTCTATATCAATCACTCTCCCCTGTTTCTTTTCTTCAAAAATAAAAATATGAAGGCAGATGAGTTATTGATCAACATCCCAGATCTATATGTAGTAATGCTTATATCTAAATTATCACCACACCTGAAAAAAGTGTTAGCTAAAATGTCTTACGTTTGCCTACAGAACACTGAAGAAGTTCACTAAATTACTTTAGAGTTCTGTAACAAGCATGGAATGAGTTGGCAGTCTAGAAGACATATCTGAGAAAATTCCATTTCTTTGCTTTAAAAGATGAGGCTTTTTCTAAATACAAAACTATTCTTCAATGTGTTCTGGTGTTGTATTCATTTATGGTAAAGTTTGTCACAAAATGAAACAGCAAAGGGATACTTACTTTTTATCTAGTTTTTCATGTAAGGATAACAGGGATTCTCGTGTGTTTTATTTATTTGTAGGGAATTCATGCACTGAAGCACCATTGCACAATATGAAATATTAAAGCAGGCTTAATAACTACTCATTTATTTGTGAGCTATAAAGGATCAGATGAATAGGAAAATTCTTGAGTGGCTTGGGTTTTCTTATTTTGATCAGGGGAAAATATTTGAGCTAAAGCTATAAATAACATTACTTTACACTCAGTCTACTAAAATTAATGGCATTTTTGGCTGAAAAATTCCCTATTATTTTATTAATCAAGACAGGCTGCAAGTTTTCAATTTTTCTGAGACAGTAAAGGAGTTTGAGTTCTCTAACCCTGTCTTCCCAGGATTTGAACATACAGAATAGCTAAATAAAATTAGTAGGTGTGTATGGCTTGCTACACTTTGCTTGTTCATTCTGTCAGCAGTGTTCTTTTGAGCTTTGTGTGTCTAAAAGAGTAAAACAAATTGTGTCCTTTGTTTTCAGCAGAACTATCACCAGAGGCAATTATCTTTAAGTTAAAGATTCAGGTTATTCTTCTCACACATGGTGTGTGCCATGGCTCAGCATGATTTCATTTGCACTTCTTGGAGCATGAGACCCAGACGGCATGTACAATATCTACAGCAAGGATTAGAGACATGTTGTTGAAAGCAACACAAAAAGCTGAATATAGCAAAGAACAGATCCCACTTTTCCTTCACTTCTTTTTTTCCATTAACACAGATTATTTTCCAGAAATTACTTCTTATGAGATGATTCTCTGGCACACATCCTTTTAAAGTTCACTTCTCTCTTGGGAGCCAGTTATAATTTAAGAGATTGGAAGTGTGAACTCTTAACACTGCCTCCTCCAGACGCTTCAGCAAGCATCTTCTTTGAGAGTCAACCAGTGTTTGGTGCTACAATGGGATTTGTATAAACAAAACATTTCACCTTAAGGAGTTATCACCCCTATGAAATTTATAACAATAAGTAGTTGAAATGTAGACATTTATAAGGGATATCCCCCAAAATCGAAACAATGTTCATAACTGGGAGAATCAAGCTTAAAAAGCCAAAGTACCTGCAAAAATGCATTACATTTGTATAAAGTTCAGATACCACTCTCAACAGTTTGTATGGCATTCTTACTATCCATGAAGCAGTGCTGACACCCAGGAAGGGTAAGATGTGATCCCTAAATTCCACACAGCTCAGGCTGGTGCAGAGAAATTTACATGTGGAAAATTTAAGTCATTTAATTGAATTGTGAACATAGTTCTTGGAAAGCTAGGAGGTGGGGACATTTTTCTGACTGGAGAGGGAGTTTTCAGGAGAAGGCATGACTAAAGAAATGATACCTGAGATAAGGATTGAGTAGATGTTTGCTAAAAAAAACAGGAGGAATAAAAGTGTTCTAGGCAGAAGAACCAGAAAAAGAAAGCATAACTCATTCAGTAAAACCTGGGATGTTAAAGAGTGTGTGTGTCGTATATATATATATATATATATATATATATATATATGTACATGTATGTATATATGTTAAGGTATAAGGATGCTTATAAGAAATAGGTACTAGTTAGATCCTGAAAAGACCTATATTTCCTTCCTATAATTTAGAATTTAATTTTGGAGCTCTTATCCTATATAATAAAAGGCTAATATGCAAATGGATTGAACAGTAGACCATCCAAACAACCAAACAACCGATCTCTATGATGTGTGCTAACCACCAGGGGGCACATACAGAACATAGCAGGCATTGGCAGCAGGCAGCAGAGCATGGAACATGGCGGGCATTGGCCATGGCAGGATGGTGGAGCAGGTAAGCAGGGGCACCAGACCAAGGCAGGGGGCCAGTCACTGTCATTGGGGTGAGCCTCTGGTGGTTACTGAAAATTTGCTTGGCACAGGTACAAGTGGTAGCTGTTGGCCCCGATCACCCCTGAGGGCTTCTCCACCTCACCCTGCTTCTGAGGAGCAATTAGGGCAGCAGGCGCAGTTTGCACCTGCTAATGGCACCAGCCCCACTTGCACCCACTGCTGGCACTGTCCCCAATCACTCGATGCAATGAGCTGGTGTGAGTGGGGTTGGTGCCATCAGCATATGGAAGCTGCAGCGGTGGGAGCAGGGCTGCTGGCAGATGAAACCAGAGACCAGGCAAAGATGGGGAGGTTGGGCCGAGACCTGCCCCAGTGCCCACCACAGCCTCACAGCCCACAGTTCCTTTCAAAGTGCATGAGTTGATGCACTGGGCCCCTAGTATTATTGTAATTAACTGGAGGCCCAATGCATGAAGTTCATGCAAGAGTAGGGCTTCCTTCCCCCTGCTGCTGGCACCAGCTTTCCTCTGGCACCCAGGACCCAGGCTTCCCTCACAATTCCAGCTTTGTCCACAAGGTCGTCTTCAAGGATGTCTGGTCTAATTAGCATATTATACTTTTATTTATTATGATTTTTTTTAAATAAAAACACTCTGGTAAGTTCTTGAACATTTATAGACAAAAATTTGAAAGGGTCCAGTTAGTAATTATCATCTATACTAATAAAAGGGTACTATGCTAATTATAATTACATCTGGATAGACCAGATGTCTTTTTGAACGACCTTCTGGACATCCTTTCTGCCAAAGCTGGGATCTGGGCTCCACTCAGGGTCCCAGGTGCCTGTGCCAGCCTGGGTGAAGCTGATCCATTTCCCAGGTGGCTGTGTCCAGCCAAAGGGAGGGAAGCCCAGGTCCTAGATGCCTGCGGTCAGTCCAAGTGAAGCCAGCCTGGGTCCTGGGTGCCTGCAGCTGGCCTAGGCAAAGCTGGCTCAGTTTCCGGGGGTCTGTGGCTAGCCAGAGGGAGGAAAGGCTGGGTCCTGGGTGCAGGGGCTAAGGCAGAGGTGGTTAGGAGCAATCAGGCAGTCAGGCGAGTGGTTAGGGGTGATCAGGTAGGCAGGTGAAGGGTTAGGACCAGCAGTCCCAGACTGTGAGAGGGTGCAGGCTGGGCTGAGGGACTGCCTCCCTCTGTGCATGAATTTCATGCACTGGGCCTCTAGTAATATTACAATAGGAAGAAATGAGGTGAATACAAGCTAAAGAAGTAGGAATGGAAATAGAAAAGAGAATGCATTCTAGAGATACGTAAGAATCAGAATTGGTGAAACTCAATCTAAATGGATATGGAAATTAAAATAAAAGACAGAATTAAAGATAATTACCACAATTGATGATGCTTAACTGGATGGATGTTTGTTTTCCAAGTCAAAAACAGTGTATAGGAATAGCAGCAAGTTTAAGAGGTGGGGTGGTTGTCATAATTTAAATTCTACTTTATAAGTTCTTACTTCAGGAGGTAATTGAATCCTGCACTCTTAAGAATTCACAAGGAATTCTAGGCCTGAAGACATGGATTATATTCTAATCTGTCCGTTTTATAGTAGGTTATCCTGCATTGTTCTATCTATGGCATTGCTGAGCATATAACTAAGAATCTTGGTTCAAGGCTGCTGGATTTTTCTTCTGCTAACCGCCAATAATTTATTGCAGGTTCAAATTGTTTTTGTTGTAATTTAAAAATATCAATACAGTTGGATTGAAGACAGATATCTGACTGGAGAAATAGAAAATTGGAATCCAGAAGGCGATTTGGCAGAATTATTGAAAGGTTGATGAAACAATGAATGTGCTAGCAATTCATTCTGGAGACCTTCTATGGACTGCCAAATATATTACAAAGACCAACTAGATTTTAAATCACAGACTCAAAAACTCAATCAGGAATTGATAAAACCATTGAAAGAGTAGGCAGCATATTCATCAAGTCCAGTTGATTTGGGGAAAAAAAATTGTCACTCTTTTTTCTTTCAAGAATGGAGAATGAATTAATGCCATTGCCTTACAACCCTCTGAGTTGGTGAGTAAATTTTATTTATTTAAATTAGTATGGTAATATCCAAATCTCTACAGACAGGTTCAGGAAACTTTTATGATGCAGATTTTATCTTGCAAGCATATCATGTAATATGTATTGTTTATGAGGGCCTAGAGGCAGTTGAATTAAGAATCCCATGGTTCCCTAGAATAAAGAGACTAAACAATTGTAGAATGATAGATGGCATAATAGCACTGTTTAATACATAAATCCATCTGTCTTTTTCAGGCAATTTCTCTTCCCAAGGTGGTCAGATGTTGCATATGCTGGGGGACAAAGTTTTTATCATGTCACTTTAGGCAAAATTCAAAATAAGCCAAGTTTATCTTTGTCACCCAAATTCACGCTTTCCTCTGTCTTCTCCACCAGCCATACTGGCTGCCTTCCCACACCAACCCCTCCAGACATTCAAAATTCTACTCCTTTCTTATTTGCTCCACGCTCACTCTGTCAAAATTTCTTATAAGAAGACACTGGATAAACTCCACAGGAGGGTTTATATTTTCAATGCAGCTTAAATTGGTATAGTGTAATTATTTTCATCTGCTTTTTTTTCCCAGCTGTAGAAATGAAATGTACACAAGAGTGGAACTTCAAGAGCTAGCAAACATGTGGGTGCTGAGGAGACCACTCTAATCATCTCTCCGGGGTCTGCTACCACCTTCATGTCCTGTTCACTGGCAGCATTGCAAGGCAAATGCTCTCTTGCCCATTCCACTTTTGCACCTAGGAAAACATAATGTATGTTAAAAGTGAGTTTGATGTCCTTGCTGGCTGCCTCACTCCCTGCTCCTGACCAGTGACCTATAAATAAATCTCAGAACATTTTTTACTGTTTCATCAGTTCTCTTTCCTGTTTTTGTCCAACAACTGAACATGTTATTTTTTCTTCTTTATATATTCTACCACATCCTATATTTGGGATTCCTGTTTCTTCTAATTCTGTTTCCTCTTCCCACATTCACTCCAGGCTCCTTTCATTAAAAAAAAAAAGTTTTTAATGTACTTTAATGTGGGTCATCATGGAACTGATAACAATAACCACCAAGGGCAAGTTGCAAAGAATAGTCCCTTTGAAACTTCATTAAGGGCTTTTCCAAGGTGCCATACACCCAAGTACAAAATCATAGAGTTGTCTTTTTCCCTGGTTCAGCAATAAAGATCTCAAACTTACCTAAAGTTCTACTTTATGTGGCAAAAGTAAAATTATTATTATTTTTAAACAAAATTAGACTACTGGAAAAGGTAAAATAGAAATATTCTAAATGGTACATTTTTTAAAGAGGTAGTAACTAAAACCTGTTAATAAACAAAATTAGTATGTTTTCTTTTATACCTTTATTTAAGAAATATCAGTCTAGTAGTACTGGTTGATTGAATTAAGTTTCTCCACTCAGAGGAGTCTATTTTACAAAGACACCACCAGAGGAAACATGAATGTGAATAAAAAGATAATGCCAACCCAAAATAATATAGGCGATCATTAAACACATAAATAATTTTATTCACCTTTTAGTTCCTAAATCAAAGATTTTTCACTCCAAAGTCAATTCACATGAACGTCTTAAAAATACAGAAATAGGTATATATTTAAAGTACATTAACTATTAGGGACAAAGGTTTTATTCTTCTCTAGTTATTTCTCCTTAGAGCCATTTTCCCCTTCAAGGGGGAAGGCAGGCACATGGTGAATAGGAGGAGCAGGTCTAGTTCAATACAAACACGAAGTATCCCCATTTGGCCTCATTGAAGCTGAAGTTACAGTGGTTTGAATAGATATTTTCATCCTCAAGCTGCATGCCCCAGGAGACCTAACTTAATTTGTTTAGATAGAGGAATTTTTGCACATTTCTATGCCGAGCTATTTCCCCCCTATGATTGTCAATACTAAATCATCATCCAGAATTCCAAAGAAATTACTTCTGAAAATTTAACAAAACCTAATTTCTTTCCAGAGATCATTAGCAGAACATTCTGTGGACTGAATTAAGGAAATACCTAATTTGTAAAATGGCTCTCTTTTATGCACCCTCACTCCATTTATGAGAAACCTCCAAAAATGGAAGAGAGAGAAAGCCCAGACAAAGATAGCTATAGACACAGCAGAAGCTGAATGGATATCTATCTATCTATCTATCTATCTATCTATCTATCTATCTATCTATCTATTGATGTCAGAGAGGGAGGGCGAGGGAGAGAGATAGAAATATCAAGGATGAGAGAGAATCATTGATCAACTGCCTCCTGCATGCCCCCTACTGGGGATTGAGACTGCAACCCAAGCACATGCCTTTGGTCAGAATTGAACCTGGGACCCTTCAGTCTGCAAGCAGACACTCTATACACTGAGCCAAACCAACTAGGGCTGCATGGCTTTCTTTATTGGATGGTCTCAATCTTTGTGCCGTGAGGGCTGATGGTGGACACAGAATAACTTTCAGATTTGTCACATGTTCCAAACATAATTTTCTGACTATTTAATAAGAAATATATGTACTACTATTTGTAATACTTTAAATAATAAAAATTAATTATAAAATAAATAAATAAAAACAAAACAAAAATATATGGAGTGTTTAAAAGACTTTTTATTTATCTTAGAACTTTGCTAACTCAACTCTCTAAAACATTGGGCATTTTCTATTTTGTCCCTCATCAAATAAATATTTAAACTTTAAAAAACTAGTTTCAAAATAAACAAATAATCTTTTTTATAGCATAACAATTTGAATAGAAATTACTTTTTAAAACAGCAACAAAAAACATGGCTAAAAACAATTTTCTCTAAAAAGCATAGAGGCAGATACCCCAAGCAAAATAATCTAGTCTGTTACTATTGCATTGTTATTACAAACACAGTAGAGTTCTGAGTGGTACCAAGCCTCATTAGAACCCATTAACATCTCTAAATACATGGGCAATCTGGCACTGTGAAAAGACTGTGTGGAATGCAGATGTATGCAACCCCAATAAGACAATTATGGAGTTTCTTAATGTTGTAGAATCAAATACAGAAAAGCATGAATGCGCTTTACAAATTATAACACTGCACCAAAATGTGATAATAATTGTTATCCAAATTCAATGTTCTCTTTTTACCATGCACATCCTAAGTGCAAAGACTCAAACTAGAATGTTTGAGATTTCTTAAAATGGCCTGTGAAACATTTATAAATGTGCTGAAGAAATCAATTTAGTTGCTGAAATGTAAGATTACTTCAAAGCCCACAGTAGCTGCAATGATCTTCATCTTAAAAAAAAGCAAATTCCTCTCACAATCTAATAAAGAGAGAAATGGCTTTCAAATCATATCATGTTTAAAATACAGTGGAAGGTTTAACCACTCAAGGCAGCTTTTGTATCTATCTTTATAAACTCAAATTTATTTTCTACACTAAATTTATTTAGAAATATGTTCTTCACAGTGAACATCACCTTGGAAAATGCATTTGCATTAACTGATTTTATTATATTCTACATATAAATTTTTAGTCACCAGGCATGCTAAGTTTTCATATTGCTTGCTCATAAAAAGAGAAAAAATACATCAGAAAAAATGTCCGTTTGGTCCCTATAATAATGATATTACTCATTATAAATTTATAAATGAGTATTTTGTTTTTATATATCAGTTTCAATGTCTAAAATAGTGTCTGACACATAATATGTGTTCAATATATATTTGTTTATTTTATTTGCTTTCTTTTTGTTTTATTTCTTTTCTTCTGTGCAGAATGTTGTAATTCTTTTGCTTAAACTGGGAATCTCAAGTACTCTATGTCCACGCATATCAACATAACTCCTTATCTGTGTTGCCAAAGTAAAGGGACTGGCCTCAGTCAGTGCTAAATTCAAGTTAAATCCCATTTCGCAGAGATTATCTCCTGGTTGTCAGTGATTTACCTCCCAGATGATACCATCCATTTTTTATTTTCATGGTGACAAGAGTAAGTAGAGTATAGTTGAAATGTAAGTAAGTAAGTAAAGTATAATTGACACAGTAAGTAGAGTATAGTTGAAAGGCTTCTATGAATATTCTTCCAAGAGAAGTTTGCAACTCTTGGGCAGAAGGAAGGTTCATATCAATGTTTAATTACACAAGCAAGAGAGTTTTCAAAAGTAGAATACTCTTGTAACTTATTAAAAATCTTGTGATATGAGACTCTTAAACTAAATAATGAATGGAGCCTTTGACCAACATGGAATAAAACATGGACGTAATTTACCCTCACTCTTTCTGAAAAAAAAAAAGCCATAAAAATGCACAAACATGGGATACAGTGGTTTCCAGAGACTAAGTATCAGATAATGAAGGATCTCTACATGTTGTGAATAAATGAATGAACCCCATGATTGTGCCAGCTTATTCCCATGGGTTACCAGGTTGGAGCACGGGGATGGTATTCTCCAACAAAACCCAGGAAACTCCTTACGTTAAGCAGTGAAGACAGAATTCGCAAGAGAAAGTATAGAAGAGTAGAGAGCTCACCTTTCAAAGAATTCCAGAGGCCTATAGAAAGTCCCATCAAGTTTTCAAATGTACACTGAAAGCATATGTATACTTGTGAAAAAAGTACACAAGTTTGAGGACTTTCCCAAAAGGATTAGAGAAGAACAATGACAGAACTTCACACAGTGCTTAGAAGATGGTCTGGTCCAACCAGCCAAATTAGAAAACCTCCTGATTCATATTACAGAGGATAAAGTACCCAGAAAGGTAGTACTGGATAATTACCTTTTCATAGTATTGGTCCACTTCTAACTAATGAACCTTGAAAGCAAAACAACAACAAATGCTTAAATTCGTTTCAACAAACTTAATTTGGCCCAGAAAAAAAAATCAAGAATATTTACCAACAAGGTAAAAATTAATGATTTTGGCATCAACTTAAAATTTTCCAAACATGAAAAAAAACAACAGGAAATATAAAAAAAAGACTGATCCATTACTAATTCCACAATAAAATGCTTGACAGAAAAGATTTAAAAAATCAAAGAATAAAATACTACAGTGGGAAGTGGAACATATACTCTGTTAATAATAGATTGCATATTGTAGAAGAAAAGGTTAGTAGAATTTATATTTTAGTAGAAATTATGCAAACTAGAAAGGGGAACAAATCGAATAACAATATACAAACATAATGAATGTAGTGCCAATGAGCTGTAGGACAACTTTAAGTGGCCTAACATATGTGCATGTGGAGACCTTGGAGAAACAGGAAGGACTATACTATAACACAACAAAGCTGTTAAAGAGGGGGTGATTGACCTTGATGGAAAAAATATCTTAAAGTATTTTCCCAATATGTGTATACCAATGAAATGTCCATTAAAGGTAATCCAATTATTGCTCAATGTAATTGTGGTTAAGAAAACTAGAGAGTTTTACATTTCAGAATGTATAAAAATATAGATTTATAGAATAATATAATTGTATAGCTAGTAACAATCTTAAAGAGTACCTAGTTTAATATCCCCAATTCTTCAGTTACAGCTTATAGAAATTAAGAAAGCTAGTAAGGGGCATGTAAGCCAACATATCTATAGTTACTATGATGTAAATAAGGAACTGAAATCTATGGAAGCTTATTGATTTTTTTAGAAAATATCTGCTAAGTTTCAGTCTAGAGTTGTTTCCAGTTTTAAAATGGAAACAATTAACTTGTGTATCATTCTCTTGTGCATTTTCAGTTATGTTTTTCTCAGAACCAAATAGTATATATTAGCATTGACTTTGTGTCAGTTAATAAAAATTGTTGAATTGCTATCATTTGTCACCAGGCAACAAATTTAAATACTTTATTTGGGGGTAACATCAACATTCCAACAAATTAATACTTAATTGTTCAAAAGTCTCAGTTATTGGTTTCTGATTGCTTCTTACTTTAACTCATAGGTGTAGGAGGGTTTTTGCCAAAATTTTAATTGTTCCAGTCTATTGCTTAAAACCTTTCAGGGCTCTATTGTTTATTTTAAACTAGGGGCCCAGTGCATGAATTTATGCACCTTGAAAAGAACTGTGGGCTGCTAGGCTGCGGTGGGTACAAGGGTGGGTCTTGGTCTATACTCCACACCTTTGCCTGGCCCCTCTCACCATGGGCCCTGGATCCCTGTCTGCCTGCAGCCCCGCTCCCATCACCACCACTACCACATGCTGACGGTGCTAGCCTTGCTCACACCCACTTGCTCACAGCCCAGAGTGATTCGCCAGTGTCAGCAGAAGAGAGCAGCTACTGCTGCTCAATCACCCCTCAAGAGCAGAAAGAGGTGGAGAAGCCCTGAGGGGTGATTGGGGCCAGCAGCTGCTGCTCATACCAGTTGGTGGTGCCAAGCAATCAGGGCCATGCTGGCAGCGGATGCAAGTGCCAAGCAGGACCATGGCGTGGGAGCAAAGAATTTTCAGTAACTATTAAAGGCTCACCCTGATGACAGTGACCAGCGCCCTGCTTTAGTCTGGCACTCCCTCTCACCTATTCCCCCATCCTGCTGAGGTTGTTACCTACCATGTTCCACACATACCCCCTGGTAGTCAGCGCATGTCATAGCGACTGGTTGTTCAGTTGCTTGGTTGTTTCGCTGTTCAGTCTATTTGTGTAATAGCCTTTTATTACATAGGATGTCACATTTTCACTTGTTATTAAAAGACTTTCATGTTAGAACTCAAATTACTTTTATGGCCTTCTTACTTTCTATTGTTTTCATGTATTTAAATGTATACTTATTTTTCTCTAAAGGAGAACACCAGAGTTTTATTTTATTTAGAATGCTTTTTATTTTAATATATATTTCTTTAGGTCTTAGAAGTCTTGACATTCTAGCTTGAATATCACTATCCACCACCTCTAAGAAGAATTTTCTCTTTATACAAACCACAAGTGATATTCTTTTTCTTGGATATAATTATGTTTCCTTGCTTTAGATTATGCATTTGATTTTGACTAAAATATCTACATCTGCTAACATATAAATAGGAATAAAAATTTAAATACAACTTCATGTATGCTCAGCTAGAGACAGTGAATGGTGCATGTGATTAAAACAGAAAAAATTACCCTAAAATGATACAGCCTTCATTAATGTAATCTTTATCCCACTAATTGTTCCCTGGACTCCCCAAAACAAGCACAGTTTATATAATTCCCTTCATATTCACTCTTCTTGCTACAGAATGTAAAATATTGAAAGTCCATGTCAAGAGTTGCTATTCCTGAACTTCGAACATTGGCATAAAACTTTATGATAATTAATAGGAAAAAGAACACTAGGTGTATATATTCTTGAAACTCGGTAGTAAAATCAAAGACTTGAGAAATATTAGACAGTTATTGAAAATTTTCAATTTTTACATCTTTGCACAAGTATAAAACACACAAAGGAAACAGTCTACTAGAGATGATCCAGACAGGATCAGAATGGAAACATGTTTGTTATTCACACCTGAATAAGAATATAATGAGCCATGGGATTATAGGGAACCAGAATGTGTTTCATTTGCACATGAAATAGCTCTAATTAAAAAGCTTTTAGCTCTGAGCATTTATTTTCTCCTCCCTGAGTCATGAGTCATGAGAGCTCAAAGGGGGACCAGTGGTGGCCACTGGTCTCGCTTTGATTCCAGATCTCATCTCTCTTTTGTCTGCATACCTTTCATCTGTGCAAAGGTATTCTGTATATAATCCTTGTATGCTCTCTGATTGCACACTGGAATTTTAAGCCCAAAACTGGAACAGATAAAACATATTAATTTATTGTTTTGTGTCCTATATGTACTTCCACATTGAGGGTGGTTGGTGAAGTGAGGTAGGAGGGAACTAACATCATAAACTTTAATTCCTCAAAATAATTATAGCAGCTTTAATTTATTTCTTTAAGCGTATGAATTACTTTAATAAAAATGTTCTCATTTTTTATCATTGCAATTTTTAATGTAAATAAGTGGATTATCTGCATTTGGCAATTTTCTGATCCTGACCTGGTGATTATGTTGTGTGGTAAACAAGTAACATGATTCTCAGCCTCATCGACATTATAGTCCCACTAGAGGCCCAGTGTAGGAGATTAGTGAACTCAGGAGGTGGGGGGTCCCTCAGCACAGACTGCACCCTCCAGCAGTCTGGGAGCCTTTAGGGGGAGTGGGCATAAGCCATCAGTCAGACATCCTTAGTGCTGCTGCGGAGGTGGGAGAGGCTCCCACCACGCTGCTTCCCTCAAACTGTGAGCTTGGCTTCTGGGCTTCCAGGCTTCTGGTTGAGCGGCGCTACCCCTGTGGGAGTGCCTGCCCACCTGGGGGAAGCTCCCGTGTTGAGCATCTGACCCCTAGTGGTCAGTGTATGTCATAGTGACTGGTTGTTCTCCCATCAAGTCAATTTGCATATTATCTGTTTATTATATAGGATAAGAAACTAAGAAATCATATGCCTACAAACCATGTAAAGTCATATAAAGAAGGAAATCGGGTTCCAGGAGAGAGAATAATAAGAGATTTATTTACTTGGGAGATTCATGAATATCCTCCCTGAGGAGTTGATAAGAAAATGAAACATGAGGGATAAAAAGAACCCAAGCATATGAAAAATTTGGAAAACATTTTCCAGATGTAGGCAATCATTTTAGGGAGGTTTCAAAGTCATGCATCCAGTTAGATAGCAGAGCTGAAATTTAGCAGAAATTCCTGAAAATGATAACATTTTTGTAATTATTTAAAAATTGCTTTGGATGTGTATAATCTAATCCAATAATCATGCTCTGAGGTGGAAAACTTAGGAAATGATTGCTATGTAGAAAATCTGCCATCCTTTTTTTTACTTAGATTCTATTATTAATTGTGAAAGAAAAATCTGAGATTCAGTAAAAAACATTCTGAGTGGCATATGAGTCATTTGTAGGTAAAATATTCAAAAAATATTTTCCATTTGAACAATGTTGAGAAGGAAATATCATCCATGTCTTCAGAAGCATGTAATTAAATGCTAATCACTCACCTTCTTTGAGCCTACACCTTGTTTAGAGCTTGTGTAAGGGTTTTTAAGGGGGGAAAAAGGACTTCATGGAGAAGTAAGTTTTAAAACAGTCTAAAATTCTTTCAATGGAGACTAAGTATACACACAAACATATTTAAATATTTCTAAGTGGTGTACATGTGTATATATACACTGAGTGGCAAGATTATTATGATATCTGAACACATAATAATCTTGCCACTCAGTGTATATCCTATATAATAAAAGGCTAATATGCAAATTGTCCCATTGACTAGGAGTTCGACCAGCAGGCAGGCTGGCCAACTGTCCATGTCCCCTCCCCCTGGCCAGGCTGGCCAGATCCCACCCATGCATGAATTCATACACCAGGTATCTCTCTCTCTCTCTCTCTCTCTCTATATATATATATATATATATATATATATATATATATACGCACACACACACACACACTGATTATTATGCATTCAGAGAACATAATAATCTGGCTACTCAGTATATATATTAGAGGCCCAATGCACAAAATTCGTGCATGGGAGGGATGTCCCTCAGCCTGGCCTGCACTCTCTCTCTCTCTCCAATCTGGGACCCTTTGGAGGATGTCTAACTGCCAGTTTAGGCCTGGATCAGACCTAAACTGGCAGCTGAACATCCCTCACACAGTCTAGGACTGCTGGCTCCTAACCACTCACCTGCCTGCATGCCTGATTGCCCCTAAATGCTTCTGCCTGCCAGCCTGATCACCACTAATGGCTCCCCTGCCACGTTGATTGATGCCTAACTGCTCCTTTGCTGGCCTAATCGCCTTCAACTGCCCTCCCCTGCTGACCTGGTCAGCCCCAACTGCCTGCCCCTTCCAGCCTGATGGCCCCAAACTGCGCTCCCCTGCTGGTCTGGTTACCCTCAACTGCCTTCTCCTGCCAGCTTGATGGCCTCCAACATCCCTCCCCTGCCAGCAATCTTGTGGTGGCCATCTTGTGATGACATTGTTGTGGCCATCTTGTGACTATGTCATCTGATACCACCTAAGCTTTTATTATATTGGATAGGATATATATCCATTCGCTGCCTGGCCCCTCCCATCATGGCCCCCAGTTCCCTGTCTGCTGGCAATGCCACTCTGGCGCCATGGCTCCAAGCACTGATGGTGCTGACCCCACTCACAAGCACTGAAGTTGTTGAGTGTTGGGGTCCGACCACAGCAGTGGGTGAGAGCTGGGCTGGTGCCATCAGTGGATGCGAACAGCAGCTGCTGGCGTGATCACCCCTCAGGATCAGAGAGCAGTGGATAAGCTCTCAGGGGCAATCAGGGCCTGCAGCTGCCACTTGCACCCACTGATGGCACCAAGCGATTGGGACTAGCACCGGGCACTGGCAGTGGGTGTGAGCGGTGGCTCCAGTGCCAGCAGCGTGTACAAGTGGGGCCATCACCAGCAGTGAATGCTAGAGGCGACTCCCGGCTTTGATCTCCCCTCAGGAGCAGGGTGTGTGTGTGTGTGGAAAAGCCTAGAAGGGCGATTGGGGCTACCAGTAGCTACTCGCACTTGCTGATGGCGCTGAGCAATCAGGGCCAGTGTTGGGAGCAGGTAGCAGGTGCAAGTGTGGCCAGCACTGGCAGCAGGTGTGAACGCTGGGCAGGACATTGGCACACGAGAGCAAAAAATATTTAGTAACTACCAGAGGCTCACCCTCATAACAGCAACTGGTACCCTGCCTTGGTCTGGTGCCCCCGCTCACCATCCCACTGTGATCGACGTCCTCCATGTTCCATGCATGCCCTCTGGTTGTCATTGCATGTCACAGTGAACTGTTGTTTGGTTATTTGGTTGTTCCATCTTTCAGTGTATTTGCATACTAGCCTTTTATTATACAGGATATCAAAGAAGCATAGGAAAAGATACTTTACATCATATGTCATCAGAGGAGTGCAGATTAAAACAACAAAGAGATACCACTAAGTATCTATCAGAATGGTCAAAATAAGGCATTTTGACAACCACCAATTCTGGCTAGGATGTGAAGCAACAAGAAGTCTCATTCATGTTTAAGAATTATATATATATATATATATATATATATATATATATATATATATTATTTCAGAGAAAAGGGGAGAGGGAGAGAGAGGTTGAAACATCAATGATGAGAGAGAATCATTGATTGGCTGCCTTTTGCAAACCCAACACTGGGAATAAACCCCACAATCCAACATGTGCTCTGACCTTCTGGTTCATAGGTTGACACTCAACCACTGAGCCACATCACCAGAGCTCATTCATTGTTGATGGAAACGCATAATGGTATAACTGCTTTGAAAGACATTTTCGCAGTTTCTTACAAAAGTAAATGTACTT
Organism: Antrozous pallidus; assembly: GCA_027563665.1. NCBI lineage: Eukaryota > Metazoa > Chordata > Mammalia > Chiroptera > Vespertilionidae > Antrozous > Antrozous pallidus. The sequence goes on along the minus strand of CM050508.1, from coordinate 62,978,929 downwards.
GTCCTGGACAGTGGTGCTCAGTAGTTAGAATGTCACTGGCACATGGAAGGATCTTGGGTTTGATTCCAGGTCAAGGACAAAGACATGTACCTGGGTTGCAGTTTCAGTCCCTGGCCCTGGCTGGGGCACTTGGGAGAGGCAATCAATTGATGTTTCTCTCTCTCTCTCTCTCTCTCTCTCTCTCTCTCTCTCTCTCCCCCTCTCTGTTTCTGCTAACTGATAGGATAACCCAGGGTCTACTAAGGGACTGAGGGTGGATAGCTTATGCAGTGTGGATAAGCTGGACAAAGGGATGATTTGATATCTGGGGGGGAGGGGGGCGGGGGCCGAGAGGGAGAGTGGGAGATTTTATCATGTTATTCAGAATGGTGTGTAATTTAAAATTTAGGAAGTGTTCGAAAGTGGGGTCTTTCTCTATTTTGTTTTGTGCTATAATTATTTAGGAGAAAGTGAGTGATCAATAAATATTTATTGAATGGTAAAGTGAATAAAAGTAGTACAACAATGTTTGTTGTAAAGAGAAATACTGATGAGTTTTACTGTCATAATTTATAGATAACTCTCTATGTAAACAGGTTCTCCATATAAAGGTAACACTGTGCTAGCAGTTACTCTAATCCTTTTGCCTTGTGAACAGTGATGTAATCAACATTAATAGTGCAAAAGCAAACAGTGAAATGAAGAGCATTTTATCTAAGATTTTATTTTGGGGTAATTTAAGCTAATGAAGTCGAGTAGAAAATTCACTTGATGTTTTCCAGAGAAATACTCATATTCTGCCTCTCTAGATATAAAAATAAAATATTAATTTATTCAAGTTAAAAAACCATGAACATGATTGACAATATTTTAAGTAATATAAAATAAACACAGATTAACCAGCCTTGAGCAAGAATGAACCACTCATTGGGCCAAGATGGATACCCTTATTTAAACACCATTCATCTCTTATAACAAGGAGAAGCAAACACCAATGAATGCAATAGGAAAGGCAGCCTCACATTTATTTGCTTGTTTAATCCCCAATAGGGGAAAAAACATAAGAGTATTAGACCAGAAAGTAACCTGAGATGTTGTCTACAACTCCTTCATTAGCAGAATGAAAACTGACACTTAGATGAGAAAGACACAGGGCTGGGTCATGAAGGAGCCTGGGTTAGCTTGCTGCCTTGCTCCCAGTTCATCCCCACTGTGACACTGTGCCTCATCCTCATCATAACAAAGAGTAAAATGTAAAACCCACTAGAATACATTTTACAAGTAACAGATAAGTAAGGACAATGCAAAGCAGTTTGCATATAGCAATACATAGATAAACAGAATAAATCACAATAAATGGAATAATAAGAGCTGCTGGAAGGAGTGGTAATAAATTCACTTAGTGAGAAGTGCCAACATGTTCAATGTTCTTGTTAGGGAAAGAATTTGTTGATTCTAACCATTTGACATCAAGAGATGCCAATATGTATGATTTCAGATGCTCCATAACTTTTCTTAATATTTAGATAGGATGATTTTGAAGAAGCTGAATAGCAAGCTTCATTTTTTTGTTGTTGTTTTCACTTTTATGCTTTACAAGTTTCATAAAGCCATCCTGGCCTTGACAATCCTTTTTAATATTATGTGTAGTCTGTTCATAATAACTACATATATTTGTGCTAGAATTCACATTTATGAAAATGCCTACAACTTGATTTGAGAAAAAATTAAGAACTGTAAGAATATAAAGTCCAATTTTCAATAGATATGTAACAGTCGGGCAGTGTATTATCTTTTTGGAAGATTTATACTGAATATTTACATTGATTTTAACAGAAAGTTTGAGGCTAGATGATCCTTTAGAGTCAATATTTCCTTTAAAAAATGATGGGAGAGCCAAATTCTTGTTTTTTCCTTCTTCTCGTGCCAGCTGTTTGACCTGAGACAAGTTACTTAAGGCTCTGCAAATCAGTTCCTTCACAGGTACAATGGGGACAGTGATAACATCTACCTCACAGGTTGCTACAGAACAGTAAGAGCTCACCCACCCAGGGCTAGCAGAGCCTGAGATTTGCAGGGGAGTATTGGAAGCTAATGTTCAAAGCCTGAACTCTCTACTGGTGTGGAGATTGCAAATTATGGAGGGCAAAATCACAAGACACCTTTGGTTAGGAGGTGAGGTAAGGGAGATAAGTCATTTCTTCCATTCTTGAAAACACAGTTCTGGAGAGAGAGAAGAGAGAAGAGAGACGAGAGAGAGAGAAGACAGAAGAGAGAGAGAGAAGAGAGAAGAGAGAAGAGAGAAGAGAGAAGAGAGAAGAGAGAGAGAGAAGAAAGAAGAGAGAGAGAGAAGAGAGAAGAGAGAAGAGAGAAGAGAGAAGAGAGAAGAGAGAAGAGAGAAGAGAGAAGAGAGAAGAGAGAAGAGAGAAGAGAGAATTATTTCTGGAGCTACGATGTTAAACTCAATTTCACCAAAGTTGTAAGGCCCCTTGCTTTCAGAATTGATGTGAGATTAACTGATTCAATATCTGTAGAGTGCTTAGATTATGCCCGACACATGCTAGTTACTATTAAAGAAATTGCTACTATTACTGCTCCTACTTCGCTGATACACTTCTTATTTTGTAGTTTTTGTTTTAGAGATTTATGGTACTGAGGAATATATTTTACTCAAAAGGTTAGTCACTGCACTGTGGCTTGCTTCTAAACCTAGATTCTCTCTTCCATCAAAGAAAGGAAGCCAGAAAAGAGAGAGAAGAAAATAGTAATCCAGAGAGAGATAGAGAGGTTTGGAGGAAAGGAGATGCAGATATGGGTTAGAGGAGGCAGGATGGTTGGTGACAATCACAGAAAAGATATTTGGTGAATAGCCTTGTCTGACTAAAACAAGAGAAGGGTTTAGCTCTTTGAGTCCCAATTGATGGACCTCCTGTGCAACCTACACAGGGTCTCAGCCCATGCTGTGGCATGTGCCCTAACTGAGAATTGAACTGTGACTTCCTGGTCCATAAATCATCACTCAACCACTGAGCCACATCAGCTGGGCATCATATAATTTTTTAAAGACAGCACCTAACCTAAAATATCTAATGAAGAGGGAATATGCTAATTGACCATCACTCCATCACAAAGATGGCTGAACTAACAGCTGAGGCCAAGTTCCCATAAGGAGCCTTAATGAGCAATCAGCAGGGACCTGAGGCTACACCCTCCCCTGCCCCTGTGGGGCTCGACAGGGGACCTCAGGCTACACTTCCAACCTGGCATGGCTTGACAGGTGCCCTTCCCATCCTGGTGCTGGGCTAGGGGAACTTAGGCCATGCCCCCGACTAAGTGGGCTTGACAGGGAACTTCAGGCTGTGCCCCCACCCTGGCACCAGGCCGGGGACCTCAGACCACACCCTCTGACTGGCAGGGCTTGACAGGGGACCTAAAGATGAGCTTTCCATCCTAGGTCTGGGCTAGGGGACTTCTGGCTGCTTCTCCTGCCCCAGCACCAGGCCAGGTTACCTCAGGCCATGCCCCCCACCAGGCGGGGCTTGACAGGATGCTTAAGTCTGTGCCACCCCCATACCAGGCTGGGGGACCTCAGACTGCACCCCTGCCCCAGCACCAGGCCAGGGGACCTGAGACTACAGCTTTCTGCCTGGCTGGGCTTGACAGGAAACTCTGGTTGTGCCTCCCACCCAGCGAAGCTTGACGGGGGACCTCAAGGTGCACCCCCAGTGCTGTGTTAGAGGAACTCAGGCCATGTCCCTGCCTGGTGAGGCTTGATGGGGGACCTGAGGCTCCGACACCCTCCCGGTCCTGGGCTTGACAAGGGATCTCAGGCTGTGTCCCCCATCTGGCGGGGCTTGATGGAGGACCTCAAAGCACACCCTCTGCCTCAGTCTGGGCTGGGGGGCCTCAGGTCATGCCTTCTATCCTGGTGCTGGGCCTGGGGACCTAAGGCTTATGACAAGGTGGGACTAGCTGGGTCTGGATCTAGCCCAATCCAGGGGGGTGGGAGGCTGGTCAAGATTTGAGGTGCATGTGGGTGGGCAGGGACTTGACTCTGGGTCCCATGGTGTGCCCCAGACTCTGACAGGAGGAAGGTTTTCATATACATTTTACTAATTTTCTTTCATGTCTGACAGTTCTATTATAGAGAAAGGGCAAATAGCAATATTAAATTATTTCCTTTAATTAATCCCCTTTTAATGTGCATGAATTTCGAGCACCAGGTTACTAGTAAATATATAACATTGTGAAATAAAGAAAAAATATTCACATGCTTTGGAAAGAGAACAGAACAGGAAACCAAGCACTTTATTTGTAAGTATGCTGATTCATGCAGATGAACTACTAAAAATTATTACATAGAAATTTAGAAAAAAAAACAGGCATTATCAGAGATAGATGTAATACCTTAATCAATAAAGAAAAAACATTATAAATAATAAATGTATATTTTTAAAGACTGACATATATTGCAAATTAGCAGCATATATGGATGAGTTAAATTTCATTTCAAAAGAATTTTGCAGGCAAATATGCCGAAGACTAAGGAAACAAAATACCGTGTTAAATTAAGAACACTTTTTAAAAAATCTCTTATTTGTATTTTATTTTACTTTTTTACAGCTGAGAGTAGGAAGCAAAATTGTAGTTCACTCTTAATTATAGAGCTGCAAAAGCAATGCTGTAATTAGAGCTGTGAAAAATGTCTGGCGACAGATTTTCTTTGTAGTTTGAAAGAGTGAAAAATCCTATTGATAGTATTTGATATGAGTTTCATCAAAGTGAACCAAAGAGATACACTAACTTCTTTATGTTTCTCTGACACTGAATATGACAACTGCTAATTGTTATCATTTTCGTATGTGGTGGCTGTTTTTAAATCCTCAGGCTTGCATTTATAAGAGGTTTGCTACTCTTCTTTCATATTGAGAATTTTACATTTAGATGATTAGAGAAGTGGACAGGACATGAATACTAACTGAACACCAGAGTCAAAGCTTTAACCCTTAAATCTTATATAACATCAAACGTATCCTCTGCTTATGGTGAACATTAAGTGATTTATAACTAGTTATCATCTAATTTAATTCCCTAATTTCAACAATGACGTGAACTCATAATCTACTCCATACAGACCTACAAATTTGTGTGTAAATTAGCTAATCATCCTAGTCAAACAAATACATGTATTTTAAACAAAATATCATTATCTTTATATATAGAAAAAGGAAAACCAGAGAAAACTCTTAAAGCTTTCCTTTCAAAGCTTACATATCTAATAGAAAATAATTTTTAAAAGCTAGATATAATTATATATATATATATAAACTATTCCATTAAAACATATTTCAAGGTATATTACATAGTATTTATTTATTATATTTGTATAAATATGGGCACAAAGACTACTGTGGGCAGTCAACATTATTTTCCTCCCTCTGGGTACTGCTTACACATACAAATACCTTTATTAAAATTCATCTAGCAGCATGGCCAGTGTGGCTCCATTGGTTGAACATTGCTCCATGCACCAAAAAGTCGCCAGTTTGATTTCCAATCAGGGCACATGGCTGGGTTTGGGGCTCAGTCCCCAGTCCGGCGTGTTCAGGAAGCAGCCAAATGATATTTCTCTCTCACTGATCTTTCTATTTCTCTCCACCTCTCTAAAAATCAATAAAAACATTTAGCCGATACCGGTTTGGCTCAGTGGATAGAGCGTCAGACTGCGGACTGAAGGGTCCTGGGTTCCATTCCGGCAAGGGCATGTACCTTGGCTCCGGGCACATCCCCAGTAGGGGGCGTGCAAGAGGCAGCTGATTGGTGTCTCTCATCAATGTTTCTGACTTTCTATCCCTCTCCCTTCCGCTCTGTAAAAAATCCATAAAATATATTAAAAAATAAAATAAAATAAATAAAAAATAAAAACATTTAAAAAATAAATAACTACATTTTATCTGGCTTACAATTATAATTTGTGAGTTTTTCAATGTGTATGTACTTTAATAAACAGCTTATTCAAACATTTTAAAATAATGTTCTACTTCTCTGCTTCCACACATTTCTGTATGATAATAAATTTTATTGTAGATAGATACTAGTAAACATGGGGCAGAGCAAGGGTGATGGGCCAGGCACAGATACTCATCAGGGCAGAAAGCCCTGGATTGTCTTGTAAGAAGCAAAACTGGGAAAACATGAACCTGGTCCCCAGGGTATTCTCCTTCAACATATCATGCGGTTTGGACCCTGGATTTTTCATATCACTGGTCAGGCAGTTTGGACCCCCTGATAACATCTAGGCTCAGTTATATGTCAGATCCAGACCCAGAAAAGCAGTGAAACCAGACAAGGGACACCTCAGGACCAGCTACATTGTCTAAGGACCCCCTGCTCTGGTGCCAAGCCATCAGTGGAGACCATGACCCTGAAAGAGCACACCTAGAAAGCTGATGAATATTCTACTGAGCCCTCCCCTGAGACCTCCTCTAACCCCATGGGATTTGCAACTAGGGGAGCAATAGGCAGCAGCAGCTCGTCCCACACCAACCCCCCAACCTGCCTCCTAAGCCCCTTTTCTCTGATTCTCGGTGAGACAAAGCAGCCCAGACAAGGTTTTCCTGTTGCTTCTTCTATTCCCTTCCTTATTTCACTAGCTTTGCTGAAGCCAATAAATACTTGCTTACTTTGCTGTAACTTTGTCTCTTGATTGAAATCCTTTCTTCAAGGAAACCAGAATCAAGGTCTAATTGTTTTCTCCCAGTAACATAACTACAAGTTATTTTCGAGGGATGGTTCTCAAGCATGTTTTATTTCTTTGTTTATTTTGCACAATTACCTTCTTCTTCTTCTTCTCCTCCTCCCCCTCCTCCTCTTACTCCTCCTCCTCCTCCTCCTCCTCCTCCTCCTCCTCTTCCTCCTTCTTCTTCTTCTTCTTCTTCTTCTTCTTCTTCTTTCTCTCTCTCTCTCTCTCTCTCTCTCTCTCTCTCTCTCTCTCTCTCTCTCTCTCTCTCTCCTCCCTCCCCTGCCTCTCCTTCATGGCAGCTAACTTGAAGACATCTGAAATCATAAAAAATAATAAGATTGATTTGGTAAGGCCATGCTTTCAATTTTATCTTATTTTGCCTTGCCTCAGCATATCTGTCTTTGACTGTTTCTTTATGTTTTTGTTGTTGTTGTTGCTCAAATTCCCTTTTTTTTTTTGATAGTGTGGTAGGTATCATTTTACTGTCCCACCAGAATATTCGTTTTTCAAAGTTTTTTTCAGTCTCATTTTCTGCTTTTTGGGCTTCAGGAACAATTGGTTTTTCCAACCTTGGCAAGAGCTGAATCTCTCAATTCTCTATTTTGTCCTCAATGTGTGTGAAGACCCAGTAGTTTAATCCCTGTCTTTGTAAGAAGCTTTTGGAATACCTTGTAGAAAGCAGGGAGAAGCCAACTGTGTCTCCCAGGACTACAGTCTCACTAGAGACTTTGTAAGCCTGCACCTGATCTCAGCTGCTATTTTTCCAAATGCTTTGCAAAGGCGTAAAGGAGACATTTGCCTTTTCTCCTGGCTAACTCTGTTTCCTCATTGCTCAGTAACTCAGTCACAGTCATGACCTTTAATTATTTATTTTCAGCTCTATAACTTTAGCATGTTTTTCTCATTTAAACAAAATATTTTTTTCTTTTCTTTTTTTTCTAGTACTTCCCAATAAAAGTTAAATAGAGCAAATATTCTTATCATATTTTTACCCAATTGTTTGAGGGATGAAATATAGTAGCTTTTCAGAGATTTTTCATGTGTTTGGTCTCAAGTCTTAATGCTAAATATTTTACCACTTTAGCTTACCAATATGCAAGATACTTTTACCAATGTGCATGCTGTTTAAAGAGAACTTACTCTATTTTTACACAGTGGTGATTAAGAGCTTTTTGACATTTGTTCTTAAACACTTTTTTAATTATAAAAATACTCTTTATTTTTGTGTTTAATAAATTAAATTAGTCACACATATTAGTTTATGTAAAACCAATATTAGGATCCTTTTTAACATTTACTGCTCAGGAGGCAAAACATATTTATTCTGTGTTTGGAAAAAAATCTATGTGACATTTTAAGAGAAAATGAAATTAAGTTGATGAAGAAGATGATTTTGTAAAACTTATCCTACAGAGAAGCAGATCAAGCTTTTTAAAGTAAATGTCAGAGTTATTTGACAGAACAAAAGATATCACAAAGATTACTTATTTTTCTTCTTTTCTGTTATCACAAATAAACCATCTATAGTTACTGGGTGAATTAAGCAGGTAAATAAGATAAATAAATTGTATAATTGAGAAACCAAGATGGTTATTTTGTAATACTACTTTAGAAAAGTTTCAAAATCAATTTCAAATGTCTAATTTTCATGAAATTAAGAAGAAATTAAAACTTGTAAGGCAGCTTCATTAATGTGTTTAATCCAGTTACTGAAATTCAATAACTGAGGGCTTCTTCATATTAGTGACATGCTTAAAGCATAAATAAGAAAAAGAAATAATGTTAAGAAGAGGAAAACATAAGAGAGATAAAGCTACAAGTAGGAGGATAAAGAAGAATGAGAATCTTTTTAAAAGAAATGTAATGCTAGCTAACAAAAATGTCAAACCTTCTAGCAACATTTCAGATTAAAGATAACTTCCCAAAATCTAGCTTCCCCTCTCTGGGTTTTATTGGTTTCCAGTAAGATCTTATTCTATAGTACCCAGAGCTTTACATTTTACCTATGTGCTCTTTTCCAAATCTCTAGTCTCAAGAAGTATTTCAAAAGTAAAGTATTACTTGGGTGAATAAGGGCAAATATGGATGCTCCAGAAATACTTGCATTTTTCCTTTTGTGGATAATCTATATATATATATATAGAAGCCTAAGTGACCCGCCAACCAGCTGATTGGCTGAGCATCTGTCTGTCTGGTAGCTATAATGTGCTCTGACCACCAGGAGACAGACACTCAATGCAGGAGGGAGCGGAAACCACAGGCATGGAAACATGGAAAATTCTGATGAATCTCAGAGAAAGGAGAAGGGGGAAGGCAGGAAGAGATTAACCAAAGATATTATATGCAGACTAGAGGCTTAGTGCACTGATTTGTGCATTGGTGGGGGTCCCTTGGCCTGGCCTATTGGGAACAGGCTGAAACTGTTCCGGATTCTGAGAAGTCACAGGCCAGGCCTAGGAACCCTACCCATTCATGACTCTGTGCACTAGGCCTCTAGTCTATATATGTAAAAGGCTAAGCAATCGTCTGACTGTTAGCTATGATGTGCACTAACCACCAAGGGGCAAATGCTCGGTACAGAAGCTTCTGAGCTGCGGTATCTTGACAGTGGTAGTTCTTGGTCAAACACCCTGGAACCAGAGAGGAAGAGGCCTGATTCTGGGGCATGACACTTGAGAATTGTCCTCTCAAAATTCAGAACTCATCGGGGGGCTGTTGGAAAGCCAGTTTGGGCCCAATCACCACAGGCCAGGCTCAGGAACCCCACCTGCCGGAGGGATCAGTTCACTCCTCAGACCTTCTAGCCACAGTGCTGACCCAGGTATGGCTGGTGGGGGGAGGGACTGCAGGAGGTTGGCGCCGGGGTGTATCCAGCCTGTCTCACACAGTCCCTCCCTGCCAGCCACCTTCTAATTAATTTCCTTTCAGTGTGTACAAATCTGTGCACCAAAGCACTAGTTTTTGAATAAAATCTTATTACTAAAATAATGTTTCTAATTTGGAAAGGAGATTTTAAAAAGCTTAAGGCTTTGCTTGCTGATGAACAATTGCACTATTAAAGCTACTCTGGCTACAAAGTATGTGAGGATTTTGTTTTAGACTAAATATCATATCAGAATCACATATCTCTTAGATCTTCAATAAAACATATTCTGTGGCAAGTTATAAATGAGGAGAGGCCATTTTAAAATATAAAGTTACTATGAATAACATATGCACAACCCATGGACACAGACAATAGGGTGATTAAAACCTGGGGCAGAGATGGGTTAGAAGGGGTCAGTGGGGGAAAAAAGGGGAACATATGCAATACTTTCAACAACAGAGATTTGAAAAACATTTTAAAAGTTATATATATTAAACAAAAGGGAAAGATATTTTTAAATATAGAACAAGTATAGTTCATCAAAGGCAACATTTAGTAAGTCTAAATAGACAAGAAAAATGTATAATATCCCCAAACTAATAACCATGGTTAAGGAAAGAACTAAATAATTTTTAAATCAATTTTAATTATTAGTTTGTTATTTAAAAATGTTAATGATTAGATATTTAAGAAAGAGTCATTATTCTTATAAATAAATGCAATGCTAAAAGAAGAGGATTTTCAAGTTGAGAGCAATAGTATTTTTTTTACTAAGGCTCTTCAAAACAAGCAGACTTCATTTAAACAAGAGGCCTTTCTTACCAACTCTCTTCTTGCTCTGTAATGATGGAGTACATGTGCCGGAAGCTATAGCTGAGAAGCAGTCCTACAATGTGACTCAGAAGCATGCTCTTGGACTCTTTATTGTTGTCCTTTAACTGTTAAACTTTGGCCATTAAGTTCCCCAATCATTAGCTTTCTCATGAAGATTTTAATGACCACAAAATTGGGTACTTCTGAGAACCAAATAAACAACTTATCATTACCCCTACAACATACTAGCTGTAATCAAACTTGCAAACAATTTGACTAGTAGTAAGAAAAGAAAACAAATATTTTTCCCCTATCAACACAATCTTATTCTCTTTTCCTATCAACATAGTCTGTTCTGACCCTTGGCTGAAATCCAGGAAAGGTCTGTATTTTTTCTGGTCATTCTCAGATAATGAAAAAGAAAATCCCCTTCAGAATTTCAGGAGGCAAAGCTACTCTTAGTTCCATAATTAAAACACATGTTCAACATTATACTCAAACTTGCAAAGTTTATTGAAAGTTTAAACCATCGTCCTCTCCTAGTTCAGACTTGCTTATGGCAGGAAGTTGAAATAGAAAAATGGACATTTTTGCTCCTTCACCTTCCATTAATAAATATTACTCCTTACTCCTTTGTGGCTGGAGTGAAGAAAGAAGCAAAGATAAAGGCTTAAAAAGTTTATAATTGCTATGGTTAGCTGAGATACACTGTGGGCTTGGCAGGCATTTTATGGGAAATATTTTATGCTTTCAAAGTGTCTGTCTCTCTCATTCTCTCCCTCCCCGCTGATATTCAGAAACTTAGTCCACATGAAACACAAACCAATTCGTTAGTGGGAGAGGTTACTTCCCTCCCACAGTCCTTCATTTAGCTGCTATGAGCCACTTCATACAGCTTCTTCTTGCCTTGTAGAATGTGCTCAGGATTGAGGTAGACACATACCTCTTGTGACCTACTTCCCATCGCCCCCGATCAACTCGAGGATACTTAATAAAAGTCCTCTATGTGGCTTCTTTGGAGCCCCCTTTATAGGTCTGAGCTTAGGAGGAAGTGCATTGACTGAAATTCCCTTGTTTATACCCTACCTCTCTCTTGATCTTTCCAGATTCTGTCACAGGCTAGAATCTGGTTACTGCAGGTCACACAGTTTATTTGAATAGATAATCTGTGGGACTTTGGAGGAAGGGAGTATGTGTTAGTTTCCTATTACAGCCTAACAAAACTTAATGACAACAACAATTTGTTATTATCTTTTAAGGTTCTACGGTTTATTTGACTCAGCTGTAGGATTCTTATTAGGGTTTTTTTTAATGAGTTTTTGTCAAGTAGCAACTCAGGTGAGAATTATCAGAAGGCTCCACAGGACAGGTAGCAGGAACTGCCAGGGCTGTTAGGGACCATGTTTGGGGCGGCACAGCATCGTGGCTAATTATTCAATTGGTTATAGCAGTCACAGGACATGTTCAGACTTGACAAGGGGAGAGATGGATGTGATCTTGGATGCAGGGTGGCAAGATGACCTTGGTAAAGAGCAAATGACATGGAAGATAGTATAGCCATTTATGGAAAATGCAACCTGCTATGAAGTACTCACTGCCTATATTCTTAGAGCATTATTTAAAACTGAGAAACTTTTTCATTTTAGGTTCCTGATAATGTAGGCATCCAGAAGATGTTCGCTACCTATTCTTCCCACCACCTACACTTCACTTCAGTCCTTTCACACTGCTAAAGCAATTTGGTCATCCCCTTAGTTACCAAATTTATGAGTATGAATGAAAGAATGGAAATAAAATTGTTTTGTCCTCTCTTATCCACAGGGACTGTGTTATAAGATCTCCAATGATTTGCCTGAAACTATAGATAGTAACAACTCTATATAATGTGTTTTTCCCCTATACATGAATATCTATGATAAAGTTCAATGCCTTTCTCTTATTTTTTTAAATGTTTTTATTGATTTTAGAAAGAGAGGAAGGGAGAGGGATAGACAAATAGAAGCATTGATTGACTGTATCCTGCACATCCCCTACTGGGGATGAAACCCACAGCCTGGTCATGTACCCTGACTAGGAATCAAACGGGGCACTTCTTGGTTTATGGGCTCATGCTTAACCACTGAGTCCCACAAGCTGGATGCCTTTCCATTCTTAATTAAGCACTAATCATGCTCTGTGGCTATATGTGTGGTTTTTTTTTCAGTTTGAGGTGCAATAGAAAAAACGAGCATGGATTTCTTTCCCTTCTTCACAATTTACAAAGAGACGATTTGTTCTGAACATAGGTCTTTGCAACCTCAGCATATGACATTTTTTCTTTCCTTATGAAGTGAAGAACTTTTGCCTTTTCACTTAACGATAACACTTTATGACTTCTCTTTAGCATATCTGAATGGCCAGCGTCACTACTCTTGCACTTTGGGGCACTGCTAGAATAAGGGTTACTTGAACATAAGCGCTGTGTGTGACGCATCAACCATCAGGCTGGCAAACTGGTCTGCTAAATGACTAAGGGATGGAGAGAGAGTAGAATACAAATACACTGGACAAGAAAATTATTCACATCTCACATGGTCATAGCATGATGGTACAAGGTGTTGTCATGCTACTCAGAATTTAAACTTATGAATTGTTTGTTTCTGGAATTTTCCATTGAATATTTTCGGATTGTGGCAGATTTTGGGTAGTACCTAAGCTGTGCAAAGCAAAACTGGAGATAAGGAAGATTACTCTTTGAAACAATACCCCATGAAACTTTATATAGGAGGAAATCTTTTAGAATGGGAGAAAAATTGGTTTTCCTTTCTCCTTAGAGTTTATTTTAATTTAACTTAATGTTTTGAAAATTAATACATTCCTTGGTGTAAAATTTTGTGAATTCTAACACATGCACAGGATCATGTGGTTATTTATAACTACCACAATGGAATTTAGCATAATTCTTGCCTTCCCCAAAAATTCTTTCATGCTATCTCTTTCTAGTCAGACTCTCACTTAACCTTGGCAGCCCTTAATTTCTTCTCCATGATTATAGTTTATCTTTTTCAGAATGTCAAATAACTGGAAATATATAATGCACAACTGTTTGAGATTGGTTTTCTTTCACTCATCAACATTCCCTTAAGATGTGCTGCCCTAACTGGTTTGGCTCAATGGATAGAGCGTCGGCCTGAGGACTGAAGGGTCCCAGGTTCAATTCCAATCAAGGGCATATACTTTGGTTGTGGGCACATCCCCAATAGGGGGTGTGCAAGAGGCAGCTGATCAATGTTTCTAACTCTCTAATCCTTTCCCTTCATCTCTACAAAATATCCATAAAATATATTAAAAAAACGATATATCCAAGTTGTGTGTTCATTAGTGTTTATTGCAGAACACTAGTCCATTGTATGAATGTTTCACAGTTTATCACTCACTTGTGAAAGACATTTGTACCATTGCCAGTTTTTTATAATTATGAATAGAACTCTTATGAATAATAGTATACAGGTTTTTGTGTGAACATAGTTTTTTTATTTCTTTTGAGTAAATTCCTAAGAGTGAGATTGCAGGGTTAGGGGGTAAGGATACGTTTAAATTCCTAAGACACTGCCAATCTTCTTTCCAGGGTGGCTGTCTTATTTTGCATTCCTACTGGCAATCAATGTAGGAGAGGTCTCATTGCTCTGAAACCTTCCTATTTCCAGTAATATGCATATATATATATATAATTGGAATCATTATATTAGGTAAGTAGTATTATCTTATCATAGTTTGACAATTTATTTCTTGACAGACTATTGGTGATAAGTATTATTTTGTGTCCTATTTTACATAAGGTTATGCTCTTAGGCAAAGTATATGTTCAAGGCTTTTGTCAATTTTTTTAATTGAGCTGTTAATTTTCTTACTGTAGCATTTTGAGTGTTTTTTTTTAATAAATGCCAAATGTAAATTCTTTTCAGATTTTTTAAATTCTATTAATAGTATCTTTAGCTGAGCAAATTATTTTACTCAGATCTTGTCTAAGATGGCACTTACTGGGAACATATTTTTCTTCATTCAGTTTTATATTTTAAAGTACTAGCTATGACCCTAACTGGTTTGGCTCAGTGGATAAAGTGTCAGCCTGCCAACTGAAGGGTCTCAGGTTCAATTCCGGTCAAGGGCATGTACCTTGGTTGCGGGCACATCCCCAGTAAGCGGTGTGCAGGAGGCGGCTGATCGATGTTTTTCTCTCATCCATGTTTCTAACTCTCTACCCCTCTCCCTTCCTCTCTGTAAAAAAAAATCAATAAACTATATTAAAAAATAAAATAAAATACTATTTATTATTGATTTTTGCATAACTTTTAAATAGGATATGAGGTTTAAGGTTCTCTCTCTCTCATGTATTTATATGTTGAAAAGACAAATTTTCCTATTTATTTGCCTATATACTTAAAAAATAAATTATTGACAATCTCTGTTCTGTTCTACTCATCTATATGTCTATACCATATGTTCATAATTACTATAGTTTAAAATAGTTCTAAACACAGGTAGCATGATGCCTCTAAATCAATCTTTCTGTATTAAATTGTTTTGGCCTAACTATTTTTTATTTTAGTTCATTTGTCTTTCCACAAAACTTTTCAAGCGAGCTTGTCTATATCTACCATAATACTGCTGGGAGGAGGATGATTATAATTGCAATAAATTTATAGATCATTTTGAGAATAACTGACAGCTTTGACACACTGAATCATTTTTTATTTTTAATTTAAGAGGATTTAAGGTATTTGTTATTTTCTATATTAACAAAAATAAAAAGTCATCATGTTCACCAGCAATGCTCAGATAAAAAAATAAAAAATAATTACTGTTGTAAATTCAAAAAATCTATAAATATATAAGAATAAATGTGAGAAGATATATGCAAATATTTGTATAAATTATTACAATATTATTGAAAGACAAATGATACCTAGATGGCAGACATTAATAGTGCTTTAATGTAACCTGAAGATGTAATCCCAAGTTAAACTTAAAAGTTCATCTTCAGGAATAAAATTGCAAAAATAACCATAATAATTATGAAAAATAGGATATATATATATATATATATATATATATATATATATATATATATACTAGAAGCCCAGTGCATAAAATTTGTGCATGGATATATATATAAATACTGGAAGCCCAGTGCATAAAATTTGTGCATGGGGGACTAAGGATATTCCTCAGACCTGCCTGCACCCTCTCCAATCTGGGACAACTCAAGGGATGTCCGACTGCCTGTTTAGACCTAATCCCCTGCTGGGATTGGACCTAAATGGGCAGTCGAACATACCTCTCACAATCCAGGACTGCTGGCTCCTAATTGCTCACCTGTCTGCCTTCTTCATTGCCCCTAACCGCTTCTGCCTGCCTGCCTGATTACCCCTAACCACTCCCCTCCCAGCCTGATTGATAACTAACTGCTCCCCTACCAGTTTATTTGCCCCTAACTGCCTCCCCTGCAGGCCTGATCTCCCCCAACTGCTCTTCTCTGCAGGCCTGGTCCCTCCCAACTACCTTCCCCTGCAGGCCTGATCACCCACAACTGCCCTCTCTTGCAGGACTGGTTCCTCCCAACTGCCCTCCTTTGCTGGCCATCTTGTGGTGGCCATCTTGTGTCCACATGGGGGCAGGATTTTGACCACATGGGGGCAGCCAGCTTGTGTGTTGGATTGATGGTCAATCTGCATATTACTCTTTTATTACATAGAATAGAGGCCTGGTGCATGGGTGGGGGCCATCTGGTTTGCCCTGAAAAGTGTCCCAGATCAGGGTGGGGGTTCCCTTGGGATGAGGGGCGGACTGGGCAAGGGGCCTGTGGAGGTTTGCAGGCTGGCCACGTCCCCCCAGCGACCCAAGCGGAGGCCCTGGTACCTGGGATTAATCTATGTCTAGGTGTGAGTAAGGCTAGCACCATCTGTGGGTGTGTGCAGCAGCTACTGCCCCGATTGCCCCTCACAATCAGGGGGAGGTGGAGAAGCCCTCAGGGACAATCAAGGCTGGCAACCTCTACCGGCACCCACTGATGGCACCAATCCATCAGGATTGGCACCATGCACCAGCAGCAGGTGCGAGTGGGGCTGGTGCTGGCAGTGGGTGTGAGCAGCAGGGCTGGTGCTGGCAGCAGGTGCAAGCACTGGGAGGGACCACAGCACATAGAAGCTAAGAATTCTCAGTAACCACTGGAGGCTCACCCCAATGACAACAATTGGCACTCCTGCTCAGCTACAACACCATCCTGCTGCAGCTTATTCCTGCCATGTTTTGCATATGCCCCCTGCTAACGCATGTCATAGCAACTGGTTGGTTGTTCAATTGTTCCAGTTGTTCTGCCATTTGGTCTATTTGCATATTAGCCTTTTAATATATAGGATATTCATCTATACTATATCCAGGTCTATATAGCTACATAATTTCTTCAGACTTATTTATGATAGTGAACAATTAAAATAAAACAATTATTCAATAAATTAATAGCTAAATACTCTTATCTCTTTTATAAGAAACTAGAGTACCGATGCATGAAATTTATGCAAGAGTAGGTCTTTGTAGCTGAGGTGGCTGTCTGGATCTGTCCCTCATAGCTGCAGGGTGGCTATGTGGATCACTCCCTTGCAGCCATGGGCCAGCTGCCTCTATCCCATGGTGATAGCCCCAGCTTCATCTGAAAGGATTTATGGAAGGACACCCAGTCTAACTAGCAAATTATGCTTTTATTATTATAGACTAGAAGCTTGGTGCACGAAATTCGTGCATGGGGGGAGTTGTCCCTCAGCCCAGCCTGCACCCTCTCCAATCCTCTCCAATCTGAGACTCCTTGAGGGATGTCCAATGGCCCTTTTAGGCCTGATCTCACCAAGCAGTCAGACATCCCTCTCACAATCCAGGATGGCTGGCTCCCAACTGCTCGCCTGCCTGCCTTCCTGATTACCCCTAACTGCTTCTGCCTGCCAGCCTGATCACCCCCTAACCACTCCCCTGCCAGCCTGACTGATGTCTAACTGCTCCTCTGCCAGCCTGTTTGCCCCCAACTTCCCTCCTCTGCTGACCTGGTCACCCCTGCAGGCTTGATCATCCCCAACTGCCCTCCCTTGCAGGCCTAGTCCCTCCAAACTGCCCTCCTCTGCTGGCCATCTTGTGATGGCCATCTTGTATCCACATGGGGACAAGATCTTTGACCACATGGGGGTAGCCCTCTTGTGTGTTGGAGTGATGGTCAATCTGAATATTACTCTTTTATTAGATAGGTTACTATACAGAACTTTTTATATTTTTATTTTTTTAATATATTTTATTGATTTTTTACAGAGCAGAAGGGAGAGGGATAGAAAGTCAGAAACATCGATGAGAGAGAGACATCGTTCAGCTGCCTCTTGCATGCCCCCTACTGGGGATGTGCCCGCAGCCAAGGTACATGCCCTTGACCGGAATCAAACCCGGGACCCTTCAGTCCACAGTCCGACACTCTATCCACTGAGCCAAATAGGTCTCGGCTGTACAAAACTTTTTAAAACAACACACAAATCTTCCTATCTAATAAACATGAAATATGCAAATTGACCATCACTCCAAAACAAAGATGGTGGTGCCCAAAGCCAATAAGGAGGGAATATGCAAATTGATGTGACAAAGATGGCAGTGGCTGGGCTGGGACACTTGCATCATCACCACTGCAACAACCAAGGCATTTTCCTGTCCCGGCTGCTCTGGGCAGCATGTGTGTAGGTGTGGAGTAGCCATGATGGGACGGGACACCTGCTTTGAGGTTGGAATGGGGAGTGGAGGGAGCTGCAGGAGGGCAGCAAGGTGGAGCAGTGGCCAGAGTGAGGGTCCGGATCCTGAGTGCCAGAGGGAAACTGGTGCCGGCAGCCAGGGAAAGTAGGCCTATTCTTGCACAAAACTTCATGCATCGGGTCCCTTGTTTGTTTATATTGTTCAATAAAAAAAAGCAAGTCAAAGGGGAGTATACATAACACAACATCATTTACTACATCAATACAAAATTATGTTTATGTTTATTAAATTACATATAAAATGAAATTCCCTTTCTGAGAGTAAGAATAATACATGTGTACATAAGCAAAGTGCATATATAGTATGTATTTAGATGTATATATAGTACTTAAGGAGAAGGGTGAGGCCTAGGTATATATGAATGTGAAAGGGAAAGAGATGAACATTTACTTTTCCTCTCTTTAAATTTCTGTGTTGTTGGAATATTATGCAATTAACATGGATTCATAGTATAAAATTTTAAGAAAAATAAAGAAAACAATATTCTCAGTAATTGGCAATAAATTGTTAGTCTTTTTCTACACTTGGTTTAATCTTTACAAACATATACAGGTAACCGGACATGTGTCCTTTTTTTTAAGGATATTTCTTACAAGGAGCATTATATGAGCATTTTGTTTACTTGAGTAGATTCCTATAAAATTTTTCTTAGGAGTAATGAAACATAGCCAGAAGATCAATGTGATTCTTTGATCTTTGTAGCCGCCACATCCCTAATAATTATAGCCAATAAGGTGGAGGCAGGCTAGCTGTTTTCATTTTAATTTTATTCCTGAACTTCTATCATTATCTCTCTTCATGTCAAGCAGGTGGAATGAATAGTAGCTCCCATCTGAGACACTCGATGGTTTATGAAATTCTAAGACTGATTTAGAGTGATATTATTCATCTTCATCCCATATGTTATTGTTTGGCCCACAATAGTAACCCTGGCTTATCATTTTTCATCCCCCAAACAAAATATAATCTTTACAGAATCATACTGCTACTATGCCAGAAGGACAATATAATTATGCACATTCCATTTTTAATTCTGATTTGTAACTGTGTATCCTAAATATAAGTAAAGTTATATTTAAGGTACATTTAATAGTGATAACAGACTCATATTTTTAATTGAGTCTATTTGGGTAGCATTGATTAATAAAACCACACGGGTTTTAAGTGTACAAGTTTATATAACACATCATCTACATATTGCATTGTGCACCCACTACCCAAAGTCAAGTCTCTTTCCACTACCATTTACCTTCCCTTTGCTCTCTTCCACCTCCCCAACCCCATTTCCTCAGTCAATCACTATACTGTTGTCTATATCTAACAGATTCATATCGTTAGCGATGTTTCACATGGAACAATTTGAATAAAGCTGGCATGATTTTGCTTCAGAGAAACTAATAACAGTTAGTTACTTGATTGACCCGTTTCTGGTTCCTGATATTTTAGTCCATGATGTAAGCATAGGATATTTAGCCTGTGAGTTCTGGGGACTAAGAACAATACTCATCAATGCATCATTCTGGTGGGAAGGGAAAATGAAGCAGTAGAGGAATAGAAAATGTCAGTTATTCTGGGGCCCAGGAGAGGATTAAACTCTAAATTCTTGTAGGGAATTAGTAAAGAGGGAAATAGTCATGTATTTGTGTCCCTGAATAAGTATATTCTGCTCATATTGATTCATTGTGTCACATAATTATGGATTTGTTGTTGTTGCTAATCCTCACCTGAGGATATTTTTTCCATTGATTTTTAGAGAAACTGAAGGAAGGGAGAGGGGGAGAGAGAGAGAGAGAGAGAGAGGGAGGGAGGGAGGGAAGGAGGAGAGAGAGAGAGAGAGAGAGAGAGAGAGAGAGAGAGAGAGAGGAAGGGAGAAAAAGAGAGAGAAAGAGAGGTGTGAGAAATTGGTTGCCTCCCCCAAGTGCCCTAACCGGGGTCTGGAATCAAACCTGCAGCCCAGATAGGTGCCCTTGACCAGGAATTGAACCCGAAACCGTTCAGTGAGTGGATCAATGCTCAGACCACTGAGCCTCACCAACTATGGCTATAGATTTTTTGCTTTTCCCCTACTTCATCACTTGAACATGTATAAACATATAAAAATGAAAGCTTCTGAAAATTTAACTTATGTGGATTTCGATGCACTTGGTCATATCTATTATCATTGATTTAAATAGGAATATTAAGGTGAATATTAAAAGACAACTAATTTTATCTTAGAGCTTTATAGGTCATAAAGCCTATGAAAATTCTGAGTCTCCCAGAGACCTAAGAAACTGGCATCTTGTGTTTTTCCACTAGAATTTTCTTTGATGGCTTTTATGTCTGGATTCACAAAATGTTTCTGTCCAATTTTTTGCTTTAAACAATATTTTTTCCAGCTTTATCATGCAGCTGTATTGGTATTTTCCTTCACAGAGTAAACAAACAAGAATTAAAAAGTGCAGTAAAAAAATTGTGATTTTTAAAGTCTTTCAAATTTTTTTCCTAATAAAATTTGTATAGTTAAAATTTCCTAATTAATTTTTTATCTTATAAATCAATCCTTATTTTATTATTTTCTTTCTATTTCATTATGCTATTGTCCTGACTGGTTTACTAAAATTAATATTTATATTATCCAACAATTGATCATATTTTCTCCATACTTATGATTCCTATATAACATTTAATTTTTAGCTAATGCTATTATTTTATGTGTAATAGAGATATAAACTCTCTTTTTGTATCCTAAAAAGTATGTGTCCATTCCATTTAATGTCGTTATCTGTAATCTTAACAATAAAAGAGTAAAATGCTCATTAGACCGAACAGCTGAATGACCTTCCGTACATCCTTCTGGATGACCTTCTACATGAAGCTGGGGCTACGAGGGCTGAGGCGGCCATTGTGGCTGTGAGGGCCAAGCTCCTTGCATAAATTCATGCATTGGGCCTTTAGTTATCTTATAATCAGTGACTCGTTTTCTTCAGTATTTTTGTGTGGGACAGGGTGTAAGCATGTGTGTCTGTGTGTATGTATTTCATGATTGATCCATTTCAGAAACAGTTTTAAATATCCCCTGCATGAAAAAAAACACATGGAGGAGAAAAAAGAAAATTAATGTGTTGACCACTGTGGAATACATTTATCTAAAACAGAAGGAGTAAATGTTTCTAAACACTTGTGATAAATTAATAGGTACAACATGGCACTGAAATTTATTCTTTGCTTTCTTGAAACAAAAGAAAAAAGAAACATATTGGATTGTAACCTTTCATCTGAAAGCGTATGTATACATCAACTAAGACAAACTATATTTGTCTTAAAATCCAACAGAAAACAATATTCATTCAACAAGCATGTGTTGAGACGCGTTGTAATATGTGATCAAAATACAAATCTGCCGCTCAAAATTAAGGCGAATCAGGAAAACCCAATATGAATGATAAAAACAAAAACTTATTGTAAGATCTTACATTCCCCTGGGGGAAATGGGGGGTTTGGGGAATTCTGATCAGACCTAGTGCGGATTAACGTTAAGGTTAAAAAGAAGAGCCAAACCAAAACAAAACAAGAAAATTTTTAAAAATATAAATAAAATCGATTCCAATTCCTAAAAATATATACCAGCTTAGTGAGAAAGTACCCAGCTATGACAGTCAGAGCACAAATTTAAAGGCATTAAAGATTACTAGGACAATAAAATCCAGTTTCCCACACATCCTTTTAAGTTTAAATGATTTTCTTTATTCTTTATTTGGGTTATACAGTTTAATTAAAATTTTTCATCTTACTATGTCCTATTTTAAAATCTGTTTGTTTTTTGTTGTGTTTTTTTTTATCTGCCCTCGTTGAGTTAAGATTTTAAAAACTATTTCATTTCATAACTCTTTTTAAAAATTACTTTTCATTGTTGACCAATGGCTTACAATGTACATCTGTAACTGATCTTATTTCTAGGGGAGAAAAGGGTATAAAGAATGGAGGAACAGACATTGTCTTTCCCAGAGCAGCTGCTATGCCTCTCCGAAAGAGTGAACCACTAAAGGATCAATATCACTAGTGTCACCAGTGATTCTGGGAGCTCCTGTGATGTTTGTGGAGTGGAACCCATGGGTGGATGTGTATTCTTCTTATACCTGTGACTTTCCAGGGTTCTTACCTTCTCTTGCTGGCCTGCACACTACATTTCACAATTCATTGACACTTTCACCAATTTCTTCTTACAACTGTCTGATCACATCTACCCAGGAATGTAAATACTTATGTCTTCCCTTTCATTACAGGTGCTTGTCTTCCTGCAGATTTCAGGTTGTTTTCCCTGTGGCCTCTAATCTATAATCAGTTGTAGAATGTTAGTGAAAACGCACATTGTCCTGTTTGTTGGTTGATTGGTTGGTTAAAATGTTGGTTTAAGAATGCAAAGAGTGCTTCTACCAGTTTCCTGTATTCTAAGATATCAGAGGTAACAGTACTCTTTAAATAAAAAGAATAAATATCAGTTTAGTAATTAACAACATTATATCCATAATTTCCTACTAACATTTCAAGAAGCATGAAGACATAACCCATAAATCGTTACATTAACAGTTGATCAAAATAAATTCAGAAATAACACAATGTGAAAATTTTCATGAAAGAATATTGAAACATGTATTTAAAATTATTTAAATAAATTAATGTGTATAATGAATGAGCACAAGGAAAATAGAAGTTCAGAAATATAAACTTTAATAAATGAAAATCATGCCCAGCCAGCATGGCTCAGTGGTTGAGCATCGATTTATGGACCAGGAGGTTGTGGTTCGATGGTTCAACTCCAGGTCAGGGTACATACCCAGGTTGCAGGTGCGACCCCCAGTGGGAGGTGTGCAGGAGGAAGCCAATCAATGATTCTTTCTCATCATTGGTGTTTCTTTCTTGCTCTTCCTCTCCCTTCTTCTCTGAAATCCAATATATATATATATATATATATATATATATATATATATATATATATATATATTGGAAGTCTTGATTCTAAAACAATTTTTGCAATGAAAAGTTTCCTGGGTGAGCTTACCAGCTAATTAGGTCTTCAAAATAAAACAAAGTGGGCGAATCTGACATTTTCTAGTCACTAACAATGAAATATAGCCTTCAATTTTATAAATGGGTCATATACATCCATCAACCAGTAAAAAATAATTTGAGTCCATTATTTGCCTTATAGTGAGCTAATTATAGAAATAAAAAATACTTAGCATTAATAATATCTTTGCATAAATAGTGATGAAATGAATGAAACATTTAGTAAATTACTAAGTATATGTATATGATCTTGTCAGTGCTTTAGAAATTCAGAATTCAAAGTGTGAATTGACTATAACAGACAACATTATTTTATCAAATTCACACTTGAAAGATGGAAACAATCAAAGAAATAAATACATAGAAATTACTGTGTGCAGGCTCTTGGTTTTAAATTTTCACATATTTTATGATGTTAAATTTTATAGCAACCTTCTAAGAAAGTAATATTATCTCCACTTTATGTATATAAAAACAGTCACAAGTCAGGTTATTATTATCCCAAAGTATAGTAATGACAACCTTATCACGCAGATCCAGACTATCTGGTTTTAGGGTGGATACTCTTTCAGTATTCACTCTACTGCTTCATCAGACTGAATGTCAGCCAAAGATAATGGAATATTTTAAACAAAAGTACAGGATGGGAATTTATCTGCCATATTTTGGTGATAGCAAAGAGATCCCTCTAACGGTAAAATATGATTGAAGTTTCAATTCTTTGGGAAATGTTGGCTAGGTAGGACAAGATCAGGCAAATGACGTTCTTCTCTACTGTTTTGCAAAACTGCTGAGAGTCTTCCATAGGCACAAATAGAATCCCTGTTCTTTCCATTGATTTCTAGGCTAAGACAGAAATGCAAACTGTGTTGGTTATTGAGATGGAAATCCTTTCTAAGTGATGGACCTGGAGCTAAAAATATCAGCAGGGAAACTGAATTCACAAAGCACCACTTCACATGACACAAGGCAAACTATTAGCCCAATCGGTATTTTTAATAGAGTTGCCTTCTGTGACTCCATTATAGCTTTCTCAGAAGTCTTTGCCTAAAGATTTTAAATTATTTGGTTTAAGGCAAGACCAAAATAATCGGCCTTTGAGAAACTAAGCCTTTTATTGGGAAGACATGCTTTTTCTTGTTGTTATTCTTCATTGTAAGAATTTAAGAACTTTACCTTTGCTTTAGTGCCCTGAACTTATCATGAGGAAAGCACCGTTATATGCATGACATTGAATTATTTCTGATAGGTATATATCCTACTACCATCTACCCTTCCTTGTTTTGTCTGCTACCAATTGCCTTTGAACAGTGAAAACTTCAACTTCTATACAAGTAGTATGCATTTTGTGTGTATATGTACAGCCAATAAAGTATTCCTATGTGGCATCACTTCTAAAAAGAAGTATAATCATCATAAAAACTATTGATTTCTCAAGAAATAATTATCTGATATCATTGTAGAGATACTGCAATAAGTAGCCACGGTTCATTAATTTGCCCAGCAGCACACTATACTCAGCAGTAAACATTTGTATCAATGCCAATTATTTGAAATGGTGTGAGGAAAAATGAAAACTCATCCAAGAGTCTGGGGTGCTCCAACTGTTTCTGATGCTGTTTGGGGTAAATTAGAAGGCAAACACTATTTCAATATATTTAGCTTAAAATCTGATGAAAATAGTTATAAACAGTATCAGATAAATTTCTTAGGTGAAAATTCATCTTCCCTTGCCAAGATCAGGAATGTTTTTGCTCCATACCATAAAACAAAGGTAATTTTAAGGACTTAGCATGATGTCAGTATTAAAACAAGATGGAAAAATATTGATTAAATATATTGTTGAAAAAATAATATATGAAAAATAAATGGGTCTTCATTTATAAACAACCACAATACTAATATGCAATTATTATCAGACCTCAAGATCAGTAAAATTTCTTGTCCTACAATGGTGAAGGACATAATGCTTTAACAGTATCAACTTTTAGCTAGAAGCAATATTCATAATGTGTTTTAAGGCTTTTGTACAAATATCGAGCAACCAAATATATAAAACACATAATTTCAGGAAAATATATTTTATCAAAAATGAGTTACTTCTTTTTAATATAGAATCAGAGTATAATCTTTTTTCCCTTTTAGGCTTTGACTTGTAGCAATATTAACCTACATAGTGATATATTTCTTTTCTCTGTCTATTAATATGTATGTTTGTCTTATAATTTAACTCTAATTTATATGTGTTCCTGCATTATAAACTAATTTAAACAGTTATATTAATTTATTATTAATAAAAACTCCATATTATATAAGCATATCAGTCAATTTAATTCCAGAGAAAAAGCAAGTCCATACTTTTAACACTTCCAGGAATTATTAGAGCAATATTTATGAGTCAGACATCATTTTAGTCATAAAATAACTTGCATGGTGACTGAATTAAATTCAATAATTAGTAGTTGTTAGTACCTTTTGAAAGCCTGAATTGTGGTAGGTGCTATAAGTTAGACTTTTTGATTAAAAAATGAGTATGATGTGATTCATAAAAGTAAACAAATTCATCCAGTCTAATCCTGTGAAAGTAGGCATTTTGATTCAATCTTTTTGAGTTATTTTACAGATATTCTATAAATATTTTTTGTAGTTATGCTAACAATACCACCAGTCTGTTAGAAATATACCTTCACTTACTTTTCTCAGTCTTTAAATGTTCTATATGAAAATCTTCAGGATTTTTTCCTTCAAACCCTTAGGAATTTTATTTATATAAATGACATGAAATAGAGAGGAACCAAGATGGTGACATAGGTAAACACCTATCTTCCTGCCCCACACAATTCCAAAACTACAACTTAACAACAGAACAAACATTATCAGAATAACCAGAAAGTTGGCTGAGTGAAAACTCCACAAATAAAAGTAAAAATAGGACACTGTGACTCAGAGGAGCAGTGGAGCACAGCCTTGAAGATATGCGCAGAGCCAGAGGTTTGGAGCCGTGCTCACACGTGAGCGGAAAGGGCGGGTGACTGCAAACCTGGCCGGTTTTCTCCAACAGGGAGGGCAAAAGCGTCCCACTGCACTGATTCCCCAGTTCCAGGCAAGATCCAGGGAAGGCACGCTGAAACCCAGGCGCAGCAGAGGGTGAGATTGTGGAGAGTGCGAGTAAACTTGGAACAGCGGTTTGCACGTAAACTTGGGAACAGAAATGCACAACCACGCAGACAGGACTCGTGACTTGCTCCCTCGTTCGGGAGACCACCGGACTGCTTTGTTTTTCAACACTGGGCGAGACTTTGGGTGTGCAGACTCATTTGGGGAGAGGCAGAGTTGTCTGGCAGCAGGTGAAGACTGGCGGCGACTTTCTCACAGAGGTACGTGCAGCCGTTACCACCTGGCACAGAGACCCACACACCGCATAGGGCAGAGCTGACGCTGCCTGCTCATCCCAGAGACTGTGCCCATCCAATCTGAACACAGCTTACCTTCACAGTCAATTGGCCTGGAGGTCAAACCCTCTTAGTTTAACAATAATGATCTGGGTTTAACTTCAACAATACTGTACAACCCATAAAGGATTGCAGTAAGAATACCCACCTCAGGTAACTGCAACTTTCTCCCTTTCTATTAATTATATTAACTAGCTAATTATAATGATACCACTAAGATACATTAGATATTATAGAAGTATTTTATTTTACTAATTTTAACAAGAGGCCTAGTACATGAAATTCATGCACTTGGGGGGGAAGACCCTTAGCCTGACCTTCACGCTCTCGCAGTTCAGGACCCTCAGGGGATGTCCATATGCTGGCTTAGGTCTGCAGTTAGACATCCCTCTTGCAGTCTGGGATCCCGCTAGCAATCCAGGACCCTCACTCCTTACTGCCTACTTACTCGCTGCTCCTTAAAGATGCCACAAAGGCAGGAGAGGCTCCTGCCACCTCCCCTATGCTCTGCAGCTGTGAGCCCATGTTGACCAGAAAAGAGACCTGCTCACCCGTTGCCTGGAGCATTAACCTGGGCTTGGTGTGGGTGATGGGGGTTGTGGAGTCTGGGCATCTGCAGTCTTCAGCCATTTCCAGCATGGCCATCGGCTGGTCAGGACCTGGAAGGATGGCCCCTCTGTGCTGAGACACAGAGGGCCTGTCACTTTCCCAGGGGCAGTCACTTTTCCAGTGGCCATTTTGACCGCAGGGCATGGTTGGAGGCCGGGGCTGGAGGCACGGCTTTTTCCAGTCGGTGGCCTTGTTTCCGCATGTGAAGCATTCTCCAGGCAATGCTTGTCCTCGTGTTGAACCCCCACCATGCACAGTTCGTGGGCCTCAGATATGCTTTAAGGCTTGTGTTTGCAGGGTCACCTTCTAAGGCGGGCCTATTCTGCTTGCTTCCCAAGGGGAATTAAGAGTTAAATGCCATGTTCGGATCTCGGACCTGGGTTTGAGGCATAAAGAGAGGGGAGGGGAGGCAGGGTGAAGCAGGCTGCAGGCCAGGAGAGGAGGAGCCTGGTGTGGGTGGCCACACCAAGTGGGGTCCAGGGGGCGGGACTTGCCATGCCAATATGGCGGCCCAGAGCAGAATGAAGGGCCATGTGGTCAGGGTCAAAAGAGCAAGGCAAACAGAAATTCCCCTTAGCTGTTTGGGGTAGCAGGAGGTTCTCTCGCTTCGTGGCAGCCTCTGGTCTTGTGGAGTTGGTTCCTACAGGTGTAGAGAGTTGGTTCCCACAGAGGCCTGGTGGCAGCGGCGGAAGAGAACAGAAGAGGGGCAGCTGCAGTGTGGCAAAAGAGGAGGGAGAGGAGAAGGAGAGGCGGAGAGGAGATAACGGCTGGGTTGGAAAAGTAAAGAGAGCGACAGAGAGAGGGGCAGTTTGAGGGGGTTCGGTGTGGGAGGAGCGGTTCGGGCAAGGAGGATTTGGTGGGAAGAACAGCAGGAGCAGAGGTCAGGGTGGGAATGGAGGTCCCAAAAAGCCTGAATGTATGAGAATATCCCAATTTGTAAAAATTTTGGAGGAGACACCCGAGAGGGGTCTGGGGATCGATCTTGGACTCAGAGGCACCCATGACTTCCCTCTAGGATGGGAAACCTGGACCCCTGAGTGTCGAGAAGTAACAGATATGTAGGAGGTGTCCCCCCACTTGATATTTGCCTCCGGATGGAACAGTGGACAGGTAGGCGATTGGAAGGCATCCCCTACAATCGTCTCCTGCAAGGACTCCAGGAGTCTGGAATGGAGGGGAATCTCAGCACTGCCATGTCCAGGACGAGAAACCCCAGTGGCAACACAGGGTCCAGGGAGGGGGTAAGGACTCCAAGAGTCTGGAATGGAAAAACTTACAGATCGAAAAAAAGTTGGCGGAGCCTCTGGGTCCAAGGTGCTGGAAAGCGGCGAGGAGAATGAGAGAGGGGAGACTCTTGCCCCTGGTCTGAATGACCAGGACGGGTCACAAAACCCCTCTCCCGGGTTTCGGCACCAAAATATAAGGTTCTACGCCGCTGTGAGAGGAACTGGAAACAGGGAGTTCGAATAAGTGAGCAAATTAATCAGGCTTTATTGGGGGTCTCCAGGTGGGTTCACAGGCTCGGGGGGAATGGAGCCGGGGAATCCACACCCTGTGACTGGGGCCAGGGGAAGGGGAAAAGAGGGGACCCAGCCGGACCGCCTCCCGGACTGCCTGGGAGAACAGTCCGGGAGAAAAGGTGCCACGTGGCTCACTGAGACATCATTTAAGGGCTGGAACAGGCAGGTGTTGGGCCCAGGGCAGAATGGGAAGGGGTGGGACACAGGGCACTTTGGTATGTGATTGATTGATGGCTCAATGTCTCTGTCAATTACATCATAACTCCGCCCACCAGTTGGGGGGGTACCTGTCACTAATCCTTCTCTTTCTATAAGTTCATAATAGCAACTTTGGTGGCATAAGTTCCTTAGGTTGCAGGCCTAAGCCGTTACTTCCTTGGCAGATATTTTATTTATTTATTTATTTATTTATTTATTTATTTATTTAAGAAACACCATCTTACATTTATTGAGTTCTCAAAAGCTTAAGTCAAACAGGTAATGTAACATTATCCTTTCAAAGAAAGCACCATCTGATATTACCTTTCTTAAATATATATATATATATATATATATATATATATATATATATATATACTTTTATTGATTTCCAAGAAGAAGGGAAAGGGAAAGAGAGATAGAAACATCAATGATGAGAGAGACTCATTGATTGGATGCCTCCTGCATGCCCCCTACTGGGGATAGAGCCCACAACCCGGGCATGTGTCCTTGACTGGAATTGAACCTGGGACCCTTTAGTCAGCAGGCTGATACTCTATATATGCACTAAGCCAAACCAGGTAGGTTTAGCTGGGACCCTTTAGTCAGCAGGCTGATACTCTATGTATGCATTAAGCCAAACCATTTAATATTTCTAATATTTCAAAACTCTATTGGATTTTTTAGCATTGGATACAATACTACTGAAATCCAATGTTATGCAAACCACAGTTACATTTCTTTCTCCTGCCCTTCCCCAGCTTGTTTTTACCAGTGCTTCAGTCTTTAATTCCAAGCGGAGATTACAGTGATTAGAGAGCAAAACCCTACTTGGGCTTCTTTGTAGATTCTGTATTACCAAGAGCCTTTTCAGGACTTACCTTCTCATAACACAGCATCTAATCACAAAAATTTTCAGTATTTGGTCTAGATGTTGCAAAATTCCTTAAGCTAGAGAACTAAAATAAAGGCTAAAAGGAAATTTACATTTTACTAAATTTGCATTCAGCTCAATAACAATAGAACATTTTCCTCAGCACCTGCCATAGAGAGCAGATATTTAACACCTTTCCAACTTTAGAAGTACTGGGAACTGATTAACAATGCAAAATTGTAAAGTAGATTCAAAATGAAGGTCAAAGGAAAGCCAGAACTCAAGAATTATAAAATTAAGTCAAATTTAGGTTAAGCACATAAATATTTAGTTTTGTGCATTTTTCATATTCATGCTTGTAAAAGTGGTTCTTCATTGTTGTCATGGCTCAATATAAAAATATATATTAAAAAAATAGTGTATATGTAAGGCAGCAGAGTTAGAAGCAGTGACAGGTAAACTGCACCCTGAAAATGTAAGGAGGCACCAAATCCGGCAGGCGCCAGCCAGACTAGATCAGTAAGACCCATGTCCTGCTATCACAGCAGGGTGAGTTGCCCCAAAGCACTAACAAGGAGGTGAAACACAGGTCGTTCCACCCAGCTGGTCAAGGGTCTTAGGAAATTGCCAAACCATGGTCTTGGGAAAACAAAATGTAAATATTCCCTTTGTGACATCCAGGGCTTCATGTTGTTACAACTCTACTTTAGGCCATAAATCCGTTACAACTCTACTTTAGGCCATAAGGGTCACGCCTGGGGGGGGGGGGGGGGGGGGAGACCAGGCCAGAGGGCCGCAATGCCAGGAAGCCGAAAGTCTGTGTAACTGAAAACCCCTGAATGTCCTGACTCCCACCCCCCATAGATAAGGTCTT
Source organism: Antrozous pallidus (assembly GCA_027563665.1). Lineage (NCBI taxonomy): Eukaryota > Metazoa > Chordata > Mammalia > Chiroptera > Vespertilionidae > Antrozous > Antrozous pallidus. The sequence continues at coordinate 62,948,135 of CM050508.1, read as the reverse complement.
TTGTTTGTGACTCTGTATAAATACCCTGCTGTACTCTGGTTCGGGGCTCTCAGCCTCTACTCTGACTTCAGGGTAGGTTGTGAGCCCCAGCATGCTTGGTGAATAAACCCTTTGCTGTTTGCATGAGAACGTCTCTTGGTGCCTTTGTGAGAGCGGCAGGCGTCCCGGGCTTAACATATATATACCCTTGTACATAGAAGTGAGGAGAAATAAATCTGATAAACTAAGATTTCAAATATGAACCCTGAAATGCATTGACTTGAAAAAATTAAAATATGAGTCCTGTGTCAATATTGCCTTCATTTATAGAAAACATGCTCAGAATATTATTTTGTTGGTACTTTGCATAACATGTGATAAACAGTGGACCAAAAAGGGGCCACATACTTAATGTGACAAGATCAGGTGGGCCCTACAAACTCAGAGACCAAGAGTAACCACATAGGATGATCTGAACATAAAAATTTCTAACAGAAAGTTATTGACTGGTTTGGCTCAGTGGATAGAAAAAAAAAAAAAAAAAAAAAAAAAAAGTTATTGCCCATAATCACTTCCTTGACCTAAGTCAGTTGTTCAACTGAGTTTTTTGCATCAAAAATAATGTTTCTTTGGAATGTAGGAGGTATCTTCTTTCCTAGACCCCTCAGGGCAAACCACACCATCGCAGGAAACTACAAAACTCTTCATTGTTATCTGGTTCCCCAAATACTATCTCTATGTGCAGTAAATGTTAATTGTTAACTATCCTATACCCACCAGTAAAAAAGAAGTATGTGTTTCTCCATTTTACTTTTTATCCAATCCCAGAGATCTCCTCACTTTGCTTCTCCAACCCCCTTAATCTACCACCAATAGATTTTATGTAACACTCCTCGTATCTCCTCCTTTGATTCTAAAGTGTAAAATAAACTGGAAAACTGCTATTCTCTGGAGCATTTTCTCAGTCAGTGGAGAATTTGATTACTGGTAATTGTCATTGGTTTGACTCAAATAAACTCATAAAAATTCTCTATAGGTTTGGATATTTCTTATATTAACAACCTTTATTTCTCTCCACATGGTGAAAGTGAAATGCATTTCACATTATGTCACTCAGGCTGAACTACTATTTCCCTAATATTTTCTATTACTCTTGAGTGTGCTTTTTATTGGCAAGGTTTACATAAAGGACCTAAAATTGCATAAGATTCAGTGTTGTTTTAGGATGAACAAGACAGTCACAAACTTCCTAAAATAAAAAGGGTTTGAAACTGAACAATGAATGAGTCTGGGCTGCCTGTTACTGAGAGGGTTCATTTGAAATGCAGGCAGACAGGGCAGGAGTCTGGTGGAAAACAAAGGCAGGTGAAACATAGGGAGGGACAGAATGGCAGTTTGAGCAGCCTAACCACAGGAACCAAACACACAGAAACAATAAAATGTCTCTGGACTGAAAGCAGGAGGCACGGGAAAACAAGGGGAGGGCCTGTAGCAACAAGATATATGAACACATAGATACAGAAAAAGTTCAGCATAGGGACAGAGGAAGAACACATAGAAACAGGGAAAGTTCAGGTCTGTTGCTGGGCAAAAACAGTTGAGTGAATCAATCAGGTGATGACACAGATAAATACAGAAGCAGGCCTGTAGCAATATATCACTGGACTACAGGCCTTTAAGGGGCAGCCCATTATTGGGTCCCCCTCCCCTTGCGGAGAGTCTGAATCTGCTTGTAATAAATTTTCTACACCTTTGCTTAAGTCTTCTAGTCCTTGGAGCTCATTCTTCAGCTTTGCGAAACCCCCACCTCCCCAGGAAATCACCTCAGCTAACTGTTCCAGTTGAGCCAATTATGCAGAGAAAGGGTTAATTCATATATTGCAGGCCGCATGGGAGAGTAGCAACTCATCCACAAAAATCTGCTCTACCCACCCCCACCCTCACTCCACCATAAGCCAGCTGCTTATATTGGGTAGAAGGACAAAGGTTACAGGGGACAGTAGGCAAAAGGAATAAGAATGGGTAAAATGATTACAAATTACAGGCAATACAGGCTGGGGATAGGGTGGAGGGGGGCGCTGCAAAGGGTGGGCACCAAACGGGGCTCCATTGTTTCAGGCAGTTCTCAGGTAAGAAAAATGGACACATTTTGAGATAAACTCCCAGGTGGGGGAAGGAGGGGTTGTACTACTGCTAGGCAGATCAGAATGTGCTTTCTTTAATCAAAACAAAACAAAACAATTACAGTTAACAGAACATGATTAATATTTCTTATAACTATAGCTGGTTTCCACTATTCTATTTCTCCCTCCTGGCCTTAACAGGTTCAACATTACTGTAGAGTCTAAATGCAACACTGCCTCAAAATCTATTTCTAATAACTGACCTCTATGGGGATTCTATTTATTATTTGGGTAATTGACTAATTCAGACACTGGCCTCCTTAAAACCTGAACTAACCTTGACAGAGACTTTTAGTTCTACTTATGGCATAGAAAATGTTCTAATTTTTTCTCTCTATTTACATCTAAATCAGAATTGCAACAAAACCCTCTACCCAGAAAGGAATTTTGCTTTCTTTAAAGTGTTAACTCTATACATTTGTACATATGGATAAGACAATGCAAAGTAATGGTTGATATTGTTTCACAATTTCTTCATATAAAGACCTGTTATCTATTTGGGTTACTGACTGGGACCTTGATTCTTCTCATCTATGCAGAAAAAAAAAAACGTTAAGGTCAGCGGAAAATAAAAGTAAAGCAAAGTGGGATTTATTAAAGATACACTCCAAGCAAGGAGCAGGCCATTTGCGAGACAATGGCCCTAAACTCCTGGGTTAAACAGTTGAAACAAAAAAGATGTAATCTGAGAGATGAAGAGACAAGAAGGAAAGGAGACCTGGATTCTTGTCTTCTTGAGGGAAAGATTTCAATCAAGAGACAAAGTGTAGAAAAGCAAGTAAAATTTATTGATCACAGCAAAAATGTACTTAGGACAGAGAAACAAGCAAGGGCATCGAAGTAACAGGAGAGCCTAGTCTGGGCTTATTTAGCTCACTGGGAACTCAGAGAAAAAGGGGGAAAGTGGGGCCCTGAAGATAGGTTCAGGGGGTTAGCCCAGGGCGAACTGCTACTGCCCATTGCTGCCTTGTTGGCAAGTCTCCTGGGGTCTTTTAGAAGTTGGGGGTGGGGAGGGAGAGGATAAAAGGAGGGGAATGGAATTGGCATGCTCCCTGGAGGGAGAACACTCTAGGACCTTCCTTTTCAGGGGTTTTAAAAGCTGTACGCTTAGGGGTGAACTTAGGGTAGCATTAATAGAATATTCATCAGCTTTATGCTTATTTACCAAAATGAGATAAATTGTCTTAATCTGTATCCTTGGGTGTGGTTGGTAAATGGCATTAATTGGATTTCTGTTACCTGTCTCCCTGAGTAGGGTGATTTAAACTACCCTTTAGCTGGGGAGAAGTGCAAACCATTTATTCTTAAGTGTCCTTGGTTTAGGGAAGATAGGATTTATTACATGGACACAAACTGCTGTTTAACTATCTCAGCTTCCCCATTCTACTTGTCCTGGAATTTTCCTAGCTTCTTTTTAAAAAATAGGTATTTTATTGATTTCAGAGAGAAAGGGAGAGGGAGAAAGAGATAGAAACATCAATGGGAGAGAGATATACAAAAAAAGTTGCTTTCAAGGCAGGGGATGGAGCCTGCAACCAAGGTATGTGCCCTTGATCGAAATCAAATCCAAAACCCTTCAGTTCTTGGGCCAATGTTCTAGTCACTGAGCTAAATTGGCTAGGGCTTTCCTAGCTTCTTATCCTATCTAATAAAAGAGTAATATGCAAATTGAGGGATCCTTAGCTACACCCACAAGCCACGCCCGCCAGCCATAACCACCGGTTAATCAGGAGCTGGGGCAGAGCCAGCCTGGGCTATAGGAGGTGGGGCCATGGAGGGCAGGGTCAAGGCAACCCAGGCCATGGAGGGCAGGACCAAGGTGGCCAGCATGCGCTGGCCAGGGAGAAGGCCTCGGCTGGAGGGGTGGGGCTGAGGCCAGTGCTAGCCAGACACAAGCTGGCTGGGGCCAAGGGTGGGGAGGTGGTGTGGCTCGGAAAAAGCCAGCCATCGGCCCCATTGCAGGTTATGGCTGGGTGCCCAAGGCCTAATGTCTTGGCCAGAGGCGTTAGGCCTGGGGAGGCTGTGGGTGAGTGGTCAGTAGGACATCCCCTAAGGGCTCCCAGTATGTACGAGGGGCAGGTTGGGCTGAGGGATCACCCACCCCCCAGTGCACAAATTTCATGCACCAGGCCCCTAGTCAATGCTAATAAAAGGTTAATATGCTAATTAGACTGGGAGACTTTCCAGGAGACCTTCTAGACATTCTTCTGGACAAAGCCATGCTGGTGGGGCTGAGGTAGAGGCAGTTAGGGGCCAATAGGGGAAAGCAGTTGTGGGTGATCAGGCCGATGGTGGGGGGGAAGTTGGGGGTGAGCAGGTCAGAAGGGGGGGAGGTTGGGGGGTAAGATAGCCAGTGGGAGGGCATTTGGGGGAGAGTAGGCTGGCAGGGAGGGCAGGTGGTAATCAGGCAAGCAGGCAGGTGAGTGGTTAGAAGCCAGCAGTCCCAGATTTTGAGAGGGATGTCTGACTGCTGGCAATAGGACATTCCCCAAGGGGTCCCAGATTGGAGAGGGTGCAGGCCGGGCTGAGGGACAACCCTCCCTATCCCACTCATACACGAATATCATGCACCAGGCCACTAGTTCTTCTATAACAGACTTACTTTCATTTATATCCCATTTATTTTTTACAAATGATTCCACTTTGAACAACATCAAAGACAACTATAAAACAGGGAGCTAGATCACTTTTAGATTATTGACAACTATTAAAATCTTTTACCATCACATTTATATCCCTAGAATATAGAAAATATTAATCCACGGTGACTTTGTAGATACTTGCTTATGGAAGGAAAGCATGAAGGTACAGGCAGAATAAAAGAGGAGGTTGAGGAATAGATTCTTGAAAAGAACATTTAAAAAGATTCAAACCTTTGCTCTTTCAACTACTGATCTTTCCAGAATCCTAAAGCAAACAGAGAATTGATCTAGCTCTGATATTTGACTTTTAATATTGTATTTTTATTAGACTTATGCTCTACAGATGCATAGTAATATAAAAATAAAAGAATAACATCTACTGTGGATGTTCTTAAATATTCATTTTCCTTAAATATCCCGCCAACATTTTAATTTTCTATCTTTGATTTCATAATATAAAGTTCATATGTAACTTCTTAAAATAGGCTTACACAAATATTTTCAATTTCTATAAAATTATTTTATCCCAAGTTCTCTTCACATCTCTCTCTCTCTCTCTCTCTCTCTCTCTCTCTCTCTCTCTCTCTCACACACACACACACACACACACACACATACACAGAATTGTTTGGGAGATAATTGATATACACAAACCTGTTATTGCTATTTTGGGTATTTTCTTCTGTCCCAGTATTAGTGCCAACTCGAATCCAATAGCAATTAATGCAATCTTTTGAGGCAGAAACTCTAATTGTGTTTGATTATTTTCAGTACACCCTTAGTTAATAATTGTGAAATATTACAGCACTATTTTTTACTCATTTCTGCCCGGAACATGTCACATGTATAGGCAATATCACTTTTTACAAAAAAAAAATCTTCCTGGAAACTATGTCATTATATAAATTGCCATGAAAAGCATAGTGCTTTTCTTGAAGATTAATGTAGTTATATCTCTGAGTAAAGAATTTATGTATAAGAAATAAACTTTAATATTGATTTTAAAATAATATACATCAAATTTTTTAATGAACCACACACCTTAATATAAACTTTAATGTATTACAGACTATGTATTTAAAAGAAAAAAACTTCTATTACATAGTATAGTGTAACTAGACTGTTATTGTTTTACTCTCGGTATACTAAATAAACAATACATTTATCTATTAATCATATTAAAATATTTTTGCCATCTCAAAATTTAGGTAGAATACTGAGATATTTTTTTATAATAAATAAGTTCTCATTAAAATTATGTCCAATCAAGTCAGAACTGTTTACTTCTCATAAATAAATTTTATTATTTACTTTGAAGTTTACACTTTTCAGCAGACTGACCTACTCCTAGATTATACCATCTATACTCAGTGAATGTGAGTGCTTGGCCAATGATAATTATTTTAATCCATTCTGAAAACATTTCAAAATTTTTTTCAATTGCAGTTGACATTTAACATTTTATCAGTTTCTAATACTCTAGAACCTGTGGATGTCACCTCATATAACAAAAATGACTTTGAAGATGTATCAAAGTAAGGATTTGGAGATAATTTTTGATTTTCCAAGTGGACACTAAATATAACCACTAGTATCTAAGTAGGAGGCAAAGGTACATTTCTCCACAGAAATAGATGTGACCAGGAGAGAAGATGACTGGAGTGAGGTCACCACCAGCCAGGCATGCTGGCTGTCTCTGGAAGTTGGTTTGAGCAGAGAACAAATCTCCTGTGGACACTCTGTAGGGAACCAACTCTGCCAACACAATAATTTTAATTCCATTTGACTCATTTTAGACTTCTGACCACCAACACTGCAAGAAAAAAAAAAGAAGTGTGTTACAAACTACTCATTTGCTAAAGTACAGTAGGACATTAATATAGTGACTGTGCTAGAATCTGGTATTTTCTTTTTAGTTCAGTTTTCAAAATCTTTAGTTTGTTGGTTAGGGTCAGATCCATGCATGCAGAACTCATAAGTGAGCCAGAGTATTTCCTTAGAACTCGATATGGATCTCATCAGTGTCTGCGGTCTCCCTGGTGCCTGCTAGTTCCTTTTAATCCTGTGGTGAGAAAATGTGTGCTCGAGCTATCTTGCTCTGCTGTGTGATTCCAAAAATGCATACTTATCTTAGGTCAAGTAGCAGGTGGATAGAGAGTGAGAGAAAAGAGCAAATGGGTGAGTGACTGCCTCACACTCTCTGAACTGCAGCTCATCGGTTGGGGTGAAAAGTGGTCCTTCCTTGGAATTTTGACTGCTATGGCATTCTTACTGCTGAGGTCATGACCTCCATAAGATTGCTTGAGAATCAGGACTAGAGTGGGTAGAGAAAAATTAAATGAGAAACATCACAATCTTTGAATGTTAGGAGTTCCATTGCACTTTTTTGAATTAGAACTAAAAGGATGTTTTTGGAACTGTTTATGTCTTTGCACAGGTGGCCACTTCTAGATTTTAGAGTTTGTTGAGAGCAGATGGGGGTGGAAGGTAAAGAGTCAGAGTATAAGGTGAGAAAATAAATCACAAACTTTTCACTAGCTCAGTGATAGTTCAAATTTTGGTCTTCTTCCCTGATCTACATGTTACCATTTCTTTTTCTGAATCCTCAAACAGCTGTCTCATAAATTCTATCCAGGTGGAATAGTGGTATTCAGTGAAAGAGACAGAGCAGGGTGTGCTCTTCCTGTGTCTATCAATCCTGAAATATACTCTAATTCCTATACTTTTAAAAATGACTTATAATGTGTTTATTTATTTTATTGCTTTTTATTAATTTCAGTTTTTATCTTAGTCTCTTTTCTTCAAGTATTTTATATATTTTGATGAATTGTCTTTTTATAAAATCTTTAGGTAAATATAAACTTTTTATAATTTTAATTAAAAATATAATTTTCACTAAATGCAGATATTTTGCTATTCATAATCTCCTTTTTATTACCTTCTAAATTTTATTTTGCTTTGATTCCTTCTTTGATTATATGGTTGCCTAATACCAAATGTCTAAGAAATCTTGTTTAATTTTAAATACTAATCTTTAATTGCATTTGATATTAGTGACAAGCATTATTGAATGTATTCTTAAGACACGGGTAGATTTGAAGATCCAAATGGGTGATTTTGAATTGTGAGATGGGAATAATATCCATCTTGCTTTACTGTAAAAAGGTTGGATTGTATTTAATATTAGCATTTTAGAAATCCCAGATAAATATATAACTTATTTTCCCTCTGGGAACTTATTGAGTCCACAAAAGTTTCTAGAAAGCCATACTATTATAAGATATTTATTTAATCTCTCACAATGTACCTCAAAACTTTTCAGTTTTCTGAGAGAGGATGAGGAATAGACAAGACTATCCAAATTCTTTATTAGATTCAGAAAAACCCTGCATGATGGTGCCAGACTCTTTAACTGTTAGTTATTCTGTTGTCTTTTTCTTGAGCCAAATCCGTAAGAGTTCTCCTGGAGTTGTCTTTGAATCCACGCTGGTAGCTACTTCTGGGTTTGAGAGTCACACAGACAAACCCTTTAGTTGTTCAGCCTATAAAGTCAAGGTGAAACAGTACAATCAAGGGAAAAATCATCCATTGTATAAAATTATTTATGATAAAAAGCACCTGTTAAATTATATTGTATTCATCACATTATTTTCCTTTAGGGAAAAATACTTATAATATTAGATTGTAATTTATTCAAGCTAATGTAACTTTAAACATGCATGATGGTTTGCAAATATAGACTATAATATGAGATGAACTTTTGGACACAGTTACATTTTATAGTTTTCCCATTAAACAATGTTTTTCTCATTAGAATATCATTTTTAAGAGTGAAGAGAGATTTTCTCAAAGACAATGGGTTCTTTTTCTGTACTTTCCCCTTGCTTTTCATACTCCGAATGGAAAAACTGGATGGAAGCCCAATGTCAATGAGTACATATTTTATAGTATGAATAGAAACTTCAAAATCAAGAACATTATATTAAACCTAAGTAGAATTCATTAAGTGCACTGATGTTGATGTTTCCAGCCACAAAATAACATTCATTAGCAGTTTATTCTGAAAATTTTTCAATCTTTTATATTGTCAGTGCAAAATGCAATTTTAATTTCTTAACCTGTCTCCTAGGAAACGTCAGGTATGCATCAGGAGCAAGTGGCACAATGCCTGGCACATGGCAGGGACTAGGCTAATGTTAAACAGACATAAATCTGGATCAATTAAATGGGAGATTACAATGATATCATCAAAGGTAAGTTTAGAAGTAACTATATATTTGAAACATTATCTCCTGCCTATTTCTATGTCTTGATAATCTTGATTGCTACTGTGAGGAAAATTTGAGATTATATGAGTTACAGCTGAGTTGTTGTATGAGTTACTCTGCAATATCTCTAACTTATTTAAAAATTAAGAACAGTTAAAATTATATATGCCCAATTCAAATGAAGAATTCTTGCAAAAATCTTTGGAGAATACTTGCCAAAGCACATATACTAGAGAAAGGCCTGTTAAATTTTAACTTATAAATTGGTTAATATGTTTATCCAGAAAATTTGTTGCAAATTTGCTTCTGTTATAAATAAGTAAGATCTAACCTTCCCTAAAGAAGCCCAAGAGCAAATAGATGATTAAACACACAACTGAAATTTATGTGATAAATACTAAAGTGGAGGAACAATGAATAGAGATAATTATTCTCATTTTATGGAAAATGTGACAGATTTCCAATGGGGTTTTAAATGAAGTGTAGAAGTTTTCTAGGAATTCGGGTGGAGAAAGTTAATATGGGAGGCATTCCAAGTAGTATTTTGAAGAAATATGATACAAGTTGTTCAATATGTTCAAAGGGTCAGTTGTAGGAAAGAAGTGGAGGGAGAAACAAGCATGGGCCAAGTCATGGATAGCTTTGATTATATGTTATATGCCATGTATTTATCTTATCTATGTATTATCTACCATCTATCATCTATCATTATCTACCTATCAATCATCTATCTTAAAAATCTTCCTGTACCTTTATAGAGATAATTCTCAAATACTTACCTCTAGACCTGTATGTACTACTCTGTCTTGATTTTTAGATACACATTTTCAAATGTCTTCTGAGCATTACTAATGTGCACTCCATCACTCCATAGTTTTAAAAATGTTACAATTAGAACTTACTCATTCAAATTCTCTCTCTCTCTCTCTTTTTTTTCTTTCTCTCTCTCATCTTCTACTCTCTTCATATCCCAACCCAACCTCTTCCAAACCAGAAGCCATCAACATGAATGCAATGGCAAATATTAATTTGAGTTCTTATCTCAAACATTCATTCATTTATGTATATGGATCAGAAGCATATTCTTTTCTGTGGTTTTAAGTGTCCAAACTTTCAAAGATAATACTTCTCAATATATATTTGAAGAAATTTTGGCTTGGAAAGTTTCTGGGGAAAAAATAGTAAAGAGATTGTGCTTATAACATACTAAAGGCCCAATGCATGAAGATTCATGTAAGAATGGACTTTTGGGAAGAGACAAGATGGGAGCATAGGTAAACACCTATAGTGCTGCCTTGCACAACAATTTCAAAAACACAAGTCAAAGACAAAATGGACATCATACAGAACCACCGGAAAGCTGGCTGAGTGGAAATTCTACAACTAGAAGGAAAAATAAAAGTACACTGAGACTCAGAGGACCTGCAGAGGACAGAGGTGCTGAAATGCAGAGACAGAGGTGTGGAAACACATAGACATATGCTAGCAGAAAGGGCAGGTGCTAAATACCCAGCATTTTCTCGAACGAGGAGGGAGACAAAGGTTCCCCACTGCTCTGAACCTCAGTCCCAGGTGAGTCTCTGCCAACCGAAACTCATATGGGGTGAAACTGGACTATCAGGAGGAAGCACACTGAGACTTGGGAGCTGCAGATGCGCGTGAGCTCAAGGAAAGGGTATGAGGCTGGCTTTATTGTTCAGGAGGAAAACAAAACCTCTGGACTGCACTATATCCAGTTCCAGGTGAGACTCATTTGAGGAGAAACTGGACTGTCTGGCAGCGGGCAAAACTCGAGGGCAGCTTTCTCTCAGGGGTGCGTGCAGCCATTGTCATGGGACACGGAGACCCAGGTGCCACTTAGGGCGGGGCTGATGGGAAGCCAAGGTTGATTGCTCAGCCCTGCTACTCCACCCCATCCAAGCTGAGCACAGAAGCTCTCCCAGCATAGACATAGCTGATCCTCACAGCCAATTGGCCTGGAGGTCAACCCTTCCCAATGATACCAATAACAATCAAGACTTAACTACAACAAGGCTGAGCACAGAGGCCATAAAGGGGTGCACCAAGAGTCTCCACCTCAGGTAACTGGGGAGGCTGAGCCACTGTTCCCTAGAGGACACCTACCACACAAAGCTACTCAACCAACTCAGGGAAGCAGCGAAAATGCAGAGACAAGGAAACAGATCACAATTGAAAAAAATGGAGGGGGAAAATGACTGGACATAAAGTTCAAAACCACAGTTATAAGTTTTTTCAAGAATTTCCTAGGAAAGGCTGATAAATTTAATGAGACCCTCGAGGACATGAAAAAGAACCAACTAGAAATTAAGCATACACTAACTGAAATAAAAAAGATATTATACAGAGACCTAACAGCAGGCTAGAGGACTGCAAGAATCAAGTCAAAGATTTGAAATACAAATAAGTAAAAACCACTCAGCTGGAAAAGCAAAAAGAATCCAAAAAATTGAAGAAAGTGTAAGGAGCCTCTGGGACAACCTCAAGCATACCAACATCTGAATTATTTTTTTTCTAGTTAGAAACATTTTATTTAAATGTGCCAAATAAAAACTCACATTTTACAAACCATATGATGTTAATACATTCAACAAAAATTTATATTACCTTACTGCTGTGAATTTACAGAGTAATAATCCAGATCCATATTGATTAGATGGTTGAAATAATCTTTCTAGGTTACATTTTATAAACATCACAAATCTCTTATAATAATGTAAACAAAATAACTTTTCCCTAAAAGGTGAACTTGAGAACTTCAGTCTGCTCTTTCAGGACTTGCACTTCTTCTTGGACTTCCTGATGGGGAACGACTTCTTTTTGGAGTTGGAGATCTGGACTTTGATCGGCTGCTTCTTGGTCGTAAAATAGACCTGGATCTTGATCTTGACCTTGGCCGTGATTGGAAATACCTCTATCCTTTTATAGAACCAGATCTAGATCGTCTGAGTGAAGCGGATTGTGATCTATGAAGAGATACAGATCTTGATCATTGTGGAGATGCCGATCTCCACCTCCTTCCCCTGCTCCTGCTCCTTGAGTGAGAATATTTTCTACCTCTGGATCTTGAATGTGACCTAGACCTTGACCTGCTTCTTCATCGTTGGCTATAGCGATGACAATCATAACCATAATGTCCCTTTTCACCACACTCATAGCAAATATCATTTGGATCAAAGGGACATTGGGCAGGTGGTCTATCCAAACGAGATCTCCGAGGCATGCTTGTTGATAGTTCAACCTGCACTCGGGAACCATAAATCACCTTGCTATCCAGGCCTCGAACTGCATCTTCTGCATCTCTAGGATCTTCAAATTCCACAAAGGTGAATCCCAGAGGATTTCTTGCAATCCACACAGTTCTTAAAGGGCTGTAATAACTGAAAGCCCTTTCTAATTCTCCTTTGCCAGCACCAGTTCTCAGGTTACCAACATACACCATGGTTTCCCCTCCGTACCACCCATAGTGTGACATGACTGGCCCACGAGCGAGGCTCGTTCAGCTCGCAGTGCCCAGGATACCAGCAACACAAAAAGCTGCAAAGAGCTCACACGCTAATGGTCCTAGCGGCACCCCAACATATGAATTATTGAGATGCCAGAAAAAGAGAGAGAACAATATACTGAAAACCTATTTGAAGAAATAGTGACCAAAAACTTCTCCCACCTGGTGAAAGAAATAGACTTATCAGTCCAGGAAGCACAGAGAACCCCAAACAAAAGGAATCCAAAGAGGACCACACCAAGGCACATCATAATTAAAATGCCAACAGCAAAAGACAAAGAGAGAATATTAAAAGCAGCAAAAGAAAAATAGTTAGTTAACTACAAGGGAGCATCCATATGATTGTCAGCTGATTTCTCAACAGAAACTATAGAGGCCAGACAGGAATGACAAGAAATATTCAAAGTGATGAATAGCAAGAACCTACAACCAAGATTACTCTATCCAGCCAAGCTATCATTCAGAATTGAAGGTCAGATAAAGAGCTTCACAGATAAGAAAAAGCAAAAGGAGTTCATCACTGCCAAATTAACATTATATGAAATGCTGAAAGATATTCTTTAAGAAGAGGAAGAAGAAGAAAAAGATAAAAATAAAAATTATGAATAACAAATACATATATATCAAAAAGTGAATCTAAAAATCAAGTGAATTAAAAATTTGATGAACAGAATAAACTGGTGAATATAATAGAATCAGGGGCATAGAAAGAGAGTGGACTGACATTTCTTGGGGGGAAAGAGGTGTGGGAGGTGCAGGAAGAGACTGGACAAAAATAGTACATCTATGGATGAGGACAGTGGGGGGAGGTAAGGACAGAGGGTGTGGTGGGTACTGAATGGAGGGGAGTTATGGGGGGGAAAGAGGAGCAATTGTAATAATCTGAACAATAAAGATTCATTAAATAAAAAAAAAGAATGGCCTTTCCTTCCCCTGGCAGTTGGCACCACCTTTGCACTGGGTGGAGCCACCTTTCTGCCTTTGTTCCAGACCAGAGTTACCTTTCCACCTTCCCACTCTGCCCCAGACGCTTGGATGCCTTCATATGCAAATTAACCTTCCACCTTTGTTGGATTAATTTGCATACTCACTCCTGATTGGCTGGTGGGCATCAAAAATATATGGTCAATTTGCATCTTTCCCTTTTATTAGTGTAGATTCAATCAGGCAAGCTTTTTTTCATGATCAAAGAGAAGATGTATAATCTAGATAATGAGTTTTAACTTTAGAGAAGGGAAACTGACTGTCATGTCAGAAAGCTTGAGTAAATTGTTACTATTCTGTTTCCACATATCCAAGTTTTTTTGCTTCCTTGACAACATTAACAAGCTTCTACAAAAAGAAAAAAATAGAGCAAATACAAACAGGAGAGACAGAAAAGGGCACAGGTAAAAAAGATCAGAAACACTTGGAGAAGAAGTGTAATCCATTGAATTACAATGGATTAGGGCAATTGCAAGTATGTTCAGAACATAAATCATGAACCAGAAGTGTACTGAATATTGGTTTCTATTGAATGCTGCAACTGTGATTAGAAACACTAATTTTCCAATGTAAAAGTTTGGTTGTAAAAGAGCTAGATAACTTTTGTCATTCAATAGTTTAGAGAGAATGATTGTGCCTCATTTCTGATACTCTATATTGTAAAGAAAATAAACTATTTCACCATGTTGTGTCCTAGAGTCATAAATTATCATGCATGCTTGATTGCACTTTCAGAGTATAGCACAGTAAAAGATTGTTGGGAAAATAACTCTATAAGAAAAAAATATATATTTTTATGAATATACTAGAGGCCTGGTGCACAAAATTTGTACACTGAAAGAGGGGATCTCTTAGTCCAGTCATTTTTTTTGCATGTATCTGTCCAATATTTCCAACACCATTTGTTGAACACTATTTTTTAGTCTTAATGTGATATTTAGAAGAGCTATATCTAAATATACTGAAATTAAAATTACACAATATTTTACACACCTTACATGTTCAAACCTTTAAAAATCACCCTATTATGAAATAATAGTAGTAATGCTATTGTTATTGTTGTGTTAACAAAAAGCAATATAAGTAACAAAAGAGTAAGTGACTTGCTTAGGAATAAATATGCAAGTAAGAGAAAGAGGCAAAATTTTAACAATGCTAGGAAAACAGCTTTTAGTTTACATTTCTAAGGAAACTGAAATGTACAAATTGGTAAAAAGCTATCTGTGTGGGGCTTTTGAAAACTGTAGAGCAACTAGTGACTCCCTTCTGAGAGGCAGCACCTACTTGGCCCTAACGAATTTTGCCGTGTCACTCCGGATTCCTGGCTATATGTTTTTTCCTAAGAAGCAAGATATCTGAGCTTTTGTGTGAAATGTTCTAGTTGTCAATTATTGCTTCAAATACTGTAAAAACTTATGTGAAAAAAAATGAGCTTGCTTGTGGGGCAGACCTTCACACAGAGATAATACCTGTCGACCCCAAGTAACACTTCATATGGAATAAGAATGTTTTGCTATCAGCAGACAGAGTGTAGGGATGGCTTCCGAGAAGAAGTAACATTGAGTTGAGTTTAAGTGATGAAGAGTAAGTCACTGGGATGAAGAAAATACATACAGAACCTCACTTATAGAACCACAAAAATTAGAGAATTTCTGATATTCAAAAACTGGCAAAAAAAAAAACAACAACCCACACAAACTTATAGAATTTAAAGCATAGAGAATGTAGTTAGTAATAGCAAGAGATTAGAATTAACAAAGGTGTTCTGTTTCTTATATTTTAAAAGTTATGCTTAGCATAGCCCTGTATTGAAGGAGTTGTCTAAAATTTCGGTTTCATGGAGACCATATTCTATATCCATCAGTCCTGATCTTGAACCCATCAAGTTATGCATCTGCACAAAAAAGTCCAATTTATGAAATTGATGACTTATTTGCATTTTTGAATATAGCTTTTCTGAATCACTGGGACATGTATATATCTCATCCCCTTTACCAAAATATTTAGCTACAAATTATGACTGTACAGATTTGCAGCAAGTTTCTGAATGTATTGGCCATAGACAGAAATGCTGAGCCTGAAAACAAAAAGCACAGCAAAAATACTGTGGATGTGCATATAATAAAGAAGACCCTATATTTACAAGGTAAAAAGATTTATGTAATAAGCCAAAAAAGTATAGTTATGTAATAGTCCTGAAAAACGAGAAATGTAATTTACTTTATATAATTGACATATGAAATCGTTACAGCTAATTAAAATTGATTACATCATTATGAATAGAACTGGGTTGGTGCTACAATAGTTATGAGTAATTTTACTTATAAAATAACTCCATTGGAAATTTCAATAGTGAATCTTTATGGCTTCATTAGTTTGGATTAATTAGCTAATTAGTGTGCAATTACTAGGTAGACTTTAAAGAATCACACATATTTTATTTAAGAATTAAGCTATCTGACTTTAAGTTATGTCATTATTTTTCTAAAGCACAAAAAGTAACACTCTTGGAGAGAACTGGCATTCACAAGGTAGCTACTAAATTATTTCTTTGTTACCATAAATTAGTTTTCACAGCAACTAATGGGAATCTTTGTAATTTACAAAAAAAGAAATCAAGGTTTAAGTAAAGTAACTGACTTAATAATCTACACTAATAAAAGAAAAAAATGCTAATTGACCATACCTTCCCTATACCCACAGCCAATCAGGAGCATTAGGGAAATTAACCCAGCAAAGATGGTGGGTAAATTTGCATATGCAGGAGGGGTGGGGGCAGTGCCCTAAGCTGCCAGCTGGGTCCAAGCTGCCTGCAATCACCTGGCAAAGAGGCCAGGCCGAGCAGAGACCCACCATCGAGTAGAGGCCCACCATAGTGATCATGGTGCAAACAAGACAGGTAGAGCCGAGACCAGCAATCAGAGGTGAATAGGAGAGGCAGAGCAGCCCCACAATTCCAGATGAAGAAGCTGCTCTGCTGACCAACCAGCAGAGTGGGTGTGTGGTTCGAAGTCCAGGTCATCTAGCCTGCAGCCCGGGGAAGTCTCCCTCTCCCCAGAGTTAGGAGCACCAGCCTAGGTCTACCCAGCAGCCTGATCCTGACTGGGGGGGTAAGTTCCTGCAGGATAGGGTTTGATCCCCACGCATTAGCAGTAGGAGACCAGTGCCTTCAATATTGCTGTGTGTCTGGGTTTTAATTGGACAAATGCCTGGCAGTCCCAGTGGCCAGCTTAGCAAAATATTTTAGGAGGAGAATTCTGTCTGAGTTTCCTCAAATTCCCTCAACCCCTACTCATCCCTCTGTAAAGGCACAGAACAAGTGAGGCCCTTAAATAAAAATCAGAGGTCTCAGAAATGGTGGACCTCTCTCATCACAAGTCATTTGGATTGGATAGCCTTTGAGTATTTATAATAGGCACCGTGACAGAGAAGCATAAGCTCAAGTCATGATCTCTGCCCTTAAAATCTTATTAGAGTTAATGGGTGATAAAAGCGCAGTAATAACATCAAAATGTAAGGCAGCAATATAGAGAGGAACAGAGGCAATTACTAGGATGATTTTCCAATAATTAGTACAAAGAGTATTTGCTATGAATTAAATAAAAAAAATATCTGTGGAGGTAGCTGCTTCATGAGTATGACACCTCTTCCCATTTTAAAGGAAGCTGAGTTCCACGTGAACTGTGTGCTATGCTATGATATCCGAGGCACAGGACAAGAGAGGCCTTAAGTGTACTGTGCTTTGATGTTTGAGTCATTCTTTATTGTTAAATGTAATTTATTTCTGTACACTTCAGTTATGTAATAGTTAAGTTACTAGAATAATACATCTTGCTATAAAATATTACTAGAAGATCAAATGATCAGGTGACATTCATTGTTATTTTCTATAAATGAACACAATCTCTGGTGTGCTAAAGTGATAGATATTCAGATAGAGAGACCTGCAGGCTTGATTACAAGTGATACTTACTATCACAACCCAAATTTATTGCTTTAAAGGAAAAAGCAGGGCGCCAACTAGAAACTGAACCAAATATAAGCCTTTGAAGGCCAAATGTAAATTGGATAACCTTTGCTAATACAAGAGCAAGAATAAAATATTCAGATGCAAGAATGAAAATCACATTGCATCCACTCCAAATAGCTGTTAAAGAAAAAGAATGGCATACTATGAAAATACTTAATACAGATTGTAAAGACATTTGTTCAAAGAGGATTTCTAAAGTTGGTGATATTTCAGTTAATTTTTTTAAATGTGAAGAGGTTAGTTAGATAAGAAAAAGATGTAGGGGTCCTGAATTGTAGAGGTTGTAGGCAGGGCTGAGGGAATCCCCTCACCTCTGCTCCATGCATGAATTTTGTGCACCAGGCCTCTAGTCCTATCTAATAAAAGAGTAACATGCAAATTGACCATACCTCCGCTATGCTACCAGCCAATTAGGAGCAAGGGGCATGGCCAGCAGACAGGGGGAGAGGCCGATAGTGGCATGGCCACAGTGCCACTTAAGCAAGCACCACACTATAAGCTCTGCCCACATGGTACTCAAAGGCCGGTGAGATCCCGCCTTACAGTTACTGTGACTGAGTCACATGCAAGTGAGCTCCCGGGGCACCTTGGGTAATGAGCGCCAGGTGTGAGGCGGGGCTGTGAGCCAAGCATCAGTTTAGGTCCATGCCCCCAGCCCAGCTGCCCTCTGGAGCATGCGGATACCTGGTGGCCACAGCTGTATGAGGCCCATGATGAGGTTGGCTGCTGGCATCTGGGGTCCATGGGAGACAGGAATGTTCCCACACTGCCCCCAATCACTTGCAGATGCTCTGGCCCCAAGCAGCAGTTCAGGCCCATGCCCCCAGCCCAGCATCCACGATGGGGGTGGGAGGGCTGACTGCCAGTCTCTGAGGTGTGTGGAGACCCTGGTGGCCACCACCAGGTGCAGGAAGTTCACAGTCTTTTTGGTTCATGTATAACTGAACCAGAAGCAGACATCGAGTGCAGGAAGCACCAAAAATGCTGGGAAATGTAGTTCTGGTGGCAGACGCAGGGGGTATGGCCAGCAGGATGGGAAGCAAAGCCGGTGAGGCAAGCTGTCTGCAAGGTGTGCTGTCAGAGAGGCACCCCCCTGCTGGGCTGGCAAGGGACCCCCCAGTTCTGGGTGCATTTCTCTGCTCCTTCAGTCTCTATGATCTCACGCCATTGTCAGTGGCAGTGTGTGCGAGTCCAGTAAGGCCACCCTTTCCCCAAGCACCACACACATTCTGTGGCTCCCCACCTCCTTGGGCCAGGATCAAAACAGGGAGCCTTCCAACCACAGTGCCCACCAGCCAGGTGCTCCAGCTTCTGGAGATGCTGAGGAAGGCACGCCCTCAGCGGGGCTGCAGCATCTCCAGTTTCTCAGCTCATGCCCATCTCCCCAGAAGGCTGAGGAGAACATATATGGCACAGTTATTTAAGCCACAGCAGTCAGAGTAGTGGGACTAGGCCAGGCAGGCACATAGAGAGGCAGGGGTCCTTTCTGGCCCTGGGGTTAGGCAGCATGCCCTGTAGTCCTGGATGCCTATAGCTGGCCAGAGGAAGGGAAGCCTGGGTCCCAGGTGTGGGGCAAGGCAGAGGCAGTTAGGAGCAATCAGGCCAGCAGGGGAGCACTTAGGGGCAATCAGGCATCCAGGCAGAGTTGGTTAGGGGTGATCAGGCAGGCAGAGGAGTTAGGGGCAATCAGTCAGGCAGGCCATGAGCAGTTAGGAGCCAGTGTTCTTAGATTGAGAGAGGGATGTCCTACTGCCAACAGTCATACATCTCTGACTGCCAACAGTCAGACATCCCCGAAAGGGTCCCTGATTGAAGAGGGTGCAGGCTAGGTTGAGGGAACCCCCTCCATACACGAATTTTGTGAACCAGGCCACTAGTATGTAATAAAACTGCCTAAAATTGAAGATGAAAGAAAAATTTAAAAACAGCAAAAGAAAAATTACTCACATACAAGTGAGCCCCCATAAGACTATCAATTTCTGAGCAGAAACTTGTAGCCAGGAGCAAGTGGGGTGATATATTTAAAGTGCCTGACAAGGGCAAGTGCTAGAGGGGAGGGAGATATGGTGGACGTCAATGGGGGGAAAAATAGAGACATATGTACTACTATTTGTAATACCTTAAACAATAAAATTTAAAAAGTAATAAAGTACATGAAGAAAAATAGAACAACACTGCTAAGCAAGTTAACTATAGTTGGCAAAGTTATCCTTCTGAAGTGAAAGATAGATAAAGATTGGCAAACAAACTGAAAAACTAAGGAAGTCTATCACCACTAGACCTGCCTTACAAAAAAAATGCTAAGAGGAATTTTTGAGTTCAAATTAGTAACATAAAAATATAAACAAATATATGATACACTAGTAATGTTACATATATAACTAAGTTCATAATACTCTACTACTGTGATATGGTGGTATGTTAATTCAGTTACTAAGGTTGCAAAACAAAAGTATTGAAAATCACTATAGTTATAATAATTTGTTAATGGATACACAATAAAAAGGTATAAATTGTGACATCAAAAACATAAAATGTTGAGGGAAGAGAGTAAATGAGTAAAGCTTTTGTATGTGATTAAATCAAGTTTTTATTAGTATAAAAGACTATCAGATTTTTATATGAGTTTCATGGTAGCCAAAAAGCAAAAACTAACAGTAGATACACAAAAGGTAAAGAGAAGAAAGTCAAAGCATTCCTCTACAGAAAATTATCAACTCCTGAAGGAAGACAATGAAGGCAGGAGAAAGGAACAAAAGAATTGCCAGAAAACAATTAATAATATGTCATTAATAATTCCTTATCCATCAATAGTCACTTTAAGTAAAAAATGGGTTATATTCTTTAATTAAAGGCATAGTGTAAGTTAATGGGTTAAAAAACACAAGATCCTCACTTTATATGCTATCTACAAGACATTCAATTTAGATTAAAAACCACACATACACTCACAGAAATTGATTGGAAGATATATTCCATGTAAATGGAAACCTAAAGAGAGCAGGTATAGTTATATCAGACAAAATAGGTTGTAAGTCAAAACTATAACAGGAGACAATAAAGCTCATTAAATAATGATATAGGGGTTAATTTTTTAAGAGGATATAACAATTGTAAATATATACTCATACCATAAAATATCCAATAAATACTAACAGATCAAAAGGGAGAAATAGAAAACAACACAATAACAGTAGGTATTTCATGAAAAGGTAGTCCATGTATGAAAAGTGATTCTCTAATGCTGAAGCCAATAAGCCAAAGAATGACACAGCCAAATGTAGCTTGTCATTTTATAAGATTTTAATTGGGAGTTTATTCAGAGAAATCTATTCTGGGAGGCAGCAGAGTGAAATGAATCTACACATTGTTCATCCCCAGACCATTTGTATTATACCCCTCTAAGAAATGTACCTCCAAAGGAATGCAGGAGTGATTGAGGAGGACAAGGGACCCTATAACAGGCACTCTGGCACCAGGGTAAATTTAACATTGAGTATGCCTTGCCCCAGAAGAAGAGAAGGATTAAAGGTAGTTTGTGATTAACTCAAAGCCTCTGGGCACATTCCAGAGTCCATTGGTGGAAGAAGGGGAGAGGTACAAGGACCTAGGTGAATTGTTTTAAAGTGGAGTAAACTTTAAAAAATATTTTTATTGATTTCAGATAGGAAAGGAGAGGAAGAGAGAGGTAGAAACATTAATTATGAGAGAGAATCATTGACTGGCTGCTTCCTGCATGTCCCCCAGTGGGGATCAAACCTGCAACCTGGGCATGTGCCCTGACCAGGAATCAAACCCTGACCTTTGGTTCATAGGTTGATGCTAACCACTGAACTAAACCAGTCAGGCAATGGAGTGAACATTTTAAGATGAAGTCAGCTCTATCTGCCCAGAAAAGTACTTCAATACCCCTCTTTCAGCAGATAGATCATCCAGACAGAAAATCAATACGAAAACATTGGACTGGAACTACACTTTAAATCAGCTGGACCAAACATACAGATCATATTTCAGATATAAATTAATGCTATATGTTATTTCCTTTACCCAGAAGGCCTGGAATAGAAATGCTTTTGGCTATGTCTCTTCAAAATTGAATATTGCCCAATAAAGTTAGTCAAACTATTAAAAAAAATACAACCTATGTATGTCAGTGTCTTTCAATAGAAGTTCAAGAACATATCTGAATTTAAATAAATCAAGCTTATTAATTGTTGCAGCTGGGAACAATACACACCAAAAGAAAACATGCACATTTCAATAAAATTTGTTAGGCAAAAGGTTTCATAGGACATAGGAATTGTTAGGTGATTTAGGGAATGTCTAAAGAAACAGAGGTTTGATCTAGTTTGAATGTTGTCATAAATCAGGGGCAATTTTATGATTTGGGATCTCAATAAATCTTACCTAGAGGGAAAGGAAACTAAAAGTAAAGTTGCAATTGGTACAGAAGTAGCTGTCACTCATTTTAGCCCAGAGAGAGAATTGTTTGACTTTTTGAAGGTGGTACAATGAACTTGATTTTGTCTGTGCATTGACAAAATTGTAAAATGACCTAGTTTTGGAGAGCCCTTATCTGATTTTATTATACTGAAAAGTTGTTTATGTCCAAATGTAGAACAAAACAGCACCTTGCAATAGCATGATATTCAGCTATGAAAACCAAGTCAGTTTCAGATTTCAGACATTAACTTTCTCCTTCTCATAAAGGATGAGTCTTCATTTTCTTAGCACCATGATGTGAGAACAACTAGGAAGGGCCATGCCACCTACATCCACAAATTGCTATTGTGGTTTCTATCAGTTGGACTCAAGTCACCAGAAATAGATGATGTTGGGTTGTTATTTGCTTTCTGTACTTTGGTATTTATTTTTTCCTTAAAAACATACATTTATATCTTTCCATTTTATAAACAGTATATTTGGATTGTGAAATATCCTATCTAATAAAAGAGTAATATGTAAATTGACTGTCACTCCAACACACAACATGGCTGCCCCTATATGGTCAAAGATCCTGCCCCCATGTGGACACAAGATGGCCACCATAAGATTGCCAGCAGAGGAGGGCAGTTGGGAGGGACCAGGCCTACAATGGAGGGCAGTTGGGGGCAATCAAGCCTGGAGGGGTGGGCAATTAGGGGTGACCAGACTGGCACAGAAGGGAAATTGAGAGTGGCTGGGCCTGCAGGGAAGGGCAGTTGTGGGTACCCAGGCCTGCAGGGAAGGGCAGTTAGGGGCAAATAGGCTGGCAGGGGACCAGTTAGGCATAAATCAGGCTGGCAGTAGAGTAGTTAGGGGATGATCAGGCTGGCAGGCAGAAGCAGTTATGGGGTAATCAGGAAGGCAGGCATGTGAGCAGTCGCAAGCCAGCAGTCCTGAGTTGTAAAAAGGATGTCCAACTGACCGTTTAGATCCAACCCTACCAGGATCAGGCCTATACAGGCAGTCGGACACCCCTTGAGGGGTCCCAGTTTGGAGAGGGTACAGACTGGGCTGAGGGACACACACTCCCCATGCACGAATTTTATGCACCAGGCCTCTAGTCTGCAGTAATGAGTAATAAAAATCATCTCTAAATCCACCATAAACAAAATGTTTAATATTTTGTTGTACAAGTGACTCAAAAATCAGTGGTGCCCAAACTATGGAAACTTTAAATTTTGTTTGAAATCGGATGTTCTAGAAAATATTTCTGTATCACTGATGTTATGGAGAGGTGCTTTCTTCCATGTATGAAAGTGTGCGTGTTTATTCCTGTACACAATTTTTTACGCAAAGTATAACCTATAGAGTTAAATGAATTTTCACCAAATGAACATACTCATGTAATCACCATTTGACTCTTCCCAACCCCTCAGTACAACCTTTTAGCTCTTCCACAGAGATAACCCTAATTTGATTTCCAAAGTAAAACTTGCATTTCCTGCTTTTAATTTTATATAAATGTATTGTCTGTGAATAATAACTTCTTTACCTTTTATACAAGAATTATTAAACTTCTATTGATAGTTTTTTGTTTTTGTTTGAATAAAAGTGACCTCTGGTACAATGGTAAATAGAATTGATGAAGGCAGTCAGCCTTGTCTTGTTCTTAATTTCAGAGGCGGGGAGGATGTTTTTAATTGTTCCTCATTAACTAAGATGCTAATTGTGTTTCCATCTGTGATTGTTTCCTTTCGGACTTAATAACTTCCTTAAATATTTACATTCATGTCAATCTTCTGGTGATAATTTCTTCTAGTCTTTGTTCTTTGCCTTCAGTTTTGAAAGATAATTTTTATAGCTATAGAACTATAGTTTGTCAGTTATTCATTGCTTTGAAGATGTCATTTCTATCTTCTTTTTATCTAGATGTTTAAAGTTTTTTTCTTTGGTTTTAGTTGGTTTCTTTCTTCCTCTTTCGTTTTATTGTGATTGTAGACTTTATTTTCTCGGTGCTTACCCTGCTTAAAGTTTATAGTAAGTTTGTGGCTTGATGTTTTTTATTAGTTTTAGGATATACATTTTCTACTTTTTCTATATTTTGCTCCATTTTGTACTTTATCTTTAATGTGTATGGTTTTCTAGGACGTATCTTATTTTAGTAATATACTCAGTACTGGGAAATTTCCAATTGAATATACTGTATTCTTAGTTTTAATTTCTATAATTTTAAGTTCTAAAATTTCCATATTACTTTTTTATAATTTTTTATTTTTTCTGCTTACATTCTTCACCTTCATATTTAATCTCTCGAATATTAATCACATTATTTTAGTGCTCATTTTTGCTAATTCTAGTAACTGAGTCTCCACTTAAGTCTGTTTCTATTATCTGGTTATTCTCCAATGTATTGATCAATTCTTATATTTTTGTATTATTGGTTTGTTGTTGTTTTTTCATCATAGGCAGTGGGCATTTAAAAGCATGTAGAGAAAATTTGAAACTTATTATGTTTATCTTCCTCAATAGAATACTTATCTTTATTTTGTCAGATGTTAGGATAGACCTGATTATTCTAATCTATTATGAAATGAGCTGACTAGTAAACCCATGACACTTGCCAGGGTCCATCTTCATATGTATGAGTTGCAATTTTCCTTTCATCCCCATTAACTACCAGTTCAGTCTGCTTTTTCTTTTTCTTTTGGCTTTACAGATTTTTAGTTACATTTTAAATCAATACATGAATTGAAGAGATAGCAGTACCAATATAGAGCTCATCTATTTCAATTCTATATCTAGTGAAAAAATCCTTTAGGAATGAAGGGGAAATAAAGACATCCTCATATAAAAAAATCCCCACAAACAACCAAAAAACTAAAATATTTTTCAATACTAGATAAACCCTTAAAGAATAACTAAAAGACTTCCTTAAACAGATATAAAATGACTAAAAAAGAAATTTTAAAACATTAACATGACACACTTCACACAATTTCATGCGTTTCCTCAGTTCATTAACAATATCTTCTTTCAAAGCTCTGATGTCTAGTCATTCTTTAGTCACACTGTTTACTTTGATATGTACTTATGTGTATATTATTTAGCAAAGCTGAATAGCTAATTTGGGGATTGAACCTTTCATAATTATATCAATAAGAAAAGATGAAATGCTGAAAATTAGTTTCAACTACTGCAAGCTTTGAAAAAGATGAAAAGTCTTTTAGCCATTTGACAACACTTAATTTAATGGCTTATTAATGCTTTCATTTATTTATATTTTACTTTGCAAAGTGGCTGTTTATTTTTTAATATTTCAGAATTTTTTCTCATTGCTTAATTTCTATTATATCCTCTCAGTATCAATCAGACTTTTAAATGTAAGTTGAAAGATAAGAACAAAACACTTGGGTGAGTTTTTAAGATAAAAAAAATGACAAGCACATAGAGTTGTGTATGGGACAGTCATTTATAGGACAGTATTCTTTAAAGTATAAATGCTGCAAGAATAGAAGGTACTATTTGAAACTACATATAAATCTTGGCCAAAAAATATACCTCTTTGATGAAAAAGATGAAGGGGATAAAATGCCATTTAAAACATTGCTGAATTTATTGAATCACCCTTATAAAGATTCACAACATGATCTTTCTAAACCTTCCCCCATCATTTTCCTGTTCATAACTCCCTTTGCAATAACCAATAAGAATTACCCAACCTTTTTTCTCTTAGATCTCAAAAATGCTTACTCATCTTCAAGGCTCTTCCCAAAAGCAGGCTAACAGAGAAGTTCTGGACCTTTAGAAATAGACTGAATATGTTGATTTGTAAATAATAGAAAAACATTTATACTGTGTCTGGGCCGAGGAAGAGAAATGTTAATGTTTGTGAAAACATATCTTTATTTTTAACTCATTGAATTTTAAATTTGACACACTACCTTGAGTTGTAGCCTTTTAATTTCTCTGAGAAATTTTTAAATTGTTTTTTTAGAGAGAGAGGAAGGGAGAGGGAGAGAGAAACAGCTATGTGAAAGTGAGAGACAGAAACCCAGACATCCATTAGGAATCAAATCAGCAAACTTTTGGTGCGTGGAAGGAACCCAACACCCAGCCAACTGAGCCACAAGGGCCAGGACTCTGACAACTTTAAAGTAAATTCTTTCTACTTCTTTCAATTCCTGTTTTAAGAAAATGGTATTATTACCACCATTGAAACTATAATCAAAGTCTATGATGCTGGAACCAAAAGGTATATTTTCCACAACAGGAACATTGCAACTTGATTTTCTTTGCACCATGGACTACAATGTGCTGTTTCCCCATTATACTCTTCCTAGCTCTTCTTGAAATTGGAAATGACTAATCTATCCCTCTAGTTTCAATGAATATTAGATACCTGACTTTACAGACTTGTCACATTAAATCCATTATGTTGCTGACAAGGGGACAAAAATTAGCCTGTCATGGTGAGATTATGAGAACATTAGTTCTTGGTAAACTGTGCTGCTTTACAGAGAAATTTTCTCAGATATAAGTAAGGAAAATTGCAACCTAAATATAGTCTGAAAGCTTTATGGGTGATTTAGGTATTTCCAGATATAAGATATATAGATAGAAAAGATGAGTTCACATTGAGGACCACATGGAGCTTGAAAAGGAATAATGTACTGGCTTGAGCAAAAGTGCAATTAAAATATCTAAAATAATAGAAATAATGCAAAATAAAAAGACTGAAGCTGACAGAATCAATTCAATGTTTTTGGTAACTTACTCCAAAAACATTCTGATTCTATTGTTATTGTATTTCACAGATAATTTAAAAAAATGTAGTGGAAAGCACTACATGAAATTCAGTATAAAACATCTAGATAGTATAATAATTGCATATGTGTTTTTGCTTAGGTTCATGTCTCTTGCATGTGTCTAGGGTCTGGATGAAGACAGTTGGACCAGACTAATGGTGAGCTCTAAGAATAGGTATCTAGCTGAAGTAAACATATTAATATTATAACTCATTAGCATTCTGATTTTTCTTTTTTAATATACATTTTTAAAAATGATTTATTTTTTAAAATATATTTTTATACATTTCAGAGAGGAAAGGAGAGGAGAGAGAGATAGAAGCATCAATGATGGAAGAGAATCATCCATTGGCTGTCTCTTGCATGCCCTCAACTAGTGATTGAGCCTGCTACCCGGGCATGTGCCCTAACCAGGAATCAAACCATGACCTCCTGGTTCATAGTGGAGGTTCAACCACTGAGTCACTCTGGTCAGACACAGTTTATCTATTTTTAAAATAATGGTTGAAAAAATTTAGTGAGCTATGAAGAATAATTTTGAGTTTTATAGTGTACATCATAAGAAGGAACTCAAAATTAACTAATTGATAATTAGTTTTACATTCCTATTTCATTTTATTTTCATATTTCAAAATATATTTTTATATAATTTATAATATTCTGATTTTATTCCTTTAATGTAAATGTTAAATATATATGTATATATTAAAATAACTAAAGAACATAGAATTCTACATTCTATTTAACTCATGCATATTTGTTAATTCCTTTTATGGAATGAACTTAAAATTAAAAGCAAACAAAAATATCAATTTTCAGCTACCTCCCTAAGAATTATAAAATTATATTTCTAATTATTTTATACTAGAGGCCTGGTGCATGAAATTCGTGCAAGGGGCTCTAATTATTTTATACTAGAGGCCTGGTGCATGAAATTCGTGCAAGGGGCTCGGCCCTTAGCCCTCGCAGCCCTGGCTGCCTCAGCCCTAGTGGCCCCGGCTTCGCTATTGATTTAATTAGCATGTTAACACTTTATTATATAGCATACTTCTTGTATAATAACTTATTATAACTTACCAGAGCAATATTATTTTGAAATGCTCTATGAAGTGTAATCTACTGATTTTCTTAAAAAAAACACAACTATAGAAAAATTCAAAGATTTTCTCAAATATATAATTTTAAGCTGGCTTGTGTGTCTAGGAAGAAAACTTGGATATCTGGGAGACAATAGGGGTAGGAAAACGTTCTTTTTATTTTGTATCCTTTGGTGCCTTTCTAGTTTTGTACCTTGTTCATGTACCGTCTTTTACAGTAATAACAATAATAATTTGGTGACCAATCCTGCAACATTCTATCTTACAGGCATAATAAACTAAGCAAAATGGTAGGTTTTTATTAATCAGTCAGAGAGGAAGGAGAGAGGGATCCCTGGAGAGGCAGCAAAAGATGAATTGTGAAGGAAGTAAGAATAACCAGCAAGATGGTAGCTAGAATGAAGGTTAAAAAATGATCTATGAAATATTCATAGAGGTAATGTTTTATAAATAAGACTATCTAGTCTATGCTAATTTGTTGCCTGTATTATTCTGCCCCACCCCCACCCCCCACCCCCGCCTACATTGTATCAGGTTGTATTTTTCTAATTACAGATGCTATGATATTCATCTAAAGTGCCTTCAGCAAAAAGAGTATTCATTGGATCATACCAACTAAAAACTAAAGAACTAGAGCCCACTTCAGACTTCCAGTGGTGCCTCCAAACTCTGCTCTGTTACCTTTGCCTGGTTGCTCTGCTGTGTATGAGGCACTCAGATGGAATATTAAACTTGGCTTAGCTGAGGCCATAAGACTATCCCTCCCTTGGATCCAGGCTGGAATGAGGCTTTCTGAAAAATATTGCCTGGGAGTTGGGGGGTAGAGATGGAGAAGTGTGTAGGGGGAATAAATGGCAATGCAAATAATAATAATGATAATAATAATAAAATAAAGAGAAAAATATTGCCTGAATGTTGAAGATACAACATCTAGATACTAACCCCTAAAAAAAGGGAGTGAAATGCTGAAAAATCTACTTGATTCTATTAATTTTTATTACAAGTAACTGACTTGTATGAAATGTATCTGGAAAAATGATGGGGAATATGGTTTGTTCCACACACAGGTTAATAGGCAGGAAAGAGAAGAGATGTGTATATGGAAACTGAGAGAGACTACATATTTAACAATAGTAAGAAAACAAAAAGACACCAGAGGAAATCTGTCTCCTGGAGAAACCTAAGGATGTGGAACACAAAATTGTCCTCTGTACACAAATTTTCTTACCATACATTATTTAATATCACCTGATTGTGTAACTTCAGCCATCCAGGAGACATAATTAAAAAAATTCTTAAAACCAACAACTATAATAAATTTAAGTTTAGGGATTATACATAGACTTAATATTTTTTGGTGGGACATTTAAATTTAAGTAACTCTATTGGATGCAGATTGGTTTTATTGAAGAAAAAAAAACACAAGGATGGATATGTGCAAATAACTTCAGGAAAACACATTACAAAACCTGGGTGGGGCCCTAACCAGTCTGGCTCAGTGGATAGAGCATTGGCCTGTGGACTGAAAGGTCCCAGGTTTGATTCTGATCAAGGGCATGTACCTTGTTTGTGGACACATTCCCAGTAGGAGGAGTGCAGGAGACAGCTGATTGAAGTTTCTAACTCTCTATCCCTCTCCCTTCTTCTCTGTAAAAAATCAATAAAATATATTAAAACACACACACACACACACACACACACACACACACACACACACACACACACACACACACACAAACAAACCTAGATGGGTAGATTGGGGGACAAAAAGACCTCACAAAAAACACCCAGAGGGCCTGAGAGCTGATGCTTTCTTCCACTGAAGGGAGAGTGAGTGACCTGGACTCTAAGATGGTGCTGCTCTTTCGAACCACCAAGTAATGCAGGTCTTTAGCTTTAACAAGGTGAAGATTTACAATGTCTGCTACAGCAAGTCCCTAACTGAGTGGCTTTATGGCAAGAAGAGAGCCACAGAAGAAAGATGTCGATGATGAATTGAGCTTATTTGGTGTTTTGAAATGCCTACTATTTTATCATCATGAATGTTTCAAAAGATGGACAATCTGTTTCAGCATCAGAAACATAAAAAACCTCAGGTTCAATTCTATCACACATATCAATGATCCTTGAAGTTTTAAAAATGTTTAGATTCAGAAGTTTATTGTCTGATGATTTTTCAAAGGTACTCTTAATTGGTTTGTATTGGTATCCTTAAGACAAGAATGAGTGGAATTTATTTTTATTATAAGAATACTTATGATGTTCCCATTGTTAAATTACAAATAGTTGTGTAATGATTTGCATCTCTCAGATGACTGGTGACTTTGAACATGTTTTCATATGTCTCTCAGACTTCTGTATTATCTTCATTCAAAAAAGTGTCTATTTATGTCCTTTGCTTATTTTTTTATTAGATTGTTTATCTTCATTTTGTTAAGTTGTATGAGTTCCCTGTAAATGTGGAGATTAAGCCCTTATCTGAGATAGCATTGACAAATATGTTCTCCCATGCAGTGATCTTTCTTGTTGTTTTGTTGATGGTTTCTGTTGCTGTGCAGAAGCTTTTTATTTTGATGTAGTCCCATTAGTTTATTTTATCCTTAGTTTCCATTGCCCTAGGAGCTGTATTGGTAGAGATATTGCTACGACATATGTCTGATATTTTGCTGCTTGTGGAGTCTTCTAAGAGTTTTATGATTTCCCATTTTACCTTTAAATCTTTTAACCATTTTGAGTTTATTTTTGTGTATGTTAGTTGTGTATGTTATATAAGTTAGTGACCTAGTTTCATTTTTTTTCATGTATCTAACCAATTTTCCCAGCACCATTTATTAAAGAGACTGTCTTGACTCCAGAATGACTATCAACAAATTATCAAAGACAAGTGCTGGCGAAGATGCTGGTGCTCTGCTGGTGGGAATGCAGACTGGTGCAGCCACTGTGGAGAACAGTATGGTGTTTCCTGAAAAAGTTAAAAATGAAACTCCCATTTGACCCAGTAATCCCACCCTTACGAATATCCCAATAAACCAGAAACACTAATCAGAAAGGATATATGCACTCCTATGTTCATAGCAGCAAAATTTACAATAGCTAAGATTTGGAAACAGCCTAGGTGCCCATCAGCAGATGAGTGGATTAAAAAACTGAGGTACATCTACACAATTGAATACTATAATACCATGCTGCTATAAAAAAAAAAAGAAGGAATTTTTTTTACAATATAACTTATATTTAATAGTAGTACATATGTTTTCCTCCCCCCCCAAAATCCCCCCCTCCTCCCTTACCCCCCAGCACATGTCCCCACCTGCCCCCCTCCCCGCCCCAGTGTCTTTCATTCATTGGTTATGCTCATATGTATGCATACAAGTCCTTCGGTTGATCTCCCCCAGCATCCGGCTCCCATCCACCCCAGCCTTCCCCTTGTAGCTTGACAGCCTGTTCAAGGCCACCCTGCCTCTATATCAATCACTACCCCCTGTTTCTTTTCTTCAAAAATATCTTGCCTCTGCATACTAGAAACAAACGTATAAGAGCAAAAAAAATGTTTGAGTGTCAGTTTCAATGTCCAACTGTTCTGACTCCCAGTTTCAATGTCAAATAGTTCTTCATGTGTACATGTCAGCAATGGTATCCAGATGGTGGACACATCGTGGCAATGCACGATCCATCCTCTCTGGTATGGTGCTGGGCCGCCTGCAGCCACACACAGCTGCCAACTGCTAGCATGGCAAGGTGTCGTCAGCATCCCCCATCTCTGGACCATCCTCGTGGTTGGAACAGACCCGTTAGTTCCTCACTGTCTCGGGAACCCACATGGTCTTGGGGGTTTTCTCTGCAAACACACAAACACACAAACAAAAGTTAACAAAGGGATCCTCTCTGCAAAATAGACTTGGGATTCTTTATATTTTTGCCTAAATGATTTTCCTTTGGCTTATTTTGACACCATGTGTGTTTTTTCATAGGTGTCCCGCAGTTGGTTTTACAAATGGAATTTTCTTTTCTGGAGTAAGAATTTTCTACATGTATTTTACTTATAGGATATTTTTCCTTACATGATATTACCCCACTGTCCCCCGCCCCTTTTTTTGGTTAATAGGGGCTTTTGGAAATTTTATCTTGCAGTCTTGGTAATTTTAAATTTTAATTTTTGCACACAAATATTACTGCTTTAGTTTCTTTGGATATTAGGTAATTTTGCAGTGAGATGAACTACGAATAGATATTTTAGTTAATGTTTTAGGAAAAGCTTTTTGTCCAGTACACTATAATTTTCTTGAGTATTCACTTATTTCACTTGGCCAATTTAAATTAATCTGAAAACTTGATTACTATTTTACTGTCAATTTTAATACTCAAGCAGAAATCTTAGTTTACCCTGTAAATACTTGTGGAAAGGAATATTTGCATTTTTGAGTAGGTCCTCAGCATTCCTGGTAATAAACTAAATTTAGATATAGAGCAGCTATTGCTGGCCGAGTCTCTGCCACCTGGGTCCCGGTCTGAGTTGTGCGTGGGAGGCAAAGCAGCCGTGGGGGTAGGAGACCTTCCTCAGGAGGGGTGAGAATTCAAGCTCCTGCAAGGTTTGTGGATGAGGGTCTGTGCCCC
The DNA here is from genome assembly GCA_027563665.1 of Antrozous pallidus. NCBI lineage: Eukaryota > Metazoa > Chordata > Mammalia > Chiroptera > Vespertilionidae > Antrozous > Antrozous pallidus. The sequence continues at coordinate 62,915,585 of CM050508.1, read as the reverse complement.
ATCTCTGTTGACCTTTTAGTTCTCTCCTGTTGGCCCCTCTGCAACTGTGCCTGTTTTAGGTTGTTCCTTCCCTGAGGAATCTTACCCGTCTCTGGCTAACCAGCCATCCTCTGGGGCCAAACAGGGTGATGTGAGGTTCAGTCCTGTCTCCTTTGTAGTCTATGCCCCTGTGGCCTCCACATCCAGAAAAGAAGGAATTTTTACCATTTGCAACAGCATGGATGGAACTGGCGAACATTATGCTAAGCAAAATAAGCCAGCCGGAGAAAAATAAATATCACATGATCTCACTCATATGTGGGATATAATGAACAACATAAACTGATGAACAAAAATAGATCCAGAGACAAGGTAACACTGAACAGATCATACAATATCAGAGAGAAGGCAGAGGAGGAGGGGGTTATAGATCAACCAAAGGACTTGTATGCATGCATACTAGCATGACCAATGGACACAGACACTGGGAGAGTGGGGCTTGTCCTGGGTGGTGGAAATGGCTGGGGGGGGCATCAATTGGGAAAAAAGGAGACATATGTAATACTTTAAAAAATAAAAAATAAACAAACAAATGGCTGCGTAGTAAAACATACCATTTTATATTAATGTAATTTTAGTTATATATTATTTTTAAAACAACAGTGATAGAGATAGCCATTGTCCAAATGGACTTTCTCATGTAAAATATGGAAATTTTATCTGTATTTTTAAGAATTGGTAGTAGTCATGTTTTTTAAAACATAGTTCTAGATATGTTACTTTCATGATTGCATTAAAATTAGTGTTATTTGCCAGGTTACTTTCATATTCCTATGTGAAAAGTAAAATAGCAGTGTTGTTTGTTTAATTTTATTAGCCCTGCAAATAAGTAGTTATGGCATATTCTGAAAAAGTTCAAAACACAGTCAATTATATATGTTTTTGCTTTCTTTTCATTATTCAATTTCAATGAAAAACTTTTAATGATGTCAGATGTCATCTTGAAGGAAAATTGAATTTTCTGAGCTGACAGGGCATTGTATATTATCTTTAGTTATGAAACTTATGGGGTAGTTTATCTTTTTGCCTATGGATGTCACCAACATGTACTAGTTCTGTAACCTTTGACAAGTTCCTCCAATATATTTTGAGTATCAGTCTCCTTTCCTCTCAAATGTCAATTGTACTGATTGAATTTTCATCATTATATAGGTTGTTCAGTGGTATTCCATAGGTTTTTAAATAATTATCTCTTTATTTTAGAACAATTTGCAGAAAAAAATTGCTGAGATATTACAGAGTTCCCATATTATTATCACTTATAATAGTATGGCTCCATTGTCACAATGTACTTATTCCAAGATTCCATCCATGATACAACATTATAGTTATTAGTCATCATTCCTTTGATTATTCTTGGGAGCTGAACTTTGTGGTTATGGTTCCCTGCATATCTTTGCAGGGCTTGATGTTAGGCTTCATTTCAGTAGGATTTGAATAAATCTTAGTTTAAATGGGTCTCTACTTACATGATTTTGCCTCCTGCAACTTAGAACAAGTGTTAATGAGGCATTAGTAACATTTCTCTACTTCATTTAGACCAATTCCCAAAGTTTATCAGCCTACTTACTTTCTAGCACCTGTGACAAATTCTTAACCTTATAGTGTTTTTCTTTGGTAAGTTTCAGGCAGTCACACTCCATTAACACTCAGTTCAGCCTTTAGCCATGGATTCTTAGTTCACACATGGCCTGTGCTCTGGAACTCCAATCTGTGTTTCCCTTCTGTTTTTGCCATTTCAGCTTTCTGACACCTTCAAATTAGAGAAGAAAAACTCATGATTTTGCTACTAATTTAGCTACCTTACTGTTGGGAAATTATCCCAGGCAGAGAGGTAGCTAAATTAGTAGCAAAATCCTGAGTATTTCTTCTCTCTGTATTTGTAGTCTTGTGAAGATCTAGAAGAGTTGCTTCATATATTTTACCTACTATATAGTTGTTTATAATAAGATGTTTATTTCAGTACAATAATATTGCTAAAGTTAAATTTCTTCAAGATATTTTTTGATATTTTTATTATAGCATAAATATTGAGTTAATTCTAGAACATTTTATATATAAGTATATATGTATGTATATATAGATAGCATATATGTAGTTTGACTTTTCTCATAATCAAGATAAAAATGTTGGTTTGCTACACATATGTATGTGTAGTCATTTATGCTACTTTATAGGAGAGATCTTCCCATTGTGCAATGGAAAATGTTTTCCAATAGAAATTTATGTAATGTGGTCATGTGTATGTCTTTATAGCAGTGTCTTTGGTTGACTACAAAGTGTTTCTGATTTTCATCACTTTATGTGAGTTGAGGGAGGACCAGGGTGACTTCAAATCAAGCCTTAGGGTTGTGTTTTGATTTCCATGTGAACCATGATGAAAAGTGCCCAAGTGCCCCAGGGAGGAAGTGGACATTTGATAAAACCAACACTCAAAGAACCTAAAATAGGTCAATTTCACCATGTGCAAATGTTTAGCAATTAATTCAGCTAAAATATCACATATATGTGCAAATAGAATAGAATGTATCACTCTTTAAAACAGTATGTCAAATCTACATATACTTACATGGAAAACCAAAGCATATGATACACAAAGGTCATTTTCAGGGAAAATATCTGTTGAAAGATTGATTCTGAAATGGATATAAGCAGGAAAATTTTTGTTTATATAGATCATTATCAAGCTTTGAGTTTCTTACAAAAGGAAGATGTTATAAAGACCAGAAACTTTTTTCCAAGTAGGAACTAAAGCTCCAGAAGTGAAACTAAGTCGCATAAAAATTAAATAATTCGAACAAAGTCACTAAACTAATAAGTGGTAGAGTTGAATAAAGAGTCTAGTTTTATACTTTTGTATAATTTGAGTCCATTCTCTGCTAGTCCCAATTTTCTCTATTTATTCTTACCAAGAAAGGATTAACCTATTGATTCTTTAATTAACATCTTCTCTGTATTTTGCTAACTATAATCTCTTCTATTAGCCACTAATATTTCTCCCTTTTCTCTAATTCATTACTTATTTCTATATTTTATTAATAAGTATAAAGCTAAGCATATTTTTGCTGTTGTTAGTTCAAGAGCTCATTACAACACAAGGAGCAAATTTTGTTTTAATGTTGGATCCTCTGGAGTTGAGAGAGTTGAACAGAAATCTTTGCCTCGGACTGCATTGCTGTAGTATATCAGTCTGCAACTGAATGCTTTTGTAGATCCAATTTACTGTAATTTATACACACTGGATCTTCAATATCTGGGACAGTCACTTGTAGCTTCTCTGTCACTGGGAAAATCATGCTCTTTTTAGCAAATTGGCCCCACTGAAACCTATAGATCATTTTGATTCAATTAGATACTCAAAAGCTCAGCCTGAATCTATAACCTTTTATTTTTTAATTGGGTTTAAATATCTTTCTTGCCACTTTTCGCTAGGAGAAATGCAATGGAAATTCTATTATTTCAGAGGAAATTCAACTCTTTTTAATTAAAATGATTTAAAAAACCAAATAAAATTTTAAGTTGTTATAGGTATGAGGTAAGTGACTATGTGAAAATATATATTTTGGATCTTGTTATTTGAGCTGTGGTACAAACTGTATCCCCCAAAGATTTTAATGTGGGAATGTTTTCTTAAAACCTTAATGTTATTCTGTTTATATATATAAATGTGTGACTAATATTTGTACAATGTAATAATATTTTTGTGTATGTTTGAAATTTATTTCTAGTAACTAAAAACTTTAGACAGATACAGCTTGGATGAATAATTAAGCTATACCAAGTCAATATAATTTGCAAAGTAAGATAGTAGAAGCTGAGTGTAGAACAACATAAGTGCTATGTAAAGGAAAAATATGGTTCATAATTAGTAAAAGTTCTTCATTAAATGAATCATTAAGATAATGTACTTTGGCAGAGATAAATTATGTTTTGGGGCTAGGTCATTTAGGATACTGAATACCAGACTAAGGAATCTGGAAACTAATTTTTGTAAATTTTAAGCACAGTAGTGACATGATTAATATGATGCTTTAGAAAATACAAGGGATGGATTAAGAGGCCAATGATCTATGGTAGTGAAATCTCATTTGTGCCGTGCAACTCCTAGTGGACAATATGTAAATTTGGGAGATGTTTTGTTTCAATGATAGAACCATGATGTAGCCAATTGTTGGATAAATTCTACAGATAAAAGACATCTTGCCATGAGTTGGTCAACTTCAAACAAGAAACAAAAATCTTAATACCATGGGTAACAAAAAGGCATATCTACTATTTTTATCATAGTGCATGAGACATACTTCTTGCTGGGAGAAAAGAAATATGTTGTATGCTAACTAATATCTTAACATATTCTCATCCAAGGATATGTTCTCATTGACTTTATAGAGAAAGGAAGGGGGAAATAGAAACAACAATGTGAGAGAGTAACATATGTGCCCGACTGGGGATCCAACCCACAACATGGGCATGTGCCCCGATGGAGAATCAAACCTGAAACCTTTTGGTCTACTGTACAATGCTCCAACCAACTGAGCCAACTGGCAGTATATATGTAATTTCTCATAATAATAGACGTAGTTTAGTGGGAAACAAATATTCTTCAAAATAAATACATATATAAATACATGAGGTATTTCCTTTTCTCATCCAAGAAAGTGAGTAGAAATACTAGTTAGAAGTAGGAAATCCAGTCACCGTAATTTGCATTGTAAGGCAGCTCATATGGATGTCTCACAAAGATTTACAAATCTAAACCTTTGAAATGAGGCTACCAATTTTTAAGACGATTTAAAATTCAGACAGTAGAGAGAGTGGGTAATTGAAACCCCTAAGAACTGAAAGTACCATATAAAAAAGTAGTCAATGTCTCTAGCTTCAATCCTTAATGATACAGATTGATGCGGTGATTTTGGGAAAAGCACAGAACAAAAATTGCACTTTATTAAAAGGCACTTCAACAAACCATATTAAGGAGCTCTTATTCTTCCTGTCCCTCTCTTTGATTCTCACAGGAACAAATGTATAAAACCATTCTGGGAAACTAGATCACACTTACATAGACATTAGAGATTAAATAAAATATCTTTCAACCAAATTGAATATCAGGAATTATTTTTTAAAAACACTAACCATAGCTTCTAATAAAAATTATTTGCTGCTGTTGTTTTTTTAACTAAAAGAATAGATATAAACATACCTCAGTTAGCAATCTTTTGAACATTTATAGCATTGATTACTACAAAGGGACTTGGTAGGAGTGTGTAATTCCCCCAAATGTAGAAAAGGATGCTGCTATCCACATCCTCCTCTGGATATGATGCAGAAACACACAGAGAGGGAGCTGGTGAGCATTAAATCGATGATATTTAGGCACCAAGATGAAAACTTTCCTTAAAAAATACAGAATCCATGGCACAACTTCATAAGAGTCCAATGTGATAAGCTCAGAATGCAGAATCTGTTGTTTTGAAAGGCATCCATGTTAATTTGGATGTACAACAAAATTTGGAATACAGTTATTTATATTATTTCTATTTTTATTTTGACAAAATGTTAATGTTGTATAATGGCATAAATACTTCTATTTATTGCCTAAACTTATTTCTAAACTATGAGTATTTGCTTATTTTCACTATAAATAGATAACAAGGTTGCCCTTTAAAATTATATTCAGAGCCCAGCTGGTGTGGCTCAGTGGGTGAGCATTGACTTATGTACCAGGAGGTTAGGGTTTGATTTCTAGTCAGGGCATATGCCAGGTTGTGGGCTCTGTCCCCAGTGTGGGGCATGCAGGAGGGGACTGGTCATTCTCTCTCATTATTGATGTTTCTATCTCTCTCCTCCTCTCCTTTTCTCTCAGAAATCAATAAAATATTTTTTAAAAATATACTCAGAAAAAAATATATAAGGAATGAAGTAAATTTATATAATTAATGTTTATGTCAATACATATATATTTTCAGGATATAATAATAAAAATGATACTCTGAGAAAATTATTTATACAAACAATGCCAATGTCTCATTTTATGTATACAATAACTTACATACTTTTAAGAACATTGGAATTTTGAGGTAGCAACAAATGTGACAATAATGGAAGGCTTTAACAACTCCAACTGGAGATGGTAATAAGGTTGATATTTGCTACTTTTGGGGGCAGAAAAATAATCAAAGTAATATGAGATAGATTAACAGGAGAAAATGACCAAACGTATTGTGTATCTACATATGGAGATTTTATAACAATATGAGACCCAAGGATGCATTGGGCAATTGAAGCTAATATGCCATTTTGGACTAAAGAGAGAGAGAGGCAGGGATCAGAGATTTCAAAGGCAAAGTAGGAAATGTACAGGTAGATGAGGAAAGCAAACATATGATAAACATATTCTTGCTTGGCAACCTAGAAACAATGGGACACAGAATGACTTTAACAAACAGGCTTGTTTGAATCCTCCTTGTATGCCACACTTTATTCATACATGCTAAAGCAAATATCCTATATAATAAAAGAGTAATATGCAAATTGACTGGACGTCTACTACACCCACAAGCGACGGCCACCAGCCATGCCTACCAGCCAATCAGGAGTGAATATGCAAATAAATCCCAACCAAGATGGCTGCAGCCAATGAGAGCAGAAGGAAGGCTTGGGTTTCCCTGGCAATGGAGGAAGCCAAGCTTTCTGCCTGCCTTTGCCAGCCTAGGACTCCACTCAATGCTACAAAGTTTTAATTATAGAAGAAACATAAATCCCAACAGAAATGATGGCAGCCACAGAGCTGGAGAGAGCAGAGGCTAGGGTTGCCCCTGGTGATGGAGGAAGCCAAGTTTCTGCAGCCCTGGCCAGCCTAGCCTTCACTCCAGGCTACAAAGTTTCAATTATAGAAGGTAAATAAACCCCAACAGAAATGGCTGCTGCCATGGAGTGAGCAGAAGGCTTGGCTCTACTCCAGGCTACAAAGTTTAAATTGTAGAAGAAAAATAAATCCTAGATCCCAGGGCCTCTGCTTGGGTCATTGTTGGGCATGGCCAGCCTGCAAAACACGATAGGCCCATCACCCAGGCCATCTTATGGCCAAAGGGAATCCACACCCTGATCTGGGTCATCCTTCAGGGAAAACCAGCCGGCCCCCATCCATGTACCAGGCCTCTATCCTATGTAATAAAAGAGTAATAAGCAGATTAACCATCATTCAAATGCACAAGATGATTGCCCCCATGTGGTCAAAGTTCCTGCCCCCATGTGGTCAAAAGATGACCACCACAAGATGGCCAGCAGGGGAGGACAGTTGGGAGTGACCAGGTTAGCAGAAGAGGGAAGTTGGAGGCAAACAGGCTGGCAGGGGAGCAGTTAGACATCAATCAGGCTGGCAGAGGAGTGGTTAAGAGTGATCAGGCTTGCAGGCAGAAATGGTTAGGGGAAATCAGGAAGGCAGGAAGGTGAGCAGTTGGGAGCCAGCAGTCCTGGATTGTGAGAGGCATGTCTCTCTGCCCATTTAGGCCCAATCCCAACAGACTGGTCCTGAACAGGCAATAGGACTTCCCTCAAGGGGTCCCAGATTAGAGAGGATGCAGGCTGGACTGAGGATCACCCCCTCTTCCTCGTGCACGAATTTTGAACACCAGGCCTCTAATAATAAAAATAACATGCTAAGTTTCCTTTCCTGAATAGTGTTTCTTTCTTTTCTTTTTTCTAGAATGTGTTGCGCTTTAATTGTTTTCATCTCAAATAACCTGCCTGCCAGGGTGGCACATTCTGGGCAGACTCAGCTTGGACCCCTGCATACTAAAGGGGGAGAAAAACATGATAATGATTAGTTTTAAATGCTTTATTGTATAATGTGAACAAGCTTTTATTTTTCTTCCTGAAAATCCATAGAATGTTCTGTAAGCTGCCATCATTGTTGTATTTTACTTACAGTTTTTACCTAACACTGAGAAAATAAGTTTGAAAAACCCTTATTTAGTGTATACAATTTAATGAATATATTATTTTGGATGACTGCCTTTGAACCAATGGACTCTTCAAGAAATGTTGTATGTGTTAATTCTTAGATTAATAATAAAAAATAATTTATCTAGCCTTAAAATCCTTTAATCAGTAATAGCTCTTAATATTTTATTATAAATAAAATAGTTTGTATAAGATCATTAGAGAACATATTTACAAAATCACAACATTAATTAGATCGTTTATAGTCTAGGTAGCAAGGAATACATTACTGTTGTAATGGTCAAATTATTAATGTTCATTCACAGTGAACTATGCTAAAAATTCAGAATATACTGTAAGTTCTTTTAGTTAATTTTCTATGCCCAAGTAAAATAAAAGCAGATTTTTCACCATCCTACTATTTATGTACTTTTAAAATGACTTTTTAAATTTAGAAATGTGATTGTTGATAATAAAATAAATTGAAGTTAACAGTAGATTCATGTAGTATTTTTTTGCTACTAACTCTCGATGGGATTTGTGTGTTACTTTTATTTCCTCGGCTAAAATTTTACAGAGAAAAAATGAGCTGTTGGACAAGATTATATCTACCATTTCTCCCATCTTTAAAATTTAATGATTATGTGGCTGTGTGCTGGTATGCTAGGCAAACCAGACATTACATAATATTCAGCAAGTGAGAATTGATTTTTTTTTCTATTTTGCAGATACAATAATGTTCATATTTTGTGACCCTACTATTCATCCCTGGGTCATACTTAAAAACAGAGCCCATACTAAAACAGAACTCCCAGGGAAGTGATCTGAAAATCTGAATTTCTATAAATATCAACTGATTCTTATGGTCATGCAAGTTTGAAAAACATTGAATTATGAAATCAGGCACCAGAAGTAATTATATTACATTAGGAATTTTTGGTTTACAAATGACAGAAAAATCAACTTGAATTGGTTCAAACACCCTAAAAAGAGAGACATTTATTGGATAATTTTACTGAAAGCCTAGAAGTAAAATATTCTTCAGTCTCTAAAAATTCTAGAACTCAGATAATGTCACCAGGGTCCAATTTATCTTTCTCTCTATCTGTGTGTACTGCTATATCGCTTTTCATTCTACTTTCCTCTATTTTTTATTTACTCTCATATATACAGTGCACATCAGAGCCTCAATTACAGTCTCCTGAATCTACAGGCTTGCTTTCATACTGTTAAAAAAAAACTGGAATAAAGATATATCTCTATTGGTCACTCCACAAAATCCCCGGCTCAACTCTAATTGCCTTTGATTGATTCATACTTCTGCACCTGAACCAGAATTTCTGAGCAAAATAAAATGCAATGCTCCATTGGCCAAGCAGCACCTACTCATCCTGGAAACATCTGCTCCACATACATAAAATAGGATTAGATTGGAGAAGACACCATTTCTTGAGGGAAAATAAGGTGTGAACAGAAGAAAAATTGATCTTGGGCAAGAAGATATTAACCATTTACTGCACAAGGATTGATTGCTTTGAGAAGGGTTTATGAGTCTGAGAAAGTCATGAATCAAAGCTTCTCCAACCAGGTAAATGGAAATACAACTTGCCCTATGTTAGATGCCATTTACCACTTCCCATCAATACGTTTTTCTTCAGTTAGGTCCAAGCTCAGTGAAAATCATTCACATTCTCCAGTCCCTGCCAATGCTGCAGATCTGGTTGCAACAACAACAACAAAACAAAAAACAATAAACAAGTGAAAAAAAAGCCAATTTGGAGGGGGGGGGAAGATGAAATAAATCCACTGGGAAAACATTTCATTAGTTATATTTTGCTCTCAAAGTCTTGAGAATAAGGTAAAATGTAAAAACACATGCCATTGTTTTTATATCCTAAAGAGCAAGAGTTTTATCTTTATTTTAAAACGTTATTTAAAAACAACAATAAATTTGTTTTAGTGTTAAACTATGAATGAAGGTATTTATTTATTTTTATTTACTTTTTATCTTTCTTTTAATTAAATGTATTGGTGTGACATTGATTAACAAAATTATATAGGTTTCAAGTATACATTTCTATGATACATGATCTGTATATTGCATGTGTATCCACCACACAAAGTCAAATCATCTTCCTTCACGATGATGGATTATAGATTTTGAAATTCTCAACAAAACAACAACAAATCCAATAAAGCCATAAAAAAGAAGATAATACTTCATAACAAAATGAGTTTTATCCCAGAAATACAAAACTGATTTAACAATAAAAAATCAATGTAATCTGCTGTATTAACAATAAGATGAAAAATCAGCTATTACAGAACCAAGATGGTGGCATAGGTAAAACACCTATCTTGCTGCCATACACAGCAATTTTAAAAAAACTACAACTTAATGAAAGAACGAATACCATCCAGAATCACGGGAAAGCTGGCTAAGTGAAAATTCCACAAATAAAAGTGAAGATAAGACACTGTGACTCAGAGGAGCGGCAGCAGACAGCATTGAAGATACACGTGGAGTCAGAGGTTTGGAGCGCGCGCCAGCAGAGAGGGCGGGCAGCTGAAAACTGGCGAGTTTTCTTGAACAGGGGAGACAAAGATGTCCCACTGGACTGATTCTCCAGCTCTGGGCAAAGTCCAGGGGACCCACTATCATACGGGATAAAAACAGGACAGTGGGAGGGCACGCCGAAGCTCTGGTGCTGCAGAGGTCAGCGGGCTTGTGGAGAAGGCGAGCATGTGTGGAGTGCACGTGAGCTTGGGAACAGCGCAGCTGCCTGACCGCGCAGAGAGCACTTGTGACTTGCTCTTTCATTCGGGAAACCGTCAGACTGCATTGTTTTGTGACCCTGGGTGAGACATTGGGTGTGCAGACTCATTTGGGGAGAGGCAGAATTTTCCAGCAGCTGGTGGAGCTCAGCAGAGGCTCTCTTTCAGAGTCCCTGGGGCCACATAGGGCAGAGCTGACACTGTCTGCTTGGCCCAGAGACACTGCCCATCCAACCTAAGCACAGCTGAATATCACAGACAATTGGCCTGGAGGTCAACCCCTCCAAGTGCTAACAACGATTAACCTGAGCTTAACTTCAGCAAGACTGTGAAACCCATATCCACCTCAGGTAACTGGGGAGGCTGACCCACTGTCCCTTGTAGGACGTCTACCACACAAAGTTAATTGACCAACTCAGGAAAGCAGCCACCATGCAGAGACATGGAAAGAAATCAGATGTGAAAGAAATGGAGGAAAAATACTGACTGGACATGGAATTCAAAACCAAGTTTATAGGGCTTTTCAAGAGGCTCCTAGAAAAGGTCGAGACCTATAAGGAAATAAGCAAGACCACAAAGGAAATGAACGAGACCCTCAAGGATATGAAGGAGACTCTCAAGGATATGAAAAAGGACCAATCAGAAATTAAGCATAAACTGACTGAAATAAAAAATATTACACAAAGACCTAAAAGTACTCTAGAGCACCCCAAGAACCAAGTTAAAGATTTGAAATACAAAGAGGTAAATCCACACAGCCGGAAAAGCAAGAAACCAAAAGAATCCAAAAAATTGAAGATAGTGTAAGGGGCCTCTGGGACAGCCTCAAGCATACCAACAGCCGAATTATAAGGGTGCCAGAAAAAGAGAGAGAGAAAGACAATGAAAACCTATTTGAAGAAATAGTGACTGAAAACTTCCCACACCTGGTGAAAGAAATTGACTTAGGAGTCCAAGAAGTGCACCGAACCCCAATATATAGGAACCCTAAGAGGACCACACCAAGGCACATCATAATTAAACTACCAAGAGCAAAAGACAAAGAGAGAATATTAAAAGCAGCAAGAAAAAAACAGATGGTTACCTATAAGGGAGCACCCATATGATTGTCAGAGGATTTCTCAACAGAAACAATGCAGGCCAGACGGGAGTGGCAAGAAATATTCAAAGTGATGAATAGCAAGAATCTACAACCAAGATTACTCTATCCAGCAAAGCTATCATTCAGAATTGAAGGTCAGATAAAGTGCTTCACAGATAAGAAAAAGCTAAGGGAGTTCATCACCACCAAACTAATATTATATGAAATGTTGAGAGATATTCTTTAAGAAGAGAAAGAAGAAAAAGATAAAAGTGTAAATTATGAACAACAAATACACATCTATCAACAAATGAATCTAAAAATCAAATGAATTAAAAATCTGATGAACAGGATAAACTAGTGAATGTAACAGAATCACAGACATAGAGAGGGAATGGACTGACAATTCTTGGGGAGAAAAGGGGGGTGGGAAGTGCAGCAAGAGACTGGACAAAAATCATGCAACTATGGGAGATGACAGTGGAGGGGGGTGAGGGCGGAGGGTGGGATGGGTATCAGGTGGAGGGGAGTTATAGTTGAAAAAAAGGGAACAACGTAATTAATAAACTGAAGAACAAAGATTTTTTTTAAAAAAATCATGTGATCATACTGTAGGGGGCAGCTCTATGGTCAAGCCTTGGGGTGAGCTTTGGCAGGGCCACAAACAAGTGTCAGCCTGGAGGTCAGCGCTCTCCTAGCATATTTAAGTCAGACCTTGTAGCTCCCCCAGTTCCTTCCTAAGTATCTAAAGGGGTGTGAGAAGTGTGCCAAGTTGCCAAAATAAGAACACTTGTATACATATTAATCTACCCTTGTTTTAATCAGACTATAAAATAAGGCATGCCTTGCAGGCTCGGTCTTTTGTGTCCTCATCCAGGCATAGCAGATCCACCTAGTCCCAGCTGTATTCCCTTGTCTGCCTTTTTTAAATCCTTCACTACCCCTCCTTAGGTTAACCCTTGACCATGCTATACTATTTGAGGAAGTGAAAGAATTTGACAATATTCAATATTCATTCAGGATTGAATTCATAGCAATCAAGGAATACAGGGAGCTTCCTTAAACTACTAGGGCAATATTATAAGACATCCATTATTGCTAATTTTTTTTAATGATTTCAGAGAGAGAAAGGAGAAGGAAAACAGATAGAAACATTAGTTATAAGAGACAATCATTGATTGTCTGCCTTCTGTATACCCCCTCCTGGAGATTGAGCCAGCAACCTTGTCATGTTCCCAGACTTGGAATCAAACTGTGGCCTCCTGATTCATGGGGTGACTCTCAACTACTGAGAAATACTGACTGACCTATAGCTAAATTTGTATTTGTCAAGTTCATTTCTAGGTATTTGATTCTTTGGGGTGCAATTGCCAAATGAAATGTTTTTTCTGTTTCTTTTCCAGAAGTTTTGTTGTTAGTACCTAGGAAGAAATAAATTTTTGCACATTGCTTTTGTATCCTGCAACTTGACTATAATTATTTATTCTGTCTAAAGGTTTTTTGGTGGAGTCTTTAGGGTTTTCTATATACAGAATTATGTCATCTGCAAAAAGTGAGACTTTAACTTCTTTCCCAATGTTGATGCCTTTCATTTTTTGTCTTACCTTATTGCCCTGGCTAGGACTTCCAGCACTGTGTTGAATAAGAGTGGTGAGAATGGACAACCTTGTCTTGTTCCTGATCTTAGAAGAAAACCTTTCATTTTTTCACAATTGAGTATGATTTTTAAACTTGTTATGAAGCAAGGTATTTCTGTTCAGTTGCTCTTACAATTTGGCATGTTTGTGTGTGTTTTTGAGTCACACCAGGCACAGGTTAATTTTTTATTTGTTTTCCTTATTAACAAAGATTCTGAGTCAGCAGTGCTTCAGCATGCATCTTTTATAAAGTCCACAAATGAATGACGGACATCACAGTTTGGAAATGTTATTTTAGTTAAAACTTTGAGCCTAAATTATGCAGTCTACATTGTCAAATATTAACTAATTACACCATAATTTATATACAACATTTTCAGGAAGGGATTAATACAATGCACTAAGCTTTAATTATCAAACAGACAATTAACTTCTGAGAAGAAAAATGAGCATCTATTAAGACAACCACTCTATTGCACCGTTTTGTCAACCATTTCTTCCCCAAAGTCTAATTTATCTTTATCATTAAGGAATATGTTACAATATGCAGATAATTTTTTTTCAGAATTTTAACTGACAATTTATATAAACTTGGTTTTAGGGAAATATCCACAATAAATGTGAAAAAAGAATTTAACTCTCCCTATATATACTGACTGGCCGTATTATTATGATCACTTGACGTTTGTGGGCAAATTAGCTGTACACCACATCGTATGGGATGTGGAGCCCAAAGGCCAGTTCGAACACCTTCGCTGTCTGCAGTTACCAAGATAAAAGGTCTCTAATTCTCATAGGAACTCAAGGATTGGACAGTCAAGCATTGGAAAAAGGTCATGTGGTCCGATGAATCACGTTTTCAGTTGCATCATGCAGATGGCAGAGTGAGAATTTCACCGAAACATCATGAAAGCATGCACCTCACATGCATGAGAACAACCCTCCAAGCTAGTGGGGGCAGTGTTATGGTTTGGGGCATGTTTTCCTGGCATGATTTGGGCCCTTTAATTCATGTGGAACAACACCTGAATAGCACAACATACCTAAGTATTCTTGCTGATCAACTTCATCCTATCACGTTGATGATTTATCCCAATGGAGATGGGTTCTTCCAACAAGACAATGCGCCATGCCGTGGTGCTCATATTGTGCAGGAGTGGTCTCAAGAACATGAGGGAGACTTTACCTTGCTTAGGTGGCCCCTACAATCACCAGATCTCAATCTAATTGAGCATGAAATTAAAAGAGTCATCAGGCAGCTGGTTCCACAACCATCAAATCTCAGAAAACTGAACAAAACTGGACAGTGCTAGTCATCAAGCATGGTGTCAGATTCCTCACATCACCATTCAACATCTCATGGAGTGAATGTCAAGAAGAATCGCCACAGTATTGAAGGCAAAAGGTGGCCCAACAAAGTACTGATGGGGTGGTTATAATAACTTGGCCACTCAGTGTATAATCTTTTGTTTTTCTGCCTGACATAAGGACTCATAAGAGGCCCTGGCTGAGTAGGTCAGTTTGTTGAACATCGTCCCAAGATAGCAAAGTTGTGGGTTTGATTCCTGGCCAGGGCATATATGAGAATCAACCAATGGATGCAAAAATAAGTTGAACAACAAATCAATGTTTCTCTCTCTCTCTCTCTCTCTCTCTCTCTCTCTCTCTCTCTCTCTCTCAAATCAAACAGTCAATAAACAAAGTAGTCATAAGATAAGTGCTAAGAGAATCACAGATTTCATCATGAAATATTTAGGCAATGAAGGATCAGAAATCTGTGATGTACTCACCCAGTCTCAAAAATAGAAATTCCTGAGAACTCTGAACTGTGTTTTTTAAATTACATTTTATTTTGTAAAGTAAAATCTTATCTATATTAATAAAAGAGTAATATACTAATTAGACCAGGAGACCTTCCAGAGGTCCTTCAGGACAAAGCCATGGTGGTAGGGTCGAGGCAGAGGTAGTTAGGGGCGATCAAAGCAGCAGGGGGGTGGGACAGTTGGGTACAAGCAGGCCAGCGTGGGGGGACAGTTTAGGGAAAGATGTCTGGAAGGGGGGATAGCTGGGGGTGAGCTGTCTGGCAGGAAGGCAGTTGGAGGCAAGCAGGCCAAAAGGGGAGGCAGTTGGGGGCAATCAGGTTGGCAAGGGGGCAGGTGGGGGTGATCAAGCCAGCAGGCTCAGGGGTTAGGGGCAATCAGGCAGGCAGCAGGTGAGCAGTTAGGGTTAAGTGGCTCAGATTGTGAGAGGGATATCTTAGGGGTCCCAGATTGGAGAGGGTGCAGGCTGGGCTGAGGGACACCCTCCCTCCCGTGCATGAATTTCATGCACTGGGCCACTAGTGAAAATAATAAACAAAGATGATTTTGGAACCAATTGTGTAGAAATAAGTTAACCCATGAGGAAAATAATGTTGCCTTTCAAAAGTAGCCAAGGAGGTGCTAGAGAGGAGGAACCAAAATGGCAGCATAGGTAAATACCTATCTTGCTGCCCCACACAGCAATTTCAAAACTACAACTTAACGACAGAACAAACATCATCCAGAATCACCAGAAAGCTGGCGAAGTGAAAATTCCACAAATTAAAGTAAAGATTGGACACTGTGATTCAGAGGAGCAGCGGAGGGCAGCATTAAAAATACGTGCAGAGTCAGAGGTTTGGAGCCCTCTGTGCAAGTGAGCGAGTGGAAAGGACGGGAGCCTGCAAAGACAAAGGCATCCCACTGCACTGATTCTCCAGTTCCAAGCGAGATCTGGGGAACCCATGCTCATACTGGGTGAAACTGGACAGTAGGGAAGCACGCTGAAACTCGGGCTTTGCAAAGGTCTGTGAGCTTGGGGAAAGGGCGAGCTTCTGGAGAGTGTGTGTAAACTTGGAAAGAGCAGAGGTGCATGAGCATGCAGAGAGGACTTGCTCTGTTGTTCGGGAAACCACTGGGCTGCATTGTTTTACAACCCTTGGTGAGACTTTGGGTGTGCAGACTCATTTGAGGAGAGGCTGAATTGTCCGGCAGCAGGTAGAGCTCGGCAGAAGCTTTCTCTCAGAGGTGCTTGTAGCCATTACCACCCGGCACAGAGACCCAGGTGCCTCATAGGGAGGAGCTGATGCTGCCTGCTCGGCCAGGAGACTCCACCCATCCAACCTGAGCACAGCTGACCCTCACAGCCAATTGGCCTGGAAGTCAAACCCTCCTAGTGTTAACAACAATAATCTAGGCTTAACTTTAACAATACTGTGCAACCCATAAAGGGCTGCGGCAAGAGTATCCACCTCAGGTAACTGGGGAGGCTGAGCCACTGTCCCTTAGAGGACATCTACCACACAAAGCTAATCGACCAACTCAGGAAAGCAGCCACCATGCAGAGACACGGAAAGAAATCAGATGTGAAAGAAATGGTGGGGGAAAAAAACAACAACTGTATATAGAGTTCAAAACCATGGTTATAAGGTTTTTCAAGAGGTTCCTAGAAAAGGCCAATAAACTTAATGAGACCTACAAGGAAATGAGCAAGACCTATGAGGAAATGAACGAGACCTATGAGGATATGAAAAAGGACCAACTAGAAATTAAGCATACACTGACTAAAATAAAAAATATTATACAAAGACCTAAAAGCAATCTAGAGGACCACAAGAACCAAGTCAAAGATTTGAAATACAAAGAGGCAAAATCCACACAGCCGGAAAAACAAGAAGCAAAAAGAATCCAAAAAATTGAAGATAGTGTAAGAGGCTTCTGGGACAACCTCAAGCATACCAACATCTAAATTATAGGGGTGCCATAAAAAGAGAGAGAGCAAGTTAATGAAAATCTATTTGAAGAAATAGTGACAAAATTTCCGCCACCTGTTGAAAGAAATTTACTTAAACATCCAAGAAGCACACCGAACTCCAAACTATAGGAGTTCAAAGAGGACCATACCAAGACACATCATAATTAAAATGCCAACTGCAAAAGATAAAGATAGAATATTAAAAGCAGCAAAAGAAAAACAGTTATTTACCTATAAGGGAGTACCCATATGATTGTCAGCGGATTTCTCAACAGAAACGATGCAGGCCAGACGGGAGTGGCAAGAAATATTCAAAGTGATGAACAGCAAGAATCTACAACCAAGATTACTCTATCCACCAAAGCTATCATTCAGAATTGAAGGTCAGATAAAGTGCTTCACAGATAAGAAAAAGCTAAAGGAGTTCATCAACACCAAATAAATATTATATGAAATGCTGAAAGATATTCTTTAAGAAGAGGAAGAAGAAAAAGGTAAAAATATAAATTATGAACAACAAATACACATCTATCAACAAATGAATCTAAAAATCAAGTGAATTAAAAATCTGATGAACAGGATAAACTGGTGAATATAACAGAATCATGGGCATAGAGAGCGAATAGACTGACAATTCTTGGGGAGAAAAGGGGGGTGGGAAGTGCAGCAAGATACTGGACAAAAATCATGCACCTATGGGAGAGGACAGTGGGGACGAATTGAGGGCAGAGGGTGGGATGGGTACCAGGTGGAGGAGAGCTATAGGGGGAAAAAAGGGGGATCATTGCAATTAATAAACTAAACAATAAAAAGATTAAATTTTTTTAAAAAGTAGACAAGGAGCAAGCTCAACACTATCATCCATACATGCTCAATGATCTAACATAGTACTGAGAACCAACTGAAATATCAGAAAAACCCTGAAATGTCTAAACAAGAGGTAAATTCTTTTTTAATATATTTTACTGATTTTTTACAGAGAGAAAGGTAGAGGGATAGAAAGTTAGAAACATCAATGAGAGAGAAACATTGATCAGCTGCCTCCTGCACATCCCCTACTCGGGATGTGCCTGCAACCAAGGCACATGCCCTTGATCGGAATTGAACCTGGGACCTTTCAGTCTACAGGCTGATGCTCTATCTACTGAGCCAAACCAGTTTCGGCAAGAAGTAAATTCTTATGGCAGTACTTTTCTTCTGTATAACACTGCTTTCTACAAAATCTTATTTATCTTTACCATTAAGGAATATGTTACAATGTGCAGATAATTTTCCTTAGAATTTTATGTAGATTATTTTATTTGAATGAATTTCTTTTCAGAATGCATTAAAAAAAGAAGTTTTAAGTGAAGAAACACCAGCAAGGCATAACACACAAAACTTATAGAATTAGGATTAATTTATTTAAATGGAAAAAAATTGAGTTTTGGTGTTTTCGGTTTAGATTTCTATGGTTCATTGTCTTTCTCTTCCCCTCTTTTCCTTTTCCTCTTTCTCTCTCTCTCTCACACACACTGACATACACACAGATATAAAAAACAGATATGTAATCTCAACTGCTAATTGTTAAGAAAATATCCTTAGAACTCTATTTAACCCACATAAGAGTGAATTCCCTTGGAGCAAAAATAATTTCACTTAAAGAGCTCAAATCTAGGCATTTCGGATTGCATGACATGCACTCATTTTCTTGATCAATGTTTTTTAATGTACTCCAAAACTGTCCTAGAGCTCTGCCTAGCTTTGCACTCATATTTCAAACACATATGCTCTAAATTATTTTTATTCTTTTGGTTGTTAATTTCATTTGCATTACAGAAGAGACATAAGTCGATATATCTCTTGTCAAAGAGAGTTTTCCATGATTATCATTCTACTCTTTCCTGAGGCCCTTCACACACACTAGTGAGATATTAGTTGTTCTGAGCCAGACATATCCAATCATACTTTTTGTCTGCCTTAAAATTGGAATTTGAAAGAACTTCTAGAGAGTTGTATTATCTATTTATTTTAATGCTCACAATAACTTTTTTATTTTCAGTGCTCATTTTATCACTCTGTCAAGTGTTGATTATGTCTCTTTTTCTAAAAAGATATAAATATGAAAGCTCACCACAGAATTACATATCTGTAGAATATTATAAACAATATCATGCTTTGAGTATGAAAATTATATCTACATTAGAAATCTCATATCTAACTTCCTATATGGCATTGTAATGTAATTCTAGCAAATATCCCAAATAAACACCCAGGAACTCCACTGGAGCTTTCTTCACTAACCTGTGCCATTTCCAAAGGGAGTCTGATGAAGTCAGTTGTGGCAACTGTAATGGTCTCGTCCAGTGGTCGTCAAACTCATTAGTCAACAGAGCCAAATATCAACAGTACAATGATTGAAATTTCTTTTGAGAGCCAATTTTTTTAAACTTACACGTCTTCTAATGTCACTTCTTCAAAATAGACTCACCCAGACTGTGGTATTTTGTGTAAGAGCCACACTTAACGGGCCAAAGAGCCGCATGTGGCTTGCGAGCCGAAGTTTGCCAGTTATGGGTCTAGCCAAATCTTCAGAATCATCCATTCTTTCAGAAAATGTTCTTTTTTCTCCTTCAAGGTACCTCACATCCAGCCACTCTCATCACGACCTCCACTACATCTTGTCTCAGCTACCCATCCAAGTTTGAGTGAATAACTGCCATAGTTGCTTAACTAGAATTCCTTTTCCAGCTCCCTACGTGACAGTGATCATTCAAAATATGGATCAAGTAATTTAAGGAAGTCAAAGTCTGTACAAGTGCCTACAAGGTCCTATAGAATGGGTTGTTTCCCTCTTCTTTTTACTTGTCTGATTTCTTTTTCCCAGGCACACTTTTTTCACTACAAACCAGCCACACCACTCCCCTGCTCTTTCTTTGAGTAACATGCAGGCTACCACTTTAGGGAATTTGCACTGGCTATTCTCTCTGTCTGAGGTGTTCTTCCTCCAGATATCAACATGGAATTGACCAAATGTCACCTCAAAATTCTCTACTCGGATTATCCTATATATGCCAGTTCCATTCATCCCTAATCCTGTTCCACTTTACTTTAGTCTCTCTTTTTCCCATGGTACTTATCTCCTAAAATATTATATGGGGCAAAAGTAGGCTTACTGTTGTTTGGTTGTATGGAAAACAATACAATAATCTACACTAATAAAAGGGAAACATGCAAATTAACCTTGACTCTGTGATGGCAAGCCACGCCCACCAGCACAGTGAGTATGCAAATTAACCCATCAAAGATTGTTGGTAAATTTGCATACGTGGGCGGGGTGGGCAGTGCCATGGCCCACCCATGGGGATCCAGGTCCATGGGACAGGGGAAGGCCTGGTGGGCAGTGCCAGACACCGCTGGCAAAATACCAGTCCATCCTGGCCCTGGGAGGTGTAGTGGGCAGTGCCAGATGCCACCCGTGGGATCCAAGTCCATCACAGGTCCAGGGAGGGGCAACAGATTGCCTAGCCATGCCTGCAGGGCCCTGAGAATATTGCTGCATAGGGGAGGGATGGCCGGCCCACCTAGCCACTCCTGTGGGGCTCCCAGAACATCACAGGCATGGGGTTGCTGAGACCCAGACAGGGCCTCTGGCCACAGATTCACAGCTGCAGAGACCTACTCTACCAAGAAGCCTCATGGCCATGTGGCTGGGCCACAGGATGACCGCTCAAGATGTGACACAGAGAGGAGGTGCGAGAGGAAATCCAGAGAATAATGTGGGGGTTCAAGACTCACTTCCTTTGGGCTTTGTCTTCCTTGGTCTTGGTTCTTTTCTTTCGGGACTGGAGACCAAGCACTGCAGGAAAGAGGGATGGATGAAGGCCAAATGTGGAAGAAGAGGCATGAGGCCTGACTGGGGGCTATCTGAGGGGCAGCTCCAGGGCGAGTGCCACAGCTTTGGCAAAGTGGCTAGCTAGGACGTGGGCGTTGCAAGGGGTGCTGAGCAGCGCCTCATCATTCCTCCATGAGGACACCCCACACAGGTGCTGCCTTCACCAGCAGGTTCTGGGTGACATCTGCAAATGCTACTGCAACCTCTATAATTCTGGGCAAAGAACTGAACCTTTGCCCCTCTGGGCACCATGCTTGTAAGAAGTATGCTGTCACCAACGCCATAGATCAAAGGCAAAAACCTGGCAAGGCAGGGTGCAACAGAGAGGGCTGGGACTAAGGCAGGTAACGAGTGGGAAGGGATCTGCCTTACCTGCAGAGAGAGAGGTTCTGCAGTGGCCCCAAGACGCGGGGAGGGCCCAGCCAGAGACCAAGGGTCATGGAAGGACACTTGGGTGGAGGGGCAAGGACTCCCAGCCCTGAGGCAGGGGTTGAGGGATGGTGCCACCTCAATGGAAGGGTGCCTCTCTGTAGGGCACCAGACTGACTAACATGATTCAGAGAAGCTCCCTGTGCTCACCGGCATGTCCCAGTGCCTTCACTGAGCTTTGAGGGCCAATTGAGGTACAATATACAGAACATGAGGGAAGAAGTGAGAAAGAAAAGGAAAGGCAAGCAACACAAAAGAAAGACTGGAAAGAACCTATAAATCTATCTCACTTAAATAGGGAATATAGTCAATAGTGTTGTAATGATGGTATGATGCCAGGTGGGTACTGGAAATATCAGGGAACACTTTGTAAAGGATATGATTGTCTAACCACTATTCTGTAACTAATATAAAACCTGAAACCAATATAAAATAATATTGAATGTAAAGAAATGAAAATTGGAGTGAATTTTTTATAAATTTTAAAGTTTAAATAAAGGCTGTAAAGGAAGGAATGGGGAGAATAAAGATAGTGTTTTTCATTTTACCACTTTATTGTCTTTTCAGTAAATGAAAAAGACAGTTGTCTTTATATGGTTTATACCTTTCTAAGTCAATATCTCATTTTAATTTCAGGGCAACTTAAAGACAAGATAATTATTCCCTGCACTATTCAAAGAAAGGAAATCTTGGTGTCTGGTCCCGATGATTCAATCATCAAGCCCTTATTGTAAAGCAGGGTTAGTAAACTTTTCTGTGAATGGTCATACCTCTACTAATAAAAGCCTTGGGGATGATCAGGCCAGCAGGGAAGGGTAGTTGAGGGCAATCAGGCCAGCAGAGGAGCAGTTAGGGGGCAATCAGGCATGCAGGTGAGCAGTTAGGAACCAGCGATCCTGGATTGTGAGAGGGATGTCCGACTGCAGTTTTAGGCCCGATCCCACCCTGCAGTCGGACATCCCCTGAAGGGTCCCAGATTGGAGAGGGTGCAGGCTGGGCTGAGGGACACCCTCCCCAGTGCATGAATTTTGTGCATTGGGTCTTTAGTTAAAAAATAATAATACAAAACCAATTCTGTTCATGTATACACAACTGTAAATCTACTTTTGCCCCACTTTGTATACTTATTATATTTACTAGTGGCCTGGTACACGAAACTCATGAAAATTAAAGGGGTATTAATTAGAGGAAATAATTTAATATTGCTATTTGCTCTTTCTCTACAATAGAAGTATCAGAGACTAAAGAAAATTAGTAAAATGTATATGAAAACCTTCCTCCTGTCAGAGTCTGGGGCACACCACGGGGCCCAGAGTCAAGTCCCCACTCACTCACATGTGCCTCAAAATCACGTGAGACCCAGACCCAGCCACACCTCCTCACCCCCGCATTGGGGTAGATCCAGAGCCTGCCAGTCCCACTCTTGTCAAGCCACCCAGGGCAAGGTGTGTCCTCAGGTCCCCTGGCCCAGCTCCAGGATGGGGGGCATGGCCTGAGGTCCCCCATCAAGTCCCACCAGGTGGGAGACACAACCTGAGATCCCGTCAAGCCCCGCTGGGTAGGGGGCATGGCCTGAGGTCCCCCGTCAAGCCCCACCAGGTAGAGGAGCACAGCCTCAAGTCCCCCAGCCCAGCACCGGGAGGGAGGCACAGCCTCATGTCCCCCGTCAATCCTCACTGGCACAGGGGCACAGGCTCAGGTCCCCTGTGAAGCCCCGCTGGGTGGGGGGCACAGCCTGAGGTTCCCTGTCAAGCCCAGCCAGGCAGGAGGGGCACAGCCTCAGGATCCCTGGCCTGGTGCTGGGGCAGAGGGTATGGTCTGAGGTCCCCCAGCCTGGAGCTGGGGTGGGGGGAGCAGCCTGAGGTACCCTAGCCCAGCACCAGGGTGGGAAGCACACCTTGAGGTTCCCTGTCAAGCCCTGCTGGGTGGGGGGCGTGGCCTGTGGTCCCCTGTCAAGCCCCTCTGGATTGGGGGAGGGTGTAGGCCTCCCTTCCCTTGTGCTGTGGCCACGCCCCTTGCTGGCCTCCCATTCAGCTGCCACGACCACCTCACGCTCTCCGTGAGCAGGAATGCATAGGGGAGGCTGGGCCAGGATAATTGGGAGGGGGTGATGGGGGCCAGCATCCTGGGTGAGCTGGGCCTCACAGCCTCTCTGCTTCAGCTCCCAGCACCCCGGACCTAAGGAGCAGTGCTTTCACAGGGGCCTGGCAGGCACTGGATATGGCGATGCCTTAAAAACAGAAGAAGCCCCCTTTAACTCTGGCTAGAAGTGCACTGGTAACTTATGGTCTGGGAGAGCAGCCCAACATCAGGGCTGAAATAAGACCTTGGGTAGCCTCCAGAGGGGGCTAACCAAAGGTAAAATGCATCTTTGAAACAAAGACATTTGAACATACAGTGGATATTAGGTGATACTAAGGAATTACCTTAACTTTTCAAGGTGTGACAATGGCTGGATATTTACTTCTTTTTTAAGATATTCATCAGTGGGAAACAACTTTCTTTGAAAGTATGGTGTTGTCCTGGCACAGCCCTCCCTGCACCATGGACGCCTCAAGGACCAAGCCTCTCCCACTGGCTCACTAGGCCCTGGAAAACACCCTGTGCAGAGGTGTGGTCCCCGCTTCGTTCCCCGCCCCCGCCAGCATGAAGCAAAGCATTCCCAGCTGGCGCTGGTGCGAAGCTCTGTGTTCCCCGCCTGCATTCCCCGCCTGCGCTCCCCGCCTGCGCCAGTGTGAAGCAAAGTGTTTCCCACAGGTGAAGCACTTGAGGGGCCTGCGTGAAGCGAAGCATTGGTGAAGGGAAGTGTTCACCTGCTTCCAGGCAAGCCGTAGCCACGCCCTCAGCCATGCCCCCACTCCTGATTGGCTGGTAGCATAACCAATCAGGAGCCAAGGTATGGTCACATTTGCATGTTACTCTTTTATTAGATAGGATTGTTTTATAATAATGCTAACTCTCTAAGATCAGAAGTATGTATCAATTTTGTCCACAGATTTGTCACAGTTGATCATTTCCCAGTAAGGAAGAAACTTAAATAGTGCCTGGACAGTCACTCTCCAGGCCTCTATAGGAAAATATTTATCTTTTCCTTAAGCAAGTCCTGTTCATTGTTCTTGTGCATCTAGGTTAACACAGCTTTGAAATGCCAGAGCGATCCTTTTTTTCAGACTCCTTGGAAGCAACCACTCTTAAGAAAGCACATAATCTTTTTTAAAGTGTATATATATATATATATATATATATATATATATATATATATTATTTCAGAGAGGCAGGGAGAGGGAAAGAGAAATCAAAATATCTATGATGAGAGGGAATCATTGATTGGCTGCCTCCTGCTCACGCCCTACTGGGGATCAAGCCCACAACCCAGGCATGTACTCTGATCAGAATGGAACTGTGACCTCCTGACTCATAGGTCGATGCTCAAACACTGAGCCTTGTCTGTCTGGACAGAGAACATATAATCTTATAATCCAATCCCTGTCTTGTTTTCCTCCCACCTTCAGGTAATTTTCTTTGCATTTCCTCCTTAATTCCAAATGTATAAAAGAAACTGCAGGATGGGTGCGCCATAGGCAGCAGCAGCAGTAGTAGTGGCGGTGGCCCAGGGAGGCCCAGAGGCAGCAGCGATGGCAGCAGCAGCACAGGCAGCCCGGTGAGTCTAGGAGGAGGTGGAGGCGGAGGCGGAGGCGGTGGGGGAGAGGGTGGAAGATCCTGGAAGTGGTCAGCTTCCTGCAACAGTACAAGGTCCAGAAGGAGATCTTGGTGAAGGGGGCCAAAGTCATCTTCTGCGGCGAGTTCTCCTGGCCCAAGACCATGAAGACTAACTCCGTGGTGTGGGGGACTGGAAAAGAAGGCCAATGCAGGGAGTTCTACACATTGATTCGATCTTATTTCTACTTAGCAATGTGCAACTTTCTCATCCTGTTTAAGGCCGACGCTCAGTGCAGCCACTGAAAATAGTCTTGTGTTTGGAAGACCTGACCGAAAAGATCTACTTGGGGGACCTGGCAAATGGTGGTGATGGCGTCTTCGACGAAGAAGACCTCCCCTGTGAGGAGGAAATGATGCAGAAGCAGTTCTCTGTCAAATGCTGGCTCCGCGACATTGAGTTCAAGCAGGGGGCATCAGCTGTAAGAGCGAGAACTGAAGCAGGTCAGCCCGCACGGGCCCAGAGCAAGATCTTGTTCATAAGGAGCTGGCTGAGCTAGCGCAGCAGGCCAACCCAGAGGAGATGGAACTGGGGGAGGATGACGACTAGGACAAGATGGACCTGGAGCCCTACAAGGTGCGGCTGGAACAGCAGAGCTGCCCGGCTGCTGTGTTTGGGAGCCTGAAGGAAAACTGATGCCCACTGCCTCCCCCTCTCCCCCATCCTCCAGCTCCCACTCTCAATGAAGCCTATTTTTACAGGGGAAAAAAAAAGATCTACTTGAATAACTCAGTGGTGAAGTATCAATGTTGGCAAGTATAGAAGGAAGCACCCCTCCAGAAATAGGACTTCAGCAATCTACTCAAGTCAAAGGAGCTACAGATGAAGTTTTAGCAGAAGCAAAGAAACAATGCATTAAGGATCAAAAGTGTGTGTGCTTTGACAAAGAGAGCTGGCCTGTCCGCTTGGAGGGTCACAAAGAAGGGATTGTACAGGCTGGACACTTTAGGTTTTTGTCTGAAGCTAAGTCAGTGGAAAAGTTGCTGCAATCAAAGCCAAAATTATGGCTAAGAAAAAATACACCACCAAGACTGACTTAGATGATCATATAACTGCTCTCAAACGGAGGAGCTTTGTGGGCATGGAGGTAGATGTGACAGGGTATTGTCAGCAAAGAGAGAGTGTAGAGGACACGGACAACAATCCTACAGAACAAGGAAAGACCTTTTCCAAGGATATCTGTGCAGTTCTTTAGTCTGTGGAAGCCAGAGAACAAAGGCATGCGCCTGAACAGAGACCAGCCCCAAAGGCTGCACCTGTGGCTCCCACATTGTATACCAAACAGCCTATCCCCGCTGCCTACAACAGAGATGTCCAAGAATGATCCAAAGAAAAAGGAATGAAAGGCTTCAAAATTGACATGATGGCCACCTACCCTGGGATGACGCTGAAGTCTGTGTCGGAGGGTGCCTCGGCCCTGCAGACTCAGACTCCTGGGTACAGCCATTTTCTCAAGCAAGACCTCTCTCTGATCACAAGAAAGGTTGTGGAATACCTATTATCATAATCCTTGCCACCACCACCTCTTTCATAACCATGCTGACTACAAAGGACCCTCTGTAGGACCTAACATTTGTCCCATCGGATGAAAAGAAGAAACAGGGCAGTCAAGGAAAAATGGAACTCTGTACAGAGAAAACAGCAAATGCAGCAGAGGGACCCCACCCCGTGCTCAGCCTCATGATTCCCGACAGAGTCGTAGACCAGCCTCTGAGACTCAGGCCTCAGGACTGGCACCGGGTCGTGGCCGCCTTCGTGCAGGGTCCCTGCGTGGCGGTTCAAACGGCGGCCATGGCATGGCTTTTGCCTGATGGATCACCCCGTGACGTGTTTGCTAAAACCAAAGCCTTTTATCTCAATATGATGAGGTTCCTCTAGACCCCAACATTCAGAAGTGGAACCTAACAGTGTTAGAGCTCAGCTATTACAAATGCCATTCCCAACAGACCTGTTTTCTTAGGCTTCTGGGAAACAATGGACAGGTACATGGTGAGGCATAAATCCCACTTGGGATTCTGAATTACTTGGTTTCCCCATCTGGAAATTAAAAAGCATAGCTATACTTTCATCTAAATAGTGACTGTCAAGCTCTATGAATTTATTAAAATCTCACAAATGAAGAAGGTTATGAATCGAGCAAAAGATTTCATCCGATGCTTTTGTGCTTCAAAGGAATTATATGATGCCTGTCATTCATATAAACAAACTTTTTGGTCTACAACTATTTATTATTAGTAGTAGTAGCCTTCTAGTATGTTTTGATAGAAGTTTTTTCACCATTGGTTAAACTATCATTACTTAAAATTTGTTTCTTTAGAAAAGAAAAAAGAAGCTGAAAAACTAAAAAAAGATGTATAACAAGTTTTCTATAGCAATTGAAGAATTAATTGTACTCAATTGAAGTTTTATTTGCATTTTAGGTAGATTAATTCTAGAAATGAAATGGTTCTATCAATAACCCTATTCTATCTAATAAAAAAGTAATATGCAAATTGACCATCACTCCAAGACACAAGGTGGCCACCTCCATGTAGTCAGAGATGGCTGCCCCCATGTGGACACAAGATGGCCACCACAAGATGGCCTGCAGGGAGGGCAATTGTGGGCAGTTGGGTGTGACCAGGACAGCAAGGGATGGCAGTTGAGGGGGTAGGATGCTGGCCTGCAGGGGAGGGCAGTTGGAGGGAAAAGGACTGGAGGGGTCGGCAATTGGGGCAGGACGAGGCCTTCAGTGGGGGGAAGTTGGGAGGGACCAGGCCTGCAAGGGAGGACAGTTGTGGGCAAACAAGCCAGCAGGGAGGGCATTTAGGGGTGACCGGGCCAACAGAGGAGGGCAGTTGTGGAAGACCAGGACTGGAGGGTAGGGAAGTTAGGGGGGACCATACCTGCAGGGGAGGACAGTTGGGAGGGCCAGGCCTTCAGGGGATGATAGTTGGGGGGACCCATGCTTGCAGGGAGGACAGATGGAGGGGACCAGGTCTGCAGGGTAAGGCAGTTGGGGGCAACCAGGGTAGCAAGGGAGGGTAGTTAGGGTAACCAGGCCAGCAGGGGAGGACAGATAGGGGTGACCAGGCCAGCAGGGGAGGACAGATAGGGGTGACCAGGCTAGCAGGGGAGGGCAGTTTAGGGGTGACTGGGCCAGCCAGGGACTGCAGTTGGGGGTGACCAGGCCTCTAGAGGAGGACAGTTAGGGATGACCAGACTGACAGGGGATGGCATTTAGGGGTGACCAAGATATCAAGGTGGGAAGTTAGGGGCAATTGGGCTGGCAGTTAGGCATTGATCAGACTGGCAGGCAGAAGTGGTTAGGAGAAATTAGGCAGAGGCAGGTGAGCGGTTGGGAGACAGCAATCCTGGATTGTGAGAGGGATGTCCCAGATTGGAGAGGGTACAAGCTGGGCTGAGGGACACCCCTCCCCTCATGCACTGGGCCTCTAGTTGTGATATAATAGAAATTATTTTTTCAAATAAATATGACCTGGTTTATAACAAATTTTTAAATTTATTTTATCTTTAATGTGAAAATATTTTTTAAAGTGAAAATGTTTTTCAGTTGATTATAAACTTTAAGGGCTTGGGAGATATAGTCTATAAATTGTTATATATTTTTAAAAATGTATTTTATTGATTTTTTACAGAGAGGAAGGGAGAGGGATAGAAAGTCAGAAACATCGATGAGAGAGAAACATCAATCAGTTGCATGTTGCACATCCCCTACTGGAGATGTGCCTGCAACCAAGGTACATGCCCTGGACCAGAATCAAACCTAGGACCTTTCAGTCAGCAGGCTGATTCTCTATCCACTGAACCAAACTGGTTTTGGCAATAATTGTTACATTTTTTACAATGTCAAATCTATGATTTTAACTTATTACACTTTTTGATAAACATTGCCCATTAGCAGGAAATAATTTATATTTACTTGGTGTTATACTTCCAATTAATTTAACAAAATATTTTTATCTCATAAAACATTGATATGATCACATATTTGGCACGATTATTGAATGCATTGCTCTTAAGATAGGTCATAACATTGATTCTGGTGTGGATGAAAGATAAATGTCACTCACTTTTAGATACAAATATATTTTTTAATAAAATAAATAATTTTCAATCTTCCATTGTGAACTAGACATTCACATTAATTCATCTCTGTTCTTCAAACACACAGACACTTACTGTATCTCTTTATACTTACAGCCTATGCAACACCTGACATGTTAATATATATTCTGCAGTGTACAGACTCATTTAGTCATGGTTTCTTGAAAATATTACATATTGCTACCATTTATTAGATATTATAATTTGTCTTTTCTGCTCCATAGGTCTGCATCAAAAATGAATAAATTAAACCCATATGTAGCTTCCTTCATTTTTCAATTTGTCAAATAATTCATTTTTAATGAAAGTGTACAGTCATCTATAGTCTGATTATTAAGACCTTCTTCAAGCATAACATTTCTTCAACCTGAATCCCTCTGTACTGGTTTCAACATGCCTGCACAGTGGAATTACCCAGGGAACTTTAAAATACTTATGCAACTAACCTTTTGTAACAGAAAGTACAGCAATTGTTTACAGGGATAAAAGGAAAGGGATGCAAGAAAACTTTTGTAGGTGATGAATCTGTTCATTATTTTGGTGATGGTTTTGTGAGTGTAAACATATATCAAATAAACTACACACTTTAAATGTGTAGTTTATTAAATGTTAGTTACACTTCAATAAAGCTATTGAAATAAAAAAAGAGCTTCAAATTACTAAACATGGACATACACACTTACTTGAAACTTTCAATAAAGCAAAAATGTTAAAATAAATATAATATCTAAAATGATCTTTTTCCACTAATTCCATCACAACTTACTGTGATTTTTGGAGGGAAAAAATAAGTAAAAATGGAAGCTTAAAGGATGTCAGGATAAATTTTGGCAAGAAAATATTGCTGGTATATTCATGAAAATTTTTATGAAGATTTTTTTTTAAATTTAAGATAGACATTTGTGTTATAAGATGTTGGCAGGACTGTATTTCTTTTTAGGAATTTCTAGGGGGAAATGTTTTCTCACTTTTCCTAACTTTTAGAGGCTACCCATATTTGTTTGTCTGTGGTCCCTTTCATCTTCAAACTGGCAATGGCTGGCTGCGTCTCTCTCACACAGTATCATGGTAAGGTCCTTCAAAATTTTATTGTGACTCTTGCTCATGACCACATGCTGTAGATTCCAGTGTGATAGAAATATGCTTGCTTCTTTTTTTAATGCTATTCTTGGCCTATGCTTAGATCATAAGTAAAAAAAAGATTTTTTTCTTTTAGTCTGGTTCACAAATATTTTCCAATCAAAAGAGAATTTCACCAAACAAAATACAGATATACCTTTTGCTAATCACAACTTCTATGAATTCACAAAGCAAATGAGAAGAGTGACCAATTCATAGAAAATTAGATATTATTTGAATGTGTTCAGTTTTGCTTTCCTCATTTTTAAACATTACCAAATTTTAAATTTTTACATATTCCTACAAAAAAATAATAAGTTCATCAAATTATTTTTAAAAAAAATACCCGTAATTGTAATCAGGAGCTTTATTATAAAAATTATGTTAGGTGACACACAGTTTGAAAAGATATAATGAGAACGTATTTAGAAGCTCTTGAAATGCTTAGATTATTTGTGATTCAGTTATTGGGCTATAATTATCTTTCAGTTTCAGTTTCAAATGGCATTGCTAACTTAATTCTACTTACAGCCTTTTAAACAAATCATTATGGCTTCAGAATAATTTTGACAAGAAATAATGTTTGAGTAATTTATATGCATGAAT
This sequence comes from Antrozous pallidus, assembly GCA_027563665.1. Taxonomy (NCBI): domain Eukaryota; kingdom Metazoa; phylum Chordata; class Mammalia; order Chiroptera; family Vespertilionidae; genus Antrozous; species Antrozous pallidus. Next base: position 62,884,485 of record CM050508.1, on the reverse strand, counting down.
TTAATGTACATATGAATGATAAACATACAGTTGACAGAAGCCACATATTAAAGAACTCTTAACTTTTTTCAGGAATATTTTCCCTTAAGTAACAATTACAACTGCATTTGAATATATCATGTCAAGCAATATAAGCAGAAGGCTTCTTGGATTTTGTAATACCTTTTCTTTGCCATTTTTTCCCCTTCAAGCTATCTATTGAACATTACCCTTCGGAATCGCTTGAGAATGATCAATAAGGCCAGAGAAGTTTTCTTGCCACTAGAGGAAGAAACATGAACACTTTAAATGCAGCCCAGGCAGTAATCTTAAGTCACTGTCTCCTAACAGCTGCTGTCATATATCTCCAGAGACCTGAGAAAGAAAGTGGTATGACACCGCTGGGGAACTGAACTATAAATAATTAGAATACAACAGAAGTGTGAGCAAAATTCCTCAGTGTAATTATTAACTGTTAAAACAGGAAACAACACCTGATGCCTGCCTGCCCTTCCCACAGCCTAACCCTCCTGGCTCTTTACACCATTCCCCTAGCGGCCTAGCCTGACAAAGCCAGATGTGGCTTGGGCTCAAGTGCCCTCATGATCTCTCTCCTGTAAGTGATTTAAACAAAGAACGATGGAAAAGACCTTAAAGTAATACCTCAGATGAACTTCAGTTTGTTATTGATTGAAGAAGTTACAAAAAACTTTTTCTGGATTTCAGAAAAGTCATAATTTTTTTTACAGTACTTTTCAATTTTTCTCAAAGCACACGGAAAGTTACAATGTCTCTAATACAATATGCAATGTAATAGATCACTGTATCTCTACTACATTACTAAAAACTTACCAGATATAAGATTGTCAAATGTATAAATGTATCTATTGCTGCATATGTTAAACTGGTTGATAAAAACAAGAAATTACTAATGAGAATTGGAGACAATGATGTGGAATGCTGGAGGATCCAAAGCAGTCTAGGTTTCATAAATTCAGATGCTCTCACTGGTCAGGAAATAAGAAGAGCCCACACTTGTCCGTACTCCAGCTGTACAAAGACTACTGATCAGAGTGCAGTCTTAAGAGATTAACAGGCGAGATTTTGAGAGAAAAGAACTCAGGAAAGCGGACAGGCACAGATTAGAAATGTAATATGTCTCAAATCTTGGAATCAGTTATGAGCCGGCAGAGACAGTTACCCCAAAAGAAAACTAGTTGTGTAGGGGAAGTCACGTTGGAGAATGGAATTCTCTTGGTCAGCTGCTGAGGGGTAAAGACAAACAAATAAACAAAACCAAAAACCTTATTTCCCTATTTGACTTCAAGCTTTCAGAATAAACATCTCCCAAGTCTCTACCTATATCTTCGTGGTTATAGCTTTGATACTACTTGGCATAAATTTTGACACTTTGGTGCCACCAAAGGGAGTAAAATCTAAATTTTCCATGTTATCTAGCCTGTGTTTTAAGAAGTGAACAATACTTTGTACAACCGGAGAAAACCAAAATCAACTGCCTATATTGACTAAACTAATCTATACTAATAATAGAGGAATATGCAAATTGTCCAGGACACTGTCACAGTAACAGTAACAATTGAACAGAAGACTGTGTGGCGTGACCAGGCTGGCAGGGGGGTTAGTGAGGGATGACCAAATGACTGAACAGCAGGCTGTGGGGGGGCAACCAGGCTGGCAGGGGCTTTAGTGAAGGATGAAAAAAACAACACTGAACAATCAGGCTGTGTGAAACAACCAGACTGGCATAGGAGTAGTTGGGGGCAACCAGGCCAGAAGGGTGGGCAGTTGGGGGTGACCAGGCTGGCAGGGGGGTAGTTGGAGGCAACCAGGCTGACAGGGGGCCATGAGGAGTGACCAAGTCAGCAGGGGAGGCAGTTGGGGGTGTCCAGCTCTGTAAGAGTGATAGTTGGGGGCAACCAGGCTGGCAACTGAGGCAGTTAAGGGTGGTTTGTCTGGCAGGCAGATGAGCAGTTAGGAGCCAGCAGTCCTGGATTGTGAGAGGGATGTCTGACTGCAGGTTTAGGCCTGATCAGACATCCCTCTTATAGTCCAAGACATTTGGGGAGAAAAGGTTTCTGTTCTGAAGGAAGACTAGGAAGTGTTGCCAGCACCAGTGCTGACAGTGTCTCACAGGGTTCTTCATGGTTCCTCCCTGCAGGCACCACTCTTGCTGTTCCAGGCCCCTTAACACCCTACTCCATTCTCTTTCAGCCATCAGTATTGATAGAAATGCTTACACTGATGCCAGTTCCAAAGCAGGTTGGCATCTGCACAAGTTAGAGAGGATACTTTTGTGAACCCTATACTACTCTGTCTTAACAATGTCTTTAAGGTCTGAAAATCAGTATTGTTTGTGGTCCAATGTGTTATAGATTTCAGCTTTTACTTATAGTTTCTCACCCCAATGGGCTGGGTAGGAAAAAAAATGTGCCTAACAGACACCAAGGTTTGTTCAGAATGTTTGCTCCTGTCTGTAATTTTGCTGCTCTCTGGAGGTTCCCCCTGTATCTGCAGGGGATACATTCCATGACCCCCAGTGGATGCCTGAACCTACAGATCGTACTGTACACTACATATACATTGTTTTTTTCCCTATATATACATATATTTACACATAAAGAAAGCACTTTATGGCTTCTCTTTGGTATGCCCAAATTGCCAGGATCACTACTCTTGCACAATAACCCTTAGTAAAACACTCTAGCGCTGTGATACCATGACAGTTAACCTGATAACTGAGATGGCTAAGTGACCGATGGGCAGGGAGCATAGATTGCCTGGATATGCAGCACATGTGGAGGTTTTATATCATGGACAGGATGGAGCAAGAGGGTAGAGATTTCATCATGCTACTCAGGCACACAATTTAAAGCTGCAGAAAGGACTAAGGGATACGGGGGACTATTGTAAGTATTATCATAGGGCTATCTCATCTTAAGATAAATTTTTCTTCAGAGGAGACCTCAACACTTCCTCCTATGTACATACTGGTGTGTGTAAATACATATTTATATGTGTGTGTGCGCACGTGCCCACACATGGATACACATATACACACATAGTAGCTGATAATTTTTCCCTTTAATCAAATGTTATTTTAGGTTACATATTTGAGTAGGACAATCTGGACCTGCAACTAAAAATATGATTTCAGAAACTTGGTTTTTCTCATTTGTAAGTAATTTCTTTATCTAGCATCAAAGTACCATACTATTTGTATTTCAAAATAAAGTTTCAGAATTAAAAGTGTTTTGGTTCTGACAGAACAATGATGAAGGCAATAAAAATTAAATAAGAATTTAGTGTCTTGAACCCTAAAGAATTTCATGTAAAAAATACCCATTTTATCAATCTGCTTATTAACAGTCTATGCTGTCTTTAAAAAGCCAATAAAATAGTTCTAACTTCTAAAGAAATTCATGATACTGAGCATACTTAGGGATTATACTTAGAATTATCTTGGTTAATTAATCATTTTTCAGCTTAGAAATATGGTCAGATGTGTGTTTTTCTTGTGAGTGTACGTTTTGTTTTGTTTTTTAGAAACAGCAGGGGTGGTCAAATGTTCGTTTACAGTTGTGAGCACATGAAACAGTTTATTCTTATATTATTATTTATTAATTATTGCATTATTTTCCATATAAGCAACCGTAAACCTACTTTTGCTCACCCTGTGTTTTCTTCTCAATTGCATAGCTCTGTAGTATCTAATTATGTTTTTAATCATAACTTTTAAAAATTATAATGTCTATTATTAAAAGTAGTTATTCTTTCAAGCAATTTTATTTAGTAATTTAATAATGATTAATTTCAATTTGTATAAGGGGGGAAAGTTCTAGAGAGTACATATAAATTCATTTAATTCACAAGTCCTTTTGTTTTGTCACACAAGTCTCTACACATTTATTTATAGGAAATGGCCACTCATCACCTCTATCATATCTGTTGTTTGTTGTTTCTTTTCTATTTCCTCCCATGGTCACACATTATGCTCTTTCACTCACCCCAACACCAAATATCACCTCCTAATGAGATAATTTCTGATGCAACTTGATGTCCAAATCCATACATGATTGTACTTGTAAAATAATGTCATCCAACATAAAACTTTTTCATAGGCCTACAAGTGCAATAAATTCAGGAGGAAAATATGGTGAAATGGCTTTGGAATTTCAGTGTGGTTGTTAATTTCTTTGTGTGGTAGCATGTTCCACTCCAAAACTTGTTATCAAAAGGATTTATCCTTCAACTTTAAAAGAAAAAAAAAACCTCTAAAAATCTGGATATGTTATTTACCAATAAAAGGCCAACTGGCAAAATCATAATTATTTAAATACTAGAGGCCCAGTAACCAGGGGTGGCCCAGCCTGCACCTTCTCACAATCCAGGACCGCTGGCTCCTACCTGCTCACCTGTTTGCCTGACTGGTCGCCCCTAACTGCCTCTGCCAAGACCCCTGCACCCAGGACCCCTAGACCCAGGCTTCCCTCCCCCAGCTGGCTGCAGGCAAACAGGACCTGAGCCAGATTTGCCTGGGCTGGCTGCAGGCACTCAGGCCTCCAGGTGGCTTTGCCCAGACCTGGCTTTGTCAGAAAGAACATCGGTCTACCCTATCTAATTAGCATATTAACCAAATATTTTGCAATATTTATAACCTTAGATGTAAACTGCATTTTGAAAACTAGTTATTTGCCCTTATGGCATTGTCTAAGGATGCCAAACTTCTTTTAATAAGAGAGAAATAAGGTAGAAAGATTTCACTCAGATATGAAATAGTGTATATTAATATCTACCCAAAGCCTGATTTAAAAAAATAGCAAATGGATATAAATTCACTTAAATAAAGACACTCAGTTATTGCACCTTTGATTATTACTCTTGTGACAAATTTTATAAATCTAATTTCTTAAGAGTATGAGCTTCTTATTGCATGTGAGCAATGAAACATTGGTTTTTATAATTTTCCATATAGAAGTGGTCCTATAATCCTTTATCTGTCTACTTTCCTGAAAGAGAAATAAAACTGTTACTCTTGATTATGCAGTTGTTTAGATTTGCCTTCTACTCATAGGCAGGACTGCCTACATACTTAGGGATTATATAAAAGATTATCTACAAAAGATTGAAAAAAATTTCTATATGGCCTGTATGTATCTACTGGCATTGCATAATAACTTATCTCACCTATGAATTCATGACTTCAAGTTGCCTCTTTTTATCTTATGTCAGTTGACTGTTCCCTGAGTTTGCTTCTGACCACTGATACCATCCTATATCTATCTATCTATCTATCTATCTATCTATCTATCTATCTATCTATCTATCATCTATCCGTCCATCATCATTTATCTATGTCTTGTATCTATTATCTCTAGGCATTTCCCCTATTTCTGGTTTTTCAGGTTCTGACTAATATTTCCCTAGGGCAGCTTGAAAGCAAATTTGCCCATCTCAAGATAAGACATCCTTTGGCTCATGCATACACTTGGCCATTCCTTTAGTGGTTGCTCAGCATGTCAGCATTTTCATGAAGCCACTGATTGACATATAGGTGTTTCTGAAATAATATAAACTGCTAACAAATATATCATGGTGTCTGGTTATGATGTGATCTGTTTATCTAGATGTCAACTTATTTATTCATTGTCAGTCACTGAGCTAGTAAAAGAATGCATAAGTGTATAAAGTAAATTTGTGCTTAGAGGGCTTCGAGTCTAGAATGGAGAAAAGATATATGTAATAACATTACCTTGTGAAATGCTGCGCTGTTGTTTCTGTGGACTATCTAGGAAACAATCTTGTATTGTCTGCTTACTAGCGGAGGGACCACAACCCAACCATAAATATAAACAAATTTACTCAATGAATATCTATGGCTACTATAATTGTAGAAAACCTTAAGGGACAATGGAATCCAAAACTATGGACAAATAAAAATATTCACATAAATAGTTAGATTGATATGTTTTTGTTATCTTTGCCAGTAAAAGCTGTATTCTTAGTGTGATCTATCTGGACTTTGATTTGCTGAAATTACCTTTCTATTTGGATTTACAACATGCATTGCCTCATTCTTCTCTTACAAACTTATGTTGTTTTCCCTCATATTTACTCTTAATTTGTTCTACCAACTCTTATGAATACATTAGATATAATTTTTTAGGAAAAGTATTAAAATACTTATTTTTAGTACTTCTTTTAGTACTTCTACTTTAACCCATAATTAATAACTCATAAATACTATTTAGAAATGCCCCTAAAATGATTTTCTATTAAATAATAGCAGAAAATTTCATGGAAGACTTATAACTTAAAATCAGAATACAAGAAACAAAATATTTTGTTAAATAATTTGATAGATTAAAAATACTGACTTTACATATGAGTTTTTGGGAAATAAACACACATTTAGAATTTATGTAGATATGGCTCAACATTTATGTGGCTAGGCTTGGAAATATTAAGTTGGAACTTCTCATGTGCTATTTGGAGAATAATGGTTTAATCTCTACCTTTTCTTCTTCCTGATGAGAAAAAGCAAGATTAAGATGGCAATAAGGATAGAACCCATCATTATTATAGTCTTCTTCTTCTCCAGAAAAAAAAAAGAAAAAAATAAATGAGAAAATGTATTTCAATATAACCTAACACTTTTTTTTAAATCACAAGCCATTAAAAAAAAAGTAGTAACATTTTAGATTTCTCCATCTTTGAATAAACACTGAATACTTTTTAATATTCCACCTGCAAATCTTGAGACAATCAATAATACTTTCCTCACAATCAAAACTGAAAGGTAGATTTTCAGTTATGATTTTCTTTGAGGGTTCCATATTTAGGACAATGTTGAGAGATACTACTGGCAACACTCTTCTTTTTTGATCTCCATGGTGATGTGCTATCCATCTGTCTAGAATTTTACCAACGTTTTTGAATATTCTTTATCTCTTTCACTAATTAATGAAGCCCAGATACATGGAGCTACTCATATTTAGTAATCCTTGCTTCCACTTCTTTTCTGCCAGTATACTTATCTATAATCCTTTCATCAAATGGTAGTAAAAATGTCACTAATTTCTTAATTTTATTTCCTGAAATTCCACTGTATTTGGAAATATTTATGTAGTAGCAATTATAATGCAGCTATTAATGTAATAGTGTTTTACATATTTTTATCTCCAGTAATGATTATTATATGAAAATGTTTGTTATTGGGATTAGTGGATAAATGAGTGAAATAAATAGCTTAACTTGCTCTGAGGCCCATATGACCTCATCAGTAGACTCTATTAACCTCTGATTTTCAGATGGATATTGGCAGGCAGAGAGTGAAAGATGGGCAAGTGTGGTCAGGGTGTTCATTCCACCATTCCCTCTTCTACTTTCCTTCTATTAGGGTTGCTCTGGCCTGAAGGTATGCTTCACTGAATCCCAAGCCTCTTTCAGGGGACCATTTTCATATAGCTGGGGTGGATGATCATAGGCCATCTATACTTACTAATTGGCCTTAGACAAAGAAAAAGAAGTATTTCTTGTATCTTTATAACAGGAGGCAATACTACAACTGGGAGCAAGACTCCCACAAAAGTTAGGCTCCTTACATTTAGAAAGAGTGGCTTTCAGGTCCTTCAGAAAGACAGTCCTGTGTTATAAAACTGGTAAGAGAATTTGAAAATGACTTAAGCCTTTAAAAAGCTGAGAAAGAATTTGCAATTACAATTTTTTTCTAAAGTAAAATGCTCTAAAAGCGTGGGGGAGCTAATGGACCTCTGTGGTTAGGCCATGTGGATTTTGTTAAGGTCTATGCAAGAGCTACATTAGGAGTTCAGAGGCAAGAAGCCTCTTATTTAAAGTTTAGTCAGATTTTAAAGCCTTTTTGCTGAGTATAATTTAGAAGAAAAGGACAAAGGACCCCTTAGAGAGGATGGTTCACTCAAATTCCATGTAAAGCAAATAAAAGAAGCTGAGTAACTCTGAAGCATCTATATATATAAAAGCCTAAGCAACCATTCAACCAGTAGCTATGACGCATACTGACCACCAGGGAATAGACTTTTGGCATGGAAACATGGAACAGACTGATGATCTCAGAGGGGTGAAGGAGGATGGGAAGAGATTAACCAAAGATCTTGTATGCATACTAGAGACCAGGATTTGTGCACTGGTGGGATCCTTCAGCATGGCCTGTGGGGATCAGGCTGAATCTGTGCACAGGGCCTCCAACATCCCCCAAGGGGCCCTGGATTCTGAGAGTGTGCAGGCCAGGCTGAGGGCCTCTAGTGTAATATGAAAGCAAATATTTTGAGAGGCATGTCCAGAGCTCTTAGAACATGAAGAGTCTTACATGTACATTGAAATATGATTTGGTTCAGGTAATCAAGAAGTAATGGAAAAACTACTGGAGGCACAAATGTATTACACAGAAGCAAAACCAGAAAAAGAAAGGTAACTGAATTTAAGAACAGCATTTTATTAATAAAATTGTGATTAACAATGCCAAAGGTGACAGCTTAGAAACAATTTATGGATGTAGCAATTAGAGGTCTAACTATAAACCTTAAGGCATAATCTTAATAAAGTAGTAGAGAAAGGAATCATATGCAAAGAACTGAGGAAGCAGTGAATGAAACTTGAAAATGTAAATCCTGGTTATTTTATAAACTTTCAATAAATCTGACAGTAAAGAGATAATACATTGTGATGCTTCATATGGATCAAAGTTTTTAGAAATGTGTATTGATATGAATTGGGATTTTCCCTCTGTTTATTCTATCTACCTGGTTGATCCAAAATTTGCTTGGTGTATAAAGGCAAACCTCTCATCAGGCACATATTCACTTCACACATTTTTATTTTATTCTCTTTCTTAACTGGTGGGCTAACCATCTCTAGAACCATTTGTTCTATGTCTTGCTACTTGGTCTGCTTTATACCACTGGATTCACTGGTTGTATTTTCAACATCTGTTCAGTTATCTCTGAAGTGATTAGGAACTTCTCAATAAACACTCTAACTCAACCTATCCAAAGGCAGAGATCTATTTATTATTCAAAATGGCAGCATTGATAAAGGCATGCTAAGCTTCAATTCTGCTACAGACAATCTCGAAATAGTATTTCCATAAAACTACACTCACTGTGAAACTAAATATTCTAACACCTGGAATGGAATGGTGATTGACAGGTAAAAGGATCAAATTGGAGGCACAATGAATGTACCGAGCAGTGGATATTAATAAGTTAGTAGGTTTAGAAGTTCCTCAAAGAGTCAAACATGGAGTTACCATAAGATGGAAATCCCATGGATAGTAAAGCAGCATATTCACCTTTCCATGTTGGCAAGGGTATAAGGAAACCAGTAGGCACTCTCCAAATAATAATAGTGAGATTGTAAATTCCTGCAATCTCTTTGGGACAAATGACCATGCATTTAATCACTCTCTACTGCCCTGCTAACCAAGTTTTGTGACTTTCTTCTATAATCATATGTCCACAGTTTGGCAAATATTGTTTAAGAATGCTCATTGCAATATTGAAATAGCAGACAACTATAAAGAACTTAAATATTCATGAATGAGTGACCAGTTAAATTGATGAAGGTACATCAAGCAATGAAATAGCATGCAGCTGTTAAAAAGAATGAGGGAGAACTATTTGTATTGAAGTCTATCTTTAGTGTTTAAACAAAACTATATATATATATATATGTAGATATATAGATAGATATATAGATATATATATAGTGACCAGATTATTATGATCTCTGAATGCATAATAATCTGGCTACTCAGTGTATATCCTATATAATAAAAAGCTAATATGCAAATTGTCCCCTCCACCAAGAGTTCAACAAGCAGGCAAGTGGGTCAACTGCCCATGTCCCTTCCCCCTGGTCAGACTGGCCAGACCCCACCCATGCATGCATTCATGCACTGGGCCTCTAATATATATACTGAGTGGCAAGATTATTATGCGTTCAGAGATCATAATAATCTGGCCACTCAGAAATATATATATATATATATATATATATATATATATATATGCATATGCTTGTATATTATAGAAAATTTAGGGGTGAATTTCTAAGAGTCTATTTACAATGATAATGGGGCTAGGAACAAGACTAAGGTGGCACAAGGACAGAGGAATACTTTTCAATTTTGGCCTTACTCTTGTTTGACTTTTAAAAATATCCATGCATGTGTACCTAAAACAACAGAAAAAAAGAAGCTGAAAAAGTTATTTGAAAATAAAATGCATGAATTTTATATGTTTAAAAAAGATTTAGCAATTCCATTTCTAACTATAGTTAAGCAAAATGGGAATGTATGTTCTTACAAAAATTTGCAGGTGAATGTTCATAGCAGCATTATTTATAACAGCCCAAAAGCAAAATAAATAAATAAATAAATAAATAAATAAATAAATAAATAAATGTGTATCAATTGATGAATACATTTAAATTTTTTTGAAATATTCATACAATGGATTAATATGCAGCTGTGAATGGAAATTAAGTACTCATAGATGTTATAACATGGATAAACTTTGAAAAATTTTGCTAATTTGCAAAGCCAGACATAAAAGTCACAAATTATATGATTCCATTTATTGGAAATGTCCAGAATAGTCAAATCCATAGAGACAGAAGTAAGTAGAAAGTAGATTAGTGGTTGATGAGGCATTCTGGGATTGGAGGTAGAGACACGTCGGGTATGATTACTAATGGATACAGTGTTTTCCTGTAGGGTGATACAACTACTTGAAACTTAGATTATGATGATGATTGTCCAAGTCTAGGAATATAGTAAAATCATTAAATTATTCACTTTAAATGGGAATAAAAAATAAAGTTAGTGGGGCAAGGGACTAGCTTGGGGTAGGGGAGGAGAAACAAAGCAGGTAGGTGGGGATTACAGGGAAATGAAATCTGTGGCAATGCAAGTGTATGCCTCAGACGTGTCAGGGCCTTTGACCTGCCACTGCTTTTCTGAATGCCTCAATGTGTAAATGAGAAGTGTGTTTATAATAGAGTCCCTAAAATAAATCATTACCTGTTTGTCTTCAAGATGTAGTCTCTATTCACTGCAAATCTATGTTAGAGAAAAGCATTATAGTCTATTTGTCTATGAAATATTATTTTACAAGTTTTATCTTAGAAAGCTACTTTTTATATAGTTTTGCATATTGGTTTACAGTTTATTTCTTTAAAGAATCATAATATAATATAATGATTACACAAGTAATGTTACTTTATTTTAAACTTATTTTGTTAAATATGCTGACAGTATATTAATCCATTGTAATGTCTTAAAATTGCTTGTAATATAATTTAATATAACTGTATGCAATGAAATTGAGTTTTTAGTTGAGAGGAAAAGTTATAGAAGCTGTATTTATATGTAATTTATTATAATTTATATGTAATAAATATGGTCAGCACAGATAAGGTTTTATAATATTATAAGAAAACAAAGAATTCCAGTATTTTAAAAGATTTCTTAAAGATATAATTGATCCACATTACCACCCAAATTTGTTTTATTCTACTTGATTTTTATCCAGTTAGATCCATGTTAAACAATTCAATGAACTATTAAACCTTGCATTTCGTGTGAAAATACTTAAGAACAATGCTTTCCTTCTCACTTGATCAATAAAATTTTACTATTGCTGTTTCGCCAAGGTAAATAAATGTCTTTCTTATCACTGTTCATAATTTAATCAAGCTTTCAATATTAGTAATATATTGGTCCAAATGTTTCAGGTTAAGCTATTATTACATCTATGCTGCCTTTCCTCTGGCCCACGAAGCCTTTGAAAATGCAAATTGCTCTCTCTGACCAAAAGTACATACAGCAGGAGCACAGCCTGGCTCCCTTTTTACACAGAATCACCAACAGATTTGTTAACAGCTGCTCTTGGGGTTTGTCCACGTAATGGAAACTTCAGAACCTTGCAGGACCCGCAGAGTCTCTGTTTGGAGCACAGGAATAATTTCACAGTAGGTGACACTTTTGGCAACGTGTAATTAAAGGGCTTGTTTTAGAAAAATTACACACTGTGAAACACATAATAAAAGAAAGGGAAAGGTAACATGCATGACTGTGCAATTCAGATCCCACAGAAAAGAAGCACAGCTGGGTGCTTGACTATTTTGGCCCTGGTTCCCGAGATCAGATTTAGAAAAACAAATTGCTGTATGTTTCAACATTATTTGGGTGGCAAAGGAATCAATAACATACTTAAAAATGTCTTTCCTTTTTGTTCTGCTAATTGAGATTATAAACAAGTTCACAACTTGATAAATCAGAGATCATCATTTAATTTAGATGTCAGCATCCCCTTTTTATGGTACTGATGTTTGGATACAGAGAGAAAAAAAAAACACAAAACCTAAGTTAATCTGACTTGCATTATTCTAAATATAAATGCTTTGATCCAGGATTTATGGGTGTCGTTGATCTTTATAACAGGACAGCTTTGGATCAGTGAGGCTAATATAGTGGGTCATATTTCATTTCTTTAAAAAATTTGTAGTTTTATTTTCTCTTTATTCTAGGATTCTAGAATAATTTTAGGGCTGGGAGAACCTAGGGAGGCTGTGGTTATCTGCAGCCCATCTGTTCAAGTAAGGAGACCGGTTACCCTGTGGTATCTAACAGCTGACCACAGTGAGATACTGAAGTACTTTTTAAATATATGGCTTGTATTACACGGAACAGGTTAAGGGATCTTGAATATAATGAGAAGTGCTAAAATTCAGTTTAATGCTTACCCCTTGGATCTCCACTTTGGGTATTATTTGCAAGATTCCCTTATCTGTCCCAAATCTGTTATTCTATATCTTATTAATGTAGCTTTGATTTCTTTTTAAAGATGATACTCTCTTTTGGAAGATTCCATTACAAATATGCAATATCTCAATCTGATAATTTCAAATTTGACCTCATCTCAAGAAATTTCCCACATGCCAGAAATCTCTTTCTGTGCTAAAATCAGCTTCAATTGTTCACTTAAAAAAATTTAAATCACATCTTTATCAGACCTTAAAATGTTTTACAACTTTCAGGTATTCTGCTTCTGTTGATCTTGTCATTCTCTCTTTTGCTGACTCTGGCAGATGTTTATTGTTTTCTTCTGAGTTACTTGAAATACTGTGCTTCATTTTCAATATGTTTTAGATTTCATATCTATTTATCAGAAGATACTTCTTAAAAATAGTGTGCTTCTCAAAAATCTATTGTGTGCCTTTCATTTCATGTTATTTAATATTAATAATCTCTTAGTAAAGAGTCTAAATAATGGAAAGTTTTGAACAATAATCCCAGTTCACATTCTGGAAAGAAACATTTCTTCTAGAATCTACTTAAGTGTTCACTTCATTTGCTACTAAGGCAAAAGCAATTGTATAGTTTAGAAAGTTGATTTAAAAATAAATTAGAGAGAACCAAGATGGCGGCATAGGTGGAACACCTATCTTGCCGTCATACTCAGCAATTTTAATACTACAGCTTAATGAAGGAACAAACACCTTCCAGAATCACCAGAAAGCTCGCCGAGTGAGGATTCCACAAATAAAAGTGAAGATAGGACACTGTGACTCGGAGGAGCGGCAGCGAACAGCATTGAAAGATTCGTGCAGAGAGAGGTTTGGAGCACGCGCCGTGGAGAGGGCTGGCGGCTGAAAACCGGCCAGTTTTCTCGAACGGGGAGACAAAGACGTCCCACTGGACTGATTCTCCAGCTCTGGGCGAAGTCCAGGGAACCAACCCACTATCATACGGGGTGGAAACTGGACAGTGTGAGGGCATGCGGAAGCTCGGGTGCTGCCGGGTCTGCTGGCTTGTGGAGAAGGCAGCTTGCGTGAACAGCTCGGCTGAGTGATGGTGCAGGAGCACTCTGTGACTCGCTCATTCTGGAAACCATCAGTCTGCTTTGCTTTACGACCCTGGGGGAGACATTGCACACACAGACTCATTTCGGGAGAGTCTGAATTCCCCGGCAGCCGTTGGAGCTCGGCAGCGCCTCTCTCTCAGAGGTGCTGGCGGCCATTGCCCCGGGACAGAGTCCCCGGGGCCGCATAGGGCGGAGCTAACCTGTATGCTTGGCTCCGAGACTCCGCCCGTCCAACCTGAGCACAGCTGAGCTTCACAGACAATTGGCCTGGAGGTCAACCCCTCCAAGTGCTAACAACGATTAACTGAACTTAACTTCAGCAAGACTGTGCAGCCCATATCCACCTCAGGTAACCGGGGAGGCTGAGCCACTGTCCCTAGTAGGAAGTCTACCACACAAAGCTAATTGACCAACTCAGGGAAGCAGCCACCATGCAGCGACATGGAAAGAAATCAGATGTGAAAGAAATGGAGGGAAAAAAATGACTGGACATGGAATTCAAAACCACGGTTATAGGGTTTTTCAAGAGGCTCCAACAAAAGGTTGAGGCCTATAAGGAAATAAGCAAGACCACAAAGGAAATGATCAAGACCAAAGGGCAAATGAATGAGTCATACAAGGAAATGAACAAGACCCTCAAGGATATAAACGAGACTTGCAAGGAAATGATCAAGACCAACGTTGAAATGAATGAGTCCTACAAGGAAATGAAGGAGACCCTCAAGGATATAAAGGAGACTCTCAAGAATTTGAAAATAGACCAACCAGAAATTAAGCATACACTGACTGAAATAAAAAATAGTATACAAAGACCTAAAAGTGCTCTGGAGCACCCCAAGAACCAAGTTAAAGATTTGAAATACAAAGAGGGAAAATCCACTCAGCTGAAAAAGCGAGAAACCAAAAGAATCCAAAAAACTGAAGATACTGTAAGGGGCCTCTGGGACAACCTCAAGCATACCAACATCCAAATTATAGCAGTGCCGGAAAAAGAGAGAGACCAAGACAATGAAAACCTATTTGAAGAAATAGTGATTGGAGAGAGAACTAAGATGGCGGCAAAGGTAAAACACCTATCTTGCCGTCATAATCAGCAATTTTAATACTACAACTTAACGAAAGAACAAACACCTTCCAGAATCACCAGAAAGCTCGCCGAGTGAAAATTCCACAAATAAAAGTGAAGATAAGACACTGTGACTCAGAGGAGCGGCGGCGAACAGCGTTGAAAGATTCGCAGGGAGAGATGTTTGGAGCACGTGCCGCGGAGAGGGCGGGCGGCTAAAACCGGCCAGTTTTCTCGAACGGGGAGACAAAGGCATCCCACTGGACTGATTCTCCAGCTCTGGAAAAAGTCCAGAGAACCCACTATCACACGGGGTGAAAACTGGACAGTGGGAGGGCACGCCGAAGCTCGGGTGCTGCCGGGTCTCCCGGCTTGTGGAAAAGGCAGCTTGCATGAACAGCTCGGCTACGTGACAGCGCAGAGAGCGCACCGCGACTTGCCTCTCATTCGGAAAACCATCAGACTGCATTGTTTTACGACCCTGGGTGAGACATTGCACATGCAGACTCATTTTGGGAAAGTCTGAATTCCCCGGCAACCAGCAGCCTGTGGATCTCCGCAGCGGCTCTCTCTCAGAGGTGCTGGCGGCCATTGCCCCGGGCACAGAGTCCCTGGGGCTGCATAGGGCGGAGCTAACGCTGTCTGCTTGGCCCAGAGACTCCGCCCACACAACCTGAGCACAGCTGAGCTTCACAGACAATAGGCCTGGAGGTCAACCCTCCAAGTGCTAACAACGATTAACTGAGCTTAACTTCAGCAAGACTGTGCAGCCCATATCCACCTCAGGTAACCGGGGAGGCTGAGCCACTATCCCTAGTAGGAAGTATACCACACAAAGCTAATTGACCAACTCAGGGAAGCAGCCACTATGCAGCAACATGGAAAGAAATCAGATGTGAAAGAAATGAAGGAAAAAAAAACGACTGGACATGGAATTCAGAACCACGGTTATAGGGTTTTTTAAGAGGCTCCAACAAAAGATCGAGGCCTGTAAGAAAATAAGCAAGACCACAAAGGAAATGAATGAGTCCTACAAAAAAATGAACAACACCCTCAAGGATATAAACGAGAGCTGCAAAGAAATGATCAAGACCAACGTGGACATGATCAAGACCAACGTGGAAATGAATGAGTCCTACAAGGAAATGAAAGAAACCCTCAAGGATATAAAGCAGACTCTCAAGGATATGAAAAAGGACCAACCAGAAATTAAACATACACTGACTGAAACAAAAAATATTATACAAAGACCTGAAAGTGCCCTGGAGCACCCCAAGAACCAAGTTTAAGATTTGAAATACAAAGAGGTAAAATCCACTCAGCTGAAAAAGCAAGAAACCAAAAGAATCCAAAAAATTGAAGATAGTGTAAGGGGCCTCTGGGACAACCTCAAGCATACCAACATCCGAATTATAGGGGTGCCAGAAAAAGCGAGAGGCCAAGACAATGAAAACCTATTTGAAGAAATAGTGACTGAAAACTTCCCACACGTGGTGAAAGAAATTGACTTAGGAGTCCAAGAAGTGCACCGAACCCCAATATATAGGAACCCTAAGAGGACCACACTGAGGCACATCATAATTAAAATGCCAAGAGCAAAAGACAAAGAGAGAATAATGAAAGCAGCAAGAGAGAAACAGTTGGTTACCTATAAGGGAGCACCCATACGACTGTCAGAGGATTTCTCAACAGAAACGATGCAGGCCAGACGCAAGTGGCAAGAAATATCCAAGAAGTGCACCGAACCCCCATATATAGGAACCCTAAGAGGACCACACCAAGGCACATCATAATTAAAATGCCAAGAGCAAAAGACAAAGAGAGAACAATAAAAGCAGCAAGAGAGAAACAGTTGGTTACCTATAAGGGAGCACCCATACGATTATCAGCAGATTTCTCAACAGAAACGATGCAGGCCAGACGGGAGTGGCAAGAAATATTCCAAGTGATGAACAGCAAGAATCTACAACCAAGATTACTCTATCCAGCAAAGATATCATTCAGAATTGAAGGTCAGATGAAGTGCTTCGCAGATAAGAAAAAGCTAAAGGAGTTCATCACCACCAAACCAACATTATATGAAATGCTGAAAGATATTCTTTAAGAAGAGGAAGAAGAAAAAGGTAAAGTTGAAAATTATGAACAACAAATACACATCTATCAACAAATGTACATAAAAATCAAGTGAATTGATAGGTTGTTGAACAGGATAGACTGGTGAATATAACAGAGACATGGACATAGAGAGGGAATGGAATGACAATTCTTGAGGAGAAAAGGGTTGTGTGAAGTGCAGCAAGAGACTGGACAAAAATCTAGCAACAATGGGAGAGGACAGTGGGGAGGGGGAGGTGAGGGTGGAGGGTGGGATAGGTACAGGGTGGAGGGGAGCTATAGGGGGATAAAAAGGGGAAACAATGTAATTAATAAACTGAACAATAAAGATTAAAAAAAAAAGAAATAGTGACTGAAAACTTCCCACACCTGGTGAAAGAAATTGACTTAGGAGTCCAAGAAGTGCACCGAACCCCCATATATAGGAACCCTAAGAGGACCACACCAAGGCACATCATAATTAAAATGCCAAGAGCAAAAGACAAAGAGAGAACAATAAAAGCAGCAAGAGAGAAACAGTTGGTTACCTATAAGGGAGCACCCATACGATTATCAGCAGATTTCTCAACAGAAACGATGCAGGCCAGACGGGAGTGGCAAGAAATATTCCAAGTGATGAACAGCAAGAATCTACAACCAAGATTACTTTTTCCAGCAAAGCTATCATTCAGAATTGAAGGTCAGATAAAGTGCTTCACAGATAAGAAAAAGCTAAAGGAGTTCATCACCACCCAACCAACATTATATGAAATGCTGAAAGATATTCTTTAAGAAGAGGAAGAAGAAAAAGGTAAAAATATAAATTATGAACAACAAATACACATCTATCAACAAATGAACATAAAAATCAAGTGAACTGACAGGCTGATGAACAGGATAAACTGGTGAATATAACAGAGACATGGACATAGAGAGGGAATGGACTGACAATTCTTGGGGAGAAAAGGGTTGTGGGAAGTGCAGCAAGAGACTGGACAAAAATCTTGCAACAATGGGAGAGGACAGTGGGGAGGGGGAGGTGAGGGTGGGGGGTGGGATAGGTACAGGGTGGAGGGGAGCTATAGGGGGATAAAAAGGGGAAACAATGTAATTAATAAACTGAACAATAAAGATTTAAAAAATAAATAAATAAATTAGAAACTAAAGAGAGGAAATGCTTTCTTTTCTATTTCTGAGTTGCTCATCCCATTATTCATTAATACACGATTAAATGTGTTTCACAGTCATTGCTTTCACAATGGAAGAATGGAAGATGGCTTCCTTCTAAACCTCTATCACCTCTTATTACTTTTGCCTACATGTGAAATGTATATAAATGAAATCATACTGTGCATATCTTGGTCTATTTTTTTTTTTTTTTGCTTAACATTACATTAGTGAGATTTATCAATGTTGTTATACACAATTATAGCTCATTCACTTTTATTGATGTAAATAATTTCATTATATGAATATGTCATTGTATATCTGTTTAATATTGATGATCACTATAGAAATTATAAATAACTAGGGACCCAGTGCATGAAATTTGTGCACTGGGGGTGGGTGGTCCCTCAGCTCAACCTGTCCCCTCTCACATACTGGGAGCCCTCAGGGGATGTATAACTGATGGCTCACTCCTAGCCTGCCAGCCTGCTTGGGCACCCAGCCATCACCCTGCTCAGCTCAGCCCCAGCTGCCTGCAACCATTTGGCCCTGGGGGCTGGGTGCTTGCCACCACTTCCCCTCACAGCATCCAGGGGCCAGGCACTACCTGCCGCCACTGCTGCTGCTTCCATACTCAGCCCCAGGGACCCCCGGGGCCCAGTGCTCAAGCTGCTTGGCCTCGCCCCTTGTGCTGCTTGGCCCCGCCCCCTGCTCCTGATTGGCTGGTAGCTTAGCAAAGGTACAGTCAATTTGCATGTTTCTTTTTTATTAGATAGGATGATGATATAGATATTGTTTTACATGTATTTTGGTGAACTATATATGCATCTTGTTAGGCATCTACATAAGTATAGAATTGCTGCTTCACACAATATATAAATGTTTAGCTTTAGTAAACAATTTTCCAAAGGAAGTGTACCAAGTTAAATCCCCATATCAGTATATGAGAATTCTATATTCTCACTAGCACTTAGAAATGTCAATATTTTGCTACATTTTAGTTATTCTAGTGAGGATAGTCTGGTATTTCATTGTTGTTTTATTTTATTTTATTTTCCTGATAATGAATGAGGCTTAGCATATTTTTATGATTATGGATAATTTATATGGCCCAATTTTTTGGAGGGTTGTTATTGTTTATCTAAAATGTTTCTTTTGTATTCTCGATATTTGTCAATCATGCATATATGTGTGTGTGTGTGTGTGTGTGTTTGTGTGTGTGTGTATATATACAAACAGATACGTATATACTTATATGTTTCTTATGGCTTGCCTTTTCAAACTCTTAACAGTGTATTTGAGAAATAGAATTTATTAATTTCAATAAAAATCCAATTTTTTTGTTTTTCCTTTTTTCTTGTCATAATCAGCTAACTCTGTATGTGTAGTTGTGCCTCTATTCTATATCCTGTTTTATTGATCAGTTTATACAAATGCCAGTATCTTATGGTTTACTCACACTGGAATTTGACAAAAGTTAAATATCTTTTATATTGTAAGTCCTCTAGTACCACAATCTTAATTACTATTTATCATTTGCATTTTTATGTATATTATAGGATCAATGAGTCAATTTTCATAATACAATATACTGGGAATTTTCTTTGAATTATGTTAAATTTATAGATCAATTTTCCAAAGGTAAACATCTTTACAAAGTTATCTTCAAATCCATGAATATAATGTATATTCCTAGTTAGACTTTAATTGCTCCCAAACATATTTTGTAGGTTTTTTGTATTGCATTGTGTTTAGAGATCTTATACAACTTTAGGTAGTTTTATTTCTAGGTATTTACTGTCTTTATACTTTTGTAATTAGTATTGTTTTAAAATGTTTACTTTTAACTTATTACTAGTATTTCTGATGTTTTCAATATGTTTTTTCTTTTTGGTCATTCAGGTAAGATATTAATTGATTTTATTGAAGCTTATAAAGATTAAACTTTAAAACTTGTGGATTTCTCCATTTTATCTTTATTTCCTACTTCTTGATATTGTTTACTCCTCTCTCTGTATAGTTTCAAACTTCTACATTTATGTTTTATTTTTTTGAATTTTTAAAAATAATTATTTCTAAAGTTTCTAGCATTCTTTTTTATATTTATTGGAATTGTATAATTCTATAAGTTTCCTCTTTAAGATTGAGATTCTGCACTTCTTGTGTTTTGGGATATAAGAGAACACTATTTTTATTTTCTAGATGAGACTTTTATAGATATCACTCAATTATAGTATTTTATATAAGAAGCTCTTAAAATGTCTTGGAAGTTCAAAATAATAACATGGCATTTGAAAATCAGTTCTAGAGAGTATATCAGAGCACTTAAATTCTACCTAGTGCAACACAATACTCAGGTTAGATGAGAAAGACAAAGTTATATTTTTATCATGTTAATAAGATTTGCACAGTCTTGTGAAGAAAGGGGTATAAAAAGCACTATTTATAATACTTACATATATATTGTCATTTATTTAAAACTTTACGTATGCATCGTATGGATATATTTAACGTATCCTAATTTTCCAATGATGAATAAATTGAGGGACTTAAGAAAATATTAGATTTAAGTGTTAAGATTAATAATATATTGCAATTATTGGAAGTTGCTCAAATAAATAATTAACAGATGGTGAACTGTGAATCCACCATGTAAACTCTCTACTAAATAGACACTTTGCATATTAAATCTTATTTAATTCTTCCAAGTGTCCTATGAGATGAGTACTTTATCATTCTCATTGGAGAAAGGTGAATTTCTGACTCTCCCAAGAACAGCACAGAGAAAATAAATGGAGCAATTGAGAATTTAATGCAGTTCTATCTATCCTGGGAACACAGTGTCTACCAACTCAGCTAACATTTTCTTAAGATAAGAACACTGTATATTCGTCTTAGAGGATAAGCATTTACTTTGCCATAATCTTCATCTTGCTCTTTTTAGAATTTTTATCAGTTTACAGACAATAGTAATAATACAGGTTTCCCAATATATAAACTGAATTTGTTTTTAAATCATAGTGGAGCTTGAACCTAAAAAGCTGTAAATTGCTAGATCAAACCATCACGGGGGAAAAAAAGTTAGGTTTTATGAGTTACTCTTGTGGTAGGAGCTGATTTTAATTTTCAAAGTTTTATTTCCATACTAAAATTTTGTCACTAAATTCATACTCTATAAGAAGTGTTTTTCCTTTTAATTCTTTAAATTATAGGCTTTTATTTATTTACTAGAGACCTGGTACAGGAAATTCATGCACGGAGGGGAGAGGTGATGTTCCTCAGCCCAGTATGCACTGTCTCTAATCTGGGATCCCTCTCACAATCCAACTGCTCACCTGCCTGCGTCCCTGATTGTCCCTAACCGCTTCTGCCTGCCAGCCTGATCATCCCCTAACCACTACCCTGGCAGCCTGATTGATGTCTAACTGCTCCCCTGCCAGCCTGTTTACCCCTAACTGCCCTCCCCTGCAGGCCTAGAAACCCCTTACTGCCCTCTCCTGTAGGCCTGGTCCCCCCAACTGCTCTCCCCTGCAGGCCTGGGTCCCGCCCAACTGCCTGCCTTTCCCTGTAGTTTCAGTCGCCCCCAACTTCTCTTCCAGCCTGGTCACTCCTAACTGCCCTCCCCATCAGGCTTGATTGCCCCCAAATGCCCTTCCTTGCAGGCCTGATCCCTCCCAACTGCTCTCTCCTGCTGACCATCTGGTGGTGGCCATCTGGTGCCCACATGGAGGCATGATCTTTGACCACATGGGGGCAGCCATCTTGTATATTGGAATGATGGTCAATCTGCATATTATTCTTTTATTAGATAGAGGCCTGGTGCAAGGGTGGGAACCAGCTGGTTTGCCCTGAAGGGTGACCTGAATTAGGGTAGGGGTTCCCTTGAGGTGTGGGGTGGCCTGGGTGAGAGGCCTGTGGTGGTTTGTAGGTCAGCCACACCCTCCAGTGACCCAATCAGAGGCCCTGGTATATGGAATTTATATATATTCTATAATTGAAACTTTGTAGCCTTGAGCAGAGCCAAGCCTTCTGCTCGCTCCATGGTGGCAGCCATTTCTATTGTGATTTATGTATCTTCTATAATTCAAACTTTATAGTCTGGAGTGGAGGCCTATGCCAGCTCTTGTGGTAGGAGCTGAAAGGCTGTAGAAACTTGGCTTCCTCCATTGCTGGGGCAACCCTAGCCTCCTGTCTTTCTCCAGCTCCATGGCTGCCACCATTTCTGTTGGGATTCTATAATTGAAACTTTGTAGCCTGGTGTGGAGGCCTAAGGGACAGGGGCAGGTGGAAAGCTTGGCTTCCTCCATCGCCAGGGATACCCAAGCCTTTTTCCTGCTCTCTGTGGCTGCAGCCATCTTGGTTGGTTTTATTTGTATCTTTGCTCCTGATTGGCTGGTGGATGTGGCTGGGGCGTGGCTGGTGGGAGTGGCTTGTGGATGAAGTGGAGGTACAATCAATTTGAATATTACTATTTTATTAAATAGGATCTTTGGGTAAATATGCAGCTTAAACATCTTTTACCAGTAGAATATATCTAACTAATACGCAGTGGAACATCTTTTATTATTTTTGTCATTTTTTTCTGTCTTCTTGGAGCCAAATGCAGTTCTTTCTTCACTGCTAAACCACCCCAATACTTTATATAACCAAATGCATTGCTTTTGATTTAATCAATACTAAAAAGGCTTTTAATTTAATCAATACTTATAAGTCATTGGTACTAGAATTTAGATCAATACCAAATCACTTCCAGCCAATAAATTGATAAAAACATATTACAAAGATGTTATTTCCAGCATCTATGGCAGGGTAACAGGGAATGGGAGGCCTTCATATGTCAGTTTCACTTGAATAAATGAGAAAGGACTTAATTGATTTAATTGAATATACTTATTAGCATTTAAAATTGTTGGATAGTAGAGATTTCAGATCCTTTTTCTTCATAAGAAATTATTTTACATGACTATTCTCATTTATTTCCATTATAGATCCTCCATTTTACATTAGTATAGCTTTTTTCATCTGCATTATTAACTTTTGTTAAAAAAACAAATATTTGGGGATACAATGGGGCAGGAGCAAGATATAAGTGCTTTGAGTTGGAACTGAATAATTTGTCACAACTTTTTTTTAGGATTTGCGTTGGTTTGTTTCCCCGTGGAAACATGCTAAAAACTGGATTTTAAACCAGGAAGTATAAGAGATGGTGTTCCGAGAGAGAATACCCATGTTAAGAAAGGGGAGCTGGACTGGACAGTGACAACGGAGGCCTCATGTCTCATTCAGGGGCTGCAGAGCTGTAACACCCTTCAGATTTGTCACTTTTGACGGTAGGGCATGTGGACCTTTTGAAACCTCCAGGTGAGTGTGATCTTAGGACGCTGGCTGCCTAGGGAGGGCGTGGCTGAGGCAGCTTCCTTTCGCTGCAGAAAATTCTTGTCAGATAAGGCCTCAGTTTCATAGTGTTCTGAACAGCACACCTCAGTGCCTGCCAGTCTTCAAAGGGCATGTTTACAGTCAATATACCTATATATATCTAATTATATATCTTATATTATGAATGGCTTTTCTGTTTCTTAAGTCTCAAACTTCCCTCTGAGTTTTTCTCAGTTTCAGTACCTGTTATTTATTCTCAAAAGACATGAAAAGTATTCTCATTGTTATCTATCAAATGGGAGTCTACACAAATGTGAAGAAAAAAAGAGCATTGTGTAAAGTAAACAATCAAATGTATTTAAATTAATATAAGAAGAATTCCAATTTTAAATATTGAAATTCTTTCAAATACAACCTAAAAGTGATAAATGATGTTTGCTCATAATATCTTCACATTTTTTTTCAGTGTCTGTCTCTTTTGTTAATATATCTTTTGCCATGATCTTAAACAAAAAGTCATTAGAATAATGGGGAAATATCTTATATAATAAAAGCCTAATATGCAAATCGACAGGATGGCAGAACAACTGGTGGAACAACCAGTCGCTATGATGCATACTGGCCACCAGGAGCTGCTCCCAGCCCACAGGCCCCACACCAGCCAAAGTGGGTGCCAGCAGGTCCCCCCTGATTACCTTGCTGGTCACCCCACAGATTGGCCCTGATCTCAGGCCAGGCCTAGGAACCCTACCCATGCATGAATTTTGTGCACCAGACCTCTAGTTGAGTACATTAATTTTTCCAACTTATGATTATATATTATTGATAAGTGTTCATAAGGTAAAATTTTCTTTCATGTAAATTTGACAGTGGTTCTTTAT